>JAULJL010000010.1:5867906-7102073 GCA_030761205.1 Fremontodendron californicum
GGTGCTATTAACTCTATTATAAATAGTAATTTAACAAATTTTAAAGAGTATCATAAAATCACTCATTAATAAAATTTAATTAACTTTAACAATACTATTATACACGCATTAATTGCATCCTTAAAAATATTCCTTTGCAGTTTGCACCATAATTACAAACTCCTTTGCACAAGAAATAACCTCAAACAATTTTTAATTTGGAACATGTAAGAGTTTTGTTTGATTGGAATTACTTTAAAAAAATAGCTTTTTTTTTTCTTCTTCTTTTTCCATTTCATGAATTCCACTCTGTCTTTTTAAGAATTTTAACCTCATGAAACTTAAAAAAACCTCGAATTTAAATTTGATAATTTATGTATACATGTCATGTTTCATATATTTTTTTCTTCGTATTATTATATAAATACAAATACAACACAAATTATTAAATATGTCAAAATCTTAAATATAAATATGATATATGTATTAACATGTTATATTAATCGTGTTTAAACGTGTCGAATTTATTACATTATTTTCATGTTTATTAAACATGTTATATTCATGTCTATTTTTATGTTTTGTCCAAAATTATTAGGTCTATTCAAATCTTAATAGTTAGAGTATTTTTGGGACAAAGAAATAACCTCGTACTTCATTTGCTATATTACAGTAATTTTTAATAATTTTTGAATAATCTCCTAACAATTTAGCAAAATACTTCAAAGTCAAAAAGTAATACTACCAACTCTAGCTGACATTTTCCACAAAATTAATTATACTTGGCCGGCTCCTGAATGAAGAAAAATAAGTGTGCACTATAACCAAAAGTGTTAAAATTTCCACATGATTTTTGTACTTTCTCATGGATTCATTTCATAGACTAGAAATTAAAGTTTTAGCTAAGTTTGTAGTACTAAATTTGACCACTTACAAACAAAAACTCTAGAGATTTTTTTTTTATTAAAATCAATACCCATCTATTAATTTGTTTCTTTCTATTCTTTATCTATGGAAATCTAATGAAAATAAAATACAATTATAAGTAATTGGTAAACAGACAAAAACTCTACTAGATTTTCTAGGAATCCCTTGTGTTGTGTTTCAGATTGTCTTATTGTTTGGATTATTTAAAAAAGAAGAGACATGTTAGTCTACCAAACACAGCTAGCCAATAGCTATAACTAAATTAGGTAATTAAGATTTTAATTGGACACTTAGATTTTTGTCATTTTATATGTTTGCTTTGGTTAAAATAATAATTTCTATGAAACTAATGGCTCCCCTGGTGATGACCTTCTGTTATCCTGCAATTGTAACGTGGATTATGTGTCAACTTAAGCTGCATTTGGATGGTCGGTAGGATTTTTACCGTTTTATCCCTATATTTTATGATTGAATAAATATAATATATGGCAATAATTTACAGATAGAGTTTATAATTAAGAAATATAATAATTTAATTTATATTGGTTTGGATGGGATGAAGCTTTTGGAGAATAATTAAGATATAAATGAGTGAAGGGGTCAAAAGAGATCAAAGGTAAAAGTAGTTTTTAAAATATTAATTTAAGATTAGAAAAGAAAAACGAGGAACATGCAGCGATGCAGGTAGGCCGGCAAAGGCAAACATATGCATATTCTTAACAGAATCTGACAAGCAAAAGCCACTTAGTTTTCGTGCAGCTTTGCTGTTATTTTTCCATTGTATTTGCTTGAACAAAATAAATTTCGGTCCAAGCAATACTTTACTTTTTTGGTTTGCATAATGTTAATGGGAAAGAAACAAAAATAATCTTACATTATTTATTGTTTCTGGTCTTCACCGAGACGTGAATTATGATGTTTTATTCTGCTTTGGGATCACTTGAATTTCGTCAAACCCAATCCATTTTCACGCAATCATTAATTATAGGGGAAATTAATTAAGCTAATTAATTTAAAATTCAAAATTCAAATGTGTTTCATGAATCATGAATAATATATCTATATATATGTAACTTTCAAAACAAATTCTTAAAAAATCTTTATATTTATATTATATATATAATTATATAATACACTAATAAGGATATTTGATTAAAACGTGAAATATGACTTCAAATACATTATCACATAGATTAGTCTATAACTTTTACTTGTTAAAAAAAAAATTATTTGCTCGCTAATAAAATTGTCTCAATAGTAAGGAGGTTCTGAAATTTTTAGGTTTCTAGTCTCATCAAGTGTGAGTTTTGTCTAATTATATATTGATTTGTTGCTTAATTTGATTTGCTTATTGATTTATGTTTTTATGTATACTAGTATTTGTTATCACATGCGTTTGCATGTGAATACTCGTTGATTTATTTTAATTTTTAAATATAAAATTGTATATTTTAAAATAAATAAAACTAATAAAATATATATTAATTAAAATTTACATTAACATGTAGAGTTTATTTCATGTGCAAATTATTATAAAGTTTATTATTTTTAATATTAATGCAAAATTAATTACGAAGATACAAAATTCTATATAAATTTTAATTCTGCAAAATTAATTACGAAGATACAAAATTCTATATAAATTTTAATTCTTTTTTTTATATATCAAATTATTAATTTTAAATTTTAAGGTTAGTTACAAATTAGAAATTTTAAAATAAAGTAATTTCATATAAAATTTTAATACTTTTTATTTATTATCAACTTAATCTATTTAACGAAAGTGTTTTAATGAAATTAAACTTCTTTCTTATAATTTAGATAAATCTTATTAATAATAATAAAAAAATTTATAATGGCAATTTAGAAATATAATAAATAACAATGATTATTTTTTTCAGTTCAAAAGATTTTTCATATTCGTGCTTTTATATATACTAGTATTGGTTATCACATGCATTCGCATGTAAATACTCATTGGTTTATTTATTTTGAATATATAATTTTATATTTTAAAAATAAATAAAATGCATATTAATTAAAATTTGCATGTAACATTTGTTTCATGTACAAATTATATCAAATTATTATATTAGTTTTAATATTAATGCAAAATTAATTATGAAAATAAAAAAATTAAATGCAAATTTAACTTTTTATTTATATCAAATAAATTAATTCACTTTTTAAGATTAGTGAAAAATTAAAACTTTTAAGATAAAGTAATTCTACATAAATTTTTAATTTTTTATTCATTATCAAATTAATCCATTTACCGAAAGTGTTTTAATAGAATTAAACTTATTACTTATAAATTAGATAAATTTTATTAATATGGTAATTTAGAAAGATAATGAATAACGATGATTATTTTCGTCAGTTTAAAAGATTATCCACATTTGTTCTTTTATATATATTATAGATTATAGTTATAGTTATCTGATATGATTGTTATTTCTAGTGATATATATTCTATAAAAAAAAAATGTTTACTCTTATAACTAAATACATCATTTGTCTTATTGTTTTAGAAGAAAAAAAAGATAAATAATGTAACAAAGAAAAAAATGAAAGTAACTAAGTAACTAAGCATGGAAGATTATATCATAGACATGAAATAATATGGTGTTAAATTTTTTTAACTAAGTAACTAAGCAGCCAGTTAATATATTTTATATTTTTATAAATTTATAACTTTCTAATTTTATAGAAAAATTTTCTTTAAGAGTATAAAAATATAATGTTTACATAATGAAAGTAGAGGTGCTCATGGGCCGGGCCGCGGCCCATTTTTTTTTTGCCCAGGCCCGCCCGTTTAGGCCCGAATCACTGTTCATTGGAATAAAAAAATAGATTTTTTTATTTTTTAATTAAAATTAAATAAAAATAATATTATAATAATAAAAAACACTGTTCAGGGCCGGGCCAGGCCGGCCCGGAACATGGATTTACCTGCCCCCGGGCCGGGCGGGCTGCCCGGCCCGTGAGCAAGTCTAAATGAAAGTATGACCCCAGTGAGGTCTTTTTTGACTATGCCAATGAGCATATGCATGATGCATAATGTACACATAAATCTTACATCTGAAAATTAAGATAATAAAATTTAAAGTCAAAAAATAATTTTAATTTATCAAGAATTGAAAGTACAATCTCTAAACGAAAATCTTTTTATTTTTTCATAAGAATAAATACACTTCAAAATTGAATAAATTTGAACCTTAGGGTTTCTTTGAGATCTTGTAAATTTGTCCAAAATTTAAGTTTTGGAAATCTTGAAATTTGATCCAAATTTAAAAATATTTAGGATTCTAGAAATTCGATCTCAATTTAAGGATTCTTGAAATTTGATGTCAATTTAATTAGAAATTCTTAGATCTTCAAGCTTTGATCTTTATATCTTTCTTTTTAAATTTGTGAGAGTTC
Source organism: Fremontodendron californicum (assembly GCA_030761205.1). Classification (NCBI taxonomy): domain Eukaryota; kingdom Viridiplantae; phylum Streptophyta; class Magnoliopsida; order Malvales; family Malvaceae; genus Fremontodendron; species Fremontodendron californicum. The sequence continues at coordinate 5,872,236 of JAULJL010000010.1, forward strand.
TAGAGAGTTTGATTCTTCAGATCTTCTTATTTTTCAATTGTGTTCTTCGAATCTTTCTTAGACTTGTTCGATTGTCTTCTTGGTCTTTCTTCTTAAACTTGTGAGAATTTGAAATTTGATGTCAATTTAATTAGAAATTCTTAGATCTTCAAATTTTCACTACAAGAGGACGGACTTTTACGACAAAATTTCCGTCGGTAAAAGTCCAAATTTCGTCGGTAAAGACTATTCCGACGGAAAATTCCGTCGGTAATTTTTAAGTCGGTGATACTATTTTCGTCGGGAACAAAAATTTCGTTGGTAAAAGTATTATCGACGGAATTTTCCGTTGGAAATATTATTTCCGTCGCTAATACTTTTTTAACGACGGAAAATTTCGTGGCTAATAAGCTTATTAGCCATGGAATTTTCCGTCGCTAAAAAGTATATTAAATTTATTATTTATATATTAATTTTATTATGAAAATTTAAATTTAATATATATTAAATTTAATATATTAAATTTATATATATGTAATTTTATAAAATTATAATAAGTTAATTATAAATTATATTAATTTAATTTTATATATTAAATTAAAATTATAATAAATAAATAAATAAATTATAATACTTATTATTTTGGGGGGCTGGGGTGGCTAGGGAGCGCGGGGGAGGGGGCCGGGGCGCTGGGGCACTGGCGGCTACCGGGGCTGGGCGTAGAGGGGGGCTTGGGTGCGGAGTGAGGGCCTGGGCGTTGAGGGGGGCCTGGGCACGAAGGAGGTGCGGAGGGGGGGCTGGAGACTGGGGGTTGGGGGGTAGCTGGGTGAGGGGGGAGAGGGAGGGGAGGCAGGGGAGAGGGGGTCGGGAAGAGAGAAAAAAGTGAAAGAAAAAAAAAAAAGGAAAGGGGTTAAATAGGTCTGACTTAATTTTTATCGAGGGAATTTTTTACTTTTATCGACGGAAATTCCATTGCTATTTTTTTTGAAAATTTTAGTTTTCCGCCAAAAAAATAAGCCTTTATAAATTCCCGCCTAAATTATTACAGACGGAAATTTCATCGGTAATAGCCATTTTCGGCGAAATTTCGTCGGTAAAAGTTGTTTCATAATTAAAATGTTTTTTTTAAATGATTTATATAAATAATAAATACAAGTAATTATTAAAATAAAAATTTCGTCGGTAATACTTTTTAGCGACGAAAATTCCGTGACTAATAAGTGTATTAGCTACGGAAATTTCCGTCGCTAATACTTATTATCGATGGAATTTAATTTTCGAGATATTTAAATTGAATTATATAAATAATTAATAAAAGTAATTATTAAAAGAAAATTTTCGTCACTAATCTTATTACCGATGGAATTTAATTTTCGAGATATTTAAATTGAATTATATAAGTAATAAGTAAAAGTAATTATTAAAAGAAAAATTCCGTCGCTAATCCATTTTAGCGACGGAATTTAATTTTCGGTTTATTTTTTTATAAAAATCCTTGTTTTTTTTTACCAACGAAAAATTCCGTCTGTAATAATCTTCATTCCATTGGTAATACTTTCGCGGGAACCAATTAGATTCCCGCCAAAGTATTACCGACGAAAAATTTCAGTTGTAAATATTCCGTCGGTAATACAAAAATTCCGTCGATAATGTTCAATAATTCTGTCGGTAATAGTCAAAAAATTACCGACGAAATTCTGTCGGTAATGCTCGAAATTCCGTCGGTGATTCTATTTATTACCGACGGAATTAATCCGTCGGTAATAAATCCGTCGGTAATTCGACGTTTTCTTGTAGTGTTTGATCTTCGTATCTATCTTTATGAATTTGTAAGAGCTCTAGAGAGTTTGATTCTCCATATCTTCTTTTTTCCCAATTGTGTTCTTCAAATCTTTCTTAGACTTATTCGATTGTCTTCTTAGACTTTCTTCTTAAACTTGTGAGAATCTGGAGACTTTTATTTTTCATATTTTATTTTTTTTTAAATTGTTTTTAGAATTTGTTTTTCTCAAATTGTGTGTCAAATGATTTGGAAGATCTCTCTATTTATAGTACAAGGTGAGAGAGTTCTTAAAGAATTTAATCTTTTCAATTTAATTTTTAACTTAATTTAATTTAATTAAAGATAAAGAAGATAACTCATAAATAAAACTTGATTGGATGATCTATGAGATCTTGAGAATTTAATTGATTAGAATTTTATTTTATCTCTAAATTATTTTAATTTATCTAGAGATGAAAAAATGATGAATCATGGAAGGATTATAATTGGTCGGATTATAAGTCTTTAAAACTTTGATTGGCCTAACCAATAACCATGTGGCTTATCTTGATTAGCTAAATGACTTGATAAATCTTGAATTAATTTATATAACAAACATAAAACATTTAATTATTCAGTAAATATAATTAAATTCTTTTTAAAAGAACATGAGTACCTTATAAAAAAAAATCGTTCCACACAGCACTAGCAACTAGCAAGCAAAGACGAGAATGACAAGGAGGACGACTTCATGCCAAAACTGCATTCAACGCTTTTTTTCTTGCCAAAACTGCATTCAACGCCTTTTTTCTTTCACCTCCTAAACTAAGGCAAGGGTCCAAAAACGCGTTTAATTCTATATAAATAAATCAGTTGTTTTTAAAGACCCTTAATTAACTCTTCAACTCTTCCCTAGAAATCAAAGCTTCCTCACCCCTTCCTTAATCCTCTCTCTCTCTCTCTCTTTTCTTAAACCCAGCACATTTGGTAGGAATCGACAAGGATTTGGCTTAATCAGACCGCACAGAGTTTAAAACTAAAGCTTATAGACCGTGATACAAGCACATTCATATGGAGATTTCCATGCAAATGAATCTCAATACGAGCAAAATGGTTTCAACAACATCCCAATTCGGGTTCAGGCAAAAGCCTTATTATAATAAGGTTCAAGCTATATCATGTAGGGCTGATAATCTATACATGCAAAGAGGAAAAACCAACTTTTATAAAGCCCTTTCTCTCGATCATTCTGAGAATGTAGGTTTGGCTGAAATAAAGAAGGCTTATAGAAGCTTGGTTCTTCAATACCACCCCGATGTTTGCCCTCCTTCATCCAAAGAAGAATCCACAAAGCGATTTCTTGAGCTTCAAATGGCTTACGAAACACTTTCGGATCCGGTTTCTCGTAAAATGTATGATTATGAGTTGGGTTTGGTTGATCCAATAGGGTATGGATTTGGGAATTTTTTGATGGAGGAAAGAAGATCATCAAACTTTCCGAGAGATGTTTGGGAAAAACAACTCGATGGACTAAAGAAAAGATCTCATGTTAGGATGCAGAGGATGAAATATAGGTACAGGTAGAAATTAAGGATGGATTTTGGTTGTCTTTGTTTGATTTTTTTTTTTTTTTTTTTTTTATAAAAAGATCGCAGCAGTCTGAAAATAAAAAAAAATTTAAAATATTAGGATTTGAACTAAAATTTATTGAATGATATTTTTTATGAATGATTATGTGAACCAACTAGACTAAATCATGTGTTCATAATTTTGTATTAATTGTATTGTTCATATACATTAATTATCATTATTAATTAATCTTCATTTATGTTGTGGAAATATCTTTTTTTTTTTTTTCATATAATTGACAATTAAGAACCCCTTTTGTGCACTTCTTGTTACTGACAATTTTATTTTTTTAAACTTTTTTTTCCTTTTTTTTACGTTTTAATATTTAAGTATATCTTCAAGAGGTACTTCAAATATATAATTATAACTTGAAATTTAATATAACTTCAAGAGGTACCTCAGTAAGAGAGTGGGGGAGTTAAAATTCAATTGAACTTAATTTTATACTATATATAAATATAGGATATTTTCCCGCATGGAAAGATGTCCACGTCGCAAAACCGCTGTTCGCTTTTTTTTTTTTTTGGGTAAATTTGAAAAACATGCAGTCAATAATAAAATTACTTTTAAATGATATAATGAGTAAAAATTATTTGAAAAAAAAATAAAAATTTATTAAGAAGTAAATTATAAAGATAAAATTACCCTTCATAAAAAAACTTTTTCCTTCCTTTTTCTCTTATTTTTTAATTAAAAAATAAAGTTTTCTGAAAATATATATTTTTTAATTTTAAAAAATATATATTTTTTTAAATTTAAAATTTTTTATTTACTTTTTTTAATTAAATGTTTTAAAAAAATAACATTATCTTTTCTAAAATTTTTTTTCTTTATTTTTTTAAATTTAAAAAAATATATATTTAAATATTTTATTTTTTTAATTTATTTTTAATTAAAATTTTAAAAAAATAATATTTTCTTAATGGAGGAGAAAAGAAAAATAGATTTTTTCATTAAGGGTAATTTTGTCTTTACAATATCTTTTATAATAATTTATAACTGTTCATTTCTCTTCTTCAAATAATTTTTAACCATTATACTATTTAATAATAATTTAGTTATTGACAACATGTTTTTCAAATTTACCATTTTTTTTTTTGGAGTGATAGAGAGAGAATGAAAAAAGAGAGGGGAAAAAAAGGGAGAAAGGAATAAATATGAAGTTAACTACACAAATTGATGTAATTGTGACGCATGTTTTTTTTATTTATTTTAGGAAGGAAAGGAAGGAACGAAAAGAAAGGAAAGAGAGAAGAAAAAAAAAAAAAGGGAAGAAAGGAAAAGAAAAAAATAAGAAAAATTTGTGTGTTTGTATTTGTGTTATTTTTTGTGTGTTTAAAGTATTATAAATTTTTATACGTTAATAATTCGTTTTATGTATATTTTGACCAGAGGCGGTCTGTAATGAGGGTACGGGAGCCTTGGCCCCCCCAAAAAATCTGAAAATTCTTATATATATATTTATATTAAATAAAATAAAATTTGTCTTCAAAAGAAAAATTATTATTAGTTTATTTTTATTTTCGTCTACAACTTATTTTTATATATTATAATTTTAAAAAAATTAAAACTACATTGTTATTTATCTTTTTATATTACCCACCAATCATTATTCATAAACTCTTTAAATCAATTGGTTTATGATAAATTTATCTTTTTAGCATCCTTTGAAAGCAAAAATAGCAAGATTCTTGCTAAGATTTGTTATTTTATTTTTAAAAATATATGTTTATATAATCTTGTTGTTATATGCATGGGTAATGTTAAGACTTTTGTGTTCAGTCCAAAACTTGAGATATTTTTTGTTAATTTTTGTCATAATACAATATTATATTGATTTGCCTTAACTACTTATGAAGAATTTTTTTTTTCATCAACTTTACTTATTGTACTGCAATTTTTTTTCAATACCAAAATTAAATTGGAACTATCTTATAAAAGATTAGAAAACAGCATAATTTATAATCTCAAAGTTTCAATTTCATTATTTTAAAGGCATATTTTATTTTATTGTTTTGATTAAAATATATTGTTTAATAATTGATTTATTTATATATTTTTTCAATTTTAAATTGAAAAACGAACACTATGTCAAAACTAGTCTTAGACAATATTTTTTTATAGCATTTTCCAAATGTTGTTAAAAATAGTAAAGACAACATTTTGACAGCATTTTGCATATTACTGTTATATATTATAATGGCCAATAATTACAACATTTTAAAAACATTTAGAAGGATTTGACATGTGCTGTTATATATATATATATTATCATATAAAAATGTTTTTGGTAGCACTTATAATTGCTATCATTGAAATCTTTTATAACAATTGAAAAATGTATGCAAAAGATCTTGAAAAACTGTTATAAAGTAGAAATAGCAGCATTTTGATAAGTGTTATTATACATATGTAAAAATGCTACTAAAGACATAAGGTTGTGGCCACATATACAATACATGAAAAAAATGCTTTCTTATGTTATAGCAGCAGTTTTTTTAGTTTTCACGACACTTTACAAATGCTGTTATATTTCAAATTTGGCGTAGTGAAATTAATCAAAAAAGTTCACCCATAGTTCATTAAAAGATTGTGTAAATTAATTTAAAAGACATGTTATTCTTTAAAAATTCATTAAAAGATTGTTGAGATATTTAGTTCGATTAAATTTTTGAAAAATTTGTTTTTTTTTTAAAAAAAGGCCACTCGCAATTTTAGATAAAATTATTTATTTGATGTATTTTATTTCCTTATACTTTTATTATGAATTGCTAACATTTATGCTTTTATGAGTTTGTTATTTTTATTAGTATATTATTTGCGTATATGTTTTATATTAGTAAAACATAGTGGCATACCTCAAATGAAAAAAAAAAAATTATACTTTTAATCGGCTCCCCCAAGATCAAATATCAAGATCCGCCACTGATTTTGACACGTTCATGTATTTGTGTAGTGTTCATATTATTTTTTGTGTTTTGTTTTAATTATTTTTCATATGTTGTGTTCATGTTCTGTCTCAATTCTTTTCATATTTTGCATAATTTGTCATTGTGATTTAATTTAGAGAAAATTTTGTGAGTTCATGTGGAGTCTTAGTTCATGACATATTTTGCATAATTTATCATAGTGATTCAATTTAGAGAAAAATTTGTATGTTCGTGACGTGTTCGTGTTATTTCTTTGTGTGTTCAAAGTATTATAAATTTATATAAACTTTTACATGTTAATAATTCGTTTTATATAGATTTTGACACGTTCGTGTATTCGTGTCGCGTTCATGTTATTTTTCGTGTCGTATCGTGTTTTAATTATTTTCTCATGTTGTGTTTGTTTGTGTCTTAATTCATCCCATATTTTGTTCGTGTTATTTTTTTATGTGTTTAAAGTATTATAAATTTATATAAATTTTTACACGTTAATAATTTGTTTTATTTATATTTTGGCACGTTCATGTATTCGTGTCCTGTTTTAATTATTTTTTCTATGTTGTGTTCATGACGTGTCTCAATTCATATTTTGCATAGTTTGTCATTGTGATTCAATTTAGAAAAAAAAAAATTGTGTCTTTGTGTCGTGTCTCAATTCATGACATATTTTGCATAATTTGTCAAAATGATTCAATTTAGAGAAAAATTTGTATGTTCATGACGTATTTGTGTTATTTTTTGGTGTGTTCAAAGTATTATAAATTTTACGCTTTAATAATTTGTTTTATATAAATTTTGACACGTTCGTGTATTCGTGTCAGGTTCATGTTATTTTTTGTGTTGTGTCGTGTTTTAATTATTTTTTTATATTGTGTTTGTGTCGTGTTTCAATTCATCTTATATTTTATATAATTTAATATAGTGATTCGATTTTAACTTTAAATTCATTTACTTAGATATTAAAACATAAAAAAATAATAATTATTTAATATGATTCAATTTAAATTTATTTATAATTGTTAATTTAATTAAAAATTTATAAATATTAAAAAAAATCTCCCAGCGAAGTGAGAGAAAAATTATAATATGTAAAAAAAGAAAGAAATATTATAGTATTCCGTTTGAGCAATGTGGCACTCAGACACCCAAATGCGAATTCATGAGCCTCGTATAAGTTTTTAATACGAGGCTTGCTTCACTGATGTTTATTTAAGTTAGCTTCTTTTTCGTTTTCTATTTTGGATTTTTGTTATGGTTTCTTTTGAGATTTTGATTTTATTTTGTTCTTGTCAGATTGTTTTAAGGTTGTGTTAAATGATTTTTCGGTGTTTGTTTTCTTTTTTCACTTAAACAATCTCTATCGATTCTCGTATAATTTCTGCTGACTCGTAACTTTTTGTTTCATGAGTCATTACTAATATTTTGGCTTAGTAAAAAAAAAAAATATATATATATATATAAATAAGAGATCTATTTATATTAGTGTAAAATTAAATTAGTTTTACATATTTTCGTAACTTTTTATACGATTTATATTTTAACAAACCAACCGTTGGATTTAACAATATAATCGTACTCGTCGTGCACGTAAAATTTTGAATCGATCCGATATCTCTATCATATCATCAAGAATACTGTTTTTTTCAATATATATTTAACGGTTGAAAGTTTTTTATATCGAACAAATAGTTAGACATTTTTAATTCACTCGAAACTCGACGTACATGATCTACGTGAATAGAACATGAAATACGACGGTCGGATTAAACAAATATAAATCATATAAAAAATTATATATATATATATAATAGGAGGCCAGGCCCAGGAGCATATTGTTAAGAAAAGATTAATCCAATTCTCCATTCACCTACAATCTCCACACCAAGAATATGTACATGAATAAAACAAAATTGTTAAAACCAAAATTTAATTTATTTTGAGAGGGAAATAAATCATGTAGTAGCTGTTTAAAAATATAGACAACAATCTCTCATTTGAATTTCATTTTTTTCAAAAAAATTATTAATATATTTAAATTTTAGTGGTGAGGATCATGAAAACTTAATAAAGAAAATCCAAATTATACTTTTATTAACCAATGCACTGCCCTATTATATAGTCCAAGCTCCGCTCCCTTTTCTGCATCAGTTTTCTGGAAAAGATTGGGGTGTTGGTTAATGTTCCATCTTCTAACTCTGTTATGGAGTGGCTAGCCTGCCTCTCTCTTTACCTCCTCAATTGGAACTTTGAACTCTTTCTTTTGGGCTGCGGCTTACGTTTTTTTACGAATAGCCCATGAAAACTTGATTTCTAGTTGTCATATGAAGCAATATATATATTATACCATGAGAACAAAGTATCCAGAAATATGAAATTCCCTACAAATTATATCACTTTTTAATATAAGTTCGTATTAATTGATACATTAGTGATGATTTTTTTTTAAATCTCACAAGCGAAAAAATTTGTTATATGTCCCACTTTTTTTTAATTTATTTTTAAACTTTTTTAATAAATCTTAAAGGTATGTGTTATCTTATTAATCTGGCTTGTGAAATTCAAAAACTCCATTGAAAATAGATCCGATAATTTCTCTTAATATAAAAATATATTAACTTGAGTCACGGATATAATAAGAGGTAATTCTCTCTTGTCTATTAAATCTTCTTGTTCTCTCTTCTTAGGGTTTGAATCCTAAAACTTCAAAGTTGAAGTCTGAATTCTGTAAAAGACAAAAAAGTTCACAAATCAATTATTATCAAATAATAAAATCATAGGTTGTTAATGATGATACGTGTATTTTATTATAATAATTTATACGTTATAATAATATTTTGTCATGATCAAATTATATAATATCTTATTGTTATACATGTTATTTTTAGAATAAATGTATTGTTTTTATTTTAAATGTATAATTTCATAAGTCTTATCATGTAATTTTCTAAACGTATATAAAATAGGTCATTAATATGTGTATTAGATTATAATGATTTGTACACCGCATTATAATAATACATTTACAAATATGTAAATGGATTGGGATAACGATTTCAAATATAAAATAATAATCATTTAAGTAAAACGGATACTCGAATTTGAAAAATTATCGGATTATGCCCGAATCCAAAAAAATCGGGTTTGATAGATATTTATTTTTAAATTAAAAATTACATGTCTATATTTATTTTAAAATATTTTTTAGTTTTTATATTTCAATAAAATTCTAATTAAATTTGATTCGATCAAATAATTTTATTTAAATTTTATCTGATTTGATTTTAAAATTTAATAAATTGAACCCAAATAACCCGAATGACACGAACCCAAAATGATTCGAATCCAAACAACCCGAACCCTAAATGATTTGAACTCAAAATGATCCAAACCCGAAATGACCCAAATCTAAAAATGATCCTAAAATTTAAAGACTCGAATTGACCGAATCCGACCCGTCCAGTTGACAGGTCTAGAAGCCTAGAGCAGTTCAACACATGGTACACAATTTATCATGCACAACTTCAATTGATTAATTGAAACTTACAGATAATTAATGAATAATCCACAAAAAAGGGTGTCCCAATTCTCATAATTTTTGAGATAATTCATCAAATCAATAAGCAAGGGAAAGACCCTCTTAAGCCTCATGCCATATTCTCATTGAAGAGAAACCCTTACAGGGATCCTTGTCAATTCATTTTGCAATCTCCTTTAATCTTTCTTCTTCCTCTCATGTGAAATTTTGCCTTCTTTTCTGATTCATCTGAGCACTGAATGAGAATGCTTGAGCAAGTTGTTAAGAGGCTGGCTTCCTTGGGCTTTACACAATAGATTCTTGACTCTTTCTGTCATCTGCTTCATTAAGTTCATTTTCCTTGTTAGTTGTCATTACCAATTTAAGAAACCATGCTAAATAATTATTGACAAATTAACATGACATTAAGATGGCTATTAAGTAGTTAAACCTTTCCCAAACTTCCCCTTGTACTGTAGGGCACTGTTCTTTGATATCCAACAGAAGTTGGGGGAGATTTCCTGCTGGTTTCTTCGCTGTATGTCAATTTTCCTGTACTGCTTCTACTTCGTGTCGTTATTGTCGGGGGGCTGTGCCAACTGCCATTCAATATGCTAGGGAGGCTTGATTCCTAACATCATAGAAACTCAAAGCCTTAAACATTAATTTTTTTTCTTTTATATTCTAACAAAACACAAAGTTGTGTAGATAAAGTTAAAACTGGGTGTTGGAATTCATTATTAATGTTTCAGGACATACCAAAAAGAGCACAGTTGCACAATGCTTTAGAACCTCCAAATTCATTCGAACATCATCCAGGCTCCTGTTTAAGGAAAATTTTATATATAATATATCATGATTAGTTCATATCCCCCACAAGGATTCAGGTATCTATCGAAACTTATGTTACTCGGATTCGGATGTGAGTGTCGGACACGAAATCCAATTTTTTTCAAGATTTTCATGTATTTGGAGGGTTCTTGGAGCATCATATTCCCATACCCATATCTGGATATGCGTCGGACACGGATGTCGAACACAAATACTTCAAAAAAAAATGAAGAGTCCGAGCAATATAGATCTAAACACATAAGATTCCCATACCTGTGCTTTTGCTGCCCAAGCCCAAAGTAAGTAGCTAAGCTTGCCATCTGCATGAAGGGAAATTAGATCAGGACAACTATTGTGAACATTACAGGAAAGAACAATCAAAGTCAAACCTCAAAAAGAAACTGAAATTCTAGGGTGTAAATACAAAAGGTTTATTTATGTCTCAAAATTGCCTGAATTTCTGATATTATTCATACAAATAACAATGTTGATATGAATTTTTTACCTTCATATTTCCAGCTCTTCTGCCAAACTTCTCAGTCAGGACTCCTAAAGAATCAATGATACCAACAGATACAGGAGCAGGCCTGCCAATGTCAGCAAAGGCCTCCTTAATACGAACACAATCGAATCTCTGAATGTTATGGCCCGCCCAAATCCTACCATTCAAAAGGCTGAATATTTTGTCAGCAACTTCCTCAAATTCAGGTGCATTTGCAACAGCTTGTCTAGTTATCCCATCACATCGGCCAGACCTCAATGGAACAGCAGACAAGTCCTTAGGCCTTATCAGGGTACTATAACTCTCCAGCTCACCGAGGTTCTTTGGACAAACAACAATTGCACCAAACTCCAATACCCAGAACCTTTGGCCGGCTCTGTTGGGTACTGTAGTTTCTAAGTCAAAAAACACAATTTCTGCTGACCCTTCTTGGCATGGAATAAACGCCTCCATTTCAAGTTACTATCAAATAAGTTTACCAGTTTTTGGTTCAAGTTTTTTTGGTGATGTTCATTGACATTGGAATCATGGTATAAATGGGGAAGGAAAGATGGGAAAGAAAGGGAGATAATGCATGGGTGGAAGAAGAGAATTCTTGGCATTAGAGATTGATTGTCTTGTAGTTCAAGTCAATAGTTTTAGGCTTTGGATGAAGGGTTCCTTGGCTTCTTAGGGATGCTTTATGCAAGGAAATTCCAGATAGGCAGGAATATTATTGCAAACAAGGGCAAGGGATTGGTTTTCCTTAATTATGTTACCATCTAGCTGTTTCTCTTGGAGCAGCAACCTTTTGGACAAGTTCTAGCTTTTCGGGTAATTTACATTTTGGGTCATTAAACTTAGCATCAACTTTTATATAGATCACAAACCTTTAATTTTATCAAATTACATCACTGAACTTCTATTATTAATAAATTATGTCACTTATGTTAACTCTGTTGAGTAATTCTAACGAAAAAATTGACTTAGCATGAATATATTTTTTACATCTCATCGAGATAATACATGACATTTTAAGTAAAAAAAAATTAACTCCGAGTCTGTTTTTTCATTAGAATTACTTAACGGAATTAGCATAAGTGACCCAATTTACTAATAATAAAAGTTTAGTGATTTAATTTGACGAAATTAAATGTTTGTGACCTATATGAAAGTTGATACTAAATTTAGTGACCCTGAATGTAAATTACCCTATCTTTTCCCCTCCTTGGAACATATGAAGCAAGCTCGTTTGGAAAGGGAATTGATTCCTTGGAGTGCTAAATCTGGTTACCCTACAAACAAATATTCCTTGGGAACATTCAGATCTCAGGGCTGGGAAATTAAGACAGCATAATATATATATATAATATGGAAAGTAAACATACTATATTAACGTCAGGCAAATGGAAACGTTGTGATAAAGGGTCTTCCATAGCTCTTTTTGCCATAATTCTAATGACCTCATAAGCATGAAGTGAAACTGTTGTTGACATGCAAAACAAATGTTTCATTTGTTTCTCTGATTTTTCTTTTCTTTCATTTTTCTTTGGAAGAAAGAGAGGGCAGGCCACTGGTAGAATTGTGTCCATAGATGCATGGAGGTTGTGGTTTAAAAATAATGTGTAAAATTTGCAATAGAAGTTTCTAATTGTATCCGATTCTTTGCACAATAATAATAATTCGTGCTGCGGCAAAATAAAATGTCAAAAAATAATGCATAAATAAAACCAAAAAAAAAAAAAATTGAATGTAAAATTATATATTTCTATTGTATTGCAATAGGCCTATTATTTGTTTTTATCAAGATAAAGAATAGGCCGAAGAAGCCCAAGAAAACAATTATATCAATTGGGCCATAATTTCACTCGTACATTCCAGCTCCAAACGCATTAGCACGAAGTCATATTTCCTCTCAAACCCGTCGGCACTCGGTCTTGAAAGAAAAAAAAATTAATTGCAAATGAAAGAAAACAATGAATGATACGAAGACAAATTTAGACCATAATTTTTTAAGGAAAAAATAAATTAATTTTATCACTAACTTTTGTCTTGTGTAATGCACGAAATAATTGAAACTAGAAATAAGCTAGCGCGAATGCAACAAAAATAAAAGTGCTCAACAATAAATGTTGCTTATATCATAAATAAAAGCCATCTTAGCATTATTTTTCATGATATCATATATACATTTAAATTCAATAGTCTATTGAAAAATTGCTCAGTAGAAACATATATATATTCATTTATGATTTTATATCTTTATTTATAGGAATTAAATTCTATAAAAAAAAATTTCTTTTTATATTTTATTATTATAAGTATTTGTATTGGACTATATATATATATATATGGATAACTTAAATAAATTCTCAAATTTGACTAAAGAAATGAAAATAATTTTTTTATATTTTATTCTATTAAATTAAAATTATGAATTTTTATTTTATTATAATTAAGATCTTGGCATTACATAATGTTTCATACTTTATTTTTTTTTTTATTATTGATTATTATTGATGTAATCTATTGAAAATAAAAATAGTTGAAAGAATACTATTTTAATTATTTTGGTAATTGGACTTTGTTTATCTATTTTCAAGATTTAATAAGTATGCTTCAAAGTTTATTCAAAAAACTCCATCTATTTCTACTTAATCCTCATATTTTGTAGTGCGATAATCTAACTGCAACTTAGCAAACTCAATTTTTATGCAAGAATCAAACATATTGAAATTGATTACTACAAAAATTATCAATAATGCTCTTAATGTTCGATTCATATTATTTGCTCATCAAACACTACGTTAAAATTAGTCATAGATAACATTTTTTTATAGCATTTTTTAAATGTTGTTAAAAATAGCAAAGGTAACACTTTGACAATATTTTGCATATTGTTATTATATATTATAATAGCCAATAATTACAGTATTTTTAAAACTTTTAGAAGCTTTTGGACATGTGCTGTTATATATATTATCATATAAAAATACTTTTGGTAGCACTTATAATTGCTATCGTTGAGATCTTTTGTAGCAATTGAAAAATGCATGCAAAACGTCTTGAAAAACTATTATAAAGAAGAAATAATAACATTTAATTTTGATAAGTATTATTATACATATGTAAAAAAGCTATTAAAGCAATAAGGCTGCGGTCATATATACAAAACATGAAATAATGTTGTCTTATCTTACAGCAGCAGTTTTTTTAATTTTCACAGCATTTCACAAATGCTGTTATATGTCAAATTTGGCGTAGTGAAATAGCTGACATTCTGATAAAGCCATTATCTTTTTTTTTTTTTTTTTTTTTCAGATTTGCTTTTCTTAGAAACAAGTTCATGGTATCCTCCTCATCCATTCGCTTGAGGAGGATGATAAACATAAGTGACTCATCTCAAGAATGCAGATAAAATTAATTTACAATCTTCAATTCATAGTTATTAAGAATTAAGATAACTTTTATCTTGATTTAAATTGTTTTATCACGTGTATACAATATTCTTTATAAATACATAGTTTACTTCTCAGTAAATCTCACGTGGGTGAGATTCTTCATCACCTTTATAAAAGTTTGGCACAATTGTTTAGCAAAATTTTTAGTTTTTAAAGTGAGAAAAACCTTTACAGAATGAGAATTAACTACCACTAAAGCTCACAGAAGATGGAGACTTGTTGATATATGTTGATGGCAAAAGATTGCTGTTACGTTTTGATTCACGAAACAGAAAGCTCATAAAACGAAGGATTAATGGCATTATTCGAATAGGCACATGCATTGCCAACGTTGCAAGCTTTGTATCTCCAGAACACATTATGAAGGGAATAGAGATCAGATTATTGCATCCAATTTAAGATAAATTAAAATCTACTATTTCCGGTCATCTTTTATTAATGCACCCTGTTCTTTTCTCGATTCAAAATTTTGACAGAAATTGTGTTTTAAAACTTCAATTTGGGAAATGTTTGAACTCACTGGTTCATTTTAATGTGCTTGATATTGATTTCATGCTTTGTACTTCATATACTTTCGTTCCATGTATTTGTTTTTTTCTAAATTATCCGGACTCTTTATTTTCTTGAACACATGTGTCCAATTTTTGAAATATGTGAAAAAATTTTAGAAAAATTTGAGATACCAATATCGGACATATATTCGTATCCAGAACTCACTTCTAAATCCGAGTAATTTAGGTTCTTTTTACTCTGAACTGAATACAATGTATATATTCATTTCTATAGTCATGACATCTGTTTAGATCTCTGTTACATGGATGCGCCGGTTATGGCTGTCGTACCATTATCGACGTGACATGACACCGGTACCGACATGGAATATGGCGTCCGACTCGTTATCGAAAATATGGACACGGTTTCTTCTGATTGGCTACGACCGCTCAGCAAGAGGAAGAAAAAGAAGAGACAATGAAGTTCTGAAAAAGGACGAAGAAGAAAAAGAAGCAAGGAGAAGAAGAAGAAGAAAAGACAATGAAAGTTCAGGAAAAATGCAAAGAAGAAGAGGATGGATGCGTCTTTGTTGCCGAAAAAAAAAAAAGCAAAACGGGACAAATTTTCATCATATGGCCTTTCTTTAATTGTCCTAATATGTATTGGGCTTATTATATCTGAACCCAAAATATTCAAATTGCATTGAATAAAATTGTTATAAATCCAATTCAAAATTATGTTTTGGGCTATCTTTTATTTTTGGCCATGGCCTAATTAATGAATCAAAAGTCAAAGACTACTAAAATTAATAATTATTAAAAGTGAATGTGATAAATAAAATATTTTTTAAAAATATTATTATAAAAAATTATATTTAAATATGGTATTACATTATTTGTGTATATATATATTTATTTATTTAAAATATTATGAGAAGATATATCTTCGTATTCTATCTAACTTTTGAATCTTTTTAACCTATTTTGGGTGTTCAAAATTTTAATCAAAAAACGAGTCAGACACTTCAATACATATCAGTATCGAATTTCCTTATCCAAGGCTATGTAACTTTGGTTCAGATTAGAGGTGATCATGGGCCGGGCCGGGCCGGGTTCGGGCCGGGCTCAGACTATATGCTAAGAGTTTTTATGTCTGCCCAGGCCCGGCCCGAAATATGGGCTATTTTTTTTGTCCAAGCTCGGCCCATATTATTATTACAATAACCAGGCCCGGCCCGGCCCGCCAAATTTTTTTTGAGGGGTGAGCTTTTCTGCCAAAGGAGCTCGTGTAATTCTCAGAAGAATACACCCACTAGCAGACGTTTTTGCTAAGAAGTTCTTTTACCAACAACGCTCGTTGACTGAAAAGCTTTACTAATAGGGGGGGACTGGACACCGATACCGCCAAGATGGCATCAAGGGCGATTAAGTGTGGCTTGCTTGATAAGGGAAACAGAAGTAGGATTGAGGTGAGATTGAGAGCTGAGAGTGATATGCGGCTGAGAGTGGGAACTGAGATTAGGGCTTTAGGGGAAAAAAAAGGGTTTTTATTGTTAAGGTTAATAAAGTAATTTAATATTATAAATTATTTAATTATTAAATATAAAATATTTTTATTTTTTATTAATACTATTCGGGCCGGGCCGGGCCCGGGCCTAATTTTTTTTGCCCAAGGCCCGTATAGAAAACGGGCCTAAAATTTTGTCCAGACCCATTTTTCGGGCCTAGTATTTTTGTCCAAACACTCCCAAATATCGGGCGGGCTTCGGGTTTGGACGGGTAGCCCGACCCATGAGCAGGTCTAGTTCAGATACGACATAGCAGACAAAGCTAGCTTTCCAAGGTATTGAAGTTTTGGAGCTCTAGATATATAGATGTCCACAAACCTTAAAAAAAAAAAAAAAAAGGTTAAATAAAATAAAAAAATTCAGAACTAGATGGATACAGCTCTTAAGTGCTTCCTTTTTGTTAACACTTAACACCTAGTCAATTCACTTGTCAAGAAGTAGTTAGCAAATTGACATCAGTTGAGAGAGAGAAAGAGAGATGTAGTCACTTTAGATGTTTGGATCTCACTTTAGAAGATGCTTTTGAACTACTAGTTGCTTCATCGGAAACAGTCAAATTCATTACAGTGGTAGAAATTTTCATGTTGAATACTCTTTAGATATGTAGTCACTCTTTGATAGATTCAGTCCGAGAATCTGACATACTTCAACAAATACCTCAAATTTAGCAACAACCATAGAAAGAGTATAAGATTTCATATAAATTGTTGGAAAGTGACATGAATTGGTATGTGTTATAAAATTTGTTTGAGTGATGGAGTGGTGTAGGATGCATTTAAGGTGCAAAATTGGACATGATCAAAGTTTGCAGGAGAGAGATAGAGAGAAAGAATTAAGACAATAATTTCAAAATCGGATTTCTAAATCTAGACCAATTGAATCGAGAATGGATGCTCTATATATCCGGTCTAATAAGGGGCATTGAACCGGGTGTTTGTCAAGCCGATTAAGAACCAGTCAAACAACCAATTGAACTGGAAACCAAAACTCTCATAGATTCAACCTTCGGTTCGATTTTAAAAACATTAATTAAGATTGACTAGTTTTGAATTGAGAGAGAGACAGAGTACTCTGGAGTATGGACGTGCAAGCACTTGCAAGCACATTAACTTTTTATTATTATTATTTTCTAATTTAACAAAGTCAGCCCTCATAGAGTGGTTGTGGCAAGCATCAATTGTTGATTATTGTAAAGATAAATGAATTTTGTATTAATCAGCCTGTTTACTTAATATGGAGCGAAGTGATGCGACATTCAAATCACTTACTGAGATGCTCTAGGCGTATGCTATCCACGTCCAAACCTAGGCTCGTTCTTCCTTCTTTAAGCAGTTGGGGGATCTCTCGTTTCATCCGCACAGTTTGTTTCTTTTCAAATTCCATGGCACATCCTATTTCAAAAGTCGTTCCCACGACAAACAAAATTGCTCGAGAACTAGATGAAATTTACAAGGATCTACATCAGCTTGACTTCATTGCAATTGAAGTACCTAAAACCCTGGAGAAAAAGGAGAGCCTGCAAAACGAAAAGCAGATATCTGTTGATCCAATTTCCTTGCGAGAATCATCCATGGGAGAAATAAGTTTCAACCTGATGTTACCTCCTGTCAATGCATCTCAAGCTGACACTGTTGTTCCTCTTCCACCTCCTTTGCTCCCTGCAAAGCACAAGTTCTTAAGTTGTAGCCTTCCCAACTCTGCAACCTCTTCCCCTCGATTTGGCTCCATTTTTTCAAGGAAGAACTTGAAAAATGAAAGTCAAGCGTCTCCTCGACAGGTTGACAAGTTGGTCAATAAGCACCCATCTGCACCACAATATCATCAGTCTCAGCTGAAAAACAACAAGTTTTGGAGAAGCAAGTCTTGTGGAGATGGAAGAACATGTGCACCACCAGATGAACTCGATGATCTTTGGCTGTTCGAGGCAAGCGCACTTCATTACAAGAACAAGCATCATGGTGATCATGGCAGTTTAATCTCCAATGCCAATGTTAACAATGATCGTCGTCGAAAGAGCAGTAAACAGATGGATGGTAATGAAGTTGACTTCAAATGCAGCGCCCTTTGCTTGTTCCTACCAGGCTTTAGCAAGGCAAAGGCAGCAGTAAGGCCAAGAAAAGCAGAAAAAATGGTTATGGAGAATAATATGATATCCAGAACAGTTTCCCTTGAAAAGTTTGAATGCGGATCCTGGGCTTCATCAACAATAATAGCAGACCATGATGAAGATGGTGACTCAATGAATCTCTACTTTGATCTGCCATTGGAGTTGATCGGAAATCTTGGCAACGATGCACATTTACCGGTTTCTGCTGCTTTTGTGTTCGATAATAAAGATATAAAAGGAGTCCTGAAAAATGGTTCAACTCAAACAAGAGCAACAGGCAGGAAATCCCATGAATCATCATCTCGGCATGTCAGGTTTTCTACATCATCCCCAACATCAAACCCTGACTCACCTGCTTCTTGCATCACACCTCGCTTGCGTAAGGCTAGGGACGATTTTAATGCTTTCTTAGAAGCACAAAGTGCATGAAATTTTCTTTACTCAAATGGGTCCTTAACACTGTGTATGAATTTTTTTCTTTTCCCTCTTTATTTGCCATTGAGGCATTGCCCCCAAGAAAATAAAACTTTATGCTACAAGGACCCAATGAATTTAAAAGGGCAGACATACACGATTAAACCAAATTTTCTTCTTTACTATAATATACATTGGTATAATTTACTTTGCAAATTGCATTGCACTGATTGGCTAACAAATTAAGATGTTCGATTGGCCTGATAAAAAATGCAATTAATAGTTCTAAAGAAAGCAAAATGCGAGAGTCCACAAAGCAAACCAAGCACATTACCCACCTCCAAATGAAGTAAATATAGGTCAGTCCATGCTACCTTAATACAACAAAGAGCAATGCTTTTTTGGCTTTTAGCCTTCTGATCGTGTATTCATATTGTATTCGTGTATTTTCTCGTATCATAATTGTGTTCAAGTTATTTTATATTTATATAAAATTTGGCGTATTAATAATTTATATTATATAGATTTTGACATGTTAATATATTGGTATAATTTACTTTGCAAATTGCATTGCACTGATTGGCTAACAAATTAAGATGTTCGATTGGCCTGATAAAAAATGCAATTAATAGTTCTGAAGAAAGCAAAATGCGAGAGTCCACAAAGCAAACCAAGCACATTACCCACCTCCAAATGAAGTAAATATAGGTCAGTCCATGCACTTTAATACAACAAAGAGCAATGCTTTTTTGCCTTTTAGCCTTCATCCAGGTCGGATATGATAATTCGTGTATTCATATCGTATTCGTGTATTTTTTTTGTATCATAATTGTGCTCAAGTTGTTTTATATTTATATAAATTTTGGCGTATTAATAATTTGTATTTATATAGATTTTGATATATTCGTATATTTGTGTCGTATCTTTATTTTTTTTCGTATCGTGTTTTAATTTTTTTTCATATTATGTTCATATCATGTCATGTTCAATATTATCATATCTCAGTCCAATGAAATTCACTTGTTGCCAAACTTGCTGAGTAAATCCACAAAGTGAAAAATAAATAATCTCTGGATTCCACCACATGGTTACTGTTCAAATGAGAAGAAGCTGTACTTCGTGAACTAATGCCATTAAAGCATGCCAAAAATTGTCATGATATCAAATTGAATGTAGAACTAAATTAAAGGTAAATGAAGTAATTGTCGTGATATCTGTCGGTTAAAATATTTAGATAGTTTTTGTATTACAGTTAAAAATATATTTTAATTTTTATAATATAAAAGTGAGTAATTTAATCTTAATACGTTTGAAATTGGTTCAAATAAGTAAAATTAGTAACTGTGTTAATAGAAAACCATCTAAATGCTGACGTGGACATATGAAACTGACAGAATAGATGATATGAAAAAAAGATGATGTGTCAAATTTTTTTGCTCAGGTAAAATTTAGAAACTGACAGAATAAATGACTTCGAAAAAAATGATAACATATTTTTACGGGTAAGGGATTTGGGTAAAAAAAATTATGTTTTTCTAAATTTCGTTTGAGTAAAAAAATTTGATATGTTATCATTTTTTTTAAGTCATATTTTTCTGTCAGTTTCACATGTTCATGTCAGCATTTAGACGGTTTCTCATTAACATTATTACCAATTTTACTTCTTTGCACCAATTTTAAATATATAAAGATTAAATTACTCACTTCTATACTACAGAAACTAAAATGCACTTTTAACTATAGTACATGAATTGTTTAAGTACTTTAACCAATATTTGTCCCTTGCTTTTTGCTTTTGTGATCTGTACAGTTCTAAGTTGGGATAATGTCATGAATAGCCCTTGAAGCTGAAGTTTATCAAATTTGTCAATGTGGTACTTGTACTTTAAAAATGTTCAATGTGGTACCTGTACTATCAAACCGTGTATTAATGTGGTACTTTGACTTAACACCGTTAAATATAGATGATGATGTTACATTAATCAATCCGGTGATGACACGTGATAGCATCTGATTTTTTAGAAATTAATATCTGAATTTTTGTAAAAAAAAAAATTAAAAAATATTTAAAAAATAAAAAAATATTTCAAAATAAAAGTTATTTTAAAAATTAATATCTAATTTTTTAAAAAAACTTAAAAGATTATATTAAAATAATAATATTTAAATAATATTTTTTTAAAATTAAATTTTATTTTTAAATTCAAAATTTTAAAAAATAAAAAAATTAAAATATTTAACTAAAATTATTTTTAAATTATAAATTATTTTTAAATTAAATATTAAATAATTTATAATTTATAATATCTAAAATTTTTAAAAATATATATTTTTTAAAAAAAAATTATTTTTGAAAATTACAAAAATTAAATATGAAATTATTTTAATTATTTTTTTAAATTTTTAAAATTTTTAAAATTTTAAAATTTTTAATTTTTTTTTAATTTTTTAAAAATATTTATTAATTTTTTTAAGCTAATACACGTGGCATCATTATATGGTGCCATGTGTCATCATTATATTTTTAAAATAATATTATTTTATTTTTAAAATTAAAATAATAATTTTTTAGTTAATACATGTGACATCTTTATATGGTGTCACGTGTCAAGTTTTCATTGGATACAAAAGCCATGTCATCAATTTTTAACGGTGTTACTGACAGGTACTACAATAGCACACATAGTGTAAACTTTAAGTACCAAAATAGACATTTTTAAAGTAGAGGTACTGCATTAACAAATTTGATAAACTTTAGAGGCCATTCATGATATTATCCCTTCTAAGTTCTAATAGTTGCTTATCCTGGTAATTCACTTTGCTTTTTGCTTATGTGATATGAGGAGTTCTAACAGTTGCTTATCCTGGTAATTCAGTTTTAAGCTATATTAATTGGTTTTAGAATGAGTGCATGATACGAGTATATGTTCGGTATGGATATATTTTAATTTTTTTTATAAAAATTTTTATATATTTGAAGGATCATATCTCATACTCATATTCAAATATATATCAGACACAAATATCGGATATGGATATTTTAAAGAAAATAAAAAAAATCGGTTTAAGGGTGATTTACTGAGTACTACTTCATAATTTTCTTTTTTAGGCACACATGAAAATAAAATACTATGATTAAGATGTTACAAAATATCTTTGGATATAAAACATCCCTCAAACCCTGGGAAACATGCATGTTAAATCACTAAGAATCAACAGATTAATATGCGGAAGCATACCTGAATCCATGACGATTGATTACTCTCCAGAGCCGTGCGGTATGTCTTCCAGATCAACACGTTCTCTTAGAGAATCTTTTTGTTTTCTCTCGCTCTCTCTCTGATGATGGGATGTCAAAAAGAATAGAATAGAATGCGTGTGATCTGGGAAACATAACCACTATTTAAAGATAACTTCCCTGTTATGTTTTAGTATTTCTATTTTAGCCTATCATAAAAATAGAAATTACTCTTAAGTCTCTCTATACATTAAAAGCCTACACCCTATCAGATACATTAAAGCCCAACTTACCCAAACTTCAGTAGATCACTATAAACGGGCTTAACTTTATTCGACGGTCTACAACACATAATTATTCACATATAAGCCCAATGTTGGATTAAGGATCCAACAATCTCCCACTTGGGCTATATGTGTAACTTTATAATTATGCATTGCAAAATAATCATATGAGCTCAACTTCGCTGTCATTACTGAAATGTATCTATAACCAATCTGGTCCATCAATTATACCAACATAGGATCAAAGCGGCCTTCGTTACATCTTTCGTAACTCGACCCATCAATGGTCACGTACGTTGATACAACTGAATAACATGGATCATGATGTTGATGTGTAGCATGGAAATTTCATGCAATGTGATCTTAACATGCCTATTTCCAACTGGTCCATCCTTAAACTTTAGTGAGATCAATCCATACCAAAATCAGAGTGTAAATATTCCAAAACTTTAATTCTGCAGAAAATAACTTTAAAATATCCATAAACTGAAATAACTGAAAATATGTCTATATCAGAAAATCATCTAAAATTATAAACTCCCACTAAAACTGAATACCCTCAAATGACATGACACCCTGTTGTCTGATTTCACTACGCAAGTGCACGTATCGCAAACAAGTAATAAAGTAAAAGTAAAGTGTTGAACCCATGAGGAATTGTTATTAATTTTGCAAAGTACTAAAATTAACAAACTCAATCTTATCTAAACAATTAAATAAGATGATAATCAAAAACTAAATTAAAATAAACTAATATTAAAAGCAATTAAATTAAAAATGGTGAATTCAATTAATTATAAAAGTCTAGAATTACAACTTCCCTCAACACTTCGCTTGAATCTCTCTCTACCACTTCACTTGATTAATGATCATGAGTTGTTAACCTAGAGTTCTATCTTATTTATAAGCATTTGTCGATGGTCTTATAAAAATATCCTTCATAACCAATTAACTATATGTCTATGATAATTAAATTAAAGAAGAACTCATTAAGCTTAGGCTCTAACAATGGTTACACATGACAAGTAAGTATATTTTTACCCTATCTGCAGATCACATCCTAATAAATGAATATGAAACATGTGTCATTCAATCCATGTCTAACACTAAACTCCTTATGTCTAGTTGTATTTAGGTTAACAAATCAATCTAATTGGTGATCAAGCAATTAGAAGCATTAAGAACAAGATTGAACAAACAACTCAACAAACCACTAAATCAAGCTAAAGAGATAAAGTAAATTCAAACTATATGTTGAGTTCCATTGAAATCTTACTAAAGAAAATTAGTTCATGATAATTAATGAAAACAAATAATCAAATAGTTTAACCATCATCAACTACACAAGAAAAATAAAGAAGAGAAAAGAAGAAACTAAGAGTTGTCAGTTCTTGAGTCTTCAATCTTCAAATCCTCTTGAGAGAAGTTGGTGGCTACTATCTTCTTGAAAGAGAATTAGATTCCTAAGTATCCAATCCCCTTTATTCTGACATAAAAGAGTTTTATTTAAAGTGTCCAAGGCCTCTTGGAGTCCAAAACTTCATTTCCAAGCAACCAGGTAAAAGTCAGGTTTTTTTTGCGTTTTTTTTTTTACGTTTTTTCGCGGATACTGTACACGAATCGGCGCCGTGGCCCCAACTCCCAGTTTGCTGCCTGCAGGTTCTGTCGCCTTCTCGAACTTCGTAAGCTGTTTTGACTGGGCAAATCTTGTCCGATTTTGACGCGTCTTATACCGTTGGAAAGGTATGGAAGTCATATTCAAAATTCAAGGGGGAGTTTTCTCATTTGAAGTCTTTAAGATCAAGTTTTTCTTAAAAGAAGCTTCAGAGGTCGAATCTTCCTGCTCTTTGATTTGCACCGATTTTTGTCGTTTTGCATCTCGAAGCTCCAGATCACCTTGGACCTATAAAAACACATAAATAACAACTAAATAACTATTTTAAACATAAAATGGATAAATAAAATAAATATAAAAACATCTAAAACTAATCAAATCCTAATAAAATCATCAAGGACTTAGCCGATTCAAAAGCATAAGAGGTGGTAAAATAACTATATTTCCTAGAGTTATCACACCCCAAACTTAATATTTTGCTAGTCCTCGAGCAAAACAAAACAAAACTACATAAATGAATAAAATGACTCAACATATCACTCAAGATAAATACACTCAAACAATGATTTTTTAAATTTTCCTCAAAAGTTACCTCAAAATCCTGATTCAAAGTAGAACATAAACATAATCCAAATCCATGATTCATTTCAATCGTAAACTTCATGCTTGAATGGATTTTTAGTGTGTGTGTGTATAATCTCTTTGCAAATCATCACATGCAATCTAAATAAGTTTATATCAATGCAAAATACAAACTAATACTAGATTCTCATATGTTTGCTTTTCATCTCTCTCTCCACTAATGTAGACTAACACTTCATCAAGGATCAAGTATGTCTTTTTTAAGCTTGTAATATAAAGCTAGGGTCAAGGTAGGATAAAAATATATTTCAGTTTAAGTTCACCCATAGACACTTTACATTTTTATCAAGACTTTTTTTTTTTTTGTTGAGAGCCATAGTCTTTTCCTCAAATTACATTCTTCATTCTTTCTTTGAATACACTTCCTTTTTTTTCACCAAATTATTCTCTCTTTTTTTCTTCTGTTCTTCATTTTCGAAGAACCATAATCTTTTCTTCTTTTTTTTCACCCAAATTCGACACGGCTCATAATTGTTTCCTGTAATATCACTACATGCCTATGTAGTGAGGGTTAATCATGGTTTTTCTTATTTGGTTAGGCTAAAAGATGTGGCAATCAAAGAAAATAGATATATCAATAGGCACAAAGAGGTAGACTAAGGATAATCATATATAAAGTTAAGTATGAAAGGCTCAAACGATCCAAAGATGGCCTAAATCACTTTCTCAAGTTAGTGTTGTCTAGGATTTCGCCTTGAGAGAGAATCAAACAAATTCTAGGTTCTAGATATAATTGTAATTCATATCAACGTAATCAGTCTTTAAATAAGCAATGCAAATCTAAACAAGAGATTAAGTGCTCAATTGGTGAAAATCACATCCTAACATGAAACTAACAAAAGAACTTAACACAAATTCTTCTCATGCTTATGTTTTCCCAAGAATCAAGATAAATCAATAAATAAAATTCATCATTGGATAAAGACTCCATCATACTAAGTGCAATGTATCTCAAGCAAAAAAAAAAAAATTAGACTCCTAAAGTTAGACAATCACACAAACTAAAATAAATCTAAAGACACACCCCCAAACTTAAAACAAACATTGTCCTCAATGTTTAGAAATAAATAAAAAAAAAAAAAAGCAAGAAAACTCCCTTATCGATGAAAGCAATGCAGGAAAAGCTTTAGTTTTCCTCTTAGACTTCATCATGCTTGTCCAAGTTGGGTGGGTAGTCACTACAAAATAAAAAGAAAGTAATAATAATAAAATAGTCTAAAAATTAAAAGAAAAAATAAAAATAAAAAGTTTAGAACTTGGGTTGCCTCCCAAGAAGCGCTTGATTTATAGTCATCGACTTGACTATCTCATGCCCATTAGCCGGCATCCTTCCACTTGAACCATTGCCCCCTTTTTCCTTTGCTTTATGAGGCCTTACATTCACAAAATTGTGGCATCCATATATCTTGGAAGTAGAACGTGAAACTGCCTTAAGTGGTGTAGTGGAACAATTTTCATTGAATGTTTCTTTGGAATCACCGTTCACCACTTTCACTGCGAAACATTCATCAAATTCGTTAGAAATCTTCATAGCCTTAAAAACTTTAAGAGTTACCAGTTGGTCTAGAACTCTCATGGTAAGTTCTCATTTTTGCACATCAATGAGAGTTCTACTGGTGGCTAAGAATGGTGTCCCAAGAATTATGGGTATTTCACTATCCTCCTCCATGTCAAGCACAATGAAATCAGCAGGAAAGAAGAATTTGTCAACCTTGACTAGCACATCTTCAACCATGCCTCTTAGATATTTGATGGATCTATCAGCAAGTTGCAACATCACTGTATTGGGCTTTATTTCCCTGAACCAAGTTTGTGATAGATAGAAAGAGGCATTAAATTGATACTCGCCCCCAAATCACATAAAGCTTTACCAAAAAATTTATCACCAATAGCGTATGGAATGGCGAAGCTTCTCGGATCTTTGAGTTTGGGTGGAAGTTTCTTTTGAAGAATAGCACTGCACTCTTCAATAAGTGCAACTGTCTCATTCTCATCCAATTTCCTCTTCTTAGACAAATTTCTTTCATAAACTTGACATACTTAGGCATTTGTTCTAAAGCTTCAGCAAAAGGTATATTAATATGGAGCTTTTTGAATACCTCAAGAAACTTCTGAAACTGTTTGTCAAGCTTATTCTTTTGAAGGTGCTGAGAAAAGGGTGGTGGTGGATAGACTGGAGGCTTCTTCTCTTCTTCTTGTGCTTTTTCAATTTCTTTTTCCCCCAAATTTTCCACTTCAAGAGGCTTGGACGGCAATTCTGACACTTTTTTTTGAAGACGTTGAGGAAAGAGTGGTGGTGGGTAACCTCAAGGTGCCTTCTCTTGAATTCTCTCATTCGGCTTCTGGCTACCCACTTCTACTTCTTTCCCACTCCTTAATGTAATGGCATTGCATTACTCTTTCCCATGGCTCTTAGGATTGGTCATAGTAAATCTTGGAAAAGATCCCATTGGGCGATTGTTAATCGCATTAGCAAGCTGGCTCACCTGTGTCTCAAGATTTCTAAGTGATGCTGTTTGACTTTGAAGTAATTCAGTTTGACCTTGAAGTATTTCAGCATGACTTTGAATTGTTTCAACTTGACTTCGAAGTGATATTTTATGCTCCTGAAGTGATTCTGAGTGATTCTGAATGAGATTATCAGTTCTTTCCATGAATTGCGTAAACATCTCTTCCATAGATGTCTTCTTTTCTTGGATAGAAGTCCAAGCTTGTGCTTGAAACCCAGGAAAGACTATTTGCTTAGCTTGTGATGATGGCCCTTGGTTGTTCCAAGAAAAGTTTTGCTGATTTCTCCAACCTGGATAATAGTCGTTTTGATATGGGTTGTTCTGCTGCCTATTATAGTTTCCAACATATTGAGCAGATTCAGCTTTTGTTGGGCATCTATCACTGTTGTATCCTTCCCCACAAAATTCACATGTTACAATTGGGCTTTGGACTGAATGCATACTCATAGTATCAAATTTCTTGGACAAAGCAGCCATCTGTGCCGATAAAGCACTGATCTCATCCAACTGATAAACACCTGGAGTTTTCTTTAGCAAAATTCTCTCAGTGGACCATTGATAATTATTGGATGCCATCACCTTAATTAAATCATAAGTCTCATCAATTTCTTTCCCTATGAGTGATCCACCTGCTGCAGCATCTATAGAACTTCTAGTATGATCCATTAACTCATTGTAGAAGATGTTTACCTGAAGCCAGTCAGGTATCCCATGATGAGGACATCGTCGAAACAGATCTTTGTACCTTTCCCAGGCTTCATATAATGATTCTGAGTCATACTACATAAAAGATGTGATATCATTCCGCATCTTAGCTGTCTTTGCTGGAGGAAAATATTTGGCAAGAAATTTCTGGAACAAATAGCCCAAGTGGTAAAGAAGCCAGCAGGAAGAGAGTTCAACCAACTTTTGGCCTTATCTTGAAGTGGGAAAGGGAAGAGTCTTAATCTAATGGCATCATCAGTAACACCATTCTGTTTGAAAAGATCGCAAACTTCTAGGAATTTACGATGTGAGCATTAGGATCGTCGTTCGGTAAGCCGCTGAACTGAACCGATGTATTGATCATCTGAAGGATAGCCGGCTTTATCTCGAACAAATTGGCCTGGATGGCAGGCCTCTAAATGCTAGTTTGAAGGTCTTGCATGAGAGGAACCCCATACTCTCGCAAAGTCTTTGTTTCGTTAGCTTCAGCCATTATACCTGAAAATAAGAATAAATAAAAAAGTTTAAATTAAGACTAAGGTTGCTTAGTATTAATATTAACAAAAATAATTAACAATTCCCCGGCAACAGCGCCAAAAACTTGTTGTCAGATTTCACTATGCAAGTGCTCGTATCGCAAACAAGTAATAAAGTGGAAGTAAAGTGTCGAACCCATGAGGAATTGTTATTAATTTTGCTCAGTACTAAAATTAACAAACTCAATCTTATCTAAACAATTAAATAAAGATAATAATCAAAAACTAAATTAAAATAAACTAATATTAAAAGAAATTAAATTAAAAAGGGTGAATTCAATTAATTATAAAAGCCTAGGATTACAACTTCCCTCAACACTTTGCTTGAATCTCTCTCTACCTCTTCACTTGATTAATGATCTTGAGTTGTTAACCTAGAGTTCTATCTTATTTATAAGCATCTGTCGATGGTCTTATAAAAGTATCCTTCCTAACCAATTAACTATATGTCTATGATAATTGAATTAAAGAAGAACTCATTAAGCTTAGGCTCTAACAATGGTTACACATGACAATTAAGTATATCTCTACCCTACCTGTAGATCAATTCATCCTAATAAATGAATATGAAACATGTGTCATTCAATCCATGTCTAACACTAAACTCCCTATGTCTAGTTGTATTTAGGTTAACAAATCAATCTAATTGGTGATCAAGCAATTAGAAGCATTAAGAACAAGATTGAACAAACAACTCAACAAACCATTAAATCAAGCTAGAGAGAGAAAATAAAATCAAACTATGTGTTGAGTTCCATTGAAATCCTAGTAAAGAAAATTAGTTCATGATAATTAATGAAAACAAATAATCAAATAGTTTAACCATCATCAACTACACAAGAAACATAAAGAAGAGAAAAGAGAAAAGAAGAAACTAACAGTTGTCAGTTCTTGAGTATTCAATATTCAAATCTTCAAATCCTCTTGAGAGAAGTTGGTGGCTACTATCTTCTTGAAATAGA
This sequence comes from Fremontodendron californicum, assembly GCA_030761205.1. Taxonomy (NCBI): domain Eukaryota; kingdom Viridiplantae; phylum Streptophyta; class Magnoliopsida; order Malvales; family Malvaceae; genus Fremontodendron; species Fremontodendron californicum. The sequence goes on from JAULJL010000010.1 coordinate 5,901,895, forward strand.
ATTAGGTTTCTAAGTATTCAATATTCTGACATAAAATAGTCCTATTTAAAGTGTCCAAGGCCTCTTGGAGTCCAAAACTTCGTTCCCAAGCAACCAGGTAAAAGTCAAGTTTCTTTGCCTTTTTTTACGTTTTTTTGTGGGTACTGTTCATGAGTCGGCGCCACGACGCCAACTTTATGCCTCCCCGGCACCGCGGCCCCAACTCCCTGTTTGCTGCCTGCAGGTTCTGTCGCCTTCTCGAATTCCGTAAGCTGTTTTGACTAGGAAAATCTTGTCCGATTTTGACGTGCCTTATACCGTTGGAAAAGTATGGAAGTTAGCTTCAAAAGTCAAGAGGGAGTTTTCTCATTTGAAGTTTTTAAGATCATTTATTTCTTGAAAGAAGCTTCGGAGGTCGAATCTACTTTTCTTTGGTTTGCATCGATTTTTGTCGTTTTGCACCTCGGAACTCCAGATCACCTTGGACCTATAAAAACACATAAATAACAACTAAATAACTATTTTAAACATAAAATGGATAAATAAAATAAATATAAAACATCTAAAACTAATCAAATCCTAATAAAATCCTAATAAAATCCTCAAGAACTTAGCCGATTCAAAAGTATAAAAGGTGGCAAAATAACTATATTTCCTAGAGTTATCACACCCATATGAGCAGTGTGCTCATGAAACACTTTGGGTGGCAATCCCTTAGTTAGCGGATCCGCAACCATGGAGTTTGTACCGATGTGCTCTATAGACTAATATCCACTCTAAACTCTTTCTTTAACAACTAGGAACTTGATGTTTATATGCTTTGACTTCGTCGAGCTCTCGTTGTTGTTGGAATATAGAATTGTTGACTTATTGTCACAAAATAACTTAAGTGGTCTTTCAATACCGTCCACTATGCGTAGCCCCGTGACAAAATTTCGCAGCCATATTCCGTGATTGCACGCCTCATAACACGCTATGAACTCTGCCGCCATGGTAGAAGAGGCTATAAGAGACTGTTTAGCACTCCTCCAGGAGACAGCACCTCCTGCTAGCAGAAAGATATAGCCCGACATAGATTTCATACTATCTTGGTATCCAGCAAAATTAGAGTCAGTATACCCAACGATCTTAAGCTGATCCGACCTCTGATACGTTAGCATGTAGTCTTTTGTTCTCTGTAAGTACCGCAAAACTCGTTTGGCTTCTTTCCAATGGTCTACTCCTGGATTATTTAAATATCTGCCCAACATCCGAACAATGTACATAATATTCGGACGCGTTCAAACCTAAACATACATCAGACTTCCTACTGCTGACGCATAAGGAATCTTTTGCATTTCCTTTTCCTCAAAATCATTCTTAAGGCACTGATTGAGACTAAACTTGTCTCCCTTTACCACAGGGGTATTACCTGGTTTACAATCCTGCATGCCATATCTTTTAAGAACCTGTTCGATATAGTTCTTTTGTGTAATCCAAGAATACCCCGAGAACGATCCCGATGTATCTTTATGCCTAATACAAAAGAGGTGTCACCAAGATCTTTCATCTCAAAATTCTTAGCTAGATATTTCTTGGTTTCGTGCAATAAGCCTATATCATTGCTGGCAAGCAAAATGTCATCGACATATAAAACCAGAAAAATATACTTGCTCCCACAGAACTTATGGTATATACAATCATCGACCAAATTCATCTCAAAATCGGACGAGATGATCACTTGATGAAACTTGAAATACCACTGTCGAGATGCTTGTTTGAGCCCATAAATGGATTTCTTAAGTTTGCAAACCATATTTTTTGGGTCTCCCAACACAAAGTTTTCTGGTTGCACCATATAGATCGTCTCATCAATGTTACCATTGAGAAACGTTGTCTTTACATCCATCTGATATAGCTCAAGATCGAAATGCGCCACCAATGCCATTATAGTCCTAAAAGAGTCTTTCGAAAAAATTGGAGAGAAAGTATCTTTATAATCGATGCCTTCTTTCTATGTAAAGCCCTTAGCGACAAGACGAGCCTTATACCTTTCCACATCGCCTTTCAAATCCCTCTTGGTCTTAAATATCCATTTGCAACCAATGGGTTTCGCACCTTCTGGCAATGGGACAAGATCCCACACATCATTGTCCTTCATGGAATTAATCTCCTCATTCATGATATTAATCCACTTATGAGAGTTAGAATTTTCCATGGCTTGACGGAAGTTGATCGGATCATCTTCCTTCACTCCAATGTCAACCTCATGTTCTTGGAGAAATACAATGTAGTCATCAGGCATTGCACTTCTCCTTTCTCTAGTGGATCTTCTTAATGGCATAGGCTCTTGAGGTGGTAGAGTTTGTTCTTCTGGAATAGTTTCTTGAATAGGAGGTTCATCAACATTGTCTTGATCTGTTGTGCCTTGAACAAAGTCAAGAATGAAATCCTGATCAATGCCAATAACACCTGTGGAAATATCAACATATTCCTCTTCAAAGACAAAGTCTCTAACTGTATCTCTCCTCGCAAACTCGGCCTCCTCAAAGAACCTGGCATTTCTCGACTCGAAAATCGACTTAGTTATGGGATCATAAAACCTATACCCCCTGGATCTTTCAGAGTATCCAATAAAATAGCAACTCACAGTTCTTGAGTCCAGTTTCTTTTCATTAGGCCTATAAGGTCTTGCCTCAGCTGGACATCCCCAAATGTGCAAGTGCTTAAACTACGCTTTTTGCCCATCCAAAGTTCATAAGGGGTTTTGGCAGTGGCTTTAGTTGGAACCCTATTAAGGATATATGTTGCAGTCTTAAGTGCTTCTCCCTAGAGTGATTCTGGTAAGGTAGAATGACAAATCATACTCCTCACCATGTCTTTAAATGTCCTATTTCGTCTTTCAGCAACACCATTCATAGTGGTCGAACCCAGCATAGTGTGCTATGGGACGATACCATATTTCTCTAGGAATTTAGCAAACGGTCCTGGACGTTGTTTACCTGAACCGTCATATCTGTCATAGTACTCACCACCACGGCCAAATCCAACAATTTTGATCCTTTTGCTGAGTTGGTTCTCAACTTCAGCCTTATAATTTTTGAACATATCTAGTGATTTTGACTTTTCATGAAGGAGATATATGTAGCCATATCTAGAATAATCGTCTATGAACGTTATAAAATATTGTTGACCATTCCAAGCAACCATAGGGAGTGGCCCACAAATGTCTGTATGTATAAGTTCTAAGACATCCAAAGTCCTATTGGATTCAAATCTCCTTTTATTGGTTTGTTTCCCCTTTATACAGTTAACACAAACATCAAAATCTACGAAATCTAAGGGGTCTAGAATTTCGTCTAACACAAGTCTCTATTCTCCGTCTGGAGATATGACCTAATCTCTTGTGCCACAACGCAGCCGAATTCTCATTGGTTAATTTTCTCTTTATAGCTCGTGTACTTAATTGCAGGGATTCATTAAATGAAGCAATTGTATCAATCAAATAAAGATTATCATAACCTGACAAGAATCGAAACCAACCAATTTTGAATCATGAAACAAACTAAATTTTCCATTCCCAAATGAACAAGAATAGTCAGATTTGTCCAAAGCAAAAATAGAAATAAAATTTCGTCTAAAAGACAGTACAATAAATGTCTCATTAAGATCCAAACAAGTTCCAGTCTTTAATAATAATCTAAATTTTTCTATTGCCTCAACTTGAACCGTCTTGCCATCACCCACATAGATGTATTTTTCATCATCACTTGGCTTTCGGCAACTCAGGTAACCCTGCATAGACACACTGATGTGAGTTGTTGCACTAGAATCTATCCACCACGTGTGTCTAGGTACCGAAGTTAAATTAACCTCAGAACAAACCAAATTAAGAAGCATACCTTTCTTAACATGCCATGCGTGGTAGTTAGTACAATGCCTCTTCTGATGCCCTTCAACTTCACAGAAGAAACAACCAGAACTTTCTGGTTTCTTTTGTTGTTTCTTTTGAGGTGTTGTATCTGCAGCTTCCTTATCCTTCTTCATTTTGTTTCCTTTGTCCTTGTTCTTAGAGGTTGAGGCCAGATGAGCACTCTTTGTTTTATCTTGCTTCAATCTTTCCTCTTCCTGAACACAATATGAGATGAGCTCATTCAGAGACCAAGTCTCTTTCTGACAGTTGTAGCTCACCTTAAACTGGCTAAACTGTGTCGGAAGGGATATCAAAACCAAATGCACTAGCAAGTCTTTAGAAAGTTCTAGCTTAAGTGCTTTCAACTTTGAAGCAAGATGAGACATCTCCATGATTTACTCCTAATATTGCCTTTGCCTTTGTATCTCATTGAAAGTAGACTTGTCAAGAGCGTACCTATTTCAACCTTTTCGTTTATATGACAAACCTCTTTTCAATGTCTACAAGGAACTCCTTAGCCGTAGTAATCTTTTCAGACATTGTGCCCCTGAATGCTTCCGGAATTGCTTTCTTCATGATCATCATACACATGCGATTTGATTTCTCCCACCTTTCCATATCCCTCTTTTCATCAGAGGTACTCTTATCCATAAGAGGTGCTGGAGAATCAGCCCTTAACGCAAGGTCGAGATCCATGACTCCGAGAACTATCAAGAGATTCTCTTGCCATGACTTGAAATTTGTGCCATTGAGCATAGGAATAGAGTTGATGTTGGCAGAAATATTAGCAGGAGTGGTTGTAACTTAACACAGAGAACAACAAACAAACAAAACAAGATCACATAAGTCTCATAACAGAAACAACAATAAAATTTAAATAGAGGTAAACCCCATCTCAAGATACCAGGCACTCCATTAATGTTTTGTCTTTGGACAAAAAATATTAATTAGTAAGTGATATCTTGGTATAGTAATCAATACTGATAATAAGAAACATGCCGAACAATAAATCTTCCTTTGGTCCGATGTATTGTTCACATGTAAAACCGAATAATCATCACATGTTTATTACCACAGGTGTCCATGCAATTCTGTTAAATATCAATCTTCCTTTAGGCCGGTCAATATTCACATAAGTTATATGCACACAACCGTTTATATTCCAAAATAAATTAATTTCCACAAGAGAAGTCACTTTGGTGACATGTTGTTTCAATTAATTTATCCCAAAATATATATAAAAATACAATATTCAAATTTAAATTGCACCAAAATTGCCTAATTTTTTTTATCTGTGGCCTTGGCTGCCGCTGTTCTTATGCCGACGAGGCAAAAAAGTCGGGGCTTTCCTTGGCGACGGTCTTGGCCGCCGCGGCCATAGGCCGCGACTTTCCTTGCCGGCGCGACCTTACGGCCGCCTGTTAAAAATAAATAAATAGTTTTATTTAAACCCTTAATGATTGTTCATCCAAAAAATTGTTCTTAATGATTCAACATGAAGAGGTTCTGATGCCAATTGTTAGAAAATATCTTTTGGATATAAAACATCCCTCAAACCCTAGGAAACATTCATGATAAATCACCAAGAATCAACAGATTAATATGCGAAAGTGTACCTGAATCCATGACGATTTATTACTTTTCACAGTCGTGCGTAGGGATGGCAAAACCCGAATGGAGAGGTTTTTTTTTTTTGAACAATGGATGCGGGGCGGGGCGGGGCGGTTTTTTTTGTTTGAAAGGCGGGTATGGAGCAGTTGCAGTATTTACCTGATCCGCCCCGCCCCGCCCCGACTAGTAAAATTACTATTTTACCCTTCCCTAAAAACCTAACATGTTTACTTCTTCCCTATCTCTACAACCCTAAAAACCTAAAAGAGAAGATAGATAGATGTCTTCAAATGTCCTCCAACCAAACCCACCTCACAAAACCAATTAAAAACATGTTTACCGAAAATACCCTTCTGCAACCCCCCAAAAAAATCCCATCTTCATCACTGTCTCAACTCTCAAAAGAAACATTTTTTTCCTCTTATCTCTCTCTCAAAACTTATTCTTTCCTTTTATTGTTTCTTGCCCATATCTCTTTCTTTCTTCCTTCTCATCAAATACTCTTCTTTCTTCCCTTTGTCTCTTTCTCTTCCTCCGTAGATTTCCTTATTTTGGCCTTTTGGGTTCTTCTCTTAATCTGATCCCTGTGATCTGAAACATGAAGAAGATGAAAGGGGTTGCTGCTACTGCTGCTGTTATGAAGTATTCTCCATATGCTATGTATGAGGACCAAAGGACGAGGTTCAAGCACCAGAGCCTTATGCAAGACTTCGACGACTTGCACAAGGTAATAACTTCTTCTTTTTTTTTCGAATTATTTAGATTTGGAGTTACTTTTGTCAGATTTCATTAGATCCGGTGTTTGTAATCCTCTGGGTTTTCTTGATTTATGTTCTTGTCTTCAGTCTTGGTTGAGAATAAGAAGAGGACATGATTGTTTGGATTCTATGTTTTGGTCTCAAGTTAATATCTTTTCCTATGTGATATTGTCAGATCTTTGCGTTTTAGTTGTATAACTTTCTTTCTGGTTTTGATGAGCTAAAAGATGAAGAAATTAACACTTTTGATTGTTGTTCTATGTGAATATCTCCCCACCTTCCTATTAAACACAATAAAGTTTTTTTTTTCTTGAATTTTCAAAATTTTCTTTGCTGGGAACATTTTTTCGACCTTGGTTATATAGTCAGCTACGAAGTCTGAAAAATAAATCGAAATAGCTCCTTATGTAGTCTCTTGATCCAGTGAACTTTCATAGGTTCGATTGATAAAGGTGATTGTATGTAACTTTTTTCGCTTATTGCAAGATTTGATGATAAAATTATTGTAAAATGTTAATCAAGTATACTGTAAATGAATACCAAAATACATAATAATTATACTTGCATAAGAGAACTTTATTATTTGAAAAAAATTAGAAATAACTAATAAAAATCGGATGGAGCGGGGCGGAGCGGGGCGGGGCGTAACCGACATCCATGGAGGTGGTAGTGGTATTGAAAATCCAACATCCACGGTGGAGCGGGGCGGGGGGCGGGGCAGAGTAGGTCACTGGCGGGGCGGGGGCGGATTTTACAAAATCCGCCCCCGCCCCGCTCCATTGCCATCCCTAGTCGTGCGGTTTGTCTTCTAAATCAACATGTTCTCTTAGAAAATCATTTTGTTTTCTTTCGCTCTCTCTCTCTGATGATGGGATGTCAGAAAGAATAGAATACGTGTGAACTGAGGACCATAACCACTATTTAAAGATAACTTCCCTGTTATCTTTTAGTATTTTTATTTTAGCCCATCATAAAAATAGAAATTACCCTTAAGTCTCTACACATTAAAGACCCACACCCTATCAGATACATTAAAGCCCAAATTACCCAAACTTCAGTAGATCACTTTAAATGGGCTTAATTTTATTCGACAGTCTACAACACATATAAGCCCAATATTGGATTAAGGATCTAACATAAGATTATTAAGGAACCGTTATCCCCTCATAATTAATAATTAATAATTAATAATATATAGGAGCGGAAAATGCTATTTGCCCCTTTTTGTCCCCTTTTCTTGTCTCGCCTGATTTGAAAATATCCACGCCAAGGAAAATTAAGGTCAAAACAAAACAAAGCAGAATTAGGGCATTACGACAATATACGAGAGGAATGGAGAAAAACTGGTGATTTCTGTGGAGGGGAAGATCTTATAGTTTGAGGTAAGGGAATAAAATTAATTACGATTCACAATCATTAAAACAAATAATCACAAAGAAATAAATGTTAACTTTCAAAATTAATAAAAAAATCTATTTACAATTTGTTCGTTACTAGTTTTATATTAAGTGAAAAGTACACATTATAGTTTAATGTACTTATTAATATATAAAAAATAAAATAAAATAATTTCAATTATATAATCTCATCACTTTTTTACCGTTAAGTATATCATCAGTTACAAAGAAAAAAATAAAATAGAATTCTATTACTCTTTTTAAAAGAGGAATAAAAATTGGTAGATGTGGCAATTAGTAAATGTTTGTCGTGTTTCGTTTTTTTTTTTTTTTTGTCATTCATGTAATATAAACACAACAAAAATTATTAAATGTATCAAAATTTTAAACATAAATACGATATGTGTATTTAATATAGGGTTTGTATATGATGCACTGTCAGCGTATAAATCTATACAATGACAATGAATCATACGATGATACCTCATTAATAAACAAATTTAAAAATCATTAAAAAAATCAGATAATTATAAATTTAACAGGTGACGTAATTTAGTTTTTTTTTTGGCCAATAAAAAAGATATTGTATTATGAAAGTCGAACCATACAAGAAAGAATTAGGAATGTTAACTAGACATAAGCAAGAAACCAAAGACAAGGAATCTCATAATACCTAGGCCAATCAGAAACAATATTAATGAGGTGCTGGAAAACCATCCCTGCTCAAAATGTGAACAAAAGAGGATGGGGTGAATTCACCCAATTGACAATGCTCATCCTCTTCTTGACTTGGTTTGCAACCCAGTCTGCCGCTTTATTAGCTTCTCTATTGATCCAAGCAAATTCAACCGCTACAAATCTCCTTTTTCTCTCCTTTATGTCCTGAACATATGGAAATATCTTCCAGTTCCCATTTCTTTTGCCCCCAGTTATTTCCTTGAACATTACTTCAGAGTCAGTTTCCACTTCAATATTTGTTAGCTGTAATTCCTCTACCAGAATCAATCCTTCCTTCAAAGCAATTGCTTCAGCTTCGATTCCTGATCCTACCTTCACCCTTTTCGCAGTGCCTGCAATTAGGGGTGAGCAAAATCCGACTCAATTCGAAAAAACCGATTAAAATTTCAAATTTTGGTTTAAATAGTTCGAATTATTCGAGTTTTCGGATCGACTCGAATAAATAAATCGAGTTATACGATTTAGCTCGAATTTAGATTTCACAGTTCGAGTTATCCGAAAATCCGAATAATAAAATCCAAAACGACTTGGTATAATGAGTAAAAATTATTTGAAAAAGAGAAATAAAAAATTATTAAGAAGGAAATTGTAAAGACAAAATTACCCTTGATAAAAAAACCTTCTCCTTCCTTTTTCTCTTATTTTTTAATTAAAAAATAAAGTTTTCTGAAAATATATATTTTTTAAATTTAAATTTAAAATTATTTATTTATTTTTTTAATTAAATTTTTTTTAAAAAAATAACATTATTTTTTCTAAAATTATTTTTTCTTTATTTTTTAAATTTTTTAAAAAATAAATATTTAAATATTTTATTTTTTAAATTTATTTTTAATTAAAATTTTTTAAAAAATAATATTTTCTTAATGGAGGAGAAAGGAAAAATAAAATTTTTCATTAAGGATAATTTTGTCTTTACAATATCCTTTATAATAATTTTTAATTGTTTATTTCTCTTTTTCAAATAATTTTTATCCATTATACCATTTAACAATAATTTGGTTATTGACAGCATGTTTTTCAAATTTACCCAATTTTTTTCTCATTTTTTTTTTTGTTTCTCTTCAGTCTCTATCTCTCTTTTACGAGTAATATGATCCAAAATCATTGAAATTAATAATAATTAAAATGAATTTGGTAAATAAATTTTTTTCAATTTTTTTTTAATTTATAAAGAAAAATAATATTTATATATGGTATTATATTAGTTATAAGATGTATTCACATATCCGTATCTAATTTTTGAATTTTTTTAGTTGAGTAAGCAATTTAAATTTCACCATAAGTCTTGAACTTTTGACATTTGCTTACATTTTCATTGATTTTGATTTAGAGAATTGAACAATTTCATTACCCAAAATTTAGTTTTATCATGCTTAAATATAATTGAAAATTTATAGGATTTGTTTTATCATGCTTAAATATAATTGAAAATTTATTTTAACTCGAATAAATTTATTCGACTCGAATTTCTTTTCACTCGACTCGATTTGCTAAATTTTCAAATTCAGTTCGGTTGACAAAATAGGACTCGTAAACTCGACTAACTCAAATTTTTTTCACTCGATTCGATCAAACGCTCACCCCTACCTGCAATTACAGTAGCACTATCATTCCTTACCACCACCCCAATTCCTGCACCCTCCTTTGAACTAAATGCTCCATCACAATTTATTTTTGTCCAACCCAGTTTTGGTCTTTTCCACCCTTTCTTCTCTGTCAAATTCCTAAGCTGAAGTGTATCTCTGTCTCTCAAATTATTCGTCAGCACCTCATAAACACAACCATTAATCTTTCTAATACATTGCATAGGATCAGGTAATCTATTCTTAAAAACAGTTGCATATCTGGCTTTCCAAATTTGCCAGCATGTCATACCTACCCAAATACCCATTCTGTCTTTGTCTGCCCTGTTCATGTCAGGCGTCCTAGATATACTTAAGAGCCATTCATCAAAATTGGTAATCTTCTGTCTATCAACTTTATATCTCAGTTTCACACCATACCACACATATTTCGTCCAATCACATAACAATATTGCATGTTCAATTGTCTCCTTCTCCTTGCAACATACAGGGCACATGGGTGGTTTTTTTTTTTCCACAAATTGTTGTTAGTAGCAATATGATTACCACTAACTCTCCACAAGAAGTGTTTTACCTTTGCAGGCACTGACAGGCTCCATATCCATTTCCAGACCTTTCTATCAATCACATGAGAGGATGATATTGCTTTAACAGTGGTCCTCATATGTTCCTCTTTTAGTTCATGATATCCAGTTTTGACTGAATATCTCCCATCATTAAATCGAGGCCATATTATAATGTCATTTCCACCTTGTACACAAACAGGGATTTCCATAATAGCTTGGCCTTGTTCTTCTGTAATAATATCACTAATGGACTTCAAATTCCATAGTCCCTTACTACTATCAATTAGTTCTGACACCTTTTGAGGTACCATCTGTTCCCCTCCAGCAGGTCTCGATAATCTGGTTTCAGGGATCCATTTATCCTCCCATGTGTTTACACTTCCTCCATCCATAACCTGCCATATCAGTTTGTCTTTGAGGAAGTCTCTGCCCTCCAATAAGCTTGCCCAAATCCATGAAGCCCTGGATCCTTTCCTAGCTTCCAATAGTGTAGTCTTAGGAAAGTATTTCCCTTTCAGTATCCTCACCCACAGTGCATCTGGGTTGTTAAGCATCCTCCAACATTGCTTAGCTAGAAGAGCAATATTGAAGAGATTTAAATCCTTGAACCCCATTCCTCCTGCCTCTTTCTTCACTGTCAGCTTAAACCAACTCATCCAATGAATCTTTTTTTCCTCCTGCTGTTGACCCCACCAAAACCCAGCCATAGCAGAATTGACCTCATCGCAGATTTTCTTTGGTATTTTAAAACATTGCATTGTATATTTGGGGATTGCACAAGCTACAGCTTTTATTAGTACTTCCCTACCCCCTTGTGATAGCAGATTCTTCTTCCATGTTTGTAGTTTGTGTAGGATCCTCTCTTTTATGAAGTTCATGGCCATCCTTTTTGATTTGCCCCAAAATGATGAAATCCCCAAGTAGGTATCGGAGTTGGCAGCTTTTGGTATCCGCAGTTGCTCTGTCAAATCTTTCTTCATCTGTGCAGGCACATTAGTACTAAAAATAAACTAGATTTATGCATATTAATAAGCTGGCCTGAACCATTGCAATATTTTTACAATATCAAGAACATGGCAGAACTATTAGTGGCATCAGCAGATAAGAAGAACAATGAGTTATCAGCAAACAGTAAATTAGACAAGATTGGGCAATCCTTACCTATCTTAATACCTTTTAGACTTCTAGACTCAATAGCATTGTTTACCATCCTAAACAACACATCTATCACGAAAAAAAATAGGTAAGGATCAAATATAGATCTATACACTGATAGTGCATCAAATATAAATCCTTAAATATATCTTGTTAATCGTGTTAATTGTATTTAAACGTTTCGTGTCATGTTTATTATGTTGTTTTCGTGTTTACCAAATGTGTCGTGTTCGTATCGTATTTTTATATTGTGTCTAAAATTATCAAGTCTATAAATACGTTTTTGGTTTAATTAATTATGAGAGTTGATATTTATTTTATAATTATTTATTATGATCATAAATAATAATTTTTTTATTTTATTACCTCAAATTTATGTTTTTCTTTTCCAATTGAGTTTTGGTATCACGCGGACAATTCCACGACAGGGGCGGAGCATATTAGATTTGCCAGAATAATCAATAATTATCTAAAACAAACTCACGTTGGTGAACTAATTATTAAGGGAAAGTATAGAAATCAACAAAATATATAGCCATAAATAATAGTTTTACTTGCCTTTATACACCAACAATGATGGACTTCAAATGCACAACAAAATACTAAGATCATTAGTTATGGACAAGACTTATGTAGAATTATATTCTTTATTTGAAGTTAATGAATTTTGAAGTTAAGAACAATTAGATAAACAAATAAAACTAATGAAATTCAAAATTGATAAATTGATAAAATTAAATGAAGAAGTTAACAATATGTACAATTAATTGATCAAATGAAACTTATAAACAGATATAATTACTCAATCTATAAATTGTTATGACAATTAGGTTTGTCTAAGAATCAAGTTACTCATTCAATCCGATAAATCTGATTCAGCTTGATTATTATTTAATCGATAAAAATTATTTTTATTTAAATTTAATTATAAAAGTATAAGATAAAATAATTTTAATATTTTAATATATTTCAATAATAATAAAAACTTTTTGAATAAACAAATTAAATCAAACCTTAAACAAATAAATTTTTACCGTATGAATCTAGTCCGATTATGAACTATCTCTAATGATGACTATAGATCACCCCAATTGTACTTATGATTTTGACATTTACCGGTGTCCAATTAAAAGTGCAGTCTAAGTCCACTTTGCTGAATTTTTTAACCAATTAAATGCATAGCCTTCACTAGTCATTAGTCAAAGTATAAGCTTAGTAGTTAGTATTCAATCACTCTTGTTTTTCAGTTTGACTGCAAATTCAACTTCATCTAAATGAATTTTTATTTAATCTCCTTTATATATCGTTTTCCTTTTGCATGGGTTAGGTAACAGATGGAGGAAATGAAAGAGAAAGCAAGCCCCTCGAAATTCATTGAAGAAATGCTGGATCAACACATCGGCTAGTAACTTTAATTGGTACTTAGAATAGGAAGGAAATTTTCTTTTTTGTATTTAGTATAAAAGATGGAAAAAAAATAATGGATTGAATAAAAAAAAGAAAGATAAAAGTAGTTTAAAAAAAAAAAAGAATTCAGGGTAAAATTATATTAATTTTAAGTTGATGAGTGTTTCACTTTTACCAAAAATATGCAAATTCACATATTTTTCTTCCATGTAAGGAACTAAGGGGTCCGACGGGGTCGCCATCAAAGTTCTTAAAATTTTATAATATTTATATAGAATTGAATTATATATTTCGCTTTTCAAAATATTAAATATAATATTTTCGTCCCTCAAGTTAAAAATCTTGGTTCCATTACTATGTTTTTCCTTCTTCATACTTCTTTCTTACCAATAAATCATATAAAATAGGTTTATTCTCAACCTGATCTCCTTTAATAATTTCCTTTATTTTTATACCAAGTACAGTGTTTAAAAGCAAGATTAAATCAATTAGTCTTTATTTATTGGAATTTATTTTTAAAGAAACACGGTTTAACTTTATATATACTTTAAACAGAAAATAATAGTTGTTCTTTAAATTGATTTACACTTATAGGCTATAATTAATGATATATAGAATGGCAGCCAACGAACGCGGATGAGATGTTGGGTTAAAAAAATTCATTAAAAAAAAAACTATTACCCAAAAGAAAAAATCATAAGGAATCTAAACAACTTTAATTCGAAATGAAAAGGATAAAAAAAAGCAAAAGAAAAGCTCCAAAATGATTGATTGAGGAAAATAAAGTTAAGAAAGGGCTTCCTCAATTAGGGCAATGTTAGAGGAGAAAAAAAAAAGAAAACAAAGCTCCTACAGCAAAATTAAAAAAGAGGTCAAACCACGCGTTATTACAGCCTGTTCTCACAATATTCACAACTTTACATTCCATTGCTGATTGCCCCCATTTTGTCATAAAAAGTTTATTATTCCATAAAGTAATACTATTACTTGTAATTTGTCATTAAAAGAATGGGAAAAGTACACTAACCGTTTAATATATTTATCCTTTATAATTTAAAAAAAAATTCATTTATTCCTTGAGATTCAATGAAAAACATAATAATTTAAAAAATATTCATTTATTCTTTGAGATTTGATGAAAAACATAATAACTCCTTGAGTTTTATTCAAGACCTAATTCAAATCAGATCAATTCTATTAGACTTGATGAATAACTCAATTTTTAAACAAATTCATTTGATCCTCAATGTTTAAAAGTTGAGTAGAACTGACCTGGTTTGAATCAGATCTTGAACAAAGCTTTTCAAATTTGATTCGAGCATTTTTTTAATTAAAATATTTTATAATATATCTTTAATATTAAAAAATAAAAAAACAAGCCTTAAAAGCTTATCGGATTAGACTGCACCCATAAACAACTCTAAAATCAAATAATTAAAATTATTTTTTTCTTAATGCTTTGCTATAATGCTGGTATAAAGTTAATTTATTTTCGGTTGTGACAAGACCAAAAGCTTAATTTCGAAATATATCCTTTTTTCTTCTTCTTCAAGAACCTTAAAAACTCTTGCTTGCATAATTAGGATTATTCTTAAAGGCTTGTCTTACTTGATTCGCTTATCAAAGTCCATCTCACCAATGCTACATTCTCGATAAAAGGTATTAAAATAATGGGTAAATTTGAAAAACATACTGTCAATATTGTTAAATGGTATAATTAGTAAACATTATTTAAAAAAAAAAATGAACAATTAAAAATTATTAAGAAGAAAATTGTAAAGACAAAATTACCCTTGATAAAAAAAAATTCCTTCCTTTTTCTCTTATTTTTTAATTAAAAAATAAAGTTTTTTGAAAATAATTTTTTTTTTAATTTTAAAAATTATTTTTTAAAAATTTTAAAGTTTTTATTTACTTTTTTTAATTAATTTTTTTTTTAAAATAACATTATTTTTTCTAAAATTATTTTTTCTTTATTTTTTAAATTTTAAAAAAATAAATATTTAAATATTTTATTTTTTAAATTTATTTTTAATTAATATTTTTAAAAAATAATATTTTCTTAATAGAGGAGAAAGGAAAAGTAAATTTTTTTCATTAAAGGTGATTTTGTCTTTACAATATCCTTTATAATATTTTTAATTGTTCATTTCTCTTTTTCAAATAATTTTTATCTATTATACCATTTAACAATATTTTATTATTGATAGCATGTTTTTCATATTTACCCTAAAATAATTTAGTTTAAAAGTGCAAATCAATCTCATCATTTGTGGATTTACCCCAACTTTATTTTGGATTTTCTTTTAATTACATGCTAGTTTGTTAATTTATATGTGAGTAGATTGATTATATTTCAGAGAGTTTGTTTAAAACAAACCGAATTAAATTGTATATAAGAAACCAAAACATGAAAATCCAAAAGGGAAAAAGAAAACCTTTTTTTTTTTAATATGTAAATCTGAAGTCAATTTGGAGTTCAAGTTTAAAAATTATACGTTCTTAATCACTTCGATGAGAATCTATACCATTATATATTTTTTACTACACATAACTTCCAAATGCTAACTCGTGTCATTTTTTTTTTAGGAAGTAGAGAAAGAAATAGAAAGAAAAGAAAAAGAAAAAGAAAGAGAAAAAAATGATAAAAATTTGTGTGTTTGTATTTGTATTATTTTTTGTGTATTTAAAATATTATAAATTTATATAAATTTTTACACATTAATAATTCTTTTTATGTGTATTTTGACACGTTTGTGTATTTGTGTAGTGTTCATGTTATTTTTCGTGTAGTGTTTTAATTATTTTTCTTATGCTGTGTTCATGTCGTGTCTCAATTTATTTCATATTTTACATAGTTTATTATTGTAATTTAATTTAGAAAAGAATTTCTGTGTTCGTATCGTATCTCAATTTATGACATATTTTGCATAATTTGTTATATCAATTTAGAGAAAAATTTGTATTCATGGCGTGTTCGTGTTATTTTTTTGTATGTTCAAAGTATTATAAATTTTTACACGTTAATTATACATTTTATATAAATGTTGATACACTTGTGTATTCGTGTGGTGTTAATATTATTTTCGTGTCAGTGTCGTGTTTTAATTATTTTCTCATATTGTATTTATGTCGTATCTCAATTCATCGCATAATTTATTCGTATTATTTTTTCGTGTGTTTAAAGTATTATAAATTTATATAAATTTTTACACGTTAATAATTTGTTTTAATTATATTTTAACACATTCGTGTATTTGTGTCGTGTTCATATTATTTTTCGTATTGTGTTTTAATTATTTTTCTTATGTTGTGTTTATGTTGTGTCTCAATTCATTTCATATTTTGCATAGTTTGTCATTGTGATTCAATTTAGAGAAAATTTTATGTGTTCGTGTCGTGTCTCAATTCATGACATATTTTGCATAATTTTTCATTGTGATTCAATTTTAAAAAAAAAATTGTGTATTCGTGTTTTTTTTATGTGTTCAAAGTATTATAAATTTATATAATTTTTTACGCGTTAATAATTTGTTTTATATAAATTTTGACACGTTCGTGAATTCGTATTGTGTTCATGTTATTTTTCGTGTCGTGTCATGTTTTAATTATTTTATCATGTTGTGTTTGTGTCGTGTCTCAGTTCATTCCATATTTGCATAATTTGTCATAGTGATTCGTTTTAAACTCTAAAATCATTTACATAAGTTATTAAAACATAAAACTTTATTTAAATAAATTATAATTATTTACTATGATTCAACTTAAATTTATGTCTCAATATTTTTTTTATTTTTATCTCTAATATTTTTTTTACCTCATCAAATTTCAATATTCATAATTTCTTTCTAAAAAATATTTATCCAAACAATACAATTATAAATACTATTATTTTGAATTGATGCATTTTAAAATATTAGCATTTCAAAATTTTTCAAAATTTTAAAATCCTTTCAAACACACCACTAATATTTTACTATTTGATATTGGATAAATTTGAAAAACATATCATCAACAATAAAATAATTGTTAAATGGTATAATGAGTAAGAATTATTTAAAAAAGAGAAATGAAAAAATAAAAAATTGTTAGGAAAGAAATTGTAAAGATAAAATTACCCATGATAGAAAAAACCTTCTCCTCCCTTTTTCTCTTATTTTTTAATTTACTTTTTTAATTAAAAAATAATTTTTTCTAAAATTATATTTTTTTTAATTTTAAAAAATTAATATTTTAATATTTTAATTTACTTTTTTAATTAAATTTTTTAAAATAAAAAATAATAAAAATAATATTTCTAAAATTAAATTTTTTAAAAATAAATATTTAAATATTTTATTTTTAATTAAAAAATTTTAAAAATAATATTTCCTAAATGGGAGGAGAAAAAGAAATGAAATTCTTTCATTAAGGGCAATTTTATTTTTACAATATCCTTCTTAATAATTTTTAATTTCTCTTTTTCAAATAATTCTTGTCCATTAGATCATTTAACAATTACTTTACTATTGAAAGTATGTTTTTTAGATTTACCCTTTGATATTCGAAGGAGAGAAGATTTGTTACAAGTTAAATCACTAGATAACTATTTTCCAATAAGGTTTCATTTAGTGGATTTTTTTAATTTTTATCAAAACAAATAAATAAAAAATTAAAGATAAATGCCAAAAAGCTTTATAATGTTAAAAAAGATAAAGATTTTTTTTGAAAATTAAAAAAAAAAGGTAAATTTTTTTTATTGATTAAAATATTTTATTTTATTTAAGTAAATTTTTATATTTTTTTTGTAATTAAATAATCTCTTATCTTTTAACCTGTATCAAAATAAACTTTTATTTCAAACTAAAATTGATTTATATTAAAAATTTATTTAAATATAAATATAAATTTTATTTAAGTAAATAAAAATATAAAAATTTATTTAAATAAAACGATAAAATTTAATAATTTTTTTATTATTTTAACTTTTTTTATTCATAATCCAGCTTTTGCAGCGTAACTGAAAAGTTAAGTACAGTAGTAAAAGTTTTGGGTTTTTCTTAATTTTCAAAAGGGAAAATGAAAGCTTGATGTTTTTTCACATTTGGCTTTCATCAGCAAGGAAAAAAGCAAAAGTAATAAAGTATGTTCAGCCACATGGAATGGAGCAACTTGCAAAGATACTTCCTTTATTTGGACCGTAGGTCTTTGGAAAAAGGCTGACTGACAATTCAATATTTTTTTAGTCAAATAAAAAATCAAACGCGGTTTTCTGCTTATATTTATTTTTATATATTATATGTTCATCGAATTCCAAGCCAACTTCCGGTTTTTTTTTTTTTTTTTTTTTTCTTTATCAGATTCAGTCAGGGGTGAGTTCGGTTCAGATCGGATCGATTTTTTTGAATTTTAAAAATTGAATCAAAAATTTGATTTTTCTATATTCGTAATTGAAATCGAATCGAAGAAATTTAATAATCGATTACCAAACCGCGATAGTTCGGTTCGGTTCGATTCGATTATCGATTTTTTATATCATTTTTGGCTTTTGAATTTTTGAACTTTATTACGTGCTATTTTAACAGGTTATTTATCCCTAGCATGCTATTTTAACAATCAAAGTATCTTAGTTTTTAAAATTTGTTTTTTTTTATAGTATTTTTAATTTTTTTCCACTAATTTAGAAATAAAATATTTATTTTTATATTATAAAAATAAAAATTAATTAAAAAAAATTCGGTTCGATTAATTACGATTTTTTGATTTATGAATCGAAAATTGAACAGAACCGAATAAATAAAATTAATAACTGAACCGAATTTTAATCGAATTAAAAAAAAAATGAACTGAAACCGAATCGAACACTAAGGTTCGGATCGGTTTTCGGTTTTTTCAATTTTCTTGCTCAGCCCTAGATTCAGCACTGACATTAAATTTCTTAAAGTTTTGAGCATTTGATATTCCAGATTCTTGATTGTAATATAATTCGAGATAATCATTTTTTTTATCTTAAATATTTTTTTCTCATTTCAGGATTTTCGATTTAAATTAGAAATCTCGAATTCTAATACAGTAATTTATTCTCCTGCAAAATGTTTTTAAAAAATGTTATATTAAAAACAATTAAATTAAAACTAAAACCGATAAATAGATGCAATTTCTTAGTTGATTAAGTATTAAAATTTGTTAAACAGGTAATACTGGTAATGTTTTACATGTTACTAATTTGTTTTTTGAACAATCTAGATTTATTAGTTTTGGGTTTATTTTCAATTAGTATCTTATCATTTTTTTTTAAAAAGAAAAAACTTCAAAAGCAACGAATTTTACTAAAATGCTGCCCCTTTTTTTATTTATTTATTTATTATTCTTAATGTTTTATCCAGCTATAGGTATAAAGTAGATCATAGATGAAGAAGACCTCTTCTTATCTTGATTTTGCATCATCAATTTTTTAAATTTTGAATTATTATTCAAAATGTCAACTATTGAGTTCTTTAAATTTACAAGCATATTATCATGTATAGATTAAAAAATTAAAAAATTTAGGATATATTTAAAAATACACTCTAAATAAACACATGCATGGTAACCTTTTAAATATACTTGTAAAATTAAAAAATTATTTATTTTTGAATTCTTTTTTAATACAATGATGGTGAAATTTTTTTAATTTTACAAACGAATTAAAAAGTCGTCACATGTCTTACTTATTTTTTTAATTAATTTTTTATTTTTTATTATATGCTAAAGGATATATATCATCCTAGTAACACCGACTGTAAAATTTAATAATTTCACTACTAAATAATTTCTTTTTAATTTTTTTGGATGGGTATACTTTTTGCACATCATAGGCATAGCTAGTAGCATATTGTTTCCCATTTACAAGTGTTTGAATCCAATCCAATATACATTAATTGTTGAACTTCAGTTAATGACCCCATATTTAATATTTATTTCTAGCTCATGTAATGTAACTAACACTAGTACTTAAATATTAATATATGCTGATTTTTCTTGACCAAACCAAACAGGTTAATAATATTAATATGAGCAAGGTTGAAAAAATCGAATAGGAGGTTAAGTTGGTGTGGTCTCCGATTCTCGGTTCAATCGATTCAACTGGTTGAACACTTTAAATAAGATTTTTAAATATTTTTAGTGTTAAATAAATATTAAATATAATAAATAAAAATAAGTATTTAGTTTAATATTATGGTTTTTAGTATATTTCTAAGAAGTTATGAGTTTAAATCTCATCAATTACAAAAAATAATTTTGAAAAAAATAATTAAAAAATAAAAAAATAGTTTTTTTCCCGTTTTTCGGTTTTTTACCGATTGAATCGATTTTTGATCGGTTCGATCAAATCTGATTCTATTACACCTACCGGATCGAATAAGCCATCGGCTTCCGATTTAATCGGTCCGATTTGGTTTTTTATTCACTGAGTAAAGTTTCTTAATTATTTTCTCAACGTTAATTTACGATTTTTCTTAGTTTGCTGAAAATCTGTACTTGTCAAGAAACTTACTAGGAAATCCCACGGTTATTACTCGGTTCTTCATTTGAAGAGCATATGCTTGGACTCAACTTGTCCGACTGGTTGTCCCGCTGCCAAAAAGTCGACTCTTTTTGAATTCCATGATTTTTTTTTTTTTTGGGTCAGAGTCACACGACAATGATATTGATCTGGTCTCCATTTTCCATTAAAATGAAAAAAAAAAAAAAAAAAGAAGATCTTTTCTAATCTTCCATACAATTCACCATGTATAAAAGGACCAAATGCCATCGCTCAACATACTATTTTCTTTGCAGAGGAAGTGGAAACTAAAACGACCCAATTTTCTGTCGACTGATTAGTTTTGGTTGATTTCTTGAAAGTTGAAAGCATAATTTTTAGCGATATGGTTTTGATTTCAGAATTCAGAAGCAGAGTAATCTTGCTTCTGTGGTTATTAGTAATTATAGCTTTGTTAAATGGTTCGGCCGTTGAGGCTAGGATTCGCCGGTATAAATGGGAAGTGAAGTACGAGTACAGGTCCCCTGATTGCTTAAAGAAACTGGTTATAACCATCAATGGCCAAACTCCAGGTCCTACAATCAGGGCACAGCAAAATGATACAATCATTGTTGAGCTCACAAACAGTTTGTTAACAGAAAATGTTGCAATTCACTGGCATGGAATTCGACAGGTATAATTTCACTCAATCTTCATATTTTTCCTTCTCAAAGCAATCAACCTGAAACACTTCTGAAGTTGGTGTTCCTTTTTATGTGTTTTTTATTGATAACAGATCGGAACACCCTGGTTTGATGGGACAGAAGGAGTAACTCAATGTCCAATTTTGCCAGGAACCACTTTCAAATATCAGTTTGTTGTCGACAGAGTAAGTTCCAGTTTTCCCAAACCTCCTTAACAGCTTCAATTAGCTTTCATTTTTCTGTCAAGAATTATAGACTGACCTTCCAAATTTCTGTTCAATGTAGGCTGGAACATACTTGTATCATGCACATTATGGAATGCAAAGAGAAGCTGGGTTATATGGATCAATCATTGTGGCACTTCCTGATGGAAAGTCTGAACCTTTTACCTATGATTATGATCGGAACATCATCCTCAACGATTGGTACCATAAAAGCACTTATGAGCAAGCTGCTGGCTTGTCTGCTATTCCCTTCCAATGGGTTGGAGAGCCTCAGGTGAATGCCACAAGCTACTTTTTTTTACCATAAATTGCTCAATCCTCTGCTCTTTCAAGTATTTGCTAATGATTATTTGAATGATTTTCAGTCACTTTTGATCCATGGAAGAGGAAGGTTCAACTGCTCTAGTTTAACTATTCCAACTTTAGACACTGGTATTTGCAATGCTACAAATCCAGATTGCGACCCTTTCAGGTTGATAGTAGTCCCTGGAAAAACGTATCGATTGAGAATCTCTAGTTTGACTGCTCTATCAGCCCTCAGCTTCCAAATTGAGGTAATTCTCTTGCCTTAATTTCCACTTCCTCACCTCCACGATTGTAAAATGGTTCAAAAATTGATGTTACTAAATGTGAACGCAAATTATCTTGTGCAGGGCCATAATATGACAGTGGTTGAAGCTGATGGGCATTATGTTGAGCCATTTGTTGTACAAAACTTGTTTATTTACTCAGGGGAGACATACTCAGTCCTAGTAAAAGCCGACCAGGATCCTACAAGAAATTATTGGATTACATCAAATATTGTTAGTCGATCAGCGCCCAACACTCCTCCTGGTCTCGGCTTTTTCGTTTACTATCCAAATCATCCAAGGAGATCTCCTCCAACAATTCCTCCTCCTCCCCCTGTCTGGAACAACACCCGCCCTCGAATAGCTCAGAGTCAGGCCATTAAAGCTCGCCAAGGTTACATCCACACTCCTCCTTCACTCTCAGACAGGGTCATAGTTTTTCTCAATACGCAAAACAAGATCAATGAAAACGTCCGTTGGTCTGTCAACAATGTCTCTTTCACACTTCCCCACACACCTTACCTGATTGCACTCAAGGAAAATCTAACCCATGCCTTCGATCAAAACCCACCTCCCGATGGATACGATTTCGTGAACTATGACATCTTCATTCAGCAAAAAAACCAAAATGCTACTTCAAGCCATGGGATTTACAGGCTGAATTTCAACTCCACTGTGGATATTGTACTTCAGAATGCAAACGGCATGAATCCAAATACCAGTGAGACGCATCCCTGGCATCTCCATGGACATGATTTCTGGGTTTTGGGGTATGGAGAAGGAAAGTTTGATGTGTTCAATGATCCAAAGAAGTACAATTTGGTGAATCCGATTATGAAGAACACAGTGCCCGTACATCCTTATGGCTGGACTGCTCTGAGGTTTAAAGCTGATAACCCAGGAGCCTGGGCATTCCATTGCCATATAGAATCCCATTTCTATATGGGTATGGGCGTGGTATTTGCAGAAGGGATTGAGAAGGTTGGAAAGTTACCCTCTTCTATTATGGGCTGTGGTGAAACTCAAGGTCTCTACAGGCCCTAGTAAATATCGTGCAAATTAACTCTTTTGATTGAGTGTGGAATTAAAAATCCGAAATAGACAGGTTATTCAGTCCTCCTCCGATCAAGATAAGTTGGCTAAATTATTTAGCATCAGCAAGGGATGATAACGATTCAAACTCAAGATCAATTACTGTGAAGGTTGAATATTTGATTGGAACTTCAGCAATTGACAAAGAGGTTGACTACTCAAAATTTAAAAAAAAAAAAAAAAAAAAGAGTTGGAATTATAGTTATGGTATCACCCTTTCGAATGTTGAAAATCAATCATTCTTTTTTGGTATTATTGATTGTATAAAAGATTATATGAGGTTTTGTTATTTGTTCGTAATCATTTGAATTTTGAACTAAAGGTTAATTAGGAAGTTTCTTCTATAGCTTCTTCTTGTGTTTCATGTTCCGAACAGCTCACAGAGTTACAGTATATGCTACATGCTAGCCACTATTCAAGTCAACCTGTAGCCAAGTTGATCAGATTCAGACCAGAAAAACCACTCATTTTTATGATTTTAAAAAGCAAACTTTGTGCCATTTGTAAGCTATGCTATGGCTTAGACTCCATTTAGTCAATTAAGTTCATGTTGAAAATCTCAAAAACATATAGTAATTTGGACAAAAAATTCAAATCCATGGCCTCACAAATGATAGATACTAATAGGTT
The DNA here is from genome assembly GCA_030761205.1 of Fremontodendron californicum. Taxonomy (NCBI): domain Eukaryota; kingdom Viridiplantae; phylum Streptophyta; class Magnoliopsida; order Malvales; family Malvaceae; genus Fremontodendron; species Fremontodendron californicum. The sequence continues at coordinate 5,925,686 of JAULJL010000010.1, forward strand.
GCTATTCGTTGGTAACTGAGTTTTGTATTTTTCTAGTTTTATAATACTACTATTATGAGCTTCTTGGTTTTGCTCGATGCATTCTGTACAATAAATCCAACTCTGTGAGCAGAAAAACTATATACACCAATGATGAATAAATCAAATGCTCAAGTGCTTCAGGTCAGGTGCGGTGTGGAACAATTTAAAATGTGTTAGTATGTGCCAATTTTTACTAATAAAGTACATGTTTGGTCCATCTTGGGGGCAAACTTGCCAAGGCTTCATCAAAATGGAAAATGGGCCACAAGTCTAATTCGATTTTACCTAGTACGTCGGCCTAGCCTTGGGTCACCCAAGGTTAAAAATTAATGATAGTAAAATCCAAAGTTTAAGCTTATATTTAGAGCTAGTTTAGTATTGCTATTAAAAAAAAAAAAGTTAGAAAAAATTTGAATTGAAAAAATTGTGTTTAAAAACTATGGTTTAAAATTTTTTAATTATTTGGCATTGTTATGAAAAAGTGTTGTGAGAGATTGAAATGTCAAAAAAATGTATGTTTAAAATAATATAAGTATAGAGATGTGAGGATAATAAAGTCATTTTATCCAAAAGTTCAAAAGCTCTATTTTTTGGCTTTTTGGTTTGGGTTGTCAAACCATGGTTTCAACCGCAAAAACAAAAAAACTTTATCCGTTTAATATTGCGTTTGCAGTGAAACACAGCTTTTAACCTCAAAAGCTGTACCAACAGCAATGCTAAACAAGCCTCAGAATATTATATATAAAATTATCAACTTTAAAAGTGTAAATAGTAAATGACATATATGTCTTTGATAATTTATTAAATTAATTATTTTCTTCTTATTTTATTAAACTAATAAAATATTCATTATTTTTTTCACACATTAAAGTCTTTATTAAAGCAAAGTTTTTTATTTAATTTAAATATTGATTAATTTTTGTTTATCTATTTTCTTATTTTTTATTAAAAAAAATATGATAATAACACTGTCAAATTTATTGTTAAAAACAATAATAATAAAATTTTCAAAAATATTAGAAAAATATTTATTAGTTAAGAATCAAGATTTTATTTATCTAGCTATTAATTCATAGAAAATTTTTAAACATTATTTATTTAACGTGATTCAAAACATGAAGATAAAGATTTGGTAAAGTGTGAGACCGACGAGTTGAGTTCTAATAATTCATGAAAGAGATTTTCATATTCCCAAAATTCAATTAGATGCAAAATCTATAAAGCCCCTTTTCGTGGTTGTAGAAAAGGTAATTTTGTTCGAATCTTTCATTTTAAGAAATTGGTTGGTCGTACAATGATAAGTATTATAGTATATAGTCTTCGATAAAAGAAACAAAACAAACAAAAAATAATAATTGGAACAATTAATATTTGTGATGCAAGCATTGCTGTAGAAAAATTTCGCTATAATATAACTACTGCCTTCAAGCTTTAAATCGAAAGATCGAGAAACCCATTTTTTATTTATAACCCCGTCTATTTAACTTCCTTATTGCCACTTTATTACCAAAGTAAAGTCTCTTTCTTTCCTTTCCCTTTTATCTCACTTAAGTAAGATAATGCTTTCAACTTTTTCCGCTGGCTTTCTTTCTAATGGGACAAGTCCAGATAGCCTATTGCTCTCGTGTATAAAAAACTGCTTTCTAGTCTGATGTCCTGCAAAAGAAAAATCCCTTATTGGCTCGCTTGGATAAGAAGGCACTGGTGCATTCAATTAGGATTGGCCTGGTAACTGGTAAGATAGTCTATTAGGACTGCCTTAGGGGCTTACACCCTTAGACTTTCTTACGGTATAGTAAAATAGGGAAAGAAAGTGGGATCGTAAGGGATAGGTAGAAGCAAGAAAAACGACGAGAATATATAACCTTCCACTCAAACTGGAATTCAAACCTCGAAAAAAGAGGAAGGTTCTGCAACTGGTATTGGATAAGGTGAAAATCTTTCCATCGGCTGTTTTGATCAGGGTTATCGGTACTTTACTGATATCGATCGGTACGTACCATTTTTAAAGTAAATCAAAACAGTATCAGTCTCATTTCGTTCTGATTTTGGTATCGACCCGTACCGATCGTACCGACCAGTACCGGTCAATACCGGTACGTACCGATCCGTATCGATTGGTACAAGATTTTGATTTTTAAATTTTTTTATTTAAAAATTCACTTATTTGAATTTTTAAACTAATTTCAATATTTTTTGTGTGATGATCATTTTTATTTTTTTCATAATTATATTTAAAAAATATATATGTTCATTAAATTAGGTTATTGGACATAATTAATAATAATTTACTATATATTTTTAACATTTTAATATTTATTTTACCTATTTGATGTTAAAAGTTTTAGATATTAAATATTTAAAATTTATATTTGTATTTATATAAAAACTATATATATATACATGTAAAGGATATATATTTGCATGTGTATATAATATATATTTTATTAAAAAAATTGAAAATAGGTTATACATATAGATATATGAAAAATATTTAAAAAATATCGGTAAATCTAAAACGGTACGTCGAAATATACTGATAACGATACGTACCAATATCAAAACAAAAACGATACATCCATCGATACGGTACTGACTACCTTGATCTTGACATCTAATCTCTAACTGTCTTGTTAGCCTGCCTCCTTATATAGGGGACTCCGTAAAGGTCAAAGCTTTCATTCCAGGAAAGAAACTGCCACTGGATTCAGAGAGAGAACTCCCAATGCCTTATAGGAAACTAGCACTGTATGTGAGGCATGAAATTCCAACTCGATCGAAGGCATAAGGAATTGCAGGATATGTAAGGTAACAAAAGATAATAATTAAGATTAAATTGATAGTATAATAGGATATTTGGATCATAAAATTATGCTAAATTATAATAATATATTACATTAAAAATGAATGATTTGTGACATAAATATATAATAAATAACAATAGATACATAACCTTTTATAAAATATAAAAGATTATATGTTAGTAACTTTAGATATGGTTTTGATAACCTTTTATCTTATTTTAATAGCCCTTAATATAATTTTGATAGTCTTTAATCTGATTTTAATAATTTTTTATATAATTTTGATAACTTTTAATATAATTTTGATAACATTTGATGTGCTTTTGGTAACCTTTGATATAATATTGGTTGATGTAAATTTGGTAACCTTTCATACAATTTTGGTAATTTTTTATATTATTCACCTTTTATATAATTCTTGTAAGCTTTATATAATTTTTGATAACGTTTGATGTGATTTTGTAAACCTTTGATAAAATTTTGGTTTTGGTAACCTTTCATATAATTTGAGAAACTTTTGATAATTTTTGATATAATTGTGACAACTTTTTATTTAATTTTGATAACTTTTGATATAATTTTGAAAGCCTATAATATATGGCACCAATTAGAGGTGGCAAAATGAACCCGAACCCGAAAACCCGCCCAGGAAAACCCGAACCCGAACTCGCCCAAACCCGATTTGACCAAAAAGTCAAAAACCCGAACCCGAAAAAATCCGAACCCGAATGGGCCCGAACCCGAATGGACCCGAACCCGAATGGACCCGAACCCGAATGGGCCCGAACCCGAATGGGCCCGAACCCGAATGAGCCCTAACCCGAATGGACCCGAACCCGAGACCGGCCTGAACCCGAACCCGAACCCGAATTTAATACTAAAAATAAAAATAATCAAATTGCAATTATTATTATTATTATTATTATTTTTTACAAAGCAATAACTTTAATTATTAATTTTATTCTATATATTATATATATATATGATGATGAAATAATAATTTTATCAAAAAGTAAATTATATTTTGTACTTATAAGTTATAACTTTAACGTCTCATATCATGATGAATTTACAATCTAAATATTTTAAATTCTTGAAAATTTTAGAGATGTGAAAAAAAATTTGACAATAATTCAATTATTCTTTAAGGGTAAAAAAATTTGACAATAATTCAATTATTTTGGCCTTTTGGGATATACTTATACGGTTAGGTTAGGGTGGGTTTAATTGGATTATGGCTTTCATGGGATTTTATTTTAGCGGGTGGGTTTAATGGAGTTTTGGGTTTTATGGCCTTTTGGTTTTGGGTATATTTATTATATATTAATAAATAATCATATTAATTATATATTTATTACGTATAATTTAAATATAAATTATATTTTTTTAGTACTACTTTATAATTTATACTTTATACTGATGAAAAAAATATAAGTACTCAATAGATATATATATATATATATATATATATATCTTGACTATAAGCATAAAATTTTGCATTTTATAAGTATATAAACGAATAGATGAAGGCCAAGATTTATTTTTAAAAGTTTTTTATTTTATAGTGAATATAAATTATAATGTATTTATATTTTGAAATTCGAGTTCATCAAATCAATTATTTTAAATATCAATATGATTAATTTATAATATATCATATTTTTTATAATAAATTATTTCAAAATTTGATTTTATATAACAAATTAATTTCTTATTCTTTTGGTGCTAACAAATATTAATTTTAAAAAATAAATATAATTAAAAATATCATATAATAGCAAAAGTATAAAAATAATAATAAATTAATAATTTTTTTTAGATATAAATATTTAAATTACGTGAAAATGATTATATCTAATATAAAATAAAATGATGTAAAACATACCCGAACCCAAACCGAACCCGAACCCGAATGAGCCCGAACCCGAATGGGCCCGAACCCGAATGAGCCCGAACCCGAATGGGCCCGAACCCGAATGAGCCTGAACCCGAATGAGCCTGAACCCGAATGGACCCGAACCCGAATGAGCCCGAACCCGAATGGACCCGAACCCGAATAAGCCCGAACCCGAATGAACCCGAACCCGAATAAACCCGAACCCGAATGAACCCGACCCGAACCCGCCCAATTGCCACCTCTAGCACCAATTAAGGATTATTTAATGGATTTTACTAACGAGTATCCTAAGGGTACTCTTTAAGGTTATTATATATAATAATATTTTTACCTAATGCATTGGAAATGATGAACAAAATTGTCAACTATTACATTTAATACAATATTATTACTATAATTAATATATTAATTAACCTTAAAGAGTGCCCTAAGGGCACTCATTAGCAAAATCCTTATTTAATTACCATTTTAAGATTTTTTTTTTTGTATTTAATACATTACTTTTATTGAATTTAAGAAAAAGTAATGCATTTATTACATTTTTCTTTCTATAAATATAACCTAAACCAGTGCCGCTAAGCATTGTTTAATATTTTCTAATATAATTTTGATAAATTTTAATATAAGGTTTTTGCTAACGAGTGCATTTAGGGTACTCTTTAAGGTTAATTAATATACTATTTATAATAATAACATTTATTAAATACAAAAGTTGATAATTTTATTCATTATTTACAATGCATTGATTGAAGATATTACTATATTTAGTAACCTTAAATAGTGCCCTTAAGGCACTCGTTAACAAAATTCTTAATATAATTTTGATAACCTTTGTAATAGTTTTGGTAACTTTTGATATAATTTTGATAACTTTTGATATAATTTTGACAACCTTGGATTTATTTTTGTTAACCTTTGATGTAATTTCAGTAACCTTTGATACAATTTTGATAACATTTGATATAATTTTAATAACCTTTATTATAATTTTGACAACCTTTGATTTGATAACCTTTATATTTATGTTATTTTTTGGTATAATTTTAATTTTGGTAATCTTTGATATAATTTTAATAACATTTGATATAATTTGGTAATATTGAATATAATTTTGATGACCTTTTAATAAACTTTGATATAATTTTGGTAACCTTTGATATGATTTTGATAACTTTTGATATAATTTTCAAAACCTTTGATATAATTTTGATACCATTTAATACAATTTTGGTAACCTTTGATATCTGATAATATTTAACATAAATTTGATAACTTTTGTAATTGTTTTGGTAATTTTGGATATAATTTTAGAAACCTTTGAAATAATTTGGTAACCTTCGATATGATTTTGATAACATTTTATGATTTTGATAGCGTTTAATATGATTCTGTCATTTTGATAATTTTTAATATAATTTTAATAACATTTACAGAATTTTGGTAACTTTTGTTATAATTTTGGTATCCTTTTGATAATTTTTGATATAATTTTGGTAACTTTGATATAATTTTGATACCTTTGATATAATTTTGATTACATTTGTAATAGTTTTGATAAACTTTGATATAATCTTAGTAACCTTTGATATAATTTTGATAACTTTTGTAATAGTTTACTAACCTTAGGTATAATTTTGGCAACCTTTGTTATAATTTCAATAACTTTTATATAATTTTGATAACTTTTGATATAATTTTGAATAACCTTTGATATAATTGTTGTAACCTTTGATGTAATTTTAGTAATCTTAAATATAATTTTGAAAACCTTTATAAAAATTTTGATAACCTTTGTAATAATTTTGATAATATTTTTAATAGTTTTGGTAATATTTGATATAATTTTGACAACTTTTGATATAATTTTGATAACATATGATATAATTTTGGCAATCTTTGACATAATTTTGGTAATCTTTGATATGAGTTTGGTAACATTTGATATGATTTTGATAACCATTGATATAATTTTGACAACTGTTAATATAATTCTGGTAACATTTGATATAATTTGGTAACTATTGATATAATTTTGGCAACTATTATTATAATTTTGATAACTTTTGATATAAGTTTGATAATATTTGATATAATTTTGATAACCTTTGATATAATTTTGGCAACTTTTGATATATTTTTGACAATCTTGGATATAATTTTGTTAACATTAGATATAATTTTGATAACATTTGATATGATTTTGATAATCTTTTATGTAATTTCGGTAATTTTTAATACAATTTTGATAGCCTTTGATATAATTTGGTAACCTTTAATATAATTTTGACAACCTTTGATATAATTTGGATAACCTTTGGTATAATATTGATTTTGGTAATCGTTAATATAATTTTGATAATCTTTTATATAAGTTTGGTAACCTTTTAACTTTGATATAATTTTGGTCTTTGATATGATTTTGGTAACTTTTGATAAAATTTTAATACCTTTTAATACAGTTTTAAAAACTTTTGATATTTGATTATATTTAACATAATTTTGATAACTTTTATAATTGTTTTGTAAATTTTGGATATAATTTTGGTAACTATCAATATGATTTTGATATCCTTTTCTGATTTTGATAGTTTTTAATATAATTTTGTCATTTTGATAACTTTTAATATAATTTTGATAATATTTATACAAATTTGATAACTTTTGATATAATTTTGGTAACCTTTGATATAATTTTGATAACCTTTGATTTAGTTGGTAATCTTTAATATGATTTTGGTAACTTTTAATATGTGATATCCTTTTGTTAATTTTTTATATAATTATGGTACGTTTGATATAATTTTGATAACATTTGTAATAGTTTTGGTAACTTTTTATATAAGTTTGGTAACATTTGATATAAATTTGGTAACTTTTGATATAATTTTGATAATCTATTTAATAATTTTGATAACTTTAGGTATAGTTATGATAATCTTTGATATAATTTTAGTAATCTTTGATATAATTTCGAAAAACCTTTGTAAACATTTTTATAACCTTTGTAATAGTTCTGGTAACATTTGATGTAATTATGATAACATTTGTAATAATTTTAATAACTTTTGATATATTTTTTATAATATTTGATAACATTTTATATGATTTTGATAAACTTATATAATTTTAATAATCATTGATATAATTTTGGTAACTTTTAATATATTGTTGGTAACATTTGATATAATTTTGGTGATTTTTTATATAATTTTGGTAACATTTTATATAATAACCTTTGAAATAATTGTGTAATAATTTTATAATTTTTGTAATAGTTTTGGTAACTTTTGATATAATTTTGATAATATTTGTAATAATTTTGATACCATTTGATATAATTTTATACAAAAAAAATCTAATATATAGATTTACCAAAAAAATAGTATTTAATAATAAATTATATATTAAAATAAATAATATCGATTTATTATATCATTCACGTGCAAAGCACGTACAACATAGACTATTCTATATAAAAGGTTCATATAGTCCAAACCTAAAAAAAATTTCTCTAACTAAAGATCTCGCAAACTCTTAATTATTTTATTTCATTTTTGGGATTAATTAAAAAAGTTCCTTTTTAAAAACAAAAGCAAGAAAAAACTCAAAATCTATCTTTTTTTCAACAGGGGCAAGTCATGAACGAGAAAGCAAAAGATATGTACATAACAAAAAAATTCCAAAAAAAAAAATGTGTGAATCTAAAATAAGAGACAAAAATAAACAATATAAAGCAAAAGAAAAGAAAAAGAGTATGTTTAACGGATACCAATTAAAAATTATTTAATTATTATTTTAAATTTTTTATATTTAATATATTATTTTTATCGAATTCAAAAAAATAATACATTAATCATATTTTTTATAAATATTATTTTAATCAATATTTAATGGTACTGATTAACATTTCTAATAAAAAAAATATACTTTGAAGCACTAAACAAAGAAAAGAAGAGAAGAGAAGAGAAGAGAAGAGAAAAAAGAAGATGTAAGGCAAGGGTTTATAGAGAGGTTTAGAGGGTTTTTTTTTAATCAAAATATAGTAATTTTTTTTATTTCTCAAAATGCCGTTGTTTCCAAATTATTGCTCAAAATCCGCTTATTTTTTAAGTAGTTGGGAAATCGCCATGGCCCATGGCGATTTCCCAACTGATTTTTTCAATTTTTGTATTTTAATTTTAAAAATTGCAAACGGGTATAAAAAAATTACCTTGGTTTTTTTTTTTTAAATATATAGACTAAATTTTTTAAAATTTTTTAATTTTATAAAAAATAAAATAAAATTTAATTTGTTATTTTAATTTTATAAAAAATAAAATTTTATTTCTTATTAAAATTTTAAAAAAAATTATTTCTTACTAAAATTTTATATAAAATAAAATTTTATTTCTTATTTAAATTTTATATAAATTAAAATTTTATTTTTTATTTAAATTTTTTTAAAAATAAAATTTTATTTCTTATTTTAATTTTATAAAAAAATAAATTTTATTTCATATTTTAATTTTATATAAATTAAAATTTTATTTAATATTTTAATTTTATATAAATTAAAAAATAATTTCTTATTTTAATTTTATATAAAATTAAATTAAATTTTTTATTTTAATTTTATGCTGTAGAAAATATTGGAATTGGATTCCTTATGCAATAGATAGGACTAATGATTTAGGGTAGGGTTTCAGCTATTTTTCAGTCAATCAAATGCTGCAGAAAATATTGGAATTCGATTCCTTCTGTAATGGATGGGACTATTGACCAGATTTAAGGTTAGGGTTTCAGCTAATATTGGAATTGGATTCCTTCTGCAATTGATGGGACTAACGATTTAGGGTCAGGGTTAGAGTTTCAACTATTTTTCAGTCAATCAAATGATGTAGAAAATATTGGAATTGGATTTCTTCTGCAATAGATGGGACTAATGATTTAGGGTTAGGGTTTAGCTATTTTCCAGTCAATCAAATGCTGCAAAAAATATTGGAATTGGATTCCTTCTGCAATGGATGAGACTATTGGACAATCCGGTACAAAGGATGGGATTTATCATCAGTTTTTTCATTGAATGAGTTATCAGTTTTTCAGTCAATTAACCCTAGCCAGAAAATAAGAATCAGATTCCATCCTGTACAAAGGATGGGATTTGTCATCCGGTACAACACAATGAACCATTATAAATTCATAATACTGATGAAGGTTTACAATACCACCTACAGCAGTTTTTCAATCAGATTCTTTCTGAGTGCTAATACCTCCTTATTCTCATCATTCTCTATTTCTTCTTTCTTTTGCTGAGTGATAATACCTTCATTCTCATCATTCTCAGTTTCATTACTACACAACATGAGCAATAAAGTGATCGCATTGGTCTACTATAATAGCCAAATACATAATACTGATGAAAGTGCTACATTTGATTGTGAACGTCCTAAAAGCTTTCGTGTTGATGAAGACGTCACATTAAAGGAACTGAAGCTGCAAATTCATACAAAAATTAAAGCTGAAAATAGAAAAAGAGTTTCAGAAATTAAGTATAAGCATCCTCTTTCTATTGGTGAAGGATGTGTCCGATATAGAACATTTTCACTTAAAGATGATGATGATGTAAGATGCATGTTTTATGCTCACGAGACATTTTAAAATGTTGGTGTACTTGAGTTATATGTTGACATAGAGGATGTTCACGATGATTGTGGGCCTTCAAATATTCGCACTACAGAAAACTTTCCCACAGAAGATGATGATTCTGGGTCGTTCTATATTCACACTACATACGACGTTCCCATAGAAGAAGTCGTTTCTCTATCTCAAGCTACAACATTTCATAATTCATTAGTCTCACAAACAATTCCTACTGCCCTCGAAGATGAGCCAGCTGGTATTGATCATGTTCCCTCATGTGGAGTCCATGGTGAATATGTTGGTGACTTTAGTGAGCAGGAAGAGGATGCTGAATTTGCAAATGGAGTGATGACAACAGTGATTCTGACCTAGATATAGTCGCTGCTGAGATCAACACTCATGGAGATCTTCTCCCATATGAGGCTGCATCCCATATGCACACCCTGGATCGGAGGCAATGCAAGTGCCAGAATTTTCTGAGTATGCTCATACATTTGCTATGCAAGATCGGTCGGAGTCTCGGTAAGATCTCTATGATGACTCCACCTGTTAAAATGCGTATAAAATCTTAATAGACCTATAAAAATACAAGTTCGTACAAAATTAATAAAATAGTAAAGATTATTACATGCTTGCAAGGGGGTATATAGCCGAAACATCCACGCGCGGAGCAAGCAATGGCAGCCGATACCAAGCCCATGATTGTAGAAGCACTAAACATTCATCTATGTCATGGCTTTTTGGAACTGTAGCCCGGCATAGTTCTCTATACAAAAAACGCCTAACATGCAGAACCCCAACTATAATTTGCCGCATGCTCTAAATCACGTAGTAATGGAATATACATTAAATGTACCCGACTGCTCGATTTGTTAGGCATTAGTAATCCTCCAATCAAAAGTAAAATATATGCTCTAGTAGCATATTGTATTTGTTTTTCACTTCTGTGTAATTGAAAGGATTTCAACCAATTTAGTCTCACTGTTGAGCCAAATACATACTCATCTGGAGGTATCGCGCCCAATAGATTTTGACACTCTTCATTCCAATCTAGCAAGCTTGCGCCTGTAACTGCATCGCCATGGATCGGAAGTCCAAGTTGAAGTGCAACATCTTCTAGAGTTATCGTGCATTCACCAAATGGGAAATGAAAAGTGTGCGTCTCGGGTCTCTATCGTTTGATCAACACACTGATTAAATCGTGTTGTAGCAAAAATCATTGAATTTGAGTTGTGTGATAAAATTCGGCTCTTCTTAAATGGTTGATAATAGATGGATGCGGGTCCTCCAATGTAAATTTTCTCGAACGTAACACACGACGAGTATCTTGTTGATAATTATTTGATTAAATAAAATAATTATAATAATTAATATATTATAAAACTATAATAATTAAAAAATTAAACAATATAAAAATTAAAAAAACTCTAAAACTATAAAATGATAAAACAATAAAAATTAAAGTATTATAAAACTATAATAATTAAAAAATTAAACAATATAAAATATATATAAAACTATAAAATGAAAAAAAATTATTATAAAATTAAAAAAATTAAAAAAATAAACAATATAAAAAAATAAAAATTTATCAAACTATAAAATGAAAAAACAATAATAATTAAAAAATTATAAAACTATAATAATTAAAAAATTAAACAATATAAAAAAAATTATAAAATGACAAAATAATAATAATTAAAAAATTATTAAAATTTGATAATGTAATACAAATAATATTACAAAAATTTACTTACCTTTTTAAATATAACCGAGGATATGTGATTTTCTTGCAACCTCAATAGTGATGATGAAGCCATTTTTTATATTAACAAGAACAAATTTTGTATGGAAGAAGGAAGAAAGAAGAAAGAAAATTTTGAGATTTTGTTGTAGAAAATATGAAAAGGCGAGGTATTTATAGATATCTGGGGTGTAGGGAGGAATTTGAAGGCAACGGTCAAGTGAACGTTGCTTTCAAATTTTATATTTTTTATATATATTTTTTTTGATAACCGTTGTAATTTTAAATTAAAATAAAAAATTTTTAAAAAATACAAACACCAAGGGAAATTGTCACCCCCCATGGTAATTTTTCTTGGTGTTTTTTGAAATTTTTTCAAATATACGATGGGAAATCGCCATGTGGATGGCAATTTTCTAGCTGATTTTAAAACGAGTGAATTTTGAAAATTAAATTAAAAACAACGATATTTCGATAAATAAATTTTTTTTAGCTATATTATGATAAAAAACCGGTTTAGAGTGGTAGGTTTTGAAAAGTTTTAAAATGAATTTCAAAATGTAATTCCCCTTTTCTCTTGCTAGCAAGTAGATAAAAAAAAAAAAAAAAACCCTAATTATAATTAACTATAGAAGGATTTTATTTGTCGTGTTGATAATTAATGAACAATAAATTTTTATTTTATTTTATATGCATACGACATAAATATTAAAATTAAATCATAATCCAGAACTTTTGTCGTTTTCTCGTAATAACATCACTTAATATTTGATACCAAGGATCCTAATTTAAGCATATGTCTAAAGTTTTTTAAAATATATAAAAAGAGAGAATCCTTCACACTCTAAATGAGAATAATAAAACCTTTAAATTTAGTTTTAACTGTTGAAATGTTCTTTTAAGTAATCAGATTTTCTCATATAATATAATAATGGTTTTAGTTTATATTATTATTATTATTAGGATAAAGGTTTTAACCATGATCCAAAAAAAATAATCAAATCGATTGATCGAACCTATTCAATTGATAATCGAGGTTTGTTCTATCTGATATAAAATCTAAAAATCAGGGATTTCATGAATTACTAAAAACTGATTGAATTTGATTAAACCGGTAAAATATATATTTTATTTTTTTTCAATATTTTTGATAAGTGATGAGAGTTGAACTTTTAACCTTTTAATTTTATATTAAAGATCATACCATTAAATCAAGTGCATATTTTTATTAATTATTTATTATATATTTCAATTAAATCGATTGATCTGACCAATTGAACTGGTGATCAGAAGTTTCATCGATTTGACTTTCGATCTAATTTTTTCAATGTCGGCTTTAACTTGAATGAAAATTCGAACCGATTGATCGAACTGGTTCAATGAAAAATCAGAGGCATGTTCGGTCCGATATAGAATCTAAAATTAAAGATTTAATGAACCGATAAAAAATTGATTGAATAGGTAAAAAATCGATAAAAATCGATTTTACGTTTATTATACTATTATTTTAAAAAAATTATAAGCGATGAGATTTAAATTTTTAACTTCTTAATTCTACACTAAAAACTATACTATTAATCCAAATACATATTTTTACTAATTATTTACTATATTTATTATTTATTTAATATTTAAACTATTTATACTCTGTTTGACTTGTGATCTTATCCATAATTTTGACTTGAAAGTTGAAATCTCACCGTCTAGTGTTTACACATGAGCTTTCCACCAAAGGAGTACAACGGCCGTTTCAAAGGTACAATTGAGCATAGCAGAAATTTCAGGCATTACGGAGAAGTACATGTTATAAGCTTCAGCAAGCAAAGAAAAAAAAAAAAAAAAAGAGTTGACCCTTTCCTCAGAGTTTATCCGGAATCTTTTCCAATTAATTCCCAACACAGGGGAATCTGCCCCGTCACCAAAACTTTGGTTATGGACTTTATTTTCACATCATAAAGTAGCAATAAATTAAAACTTACCAACTAAAAAAGAAACAAATTTTTTCTTTAATTCTCTAAATTACCCATGCAATCTTTTTAAATTGACTTGTTTAACCTTTCTGGGGCTTGAGTTGTCACCATTTGAATGGTGAAAATAACTCCAAATTGTCAATTTGTCATTAATTTCTTTTATTTATTTGGTAATTAGTGACAAAATTTTGTTGTGACTTATAAAATGCCTTTATTTTGCTAGACATGCATGGGAAGCACAGAGAGGTAGCCAGCCTGGGCTTTGTTCCCAATTAATAGAGTAAAATTATAGGTTCAAAAAAAAAAAAAATCAGTGCCTTTGCTTCTCAATTTTGCAAAATTTCTTCTCTTTTTTTGATCCTCATGGGTAGTCCAGAGATAAAAAAGATAGAGGATGTAACAAGATGTCAAGTGACGTTCTCTAAACGTAGAAGCAGCCTCATTAGAAAAGCTAACGAAATCTCTATTTTCTGCGACGTTGATGTTGCACTCGTCGCCTTTTCCCCCTCCGGCCGCGTTAGCAAATTTTTCAGCAGGGAAAGGTCATAAATTTTAAGAATGTTGGTTCATTAGTTTTTCAATCATTTTTCATGCATAATAATTTGAAGTGCTTAATTTTATCAATTTTCTTTTTTGTGGGTGTCATTTTAATAGGATTGAAGATGTGCTTGAACGTTATGTCAAGCTACCAACAGATAAAAGATATCAGTATGAAATTTAATTACTATTAACATTTTTTTTTTGTCTAATATTTATCTTTTTACTATAATGGTACTAATTGGTTTGATGGGTATATTTCAAAATGAATGGTGAAAACAGACATGTAAGGTGTTTAGAGGTAATTTTTCTGTTTTTTTATATATAATTTTATTTTAGTTTTAATTACTTTGTAAATTTGTTGTGAGAGTTTTGATTAATTTTTCTTTAATTTATGATTTTTATTATTGAGAGAAAATTAATGCAATATCAAATGCATGCAGTGGAAGTTACAGAAGATGAGGCAGTTGGACTATATCAAGGGAGATGAAAACAAGCTGTTTCACCTCGATAATCAGTTTGTTTATTTTCTATCTCTTTTATTTCTCACACCTTTGTATATTTTTCCAATAATATGTAAATCGGATAAAAACAAAATCAATTTCGTTCATGAATCGAATCAGATTGAGCCAGATTCGGCTAGCTTTTCAAAATTCTTGCCCAAAGCTTGTTTAGTCCGTTAAACCCGAATATGCTTTGTTTTTATTGTTCATTAATATTAAAATGTTATATATATTTTTATTATATTTATATTATAAATTATAAATTTAAATAAAATATTTTTATTAATTGAATATTAATCCAAGTCGGCCCAAATACCCTTAAAAAAGGGCCGACCCAATTCAAATTGAATTTAAAATTTCTTTTATCTTTATAAATAATATATTTTTTTATTGAAAGGTAACTTCGAATTGAATATAAAATTATCACAGAAAAAGTTAATGGAATATTCAATCAATATGTGTAAATTAGACTTCACACCATGACCTATGCCTGGTCTTTGAAGTTTGAATTAATCCAATATTTCAAAGTACACTTAAATCTTTTAATTTTTAATATTTAATGTGGTTACGTTGCTTATTTTATTACTTTGAAAATAAAAGTAAAAAAAAAAAAAATGCTTTTTGATTTAGATGTAAAAAGCATATAAAAATTTTGAAATTGAAATTAAATTCACTTTTTATTATTTGTATAGCTAGAGTGTTGTTATATATTGTTGTTATTATTATTTATTATTATAAGTTTATAACTTTTGTAATATGTTTCAATTAATATTATGCTTTTAATTACTTTTTCGAAGTATATTGTAAACTGTAAAATTATTACTTAAAGAGAGCCTTATTATTATTATTTTTTAGGGGGGGGTTCATGGATAATTTCTCTGGATAATATTGCTTAAATCATATATATATATATATATATATATATATTAAGTGATTATATTCTAATAATACATATTAATTCACTTTGCTTTTGATGTATGCATCAACACAATCTTTATCTGGTCCCCAATCCTCGGCTGATCGACTACTTGCAGAATCAAAGTAAATATACAAGCTCTTGTATTAAATCTCTAAATTGGAAGGTTCATTAAGTTTGATTATGTTTTGGTAAACTTACCTTGGCTGCTATCAACATTTTTTTATCAGAATCTGGAGCTACAAATCAAGAAAACTACAATAGAGTTGGAAATCTTGCTAACCAATCTCAAGTAAATAACTTTCTACCATGGCAAACCTAGCTCTCTATAGTATATTCCATTAGTGCTCTTTATTTTTCTTTTTTTCATATTATTTGGCATTAATGTTCTTGAAGGGACTATGAGCTGGAGAATGAAGAGGATGCTTCACTTGCTCAAATCTTGTGGTGTGAGAAAAACCTGAAAAATACTCTACAAGAAATCAAGGATAGGAAAGTGAGTTCTAATATACTATATATATATATATATATATATATATATATATATATATACACATACCATACACTTTCTGCTGTTGTTATTTGTGCTCAAGAAACAGCAAGCTATATATGAGCAACTGCCCATGTTTATTATTGGTTTTAGCAGAAAAGGTTGCTTAATGAAACGTATCCATCACTCGGGCAAACAAGGCCTCAGGTATTAGTTATTGAAGATAACAACTGTAATATAGTTTAAACGGAAAACATTACATTTGTTTTTGTTTTTTACCTGCAATATATGTAAGATCAGAGGGGGATTAAGTAATTAAAATGGTGATGCAGAGATCACAAGGACAAACACCAGTTGCATACAACTTTACTGGGAATCAAGTGCTGAACCGGGAAAGGCAAAACCTGACTTCCAGCACTCAATTTCTATTGCAACATGATCCTAGGACTTGCCCCTACAGGTTAATCGAATACCACATCATCAGAAATATTGATCAATCAGTGTTATCATTATTCAAAATTGAATCCAATTAATGCATCTAGTAATGATCATTTCCTGAAGCCTTTTTGTGATATTGTTCTAAAGTTAATTAATCACCAACTTATAAGATGAAAGATATTCATTAATTTAAACTTAGATTTCCTGCATTGGAGTTTTTATAATTAAGGAAGGCTCAATCAAGAAAACCAAATCAAAGCAAGAAGTTCAATTGTTCATTAAAAATCATTAGAATATTAACACCAATCAAGCATATCTTTGCAGTTCCAGGGTTCATGATGGTCTACTAGACCAGCTACATCAATCTAGAGGAATATCCAGCAGTTTTGGCTTCAACCCCCTAGCTGCTGGTTTCCCTGCCATTTACCATCCTGGACACCCTTATTTAACTCAGCAAACTGCAATCCCACCTGCTTACAGTCCAATCCAGGTATCCATTTCATGCTATAAACTTCAAAGTTAACCCCTTATAAGTAGTTAAATGCTAAACTGCTAAGAAATTTTTGTAGCAACAAGCTTTTTATTGGGATCAGACTGCTCCTAGTATTCAAAATTTGCAGTTTGGGGTGTTGGGAAATTCATCCATGGTAAGTTAACCTTTCTCTAAAAGAAGAACATTTTACAGTCTTTTAACTTAATTCTCCATCTGACCAATAATTTCCATAAATGTTGTCAAATTATAGCATCAACCAATCATGGGGAATCCTCCTATACCTTTTGTTCCCTATCAGCCACTGGGAGCATTAGGAACCTTAAATCTGGTATGTTATGGCACCCTATACTGTTGTTGTGAGTCTCCCAAAGAAGCAATAGTTGAAAAGATTGTTTTATAGTTTTAATCAATCTGTAATTACTAATAACAACAAGCTTTTTGGAAAATCACAGTACCAACCAATAGTGCCTGGTATTTTGGATCAGCATCTGGGAGGGCTAGGAAGCTCATCTGTGGTATGTGATGGCACCCTAAACCTATGTTATTCGGACTCGGGTGTGAGTGTCGGACATGGGCATGTGTTCGACACGAGTATGTTTGATTTATTCTAAGTTTTTTCATATATTTGGAGGGTCCTTGGGAATTATATCCCCATACCCATGTCCGATATGCATCGGACACGGGTGTCGGACACCAGTACTTCAAGAAAAATGAAGAGTCGGAGCAATATAGCCCTAAACAGTTACTATAGTTCATGTAAAGAAGTAAAAACTGTAGAGATTACTTTATACTATAATGTAATCAAATCTGCACCAGTAACTACTAGTTACAACTAAATGTTTGGAAATTTATAGCAGCAACTGATGAGAGATCAGGATCACATAGCACCTGGTATTCCTAATCAGCAACCAGAAGCTTTAGGTGACTCATTTCTGGTATGCAATGGCAACATCATGAAACCTTAATTTATCACTTCTCTGTTATACTTTGCATTTTAGTCATTCCCTTTCCATTGATCTACCAATGAATTGTAGGATCAATCCTTGATGGGAGACGTCATGACATCTTGTGTTCAATTCCAGGCCCAGCAGCAAGGAGTTTTAGGCAGCACATTTGTGGTATGTGATAGCATTAATCCAGATTATTATTTTCTGATTCCATGTGAAGCATTTGTACTTTTCCGATCCTCTGGGAAAACTCTGTAACTTGATAAACATCTGAATTTTAATTCGTGCTGAAGTTTCATGCTTTGAATTTTCTTACTCCAGGGAAAGCATGCGAACGATGAAACTTCTTACCATAATTATGAAAGTTTTTGATTTCCTCATTTTAACTTTGAAATCTTCTCAAGGTTCCAATCTACATATCAGGAAAGTAATGTATTTTTTGGAAAGCAGAACACTCAGACTGATGCGTCAGTGCCACCCATGTCTCAGCTTCAAGTCGATCCTAATGAAGTGAACTTGTCATTCAGCCCTAGTTACAACACTGCTCAGAATTTGGATGTTTCACCCCCTTTGAACTCTGAGAGGTATGCCATCAAAATATCCAGTACTACTAGCATTAAAGGTAGTTCATTCAATGGAATTCCTCTTCAATGGTATTTTCAGGGTTTCCTCTGAACCTTTCTTCACCTATAATAATGGATCCATCAGCACCCCCACCCATAGAGATGGTGACAGTATAAACAATGGCAACATTGACAACAGCAGCACCAATTATTGTAACAACGCCATTGGCAACTGTGACATAAATGAGAAACATCCGGCAGACCCTACTCAAGAGAATCCACCTCCAGAGTCCCCCACAGTCTCCATCTTTCTTAATAGCCTTTTAGATGAGGTGAGAACTTGGTTAAATAGATTAGATGTATGCAGTTCACTTACTAATCCAATAGTTCACTTGGCACAATCAGGGATTTAAATAAGTCATCATTTTGTGATTTCGGCTCTTTTCATCGTGTCGATATTCACCGTAATTGACTTTCATAGCATTTCGTTGCATTCGTAATCGCGATCGAAAACACGTCTGCACCACAATTTAAATCCCTGGGCACAATTACAATCTAAAGCCAATACAAACCATTAATTTTCTAGGAGTAACATACTTCCAGGTTTGCTTTATTATGGAATCTAAACATAACTTTTTGCACAGGCTGCCATGGAAAATGACTCATCACATAGTGCAGGAAACCAGGAGGACAGCAGCTCCATGGAATGGGATGGCTTTGCATTGGCAGAAAACTTGAACTTGGAAGACCTTGATATATTATTTTGAGCAATCACAAATTTTAGGACTCAGACTGCTGTTGTTTCTCTTGTTTCCTTCGGATTTTCTTTCCCAAAGGAAAATCTGAGTCTTAGAATTAGGTAACGAAAATTATGAAATAAGATACTGTAAGGAATAATGTAGAAAATCATGAACTTGACCTCCATCTGTGATGCATGCTTGTTTCTCATCAATGTTTCACGAATTAGTTAGTTACTATTTCATTCATAATTATTATTACTTAACTAAAAGTTGCACGCCTGGTGCGAGTGCGACATTGCCAATTGCCATAGACCAAGACGACAACAAACAAAAAGAAATCCAGGTTGCTCTGAATTTTGTTATTTATTTAAAGAAATATTAATAAGTGTCTAGTTGTACGGTTAGGATGATATATATAAAAAATATATATAATTAATATATTACTTTTTCTTGAATTCAATATAAATAATGTATTAATGCAAAAATCTTTCATAAAATGATAATTAAATAATTATTAACGGTAGTGAATTTTTTTTTTTAATTTTGCACAACTCACTACAAAATAAAATAAATAATAATTGTAAATAAATTATTAACATTTTTCTTTATATTTTAGATCAATAGTCGATATTCATATTTAAAGTTGTTCAATAATATTCATGAATATTATAAACGTTACTACTATATCACATTGACAAAATAATATCATATAAATTATCCACCAAAAAAAAAAAAATCATATATGTGAAATTAACTTTTATTTTCTTTTTCGAGTATAGAATTAATTAGAAAATAATATTTATGGTTAATTCCTATAATCGAGCATCCAAAAAACTATTTATCATCTCTTATTCCCTCTCATTTTCAATCATACTAATAAATATAAACAAAACACTAATAGAAATAAATTCACTATTTATCATCTCTTATTCCCTCTCATTTTCAATCTAAATCATCCAAAATGTTTTCTCACATTCTCATTTCAAACTAATCAATTGTTTTTCCTTCTCAAATTTTCATTTAAACAAGAAAATTTTAAAAACCAATTTTAACTTTAAGACCCACCTAAGTGAGAGGCATTGAAAGTTTGAAAAAGAAAAATGGCATCTCCTCAATTATCCAACACACTTATTTTTCCAAACTAACTTTCTAACAGCTATAGTAATTAGGATAACAATAGCTGGGATCATATTGGGGTTATAGTAAAAAGCTTGGTTGACATATTGATCAATGGAAAGTGAAGAATGAAGATGTTAATCTTTGCTTTCTCCCACTTGAAAACAATATCTGTCTTCGGGGGAGGAATAAGCAAGATTGTGTTGAACATCTTCAAAATAACTATGGGATAGAATCCCATATAAGAAAAGAACAAAGGCAATAATGTTTTTTAAATATAGAGAAGTGAATGACTTTAGTAGCTAGATAACAAGTGGGCTCAAGTGAAAATTAAATCATGACTAGCTTGGATGGTCTAGTAATATATTAATTTTATATATTAATATATTATAAAGGCACTTGGCACGTGCACGTATAGCTAATAATTAATTTTTTAATTAATTAATTTTTGTCCGTTTTAGACAAGAGTTGGTCGGATTTTCCAACACATAGATTTGTTCAGAAAGATTCTTGTCTGAACAATATGCTGCCTGTTTGTTTCAAATAGACAGATTTACTCAGACAAGTCTTGTCTGTACAAGAAGCAGTCTATCTGCTTGAAACAGACATATTCATTTAGACCAGTTGTGTCTGTACGAACAGACATGTAATAACCTATAAATGCTTCTCTGGTTTTCAGAAGTGAACACACTGAAAATATTATTTCGTTTTTATTCTCCCTCCTTCTTCAAGATATTTCTCAGATTCTTCTATAAAGGATTGCTGCAGAAATTCTTTGTAAAGGTTTGATAGTTTTGTTCTACACTGCTCAGTTGCTCAGTGGATTGGTTTCGTTAGTGCAATACGAAATCAGTCATTGGGCTTCATTGTATCCTCGAGATTTATACGCCGGTAACTCCTTTGCACACCTACGGTGGGGCAAATAAAACCTTAAAAATTAAACACAGTGGGACTAGACTTCTGCAAATTACTTTTCAGTATGTGTTTATTTTCCCTCATATTTTTCTAGAGGAATTTTTATTCTGTTGATCTTGACATAGGTGGGTAACTTAAGCTTTCAGATTCCACCAAAAATTAGCATATGGACCAGAACCTGCGGGATGCTTTTCGGGTGAGTTTCCACTTTCCAGTGTAACTGAAGTTCACATTCTAGACTTTCTTTGCACCTGTATGTGTGTAAATTTACATCTCTTGAACTTCTAAAACTTTCTGTGTAAAAAATGATTGTTCTTGCAAAACCTTTCTGTCAAAATGCAAATGTAAATGTTGGATTTTGGCAAGAGAGTTGCATCAGAAAACAAAGAAAAGAGTCTGTTATCTAAGACAGTTATTGTTGTGACAATTACCTGACCCACTGACTCCATGATGTTCTTTATACTGGTGATTGCAACATACTTGCCAATGAAGCAACTCTCCTATATGATATTAATTTTGTTGGTATCTACTCAGGAAATGCAAAATGATGAAGGTGAGTTTCCTCTTTTTTTACTTTTTGAAACATAAAATGAGTTTCCTAACTGTCCAGAATTATTATCTGACACTGTTGGCTAGAAGTTGCCTTTGCAGCTGAGCATTAACATGCAAAATTTCCTTACCACCCCCAATATTTTTCCATTTTCTTGTTTAACCTTGTCTAAGATCCTGACTTGTTAATAATAATAATAAAAAAATGCTTTTGAATTCGAGTTTAACCTAGTTGATTCATGTAGTCACTCTTAAGAGTTGGCATTCAGCAGATCTGAGTACAAATCTCAATATCTGCAACCCTTCCCCTGTACCAAAAAAAAAAAATGCTTCTCTCCTTGGTTCCACTAAAACAAGATGAAACTAGTACTTATTTCAGTAAATGAAAACTTCAATCCCATGGAAAGCCAATTATTGGAAACAGTCTAACATCAATTTGTACATATTGGTAGACAGTTCATTTTTTTTAAGATGTCAGACCGAAGTCACCATCTATAGGAAACATGTTAGGTAAATACTAGGGCATGGTGCACATGATATGTTAAAGTCAACAACTCCTCTAGAATTCTCTCTCCTTCCTAGAAATTTCTTCATCTCCCTCTCTAGAATTGTCTACATAATTCTCCCTAGATTATTCTTCAATCACCTTCCTAGAAACTTCTCTCCCTAGTTTCTTCTATATTCTTCTCCATATTTGCTTCTCTAGAATATTATAGCTTAGCCAACATACATACTAGAATGTTGTAAGGAACCGACATAAATGGTTATAAATAGAGCCTTAGGTGTTATGTGTTGTGTAGATGAGAAAGAAAAGGAAGAGAGGTGAGTAGAGAGAAAAAGGAAGAAAAAGATATGAGTGAAAGAGTGAAGTTGTGAGTGCATATTAAAAGAGTGTGTCTAGTGTATATTTGGTCTTTTCTCATATTAATAAAAGAGTTGTTTTTCGGAAGTTACTGTAGCATCCCGAGATAAAGTTACTGTAGCAAATCGGTACTGTGGCACAAAACTACAATCGGTATCGAAGGTCAAAAATCAACAAATTGGTATCAGAGCTAGACAATCCTGAGGACCGGAGTATCAGAGTTGGACGATCTTGAGGACTAGAGTATCAGAGTTGGACGACCAGAACGGGACGATCCAAAGGACCAGCGTAAAGAGCGGTATGATCCAGAGGATTGGAATATCAGATCAGGATGGTCAGGGACCGGAGTATGCTCATCAGAGAAAATACAAGAAGCCAGAAGTTTCTCGAAATCAGATGATCGAGAATTGTAATTATCGATGATAGATCGAGTCGCGGAAAGGGCTACCTGAAGTAGTGTGAGAGCCATCACGAGAACAGGTGAAAAGGGCTACCTACCTGGAGTAGAGTGAGAGCCGTCACAAGAAGAAGTGAAAAGGGCTACCTACTATCAGAGTGAAAGCCACCGCGAGAAGAAAGAGCTAGACGGTCAGGGACCGGAGTACGCATATCGGAGAAAGACAGTCTGGGACTGTGAAGATTATTGGTCTGGGACCAAGACGATCAGGGATCGTAGTTCGTGAGGATATAGAGACTGACAGAATACAACCTTGAGAAAAGTGAGGCACTCTCAAGTCAGAATGGAAGATTTTTCAAGTCCGATTGGTAAGATCGAGAAGCTTAATAACAGCAATTATAATACATGGAGTATTCGCATGCAATTTTACATGCAAGGACAAGATTTATGGGATATTGTTAACGGTGAAGCTTCAACACCACCAACTGATGCTGGAGAACTAAGAAAATGGAAGATCAAAGCCGGTAAGGCCATGTACGTGTTATCAGTCACTGTTGAGGATGGTTTATTACAACGCATCAAGGATGCAAAGACACCGAAGGAAGCCTGGGACACACTCACAATGCTGTTCGCGAGGAAAAATGATGCTAGGCTCCAACAATTGGAGAATGAACTCCTATCAATCTCGCAGCAAAATATGTCGGTAAGCGAATATTTCTCTAAAGTTAAAACTCTTTGTGATGAAATTTCAAAATTAGATCCAGAAAATGCCATTACCGAAACGAGGATGAGAAGAATTGTCATCCATGGCTTGCGACCTGAATACAACGGGATTGTTACTGCAACTCGTGGTTGGAGCAAAGAACCAACTTTAACTGAGTTGGAAAATATCCTTGCAAATCAAGAGGCTTTAGATAACCAAATGTCTAAAGTCATGATAAAAGATTATGAGAAAGCCCTCTTTAGCAATAGAAGAGGTAAAGTTGCTATGAGGCAAGGAATAGAAGACATTGAAGTTCAAAACAAACAAGAAGCTTGGCAACGGAGGAGCTTTCAGCGAGGGGAAGCTCAAATTGTTCGAGATAGAGACGATAGCGAAAATGTGAGGTCTCATCGTCGAAACGTTCAGTGTTTCAAGTGTGGCAAGCTTGGCCACTATGCTCGAGATTGTCGATATAGACAAGTGCAAGGCTATGCAACAGTGTTCTCACGACAGGAGAATAACTATGAAGAAGAATGGGATTTTGAGACAGCATTTACTATTGAAGAATGCGAAGAACTCGTATCTGGTTGCACCACCGAGTTAGAAGAAAATGTTTATGATGACATGGAAGAAGAAATTGATTTTGAGAATACTCTTCCAAGACAAGAGGTAATTGAAGGAACGTCAAAGGAAAAGAACGAGTCGATGTTTAAGTCTTCAGAAAAGACTTTTGAAGAAGAAAGAATGTTTCAAGAAGTCGAGAAGAAGCTTGAAGCTGATGTCAACATGGAGAAGGATGACAATGAGGTCAACGACACTGTTAAGACTCACAAAGGCGTGAAAGATATGAACATCGATTGTGAAGTCAACAAATTAATGGTAGTTGACAAAGTCGAGTATGCCAAAGTCAGAGACAGGCTAGCAGAGAGAATCAAGAAGAACGAAGATAGAAATAGTGTTGAAGCAAAGACGGAAGTGAACAAAATCAAGGATCAAAAGAGAAGAGAGCAATCAACGAAGGATGAAGCAGAACTAATGATGCTGATGAATTTTAAGAAGAGAAAGAAAAAGAGAAGATATTTGATGCAAGATTTGATAAGTCCAGAAGACAGTCTGGAATGACAACCAAACCGACATCAAGAGAGTAGTTGTTGAGGGGGAGTGTTAAAGTCAACAACTCCTCTAGAATTCTCTCTCCTTCCTAGAAATTTCTTCATCTCCCTCTCTAGAATTGTCTACATAATTCTCCCTAGATTATTCTTCAATCACCTTCCTAGAAACTTCTCTCCCTAGTTTCTTCTATATTCTTCTCCATATTTGCTTCTCTAGAATATTATAGCTTAGCCAACATACATACTAGAATGTTGTAAGGAACCGACATAAATGGTTATAAATAGAGCCTTAGGTGTTATGTGTTGTGTAGATGAGAAAGAAAAGGAAGAGAGGTGAGTAGAGAGAAAAAGGAAGAAAAAGATATGAGTGAAAGAGTGAAGTTGTGAGTGCATATTAAAAGAGTGTGTCTAGTGTATATTTGGTCTTTTCTCATATTAATAAAAGAGTTGTTTTTCGGAAGTTACTGTAGCATCCCGAGATAAAGTTACTGTAGCAAATCGGTACTGTGGCACAAAACTACAATTGGTACCGAGAGTCAAGAAATCAACATGATATGAGTTCATGCTGGAAGAAGCAATGATATGATGGTCCCCTTTAGATTTCTGATGTATACATTGACCTACATATGATCCCCATTCTATCATACTTTTCCCAATATATATTCTTTTAATTGTAAATGACTGGTTAGTTCTCTGTTTTAATGTCTAGTCTGGTTGAAATATTTGACAATTTAGAATCATGCATTATGTTAGATACATCTCTTGCTGAGGTTAGTAATAAAATGCTTTCTCTATTTTATACACCAAATTTGCCTTCCTTTTCTAAGGTTAAAAGGAAAGAAGTTCAAAGCATGTTTCAGGGGATGATTGAATGTAAACCAGAACCTCCAATCTGATATTTTGTCACCTCTGCCAAAAGAAATAAGTAACTGTTGCTGGCTGGGACACTCACCTAAGCTTGTCTAAGGCTGGGAAATGCTTCTAATTTTTTAAGAAGTGATTGAACTAGTTAGGTGTCTACCTTCAATGGTGAAGCAAGCTCCTAAAGTTTCATGTTATATTTCATTAGGAGGTTATTTCTTTTTTTTTTTCTTTTTCTGTAAAGTTTGTCAATTTTCTGTTCCTTGCCTGTTTATGAATTTCATTTGGTAGAAGAGATGTTTATAATCACCATAGTTTCTGGTTCTTGCTGGTGAGAATGTACTCTATGTTGTTACGATTCTTCATTTTTAAAGTACCCGTATTTAACACATATACGGCCAACATAGATACGGAGGTTCAACCCTCCAAATATAAGAATAACCTTATAAACAATTGAACGTATTCATATCAAGTACTCATCCCGAATATGAGTAACATAATAATATACAGCACCATCCAAGTGTTATCAACACTATTTCTGTACCAGTATACTTTCTAA
Organism: Fremontodendron californicum; assembly: GCA_030761205.1. NCBI lineage: Eukaryota > Viridiplantae > Streptophyta > Magnoliopsida > Malvales > Malvaceae > Fremontodendron > Fremontodendron californicum. The sequence continues at coordinate 5,952,442 of JAULJL010000010.1, forward strand.
AGAACAAACAGATAAATAAAATTTGCCTCATTTTATTTTCATTACAACTCGCTGAATTCAAAGATATATATGAATGTTTTATATAGAAGATAAGCTTCAAAAATTGGCTGCAGAATTCAGCTTGGGAGTCTACTAGGTGGAAATTGATCTTTTATATGCTGCTATAAATGAACTTTTCATTGCCACCAGATTAAAGCATATACAGTTGATTTGAAGGATGAATATGCTTTTTTCAAACTCTATATGTTGGAAGCTCTATTCACTTGAACCTCTCTACTTATAGGAAGAATACATGCCTTTACTCTTCCTTTGGATCCGAGAAAGTGTTGAGGAAAAGGAAAAAAAGTAAAGAAAAGAAAAGGAAAAGTAGGCACAAGCATGTGCTTTCCTGGGAATTCATTTCTTTTCCTTAATGTTTTTCTGAAGTGGGAATTTCCTTTCTTTTCCCATTGCACTTCTTGCGAGCCATATTTATTTGCATCATCCATTCTGGGTTATTATTATTATTATTCTTTAGTATTGTTATTTTTAGATCGTCCCTAATTAACATATTTGCATCATCCATTCTGGGTTATTATTATTATTATTATTCTAGAGTCCTTATGAATCCTTGTCATGCTGCATTGAACATTCAATTTATGTCTCAAGGTCCAAAGAAAAGCTTCCTTAATGGAAGTTTAGCCACTGAAAATGGTGGGACATGCAAATTAGGTGGTCCACTTGTCATGTTTCTTCTGCTCATGAAACTGAAACCTACAAACAAGAAAAAGAGAAAATTTCAAGAAACAGGAATATCTCACCATCATCCAAATGGAACAGCCAGCTTGCACCCAATTACAATGGTGATGACATAGAGCTCTGTTTCCCAAGCCAAAACTAATTTCAGGGCATAAAATTCATAACATTACATGCATAATAAGGACAACAAAATAAAGGATACAAATACAATAGCTGCAGCTAAGGGATGGCAATAGATAGTTCGGATTTAGATATCCGCAACTATCCGTTCCGCTTTTTGTGGATTCGGATATTAAAATTATTATCTGCAACGAATTCGAAATAGATGCGAATTTGAATTCAGATATTATAAAAAATACAAATATTCGACCCGCTGTCATCTTTAACTGCAGCTCACACCACCCCAAACCCAGATTGACAAATTGTTTTCTTTTGGTTTATCAACTCTCTCGAACCTTGCTCGAGCAGTTTAAATGCTAAACACTTAACCTTCTAAGACAAGAGGAGAGCCAGTAGATTGACAAATTGTTTTCATCAATACCTAAAATCATCCCACAAACTTTTTAGGCCCCACCCAAAACTGCTCTTGCAAAACTACAAACAAGTACTAACCAGGACCATTTTGAAAAAAAGAAAAGAAGAAGAGAGAACTTCCTTTGATTAATAACTCAATAATCTTCTCATCATATCTACCAGAAAATCCAACAGGGAAACAAAACTAGTAACTACATAGGAATTTTTTACATGGGCTTAATGATTTCTGGCTAGAGGTAAGGGAAAGCTTAATATTTATTCTCATCAGGACATGAACTGCAGCCTACATGACAGAACATGCATTTGGATTTTCATCACTGAACAAGGAGATGTAAGGATCTTCATATCTGGTGACAGTTGCAGTGGTTACATTGTTGTCTACATTCCTGACATAACCAGGAGGTGCTTTCTTGTCATAAGCAGGAGCAGCATAAGGCTGGGCCACCAGGTTGTAAGGAATATAAGGCCAAATCTCAGCCTTTTTCCCTGTTGACTGGGCTTTCTTCAACACCTTGTTTGCTTCAACATATCCTGTTACACTCACCTTCTGCTGTTTCCTGTTTATATTCACCGATTTCACTCCTGCAAGCAATCACAATATTACATTTCATCCCCATAATAACAATCTGTCAGCCTCCATCAAAAGAATAGAGAAGCAAAGAAGAGATGAAAAAGGAAGAAATTAACATATACCACTCAATGAAGAAAGGGCTTTCTTGACCTTGAGTTCGCAGCCATCACAGTCCATCCTGACCTTGAGCTCCACAGTCTGCAACTGCTTTTTCTTCTTGTATTTATGCCTAGTACTGCTCATTAAATCAGACAAAAACTCCAAAGTGCCTGCAACTCCCATGTTTTTGGTTCAATGAAAATTCCTAATTAATGAAGGATGTAACTATAAGTTTCAATGCTCTTTGATCAGAAATGAGAGTAAACCAGCAAGGAAATGTGAAGATGGGGTTTCTGCCTTTGGAAATATGGGAGTTAATGTGAATTTATATATACCAGAAAACAGTAGGAAGTGAGCTAAGAAAGAAGCTGCAAGGGAACTTCCCTGGAAATAAAATAATTAAGAGGGTTGATAGGTGATTATTCCTTCCTTGCCTTGTAACAAACAAAGGAAATGGCTTTTAAGGCTGCTCTCTTAAAACTTCTTTACTTCCTATGAGATCATTCTTTTATACAGGTCTAATAATTTTGGACAAAAACATGATATAAATATAATATAATAAATACAAAATAATGTAATAAATATATTTAAATATAATTTATATGATTAACATAATACATTTAATACATATATAATTTTCATATTTAAGATTTTAATACATTTAATAATTTATATTATATTTATATTTATACAACTAATAAAAAAACATAAAATATAACATGAATAATGAATTATCAAATATACTTTTATACAGCTGCAGTTCTTAAATTCTTAAATAGGCTTTTCATTCATCAATATTCAAACAGAGAAAAACGGTTGTGGGCCCTTACTAAAGGAGCAGTGACGAAAGCTATTTAGTAGGCTCATGGCATGATTTTTTAATTTTATTTTTTATTTTTGCTGTACAGTGGTGTGCCTTTTTAATTAATGTCAAAAGCATGATTTGGGTTCTTACTTCTTAACAAGGAAATCTCTTTATGCTTAGGCTGGAAGTAGGAAAATTTTAAGGCAATTTGCAGAAGTGCCCTTGCGTTGTTTAGTATTTGCTCATTGTGGATAATGTTTTAGGCCGCTATTCTAATTGGTCAGAATTTCAATGTTTGAAATGATATAAAACTCGCAATGAGAATGAGATAAATTACTCAAATTTTAAAAGCTTTTATTATTTGTGAGTAATTGGCTTCATCACTCCCTTAAACAGGAGGAAAAGAAAAAGAAAAAAAATTAATTTAATGATTGAATTACGTTATAACATATGTTATTTTATAATTAAACCATTAAAATATTTTTTTTCTTTCTTTTTTACGAAACGGTTAGGTACTAATATTCGGGAAAAAAGGGGCATTTCTGAATGTTTAATTGCTTAAACTATTTATGTAAAATGTTTTGTAGACTAGTTGGCTAGGGCTTTCATCAGGTACTTGGGATGTATATTTTTTTTTTTTTTGGATAAGTAAGTGTTTTATTTATCCAGAAAGCAGTTAAACTGCTACATCCAACATCATGTGCAACATGTACTTAAGCTATACATACTTAAACAATACTTGAACAAAACTTAAGACCACTAATCAATCAGGGAACAATAGCAACATACTTCAGCAATACTTAAAGCTATTCCAGAATGGACAAAGATCCTAGGAAAAAAGTGACAGTCCCCAATCTGCATCCAATCTTCGGTTCACTTCATCAGGACTAATGTTCTTGAGCCCCAACAATCGCATTCTGATGATCTCTTTTATCTGCTCAATGATGGCTCCTTGTGTGGATTGAAGGCGATTAAAACACCTATTATTTCTCTCCCTCCAGATCGAGTAAAGAAAGGCACTCCATGATAAACGCAAAATAACAGAAATGAGAGTTTTTCCTCTGATTCTGTTTACTGCCCATTGCAGCTCTGCTTGCCAGCTCCTTATGCTTCTATGAAGTTGACATAAGCATAGTATATGCCCCCAGATTTCCTTTGAATAGTCACATTCAAAAAATATATGATTCCGGGTTTCTTGCTCAGTTTGACATAGCTCACATTTGCCATCCACCTCCATGCCCCATGACATCAATCTGTTCTTTATAGGCAGTTTGTCCAATATAGCCATCCAAGCTACCAGTGCATGTTTAGGAATATGAAATGGAAACCAGATCAGTTTATCCCACTCCACCTTGTCCTGCCTAGGCCTGAGATCATTCCAGACTTTAGCCACCATAAATCTGTTCCCAGGGAACTTCCAAGTTAGAGCACCATTCTGGTTGGAGGTGAACCTCAAAGCCAAAGCCCTCAGCTGAAGCATTTTACGCCATGTCCAGCTGCTTCCTGGGGAAGGTTGAACCTGCCACACTGTTCTTCCTTTCAGCACATAGGCATGAAGCCAGACAATCCACAATGAACCTGCCTGAGAGAGAAGTGCCCATAGGTGCTGAATAATGCAAGCCTTATTCCATATTCCCAAGTCTTTTAATCCAAGACCCCCCTCTGACTTTGGACAGCAAATGGAACTCCATTTGACTCTTGCTCCCTTAGCTGAGTCATCTCTTCCTTTCCAGAAGAACCTGCTGCATAATTGATTAATTCTTTTAAGAACAGCCTTAGGCAATACAAAGTGCCTGCACCAAAAATTGGACACATTAAAAAGAACAGATTGAATGAGCTGAAGCCTTCCTGCATAGGATAACATGCGTGCTGCCCAGCCATTGATTCTCTGAGTAATTCTATCGATCAAAGGAGAACAATCCTTTTCAGAGAGTCTTCTTGTGACCAAAGGGATCCCAAGGTACCTAACAGGTAGTTTGCCAAGTTTAAACCCTGTCAACTCTTGCATCTCAAGTAGAGTGGTCCTACTAACACCAGAGGAGAAGACTTCACTCTTGGAAGGGTTTAATTGCAAACCAGAAATGGTATAAAAGTAATGGAGAATACCCTGTATGCCCACAACAGAATCCAAGTTACCCTTTGCAAAAATCAGCAGATCATCTGCAAAGCACAGGTGAGTAAGCTTGATTCTGTGACATTTAGGATGGTAGCTGTAAACTCCATGAAGAGCCCCTGCATCCAGAAGTCTGGATAAAACATTCATAGCAATGACAAAAAGATAAGGAGAGAGAGGGTCTCCCTGCCTTAACCCCTTTGCTCCTTCAAAGTACCCTACTAATCCTCCATTAAGAGAAATTGAGAACTTTGGGGAAGTGATGCATGCCTTGATCCATCCTATGAACTTATCAGGCAATCCATAAACTGATAAAACAGTGAGAATGAAGTCCCAATTTAATGAATCAAAAGCTTTTTGGAGATCAATTTTCATTGCAAAACGGGGGGATAAGGTTGCTCTTCCATACCCTTTGACCAGTTCCTGAGCCATGAGAATATTATCTGAGATGCTTCTCCCTGGTATGAAGGCACTCTGATTGCTGGAGATCATAGTAGGAAGGAGTGGAGTGAGCCTGGCAGTGATGATCCTGGTAATACATTTATAAATGACAGAGCAGCATGAAATAGGCCTGAAGTCCTTCATATGATTAGGATTCTGGAATTTTGGGACAAGAGCAATACATGTAGAGTTAAAGACTGATATCCTGCTCCCTGATTGAAAGAAGGATAAGATTGCTGCAGTGACATCCTCTTCCACAATAGGCCAAGCAGTTTTAAAAAACTGTGCAATGTATCCATCTGGCCCTGGGGCTTTGTCCCCATTCTGCTCAAACATGGCTCTTTTCACCTCCTCTTTTGTAACAGCCTTAGCTAAATTGTCCTTAGCTTCAGCAGGCAAGGCAGGCTGAATAAGTTCAGTAAGAAGCTCCCTAGGGCAGTCTGTGACCTGTTTGTCCTTAGTCCCAATCAACTTCTGAAAGAACCTTACAGCCTCCTTTGAAATTTGGCCGAAATCTTCCAACTTCCTTCCCACATCATCATAGAGGACTCTGATGGATTGCTTGCTATGCTTTGCTGACACCATTTTATGGAAATAATGAGTGTTCTGATCCCCCTCCTGCAACCATTTTATCCTTGATTTCTGCCTGTAATAACTTTCCTCAGCCTTTTGGAGTTCCATCAATTCTGCATAGAGTCTTCTTTCTGTTTCAACAAGAGTATTAGATGGCCTTTGATGCAGATTGATCATCTGCATGCTCTCCAATTCTTGCCTTTTATCTTGAACCTTCCCTGAAATGTTGCCATATATGGCCAGGTTAAATGCCCTCAGTACTGCCTTTAATCTCTTCAATTTGTGGAATAGAGTGGTCATAGGATTGCCAATGAAAGGCTCTTGCCAAGAGTTTTCCACAATGTTCAGGAACTCTGGATTCCTAGTCCAGAAATTAAAAAACCTAAATGGCTTTGGGGGAGAATGAGCAGTCAAGTTCATCTTTATGTATGCTAGGCAGTGATCAGAAACCATTGGAGCCAAAAACTCAACAAATGAGTGAGCAAACTGTGTATGCCAGCAATCATTCACCAAAACCCTATCAAGCTTTTTAGCCAAGTAAGCATCAGTTTGGTGGTTGGACCAAGTGAATGTTGGTCCAGTACTGGTATGATCAAACACTGATAGCTGTGTCAAGCAGTCCTGAAAATCCTTCATATCAGAGGTAAGCATGTAGGAGCCATTGAAATCTGAGCTTTCCTGTGGTCTTGCTATAACATTGAAATCTCCAGCCAAAAGCCAAGGAGAGCCATCAATTCTGCCTTGAATGTCCTGAAGATGGTGCCAAAGCCTTCTTCTACTTATGCCTTCATTGCTTCCATAAATTGCTGTAATGTAGAACCTGGTAGAATTATAAGTGGTGCAGCATGTAATGCTCTGATCAGATGTTGCAATAAGATCAACCTGCATCTGATTTCTCCATAGGAACCATATTCTCCCATTATAAGCTTCTAAGTAGTTGTGATGTAGCTTCCATCCCTGAAAGAGCCTATCTACTATAGCTGGCATGTTTTGTTGTTTCACTCTTGTTTCCAGTAAGCAAACAAGGTCTGCCTTCAGGCAGTTTATTCTCTGTATAATACTTTTCTGCTTTTGAGGGTTGTTTAGCCCCCTAGTATTCCACACTATAAAATTCATGAAAGTTGAGGGGGGGTCACTCCAGAGGCAGGTAAAACTGCCTTACCTCTTTTCCCCTTGTCAATGGGCCCTTTCTTCTTATTCTTCAAGGCTTTCATCAAGTCTGCAACTCCTGCTGCTGCTGCCCTTTGCTTCTTAGGAGAGTTTGGAAGGATTTCCACCAATTGTTCCTCCTCTCTCCATTGCTCAGAGCCACTAGTTTGTCCAGGGTCTACATTTGTCCTCTCTGAGTCACTCAGGATGTCAAATCTGTTTTGGGAACCAGCTAATACTGACTTATTGCTTTTCTGTATGCTTCTGCTTCCTCTCCCTTTACTGCCCTCATTAACTTCTGTTTCCTTCATACTTGCCTCTTTCTGTTCTTGAGCCATAGGCAGGGCACTGCTTTCAACTTCTACGCTGCTTGTAGCCTGTGCATCATGTTTTGACAGTTCTGCTTTAGGCCCCTCCTTTGGAATCCAAACTTTGGTAGCCCCTACAGGCTGTTTGGTGCAATTTCTGTCTGTATGCCCAAACAAATTGCAATGCTTGCATTTTGGAGGGTACCAAGGGATATCCACAGCAACATTTGCAATAGTGGCATCACATAACTCAACATTAATACATTTTGGGATGTATAGTTTTAATATTTTTGAGTTGAAGAAAAAAAAGAAAGAAATGAGTTGCGAAACATGAAATATCAATAGAAACATGTAGTCTAGAGAATGAATAGCCAAATAAATATCATTCAAACTTTGTGTTGTTTGTAAACAGTACTTATAAATTTGAATTTAGATCACACACACTTGCTTATAGTTTACTATAGGGTACATTTGTTTTTTTAATTGTGTATTTTTTTTTTTTCAAATTTGTTATATCAATAAATGTTGGCTCAATCGATAAGTTTGTTCAGTCTCGAGTTTAAGCAATTTATCTATCCAAAATTTATGTATAAAAAAGAATGAAATATTATGTTGTTAGTATTATTATTTGATATATAAGTAAAATCATTTCATACAATATGTTATTATAAAAATTAAAGCTTTAACTTTTGATTCTTACTTTTGTGTCTAAACATATTTTGTACTTCTAATTTTAAACATGAAAACAAATATCAAAAGAAACAACAAATTAGATCATGTAAAAAAGTGTTGTGTAATTCTGTCATTGCATCCTAAACCATTAATATAATATTTTTCTACCTAAAATGTCATCATATATATATATATATAATATAACAAGATACATGCTGACTGTATAAACTCTGCTGATATTGACGTATATTTAGATACTTTATAATTTTGACATGTAGGATAATATATAAAAATATATAATTTTAAAAATTAAAAGAAAATACCAAATTAAAATTTGAAATTTAAAGAATTGCAATCCAAATCAACAAATATATCTTTTTCTAAATTCAAATTTTTTAAATATGATTTTAATCTTTACAAATTAATTTTTTTAATAATCTTTTTTAAATTTAAAAACACATATAATCAATTATATATTTTTAAATTCAATATCCTGCAATATCTTAAATCTTAAATATAATTTTAATCTTTACAAATTAACTTTACTTATGAATACTAATAAATTAAAATTGGGAAAGTTGAGTGATTTTGGACATTGACATTTATGAATCAAATTTTATAGTTCTAATTATCTTTTTCACTTTAACCATAATTCTTTATTAAAATGCTATTTTTTCTGCACTTTAATTTTTATTATTGTGTTATATATAGTTATCGTTTCTGCACTTTAATTTTTATTATTATGTTATATATAGTTATCGTTTCTGTTTTTGATATTTAATAATTTTTTTAATTTTATAAATCAATCAAATTAATGAATATATAAGAATTTAATTATGCTAATTTTATGCATGTATAATTATATATAATAGATCAATAAAAATATGTATATTTTATAAATATAATATTAAAATTAAAATAAATTTTAAAAAAATTTAAATTATATAAATATAATAAAGAAATTTAACTGCACAGATTTAGAGGGAAAAAAGTTGTTAAAAGTCATTAAAAAATACAACCGGAAGCAAGGTCAGAGAAACTTTTTGTGTTGACACGAATTGAGGGCTTAGAAGCAAAAAAGAGAAGCATAAGATATAATTAGGCTAAATCATAAAGATACAAGGATTCTAAAGCAAAAAAAAAAAGTGAAAGTAGCTTGTTTTTGCCATTAGAGTATAATAATAAGATTGATTATACATATATATATATATATAATTAAAAGAATAAAGATCAATAATCAGGTGAAAGTTGCTGGTCGGTTCAAATGTGAACGGCACCACAGGTTTGAGAGGAAGATCATGTGGCAAGGCATGACGGCGTGGAAGAAATCGAACGGTGGAGATGGTAAAACAGCAGCCGAGTTGTAATGTCGACAAAGCGGGGATCTTTTAGATGCTGCCAGCCACGCGCTAACGGAGTGCGTGGAAGTCCCATATCAGTTTGATTTTCTTTTTTTTTTTCTTTGATGAAAAGTTTGATTTTATTTTCTTTCTCAAAAAAGTTTTTTTAATTGATTTTCTTTTTTCTCTAAAGAAAAAAAAAATCATTTTTGAATTACAAAATTGATTCATTGTTCGGTGAAATGGGGGTGTTTTTTCCATTAAATTTATGGATGTTTTCTGCTTATGGAATCAGTATGTATGTTATTGTTGCTTTTACCATTTTTTCATTGTGTTCTTTTTTTTTTTATAGTTTTTTTTTTTATCGTGTTTAAATTCTGTTGGTAAATGCTTTTATTTTTTTTTATAAAAAGGAAAAAAATTAAAAACAAATAAAATTATTAATATTTATCAAACAAAGAGAATAAGATGCAATGTTCCAAACACACCCTCTCCCCCTTTTTTTCTCATGTTTTTTGACCTCCTTTTCAAGTTTCAACCCATGATAAATAATACTATAAGTTTATGACAAATTTTATAAGTTTTTAATAGAGTGTAATCGAGTTGAGTCGAGTTTAAGTACTAAAAAATTCGAGTTTGACTCAGAATTTACAATTCAAAACTCGATCCGAACTTGACCGAATTTTATTTTTAAAGTTTGAGTTAATTTGATTCGAGATAAATTGAGCTATTCAGTTCGTCCGATTAAACTCGTTTATTTAATAAAAAATGAGTTTGATTCTTATGCTTGACTTCAAACTCGATTATTTGTGCTCAAACTCGAGTTTGAATTGATATTTTTTCAATACTAATTAAGAATAAAAGACTCAATTAAGCTTGCGAGCTACTCGAGCCGGGGATTAGGATACTCGAACTCGGTTCGCTCAATAACTCAAGCTGCTCGAACTCGAGCTCGGCTCTATAATGATTAAGCCGAATTCAAATTTTTTTTTAATCAAACTTGAATAATTTACGAGCATATGTATCTCATTTATAATCCTGCTCGCCATGTTTCTCCAATCTTAGCGAATAAAATAAGATAAATACAAAGCAATGCTTGGAATCATATTCCAATGTAATGTCCCCCAACAACCATTTTTTTTGCCCTTCATTCTTAGTTTTTATCCAAATCACAATTTGTTAGGAAATGAAATTCGGATAAACTCATTTTGTCCTAATGCTAGAAGGAGGAAATAAAAAGGAGTATCCTCGAGCTATCCCAAGGAAAAGAAAAAAAAAATTTATTTGTTATAAAAGAATTTTAGGTATCAGAGATTTTTTTTTCGGCTTTTTTATTACAATATAGCCAAAAAAAAAAATTACCAAATTACCGTTGCTTTTTGATTATTTCCCAAAATACGGATCTTTTTTTTTCTAGCTGGGAAATCGCCATCCCCCATGGCGATTTCCCAGCGTGTTTTTTTGCAAATTTGCAAAAAAATACCAAGGGAAATCGCCACCCCCCATGGCGATTTCCCTTGGTAATTTTAGCAAAATTTGCTAAAACCATGAAGGAAAATCGCCATGGGGGGTGGCGATTTCCCTTCATGTATATATTTTTTTTTAATTAATAAACAAAAATTATATTAAAACAAAATTTTAGTTTAATTTGATAAATTTATTTTTAAAAATTATAAATTAAATTAAAATATTTTTTTTATAATTTAAAAAAATTTAAAAATTCGTAAAATATATTTTAGGTTTTTTTATAATTTAATATTTTGAATTTTTTTTTTAAATTTTAAATTTGAAATGAAAAAAAAAACAAATTAGAAAAAAAAAATTGAAAGGGGGCAACGGTCATATGACATTATTATTGTTTTTTTATTGTTTTAGAAAAAAAAATAATATTATATTATTATTGTTTTTTTATACGAAATTATTGTTTTATATTATATTATTATTGTTTATATTATATTATATTATATTATTATTGTTTTATATTATATTATATTATTATTGTTTATATTATATTATATTATTATTGTTTTATATTATATTATATTATTATTGTTTATATTATATTATATTATATTATATTATATTATTATTTTGTTATTTTATAGTTTTATTTATTACTTTTTAATTGTTATAGTTTTATAATATATTAATTTTTATTATTATAACAGGAAACTCGTCGCGTATTACGTTCGAGGAAATTTACATTGGAGGACCCGCATCCTTATATTATCGACCACTTAAGAAGAGCCGGATTTTATCACGCAAGTCAAATTCGACGACTTGTGATACAACCCGATTTAATCTCTGCGTTGGTCGAACGATGGAGACCCGAGACGCACACTTTTCATTTTCCATGTGGTGAATGCACGGTCAGTCTCGAAGATGTTGCGCTGCAACTTGGACTTCCGATCCATGGCGATGCAGTTACAGGCGGAAGCCTGCTAGATTGGAATGAACTGTGTCAAGATCTATTGGGTGAGGTACCTCCAGAAGACGTCGTATCTGGCTCAACGGTGAGACTGACTTGGTTGAAAACGTTTCAAAATCTGCCATTACATGCAACCGAACAACAAATACAATATGCTGCTAGAGCATATATTTTACGTTTGATTGGAGGATTACTGATGCCTGACAAATCGAGCAGTCGGGTACATTTAATGTATCTTCCATTGCTACGTGATTTAGAGGAAGCAGCAAATTATAGTTGGGGTTCTGCGTGTTTGGCAGTTTTGTATAGAGAACTTTGCCGAGCTACAGTTCCAAAAAACCATGACATAGGTGGATGTCTAGTGCTTCTACAATCATGGGCTTGGTATCGGCTACCATTTCTTGCTCCGCGCGTGGATATTTCGGCTGTATACCCCCTTGCAAGCAGGTAATAATCTTTACTATTTTATTAATTTTGTACGAAATTGTATTTTTATAGGTCATTAAGATATTATATGCATTTTAATAGGTGGAGTAGGAGTACGAGTAGAGATTTTACAGAGACTCCGAGCGATCTTGCAAGTATAAGACTACGACTAGATCGACTAGGATATGATAAGGTAAATATTTCGATTGTTACATTAAAGTTTTTTTTTTTATTTAATCCATATGAAACTAATAATTTGTAATAATTATTCGCAGTTTCTGTGGATGCCATATTCCTCGAGTGAAATTATGGCATGCCTCCCATCGGATGCCTACAATAATTTCAATATATGGAAAGCAAACACAGCATTGATATGCTTTTCATATGTAGAGTGGCACCAAACTGACCGGGTGTTGCGACAATTTGGGATGCAACAACCAATTCCTGCAGCCCCGATGGACCTTGATAAGCTTCACAAGGTCGACATGCGTGGTCGTAATGATGAATTCTGGCCTGCGAAGCATGAACATTGGATCCAATGGTGGAACATACGTTTTCAACGAATTCCGACAGGTTACCCGATTGTTGGTAATAATTTCAACCCATCTGCTGATTACATAAGATGGTATAGAAATGAAGGTCGGCCTTTCGTTTGTCCACCGTCGATGCACGAGGATGTTAGGAGTATGCCATTTACCGGACAAACTTCAGCTCCAGTCCCTCCTACACAGGATATGGATGCTCCTAGACCTCGCCGACAACGTGGGCGAAGGCGTCAACCGACCTCATCGGAGTTCACAGCACCGAGGATGTCATTTGATCATCCTGAACCTGAACGGGATCATGGAGTACCATCCAGCCATCGTTATTCCGTAAGTCACCCCGGATATGACGTTGATGAGTGTTACCGACCATCACCGTCAAGAACGAGGTTAGATGACCAGCTCCCGTCCTAAGTCCAAGTTCAGCATATTTATCATCCATGTATCAGTTTGGAACCCCTTCGTCAGCATTTGATGCTACATCATTTATGGGTGCATCTAGTAGTCAGGTTCCCGTTATGGGTGAACTAGGTGTTGGCTCATCCAGCAGTGGGTTTCAAATTTTTGATACGGATGAAACGACTGATGACATACAACCGGAACCAGTGGCGGTTATAGCAAGAGGTCGTGGTGGACCGCGAATACGTGCCACTGACGAGGTTGAACGACGGGTGCAACCACCACGCACTAGAAGAACTCGACACTGTTGCTCTACACCACGCAATAATTAGAATAATTGTAATGTGTTTTAAATTTCTAATATAAATTTATATGTTTTGCATTTCATGTAATTTGTTCGAAAATTAATTGTTATATTTTATTTTAATTTATATCTTAATGTTGTTATTTAATTTTAATATAATAATCCAAATTACATGATAAGTTGCTTTTCTTTTTTTCATTTTAATTTAATTTTCTTTTTAAATTTTAATAAGAAAAAAAAATTTAATCAGAAATTAAATTAAAATTTTTTTATCAAATATCCAGTTTTAAACTGTAACAATCTATATTATTATTAAAAACAATGATTAAATTGATGTCACGAGTTAATCGAATACCAACTCAAAAAAACTAATCAAATTAAAAAAATTATTTTACGATACCAACTTAAAAATAACTTTTTTATTTAAAAAAGTGACTCGATAAATTTCTTTTAAAAAAAATTTATTTACATTTTACATCATTAAATTATTTTTGATATAAATTAAATTTTCTTTTTTATAATATTACAAAATTATAAAAAATAAAATTTTTGATATAAAAATTTAATAAAAAATATAATCTTCTTTTTAAATTTTAATAAGAAATATATTTTTATTTTTTATAAAATTGTAATAATAAATTAAATTACATTTTTAATATATATTTTAAAAAAATAAATAACCAAACCTATAAAAAATATTTTAATTTAATTTATAATTTTTAAAAATAAATTTATCAAATTAAAATAAAATTTTGTTTTAATATAATTTTTGTTTATTAATTAAAAAAATATATATACATGAAGGGAAATCGCCACCCCCATGGCGATTTCCCTTCATGGTTTTAGCAAATTTTGCTAAAATTACCAAGGGAAATCGCCATGGGGGGTGGCGATTTCCCTTGGTATTTTTTTGCAAATTTGCAAAAAACACCAAGGGAAATCGCCATCCCCCATGGCGATTTCCCTTGGTGTTTTTTACAAATTTACAAAAAAACACGCTGGGAAATCGCCATGGGGGATGGCGATTTCCCAGGTAGAAAAAAAAAATCCGTATTTTGAGAAATAATCAAAAAGCAACGGTAATTTAGTAAAAAATTTTTTTTGGCTATATTGTAATAAAAAAGCCTTTTTTTTCTCGTCAATTAAAATTTGATTTTTGGAGAGAGCACTCCAAGAAAAAAAAATTAAATGCATTAAGTATGTAAAAGAATTCTTAAGATCATTCGAAGAGAAAATTAAATTCAAACAAAAACCGGAAAAACCCTAATTGAATTAAAAAAAAAAAAAACGAAAAAGAGAGAGAGAGAGAGTTTTATTCAACCAATTTACATCTTAAAAATCCAAATAGAGGTGGAGTGAATGTACATCTACAGATTGGCAAATATCCATACTATAATCAACCATCAAGGCTTAAATTATTGTACAACTTAGATAAGAGACATTATATTATTAATTTAATTAAATAAATCGTAATACAATTAATTATTGACAACAAAAGAATGTTACTGTCATGTAGTTGTCTTGGTTTGTTTCCCCACCATTCTCTTAACAAATATATATACTTATAATTTACTTATTTATTTATTTATATGATAACCACCCCACCACACTCAAATAATGGATGCAATTCCATGAAAAGAAAATTCATTTGGTGGGATCTCCCATGCTGGCATGCAATAAAAAGCACAATTCTCTGTCAACCTTGTTTCTTAAAAGGGAAATTAATTAAATATGAATTCTATTTTTATGTATGGACGGTAATTTTTTTTTTTAATTTTATAAATAGGTAAAGATTATTATATATTTTATTTTTTTTATTATGTTCTAATGAGTAAGTATTATCTTACTAATTTTGCTTATGAAATTTAATAATTATATCTTCAGTGAATGTGATAATTTTTTATTAAACATTTGTGTTCAAGTTTAAGTAATAAAATAGAATAAGTAAAAAGATAAATGCACAATAAAAATATTAGAAAAAAAAATTCAAAACATATTATGGACGAATTAATAATATTGATACAAAAAAATTATATTGATAATTTTTGTATACCATTTTGCATGACTCATTAACATTGATGATATGTGAATTCAGGCAAAAAATAAAATAAAATAGAAAACATCATATGTATGTGAAGGAGTTTCTTTGAAGACAATTTTTGTGATTGATTTATTTACATTATTAAGGTGGTTAAAGGTATTAATCCAATTAACTATTAAAATACTCTTATTATTGTATCAAAATTTTGAAATCAAAATCAAAGATTAAAGAACTCGAAATTTATCTCAATTGATTCATGCAGTATTTTTAAAATATGACATTCAATAAATTTAAATTCAAATCCAAATATTTGCAATTTTTTTTTTATTTTCAAACTGTGATTTTATTTATATATATATTAAATAAAAAAAAACGAGGGTTAAAAGAAAGGGAAGTGCTGTTCCTTAATTTGGAGTGTAGAAAGAGATGTTCTTCTTTAATGCCAAGGCTAGCTGGAGATCCCTTTTACTTTAAAATTTGAAAGTGGATCTTAAAACGACCTCTTGCTTTTCTTTTTCCTTTTTCTTTTACTTCCCGATTGTATCAAGATTGAGAAGGACATTGGAAAGTTAAATCAGGATCTTTTCATTAACAGTATTACACGTTCAATTCATTCAAAATTTTCATTAACATTACATTCAAATATTCAATTCATTCAATTTTTTTTCATTAATTAACATTACATAATCCTTCGTTCAAATTAAAGATTGGATTATTATTCTATACATAAACAATGAAATTTTTAAGTTTTCAAATGAGATTAAAATATTATTACGTGTCATTTTAGTCATCATATTAATTTATTGATTATTTTAAATATACCCTAATAGGATATGTGAAAAAAAATCTTAATCCCGTTCGTAGAAAATTTAAAATATTTATTAGTTGTGTATGATATAATTTTTCTCAAAATTTTATTAAAAAAATTGGATTTAAACTAAATTAGTAAACTCTTTGAATAAAAATATACATGCACTTAATACTGAACCAAATGTCAATCAAATTAAAATTAAACATATATAAGTGTAAACTAGGTTCAATTCTTAAGATATTCTTGTAAAGTGAATTAGCCTTTGATAATGCAAAAGGATCACTAATCATCCTAGAGTTTAATTAAACCCTCCAAAAAATATCTTACCTATGCTTTTCTCCAAAAGCATTTTGTTTTTTAATTAACACCCAATTACAATTATGATGAATGATGGGATTAAAAGAGTGTGGAGGTTTATGTTTTTATCACCTAAATATTATGAAGTTAATTAGGGGTCGTCATTAGACTTGCTCAAGGGCCGGGCCTGGATAGGTATTTTCGTGATTCGAGCTTGCTCGGATCACTGTTTATATATTAAAATAATATTATTTTATTTAAATTTAATTATAAAAATATAAAAAAAAATATATTTCTATATAGGATTAACAGTGTTTTCGAACTCCCGAGTCTGGATAAAGAAATTGCAAAAATTTTGAGCCGCGACCTTGTACGGCCCATGAGCATATCTAGTCGTCATCAACTTGTTTTACTTCTTGATATAGAAGGGTTCACTTCCTTAATTTTTAAACTTGATTATTAAACTTATTTTTATCCTTAATTTTCGATCAAATTATTTATATAACATTTCTAAAGCTAAATTCCTCATTTAACATCCTCAATTTGTGATGATTATAGTTAATTAAATCTTTTAATTTTCTCAAATTTCTATTAAGTTACACACATATTGTGCATGCATGATGTATATGTACGACGAAATTACCATGATACTTTTTTTTTTGGTATTATTATATTAGAAAAAAATTATCTAGTTCATCGTTAATGTAGTTTTTAGATTTCACAAACGATGTTAGTAAAGTGACACATACCTATAAGATATATTAAAAAAATTTAATTAAAAAAACGTATGACATAATACAGATTCTTAATCTTGCTTGTGAAATTAAAAAGTTTCACCACCAATGTGTTAGATACAAACTCTATTAGAAAACTTGACTTTGTTTTTTTCTCCATTTTGTTGTTGCATTTTTTTGTCCTTTAAAAGAAAGCAAAAAAAGGCACTAAGAAACCAAAATAAGGACAAGATGGTAGTGGGGGTAACACAATAAAACCTGCATATAATCCAAGCTTCACTTCTTAAGAAAGTATATAGGAAAAGAAAAAGGGAGATGATGCATGCATGGGCATGCTAGTTAGCCTTTTGTTTGAATTCTAAACTCATGCACAAAAGCTGTGGAAAAGATTCAAGCATCATCCCATCTTATATTTTTATAATGGGTTTTTCTTTTCTTTTCTTTTTTGGTACTTAGATTAGATTAGATTTTTTTTTTTATTTAAAGGAAAAAAAAAAAACTTTGGAGAATGGAAAGAACTAGAGAAGGTAGTACCAACAGGCAAGCCAATCATGCTCTTTCCTAACTCAATAATTCTTAAACTTTTCCTTTGTTCATTGTCCTTCTATGAATATACACTTCTTTAAAAGTCCAAAATCTTTCCTAATTGCCCACTGAAATACAATTTAAAATAAATAAATAAATAAAGGTTTCTCTACGTAAAGGGTTAGATAGATATGGCCTTGGAGAGAACGTGTACGACAAAAAAGCAAAGTTGAACATGCACACGAGTAGCAGCATCGATATCTTAAAGACACTTTTTTTTTTTGGTTAGTGGTGATATATTGTAAGTACAGTTTATATGCATTAAAATTTTGTATATTTTTGTCTTTGTTCATATGATCAGATTATTGTAGCTCAACTCAAGGGGAATTGGGGCTTGATCTTTTTCCATCTAGAAAATTTTGAGTCCCAACTTGTTAAACTTTTGGCACAAAATATATATATATATATATATATATCCTGCAATTAGGTCTCTCAAAAGTTTTCTAAAATTTTAGGTATAAAACTTATGGTATCCACTTAAGTGGTTTTCAATTGATTTTTTATAAAATGTCATAAATCCTTAAATTAATTTTCAAAAATGACCTCAGACATCATAATTCTTGATGCGATGAACTAAAAACGTAAGTCTTCAACTTTGAAAACCTTAAGTTCGAATTCAGAAAATAAGGATATGATTTATGAAATAAGAATTCAAAATCATATACATACATATATTTAAATATTTATATGAATTAGTTTTTCGTACTCCGTCGGTAAAAAATTTTAAAATCCACATTGAATATTTAAAAAATATCACTAAGAATAAGCACGTAAATTCATATGTGATAATACTTGTAAAGCCACTGAGAACGGTGTATTAATTTCAAAGCTATGTTTTTCATAAAAAAAAAAAAAAAATTATATTTGATAAACTTTCAATATAAATATTTAAATTTATATATTGTAATGAATCACATAATGTCACTTATAATAAGTAAAATTATATTTTATATTTGCTTATTAATAAAATAACATCATATATATATATATATATATACTGATGATACATCAAATACAAATTTAAAAAAAAATACCCATAAATAATTGAATTTGGTGGCTGTTAACATCATAGAATGATTGTTTTCCGGGATTAAAATAGAACCACATAAAAAGAATGGAGATGCAAAAATTAACCAACCGCCCAGACCCCAGTTTCCCCCAATTATTAGTTTGAATGTTGTTTCAACAGATTCCCCAGACACCAGCTGTGGTTTGGACCCTCTTTGAAACATAACACTACTAACATTTTAAATTCACAACTATTAGCTATGTCTTTGTCAGTGAAAATTACTTGGGTTTAGTTTTTCTTTTCTTTTTTTTTTGTCTTGCACTTTGGGTTTAGTTTAGGTTGTGTGTAATATTTATTAGTTAAAGTTCTTTACTCTTTATTATAAGGATTATTAATAGAGTATATATATAAACTAAGATCAGAGAGAGATAAAATGATAAAACTTTCTAATTGGAAAGTAAAGATTATACATACTAGATGGCAGATGCCCCCTCTCTGTTCAATCCAATGGCCATCATAGGGGAAAAATTGATGGCATGAGCATCTGACCATGAGACTGCGTATTTATACAGAAGACTGAGAGGAGAAAAATATTAGGATGATAGAAAAAAAAATAAAGAGAAAAGATGGATATACAGAGGCTAATGTGAATGAAATTCAACTGTGGGTGCCAGTGTCTAGTGGAAAAGATGAAACAAGAACATGTAAAAGAACTAATCAGGTATGAGTATCGAATACGGGTACGTGCTCAACACGGAATATGATAAATTTTTTCTAAGCTTTTTCATGTATTTGGAAGGTTCTTGTAGGATCATATTCGCATACTCATATCCAACTATGCATTGGACACAAATACTTAAAAAAAATGAAGAGTCGAAGCAACAATGGGAGCAACTGCCCGTCCACCAGGGGTGCTCTGCTGCTCATTGGTTGGCAATGCATTGGATGGTGTCACGTTAGGAGAAAGGGACATCCTTTTACCATCAGCTAAATCTTGACCTGAATATGAAATTTGAGAATTCAGAACATATTGGATCTGGTATAGAGCTATGTTAACATTGCACCTAAAGCATAAAGAAGAATTTTCATAGAAACAAGAAAAGTGAGCTGTTAGTACAAGTTTACACGTTGAAAAACATTGATTTAGCCCCTTGGAACTACAACCCAAGCATCAAATTTGCAAACCATGTAGTCATAAAGATTGGATGGAAACATTACCCAGATAACATAAGCTAAGAAAGACTGGAGAACATACAATTTGAGGGTGACCAACCTAACTTCATAATTTCCCTATCAAAAACCATCCCATATCCAGTTCATAAAATTCTCTGCAAAAATAGAATTTCTTAGAGTATAATTAAGATTTCATGTTCAAACACCATGGCATGAATGGAGCAGACACCTATGCATGTACAAGCACACAAATTCACAAGTTAAGAATTCATCTGAATCAGACAACTTTCACCAATCTAATTGCTGCTTTCAAACTACACACTCCACATTAATAACAAGATGAACAAAGAAAAGAAAAACACCATATAGCATAGTACAATATGCTGTTACATTTGATGGCTATTTACTGTCAAGTAAATTGAGTCAATCCAAAATATATAGTACAATTAAATTTGTGATACCTAATATTTCTTCATATTTAGTGAATAGTTGTATATAGTATATAGTCACAAATGACCTCTCTGATCCAGGAGATTTTGAAACCCAGATACTGGGGGGGGGGGGTAAGTAATTAATATTTACCCTAATAAAAATTTGATTAAGTGGAGTACCATGAAGGCTTATTGATTAAAAAAGGTAAATCTGAAAGATGAACAATTAACAGTAGCTCTCTTAAGCAATGTGGAACTCTTTTAGGTTCATTAGAAAAGAGGCCATCATAACATCATAGGAGTATAAAGATAACATATCTCTTTCATCGAACTTGCTTTTGTCATCATTTAGAGCTTTTCTTAGGAAAAAAAAAAAGTAAAGTGACAAGCATTACCACACAAGCATTAGAGATTTGTAATATAGTGATCTCCAACATGTCAATATTTGAAATTAGTCAAACGGAAAATTCATATTTTGCACTAAAAGTCTAAAAGTAACTGAAGTTCAAGAGTAGAACTTGGCTATGTCTTACTGTTTTGGCAACAAGTTAAATGTGCAAAGCTTACTCCCAATCAGAAGAGGGAGATTAATATATGAAATAATAGAATTTTTGCTTTCAATATTTTATCAGAATATAATATTCTTGTCTTTGATCCTAAAACTTGATCAATATTTCCAACCTAAAGAAGGAAAAAGCTTTGCAAATGTAGAAATTTC
This sequence comes from Fremontodendron californicum, assembly GCA_030761205.1. Classification (NCBI taxonomy): domain Eukaryota; kingdom Viridiplantae; phylum Streptophyta; class Magnoliopsida; order Malvales; family Malvaceae; genus Fremontodendron; species Fremontodendron californicum. The sequence goes on from JAULJL010000010.1 coordinate 5,973,683, forward strand.
CATGTGGTAAAGAGAGTAAGCTCCTGAATACCATAGACCACAAAGCTGTTATTTAAAGGGAACATGCGCTTCAAGTAGGGAACCTTGGGTAACTCCTGTGAACTGTTGAACAATTAAATAAATAAATGTTGGCATAGCACAGGCACACTCTAGTGCCCACATACACAAATTGGAACTATCTTGTAAATCTCTATAATTAAGTGAGTTAACCTGGTCTTGTAGCAATATTTTCATGGATAACCTGGATAGCTAGTGATTGTAGCATTGACTCGTCTGCCAAACTATCAAAAATAGCAGTGAAATCAGACATAAATTGATAACAAATTTACTCCAAGGAGTTCACTAGGCAAAGATAAATAGATAATACCTCCTTAGTTATTCTCTCATACACTTCATTAGGAAGAAATGTAAATGATGTTCCACTATCAACCACTGCGCTAAAGCTTGTTTGTTGAAGACAAGAATTACCGACACAACAGGCATCCACCCCAACAATATAGGTCATGCTGAATAAAAACACCGTTAAATACTTAAATCACAACACAGAAGAGGAGATCATAACATCTTTGAGAATTAAGAAATAGTTGAACATTAAGTTAGAAAAAGAAAACTAAATAAAAGCACATAATAGTCCATACTATTTCCCATCTGAAGGCAGGAACTGAGTAGATTGTTGAGTGGCAGGTCCCTTATCCCCAAAATAAATTCTACCAGAATCTTCCTCATCAAAACACATAGAGAAAGAGTTGCGGATCAATCCTGCTTTTGCGAGGAAACTCAGAACTGAAATTTCACCAGGTCCCAAACCATCAAAACCATCAGGAGCAACCCCATCCAAGTAACCACCACTTTGCTTTATACCACATCTGCATTCAAGAAAAAAGATAACATAAATAATCCATGGGTTAGGTCTACAATGATTCCTTGATAGTGCAAGAGAAATCAGTAAATGTATCAAATCAAGAAACTAATGTAGCCAGTAATCATCAACAAAGCACCCTATAATGACTGGAGCCTGCACTGAAGTGATCAACGAATGACCAGCGGCTGACGCAAGATGTAATGTATCCACAACAAGCAATCCGAAACTTGAAGTATTTTCTGTGTAGTAGTCAATAATGTAAGGGCATTGCTGCTTAGAGCTTTTGCAGTTTGGAATTGATTCACATAACCGATGGCTGCAAGGTATGTGCCTGCTAGAGCTTGAACCAGATGGTTTGTACTCGCTCAGATCTCTTTACTGCATAATAGATGCCCCATATATGACGGAGCACCTGCTAATCAATCATTGGAAATAAGTGTGCTAAACATGCTATCTTGCTTACCATATTCACATGCTATCTTGAGTCTTGACCCTAGCCAAGCAACCAATACCCTTTTTTCCATGTGACATGGGTGTCTCAAAACCTACCTTCAGTGAGAAATTAAAATAACCAAAAACTTAATAAATGAAATATTGATACCACAATTACCAATGAGACACACTTGACCGATTATCAATGTAATTAAGGCTTGAGAAGTTATGTTGCTCCGACTTTTCATTTTTCTTGAAGTATTTGTGTCTGACACCCGTGTTCGACGTATATTTATGGGGATATGATCTTCTAAGGACCCTTCAAATACATAAAAATCTTGGAAAAAATTGAATATACCCGTGTCGGACACATACCCGTATCCGACACTCACGTCCGAGTGCGAGTAACATAGTTGAGAAGTTAAAAGATCACTTCAAGGAACAAAATCATGGATTGATGGTTTTAACGTTTTATGGTCTTGTATTTAATTAACAGGGAGGAATTATCCTAAAGTACGAACCACAGATATCAATACGAATTCTTAAAAAGTTAAGATACAGAACAGCAGGATACTCTTGTTAAAAGTAGAAATGCATTTTATAGCAAGACTAATATTCGGGGGATAATTGAAACTACTAGGTGAATAATAAAAGTTAATTAATATGGATTTTATAAGTATTTTATGTAATGAACTCCAGTTGATGTTTTTACTTACAAACATAAGTGTCTCAGATGTATGGGGTAAAATATTTAAAAAGGCAAAAACTTTATTGCTGCTTACTCCACTTCTAATCATCTTTTTTTTTTAAGCGTTGAATAAGTTGGGTCCATTATAGACAGTAAACAGCAAGCCTCGTGGAAGAATCCATGCTACACAGTACCAAACATGGTATCATGAACAACAATGAAAATATGCCATAAAAAGCAGAAAAACTTGAATGTAAAAATGGTCATCAAAGTAAATAATGACAGTTTAATAACATTATCATAGAAGGCTGGCCTACCAGACTACTATAATAACTGGCAGACAATGGAGCACACTGCACACAATCACATGGAACCCAAAGCAGATCACTCCGGACATCCAATGCAACAAGAAATGAGACATTTGGTGTCCCTATATCAATCCAGGTGTAGTGCAACCTAAAATTGGAAACTGAATACATTAAATAATCAAATAAACAGCAAGAACCAAAATTCAGTTGATATTAATTAAACAAAGATTTCATTCATAGAGTATTAAGTCATATACAACTTTTTCTAGAACAAATTTGATAAAATCACCAACAGCAATAAGTCAAATTCTCTATTTTTTTAGGTTAGCAACTTTCATCTTTCAATTACTTGTATTTTAGAAAACTAAGCTCGACTTATTCCAGTTCTATCATGTTATCTCTATTTGTTTTGGGACATGGTAACACACACCCTAAGAGCATTTGCGAGGTAAAATATGTTAACATTCAATGCAGTAATTTCCAATGCATAGCTAAGAACTTACAAATTCTTTTAGAAAGGAAAAAATGTTGATTTGAAATATATAATGCAATGCTATATACTGTGAAAATATAAATAGAAAATAAAAGAAGAACTTGATCTATATATATATAGAAGCAGATTACAACAAATATGTAAAAAAAAAAACGAACAAGGACACTTACAGTAATTGATTTGAAAAAATCAATATCGAGTCAAGGTTGGACCTTTTAACCTTAAGACGTTTTTTGCATGTCTAAGGTGCTTACAGTATTGATGCAAATCGTCTCCCAGGTTTCCTCGATATACGTTGCAAATGAGAGCACACCCGGATGCAACACAGCGAACTGAAGAATGTTGAAGTCTCTCTCTCAGAAAGGAAGAATATTTTCGGTGAAAATTGAGTGATTAAAACAGATACAAGCAGTCCTATTTATAGATACATAGAAGTCTGTTCGGTCAGACACAATTGTTGGACATGAACCAGTTCGGTCAAAAGACAAGTCTGAACCAAAGAACCGATTCAATCCAAAAGGCAAGACACTTCAGAAAAAGGCAAGGAACCGAACAGACACATTCTAGAAGAAGAATTATTCGGACATAAAGCTGGTTGGATTTGAGCTGGTTCGGCTGCTTGGTGTTGAGCTGGTTCGGTTTGGAAAAAAATAATCCGGTTGGGCAGTAAAAAATTATTTACTGACCCAAACCCAAACCCGACCCGACCCAACCCAACCCAGCCCGGCTCGGCGGCGGCGGCGGCGCGCGCGTGTGGTCTAGCCCAAGTTGTGTAGGTCCTCACCCTCCACAAAAACTTGGGTGCCCCTTGGGGCCCAACCCATCATGACACTCTAGCTTATATAAACTATAAGCTAAAGTCATTCTTAGTCCTATGTGGGATTGACTACCACACATACCTTCAACCAACTTTCCTTCCTCTTCAAGTGGGTAAATAATGAGACTAATTTCTCATTCACTTTGATATCATTTGTGTACGACAACCTACGTATTAGAATACGTATTTCGTATATATACATACTTAATATATACTATGATATCTAACAATCCCCCACATGAATGGAAATTGTCTGAATAAAACGACAAACTGACTCGGAGTAAGAGAGAGACTTTCTTTGAAGAGTAATTGCATCAAGATAGGTAGCTTTTGGCTTTGAACCTTCCATAGTGAATAACTATCGGATTTACTCGGCTAACTAGTGAACATGATGTCTTGAACTATTCAGCCTTTGGTGTAAACCAAGACAATAATTATCACACAATTCCCCTTCGAACATCTTCGGTTCTCACGGTTGTGTCCATTTTGGCCTCGGACACTTCCTGGTTTCTTATGAGTACTCTAGAGGATTTAGCCTGATCAATTCTCATAGAAGTGGCCACGTTTCTTACTCATAATAGGTGATTGCTCATTAAGAGTATCCTGCAATACCCCACTTGATCATTTATCAAGCTATAAGAATCATTAAAAGCATAGCTTATCCTACCTTGCAGGCAGTACTAAATCATCATAGGAATGGATAAGAGTGTTTAACTCTTTTAGTGCTTACATACAGTTACATAATTTAGTTGTCCCTTTTGAACCTAGATCTTGGGATCTCCAGTCAGCTAGGTTGGGTTTCCACTATGTAACTTTAATTTATAGGCTTAAGACCCATTCCCCTCGATGATGTATTTACTTGCTCTCTCGTTAAACCTTTAGTAAGCGGATCCGCAATATTATCCTTTGATTTTACATAATCAATAGAGATAATTCCATTTGAGAGCAACTGTCTAACGGTATTGTGTCTTCGACGAATGTGTCGAGATTTACCGTTATATAAACTACTCTGTGCCCTACCAATTGCAGATTGGCTATCGCAATGTATACTTATTGCTGGCACAGGTTTCAGCCAACATGGAATATCTTCTAAAAAGTTCCGAAGCCATTCTGCTTCTTCTCCAGCTTTATCTAAAGCTATAAACTCAGATTCCATAGTGGATCTGGCAATACATGTTTGTTTAGAAGATTTCCATGACACTGCAGCTCCTCCAATAGTAAAGATAAATCCGCTAGTAGATTTAGAATCTTTAGTATCGGATATCCAGTTTGCATCAGTGTACCCTTCAAGTACAGCTGGATATCTTGTATAGTGCAGTCCATAACTTGAGGTGTATCTCAAATATCTAAGTACCCTCACAATGGCCTTCCAGTGATCCTCTCCAGGATTACTAGTAAATCTACTCAGTTTGCTAACTGAGTAAGCTATATCTGGTCTTGTGCAGTTCATAAGATACATTAGACTACCAATTATTCGCGAATATTCTATTTGAGATATTGCGTCACCAGTATTTTTCTTTAGATGTAAATGAACATCTACGGGTGTTTTGGCTATATTGGTATCATTCTTACTGAATTTCTCAAGAATATTATTTACATAATGATCTTGAGATATTACCAGGCCATCTTGTGTTTTAGAAATTTTAATTCCTAAAACCACATCAGCTACACCCATATCTTTCATATCAAACTTACTGGTCAACCAAGTTTTGGTAGCTTTTATGATCTCATTGTTACTGCCTAAGATCAACATATCGTCTACGTATAGACAAACAATGACATATCCCTTATTCGTATCTTTTACGTAAACGCACTTATCACATTCATTAATACGAAAACCATTTGACAACATTGTATTGTCAAATTTTTGATGCCATTGTTTAGGAGCTTGTTTTAAACCATATAATGATTTAACAAGTCTACAGACCTTCCTTTCCTGTCCCGGAACTTTGAACCCTTCGGGTTGTTCCATATAGATTTCTTCGTCTAAATCTCCATTTAGGAAAGCTGTCTTAACATCCATTTGGTGTATAACGAGATTGTTAAGAGCTGCTATAGCTATTAACATTCGAATAGATGTTATTCTCGTAACTGGTGAATACGTATCAAAATAATCGAGCCCTTCCTTTTGCCTGTATCCTTTTATTACAAGCCGGGCTTTATATTTATCAATCGTTCCATCTGCTTTCATCTTCCTCTTAAATATCCATTTGGATCCTAAAGGCTTATGCCCTTGAGGAAGATCCACCAGTTCCCATGTATGATTTTGCATGATGGATTCTATTTCATTGTTAACGGCCTCTTTCCAGAATTGTGTTTCTGGAGATGACATAGCCTCGCTAAAAGTTTGAGGTTCATTTTCTAACAAATATGTTTGAAAATCTGGACCATAAGTAGTCGGTACTTTAGCCCGTTTGCTCCTTCTAGGTTCCTCTTGTTCCTCTTCATCCATATGTGGATTACTGCTCGAGGACTCATGAGTTCTCTTTGCAGTCTTGTTTTCTTGTTTTTCCTTATAAGGAAGAACATCTTCAAAGAACGAAGCATTCCTTGATTCCATTATCGTATTGATATGAATATCGGGAATGTCCGACTTAAATACAAGAAAACGATAAGCAGCACTATTGTTTGCATATCCAATGAATACGCAATCAATAGTTTTAGGTCCTATCTTGACCTTTTTAGGTGGAGGAACGGCTACCTTCGCAAGACACCCCCACACTTTCATGTAATTGTAGTTTGGTCTTAGACCCTTCCACAATTCATACGGTGTCTTGTCTAATTTCTTATGGGGTATTTTATTTAAAATATAATTAGCTGATAAGATAGCTTCCCCCCACAAGTTCTGAGGTAACCCTGAACTTATCAACAAAGCGTTCATCATTTCTTTCAACGTTCGGGTCTTGCGTTCTGCAATACCATTTTGTTGAGGTGAATAAGGAGCAGTGGTTTGATGGATGATTCCATTTTCCGAACAGAATTCATTAAAAAATGAATCATATTCACCACCTCTATCACTCTTTATTTTCTTTATTTTCTTGCTTAGTTGATTTTCAACCTCATTCTTAAAGAGCTTAAATGCTTCCAAGGCCTCGTCTTTGCTTTTTAGCAAATAGACGTAACAATATCGTGTGCTATCATCTATAAAAGTAATAAAATACTTTTTACCACCTCTAGTTTGCACAAATTTTAAATCACAAATATCAGTGTGAATTAACTCTAGAGGTTCACTACTTCTTTCTATTGAATAGAAAGGAGCCTTAGCTAATTTGGATTCTACACAAATTTCACATTTGTGATTCTTGTCAATGACAAATTTCGGAAGCAAATCCAAATTGCTGATTTTCTGCAAGGTCTTGTAATTTACATGACCTAATCTACCATGCCATAAAGTAGGGGACTCAACCAAGTAAACAGAAGAAATATTATTATTAATAATCTTATTCTTGGGTACAATTGTCATAACATTGAGCTTAAAAAGCCCATCACAAAGATATCCCCTTCCCACAAATATCCCACTCTTGGTGAGTACAAATTTATCAGACTCGAATACGAGCCTAAACCCATTCTTGCTCAATAAAGAGCCGGAAACCAAATTCTTTCGGATTTCGGGAGCATGAACAACATTATTCAATGTGAGTTGCTTCCCGGAGGTCATCTTGAGTACCACCTTTCCATGGCCTTGTACCTTGCAAGCCGTAGAGTTTCCCATATATAGTTGCTCATCATTAGCAGCTTCTTTATATTCGGAAAAACTCTTCCTTTCAGAACATACGTGACAAGTGGCCCCGGTATCAACCCACCATGTCTTAGGGTTTTCCACCAAGTTCACTTGTGAAACAACAGCAGCAAGCTCAAAATCATCAACTAGGTTGGCTTGAGCTTTCTTCCTCTTGTTCTGTCGGCAGTCCTTTGCACGGTGTCCGGGCTTGTTGCAGTTGAAACAATTTCCCGTGAACTTTCTAAAATCCGTTCCCTTCTTTGCTTGGGAAGAACTTGAACCAACGAATTTCCTCTTGTTGGTCTTTTTCGAATGTTCAACAACATTCGCTTTGGCTTCCATGGTCTGGACCATGACCCTCTTTTCTGAACTACGATTATCCTCCTCGATTCTCAATCGAACAATCAAGTCCTCTAAAGACATCTCCTTACGTTTGTGCTTTAGATAGTTCTTGAAATCCTTCCACGAAGGAGGGAGTTTCTCTATCAAAGTTGCTGTTTCGAATGATTCACTAAGAGTCATTCCCTCGGCAAAGATCTCATGGAGAATCAATTGAAACTCTTGAACTTGACTGATAATGGTTTTCGAGTCCACCATTTTAAAATCTAGAAACCGGCCAACCACAAATTTCTTTGTGCCGGCATCCTCGGTTCTATATTTCCTTTCCAAGGACTCCCACAGCTCTTTCGCTGTCTTTATCGGACTATACACGTTGTATAACGTGTTGTCCAAACCATTGAGGATGTAGTTCTTGCATAGGAAGTCAGAATGCTTCCATGCATCTACCGAGGCTACCACTGTAGTATCGGTCTCTCCCTCGTTCAAAGTCGGGGCCTCCTCCCGTAAGAACTTGGCTAGATTGAGGGTGGTCAAATAGAACAGCATCTTTTACTGCCATCGTTTGAAGTCCTGACCATTGAACTTCTCGGGCTTCTCACCATGTGTTACATGTAGAGGTTGTGGCGCTACGGGCGCTCTAGCAATACCGGTAGATGTTTCGGCCATCTATTATTCAAGAATAATAGGATCAACTTTTATACAAAATATACAAATATAATTATACTACAAAAATAATGTAACTAAGAATAAACACTTGTAGTATAAAAATATCACAAAATCTAAATATTCCAAAAAAGATATATAAACAATATATATATCACCGAAACTATATATATAATAAATAGATATAAGTTCAACACACACTAATCAATATATTACCAATATATATATATATATATATATTCAAAAACAGTAGCAAAGAAAACTACCAATAAATATATATTAAAAAATATATATTTATTCAAATACAAATACAAATAACAAATATATATGCTCTCAAATCAATAAAATATATATAACAAATATGCTATCAAACATATAATATAAATATATAAAAACATATGATTTGAAGTATACAGTAACATACGTAAAAATATATATATATATATAAAATTACGTTTAACAATAAAAATATATATTCACAAAATCTATATATAAAATATAAATACAGTAAATATATATATAACAACTAATGAAACAATACCACCTTTCATACAGTAATGAATCAAAGTTAACGGCATGACCACTTTTCGTAAAGACATCTGACTACTCTGATAAGAAAATGGAGTACATTGTTTCCAAAGAATTATAAGAGACGAGAGCAGTGATGTCAACACATGACAACAAAAATTGCTCCACGAGTGATGTCTTTACGAATTGAAAGTCGGGTAGTCCCTTTTTTTTTTTTTTTATCAAAAGCAAAATAAGGACAATATCAAGACCATTCGAGTATATACATATATTCAAACAGTATATAACAGAAAGCAAAGTTATAAAAGGCAAAAAACGTCTTAAGAATGTTGATTTGAAATATATAATGCAATGCTATATACTGTGAAAATATAAATAGAAAATAAAAGAAGAACTTGATCTATATATATATAGAAGCAGATTACAACAAATATGTAAAAAAAAAAACGAACAAGGACACTTACAGTAATTGATTTGAAAAAATCAATATCGAGTCAAGGTTGGACCTTTTAACCTTAAGACGTTTTTTGCCTGTCTAAGGTGCTTACAGTATTGATGCAAATCGTCTCCCAGGTTTCCTCGATATACGTTGCAAATGAGAGCACACCCGGATGCAACACAGCGAACTGAAGAATGTTGAAGTCTCTCTCTCAGAAAGGAAGAATATTTTCGGTGAAAATTGAGTGATTAAAACAGATACAAGCAGTCCTATTTATAGATACATAGAAGTCTGTTCGGTCAGACACAATTGTTGGACATGAACCAGTTCGGTCAAAAGACAAGTCTGAACCAAAGAACCGATTCAATCCAAAAGGCAAGACACTTCAGAAAAAGGCAAGGAACCGAACAGACACATTCTAGAAGAAGAATTATTCGGACATAAAGCTGGTTGGATTTGAGCTGGTTCGGCTGCTTGGTGTTGAGCTGGTTCGGTTTGGACAAAAATAATCCGGTTGGGCAGTAAAAAATTATTTACTGACCCAAACCCAAACCCGACCCGACCCAACCCAACCCAGCCCAGCCCGGCTCGGCGGCGGCGGCGCGCGCGTGTGGTCTAGCCCAAGTTGTGTAGGTCCTCACCCTCCACAAAAACTTGGGTGCCCCTTGGGGCCCAACCCATCATGACACTCTAGCTTATATAAACTATAAGCTAAAGTCATTCTTAGTCCTATGTGGGATTGACTACCACACATACCTTCAACCAACTTTCCTTCCTCTTCAAGTGGGTAAATAATGAGACTAATTTCTCATTCACTTTGATATCATTTGTGTACGACAACCTACGTATTAGAATACGTATTTCGTATATATACATACTTAATATATACTATGATATCTAACAAAAAATAAACATTTGCACATAAAAATTGTATATTTGAAGCGCAGTAGCTTGCATTGCCCGAAGGCAATCTTGCATTGCACGAAGGCAATCCTTGTCCATTAAAAACATAAGTAAAAGCAGACAAAAGAAAAGAATTGGAAAAAAAAAGGTTGACTTTTCTTCAAAGAAAGTCAACATCCTTAGAAATTATAGAGGAATTTTTTTTTTAAAAAAAAAATGGAAACTTAAGCAAATGATCGCAGTCAACAACATAGTTCAAAGAAGGGACTATCAGTTTTTATACCATCCAAAGTCGTTTCCAAACGGCATCGTTTTACTCCTTTGAGAAGGGAAAACGAGGTTGTATATAGGCCTAAGCTTCATCATCTGCCGCTGAAAATCGTTGTTCACAAGCAACTCATAGTATGTGATGAATGTAACAACTGGAAGCATTGGTGCTATGGACTCAGCAGCTGAAGATGCTGGTACGACAAATGCAGCAGCTCAGGTACAAGAGATACTTCACTTGGTGGACTGCAGAGTAGCAACAACAGCATGGTGATTGAAGCTGATGCAGAGGAGGGAAGCATTACACTAAGGAATTAATTGACAGAGTTTGTTAATGTGCTAGCTGGCATTTCATCATTCTGTTAGTTATTAGAATTAATTAGTTAGTGTGCAGCTGTCAGTTGCTGTAATTCCATTGGTTCATTGTATTCAGGATTGTTCTTAAGGTTCACTGTATTTAGGAATGCTCTTAAGGTTTGTAGAAACCTAATTTTTTCCAAACCCCTTAAGCAGGTAAATTCTTCCTTGTACTTTTTTAGAATGCAGAAAATCTCTTCTCATCTTGCAGATGGTCCTCCAAGGCTTGTGATTCGGAGTTCAGCATGAAAAGTCCATCAGGAAAAAGTCAACCCCGAAAAAATCAATTCCGAAAAGTCAACATTAAAAAGTCAACCACTGAAAAAGTCAACCCTTAGTCAAAATCAAGATTTGAAGTTGAATTGAACAATGGTGAAAGAATTTTGATAATCCGAGGTCTACAACGAAAAATATGGAGTTCGGAAAAGGGATTACGAAAATTTCAGTGTAGGGAAACCCTAATTCGACAAATTTAGGGAAAAGTGCTTAAACGATCAAATTGGTTGAAATTGAAGGTTCCAAATGGAATATAATTAATGACTATGGGTATTGAAAGGGCCAATTGGAAGCAGAACTAAAGGAATAGTCAATTTGGAAGGAAAACCGAAAATTAGGGTTTTGGTTAAAAAGGGTGAATTTTGCAAATTTAGGAAAAACGGCAAAGATGACCCAATTCGATGAAATTGAAGCCCCCAATTGATAAAGAATGAGTAAACAAGGATAGCCCAAGGCCCAGTTTGAAGTGGATCCCAAGGAAGAGCCATTTAGGACAAAAACGAAAAAGCGAGAAAATTCCCGAGTTTGAAAAAGGGAAAAACAAAATCCCAAAGATAATTCACTTGGTGATTAAAGCTGATGCAGAGGAGGGAAGCATTACACTAAGGAATTAATTGACAGAGTCTGTGAATGTGCTAGCTGGCTTTTCATCATTCTATTAGTTATTAGAATTCGTTAGTTAGTGTGCAGTTGTTAGTTGCTGTAATGCCATTGGTTCATTGTATTCAGGAATGTTCTTAAGGTTCATATATATAGTACAATGTAATCGATTCCTTCTTATGAAATAAAATATCAGTTTTTCTTCTCATTTCTCTTATTCTCTTTTGGTCTTTCTCTTTTCTTCTGGTTACATAACATAGTACTCCAAGCTCTTCCGCTCCGGCCACCTAACTCCGCCGCCATTCCTCATAGCCCTAAGCAATTTCACCTCATCGGAAAACCTATGAATGAGCCTCGATAAGTAAGTAACAACCGCTGCCACATCAACGACGGCAAACGTCAGAAATGTCCTGAAAATCAGAACTACAGATCGCCTTGTCGACATCGATAGAGATCTAAGCTTTCGTTTTACAAAAAAGAAATAAAAATGCAAATATAAATTAAGTATTTTGCTAACAAATGCCTAGTTACTGCATATAGAAGGGAGGCTGGATGGCATTGGGGCTGTCGGACTACGAGGTAGGGGTGGCGTAAGGGAGTTTGGGCTCGGTCAGCGTGAGGGAGAGGGAGGGGGCTGGGGCGCGGGGAGGAAGAGAGAAGAGAGAAGAGAGAAAAGAAAAAAGAAAAATGGGGCTGGGTTATACAATTTTTGCAACGAAATATTCGTCACCAAAAACAATTCGAAGAATTTAAATTTTTTCCGCTTCAATGATAGATGGATAGTTACCGATGAAAATTTTCGCAATTGATATTTTCGACCGACTTTTGGCGATAATAATAATCCCGGATGAAACTTTGTTGCAAAACTTTCTTTAACAGAATTTTTTATCGAATTTTTAATTAAAAAATAAAAAAAATCCATGGATTACTTAATTTAAAAATTGTTTTAAAGTAATAAAAAAAATCCATCGATTACTTAATTTAACAATGTAGTAAGAGACCTCCATCTTTCTATACAAAGCAGGGAGCCACACCACTAACTCTATGGGATCCACATCATGAGCGATAAGATTCAGCTGTGCCTTGTTATGCAGAGGATATAGTAAAAAAATCATTATTTTTAAGAAGTTAGTAAATAAACAGAATGCACAGTACCACACAAGCTAAACTGATGAATATGAAAAATCTAAAGGGCAACCTGCTTGGCAGCCTTGTCTTCAACGCTGTAATTCTCTAACATTCCTCCATTTCCACATCCATGTAGATCCTTCTTTGGAGCTAGAGCCCCTCCAATACCGAACTACGAGAGAAAGAGGAAAGAGAAAAAAAGAGAAAGGAGAAAAGAGGAAAGAGGAAAAAGAAAGAAAATCAAAAGGAGAAAGAAAAAAAGAGAGGGGAGAAGTTAGGTCGGACAGTGTCAAGCCCCAAATCGAGGCATAACAGACGTCGCACGTCTACAAGATATAATCTCACAAACATGCAAGGTAACAAACTGACTAACTGAAATTCGGAAGAATCAAACGTTTAAAAATATAAATAATGAAATCATAATATTTATAAAAAATTCATAAATTGTGTACTTGAAAACAGAGTTCCAAAATATATTTAAAGAAATCAATAAAAATTCAAATAAAAACTTAAAGTCTTGAAATAATCTATCAAGAATAGTCTCAAAATTTTAATTATTGGAAACACCTTGAAAATCCTAGAAACATGTACTAAAATTTGAAACGTCACTCCCCGAAATTTTTGTGTGCATGATCAAATTCAGAACCTGTAAAATGTTAAAGAAGAGAACGAGTACAACTGCTCAGCAAGCAACCGACATTCCCTCAGCTGGGTTAAGCAAGTTCAAAACCTTTAGGCCAAAATAACTAATTGAATTTATAATGCAAAATTCTGGATAATCGTATATTTATAAATAACTTACTTCAAAATCATATAACATAATAGAACTAAAAAAAAAATAGTTTCCGAAAACTATGGTTGCACATATCGATATCACAAAAACCATAATTCTAAACCGGTGACACAGTTAAAATAGATTCTATCACAAAGTACATGTCGACATGACCAACGTTTAACCCCTGTTGACATGGTCAGAACATAGCGTATCAGGAGAGCATTCTGATGGAGACTCAATTAAGAGTTGTAAACCCAAGTGCAGGTTATGTTCAAGTAATAAATTCTCGGGTGTCCGAGGTCGAACTACAGGGAAGCGTATTAGTAAGTATAAGTTTATAAATATATAAGAAAAAGAAAGTAAACAAGATATTAGGGAATCAACAACAAAACAAGATAAATAAGATATTAGAGAACAAAATAAACAAAATAACATAAAAGAAATTAAACAAGATATAAAAAACAATAAGAAAAGATGTTGAGGTTAGAGAATCCACTCTTGGTGTTATGCTAAGATTAATCTTGTTTTATTACACAATTGAAATTCACACATAAGGGAGATTCCAATCGGAAGGTTTAGCAATTCAGTCCAAATTGTCCAACGTCCATAGCATATGATATTATGTTCATTTGGTGTCCTCAAAACTCATAAAAAGAGTCCAAGCATTCCTTATGCCAAGGTATATGTCTACAACAAATCAAGGTTATGAAACCAAGCAATTACTGTGCCATTTTCATTGTCAATAATGAATCAAGATCCCTACTTTGCAAGTATGATTTTAAACCAAAAGAAAATATTATCTATACTAGTGTTTATAAATGATGATTCATTTTAGCTCATGTTTAAGAGACTAACCTTAGCATTTACCAAAAGCTTCACCTCATCACCTCATCAATATGATTAGCAACACATACTAGATATGAATTAAATGAAAAGAAATGTAAGAAGCATAAGTAAATAAAGAAAAAGGAAACTAGAGAAAGGAAAGAAGAAGAAAACTTAGAGAATTTTATTACAATGGCTAATATCCTACTGATGGAGACTCAATTAAGAGTTGTAAATCCAAGTGCAGGTTATGTTCAAGTAATAAATTCTCGGGTGTCCGAGGTCGAACCACAGGGAGGCGTATTAGTAAGTATAAGTTTATAAATATATAAGAAAAAGAAAGTAAACAAGATATTAGGGAATCAACAACAAAACAAGATAAACAAGATATTAGAGAACAAAATAAACAAAACAACATAAAAGAAATTAAACAAGATATAAACAAAACAATAAGAAAAGATGTTGAGGTTAGAGAATCCACTCTTGGTGTTATGCTAAGATTAATCTTGTTTATTACACAATTGAAATCCACACATAAAGGAGGTTCCAATCGGAAGGTTTAGCAATTCAGTCGAAATTGTCCAACGTCCATAGCATATGATATTATGTTCATTTGGTGTCCTCAAAACTCATAAAAAGAGTCCAAGCATTCCTTATGCCAAGGTATATGTCTACAACAAATCAAGGTTATGAAACCAAGCATTTATTGTGCCATTTTCATTGTCAATAATGAATCAAGATCCCTACTTTGCAAGTATGATTTTAAACCAAAAGAAAATATTATCTATACTAGTGTTTATAAATGATGATTCATTTTAGCTCATGTTTAAGAGACTAACCTTAGCATTTACCAAAAGCTTCACCTCATCACCTCAACAATATGATTAGAAACACATACTAGATATGAATAAAATGAAAAGAAATGTAAGAAACATAAGTAAATAAAGAAAAAGAAAACTAGAGAAAGGAAAGAAGAAGAAAACTTAGAGAATTTTATTACAATGGCTAATATCCTACCAATGTATAATGTCTCCCAATACTCATCCAAGGCCCTCTATTTATACACATTTTGGAGGGCTAAATGACAAGAGACAAGCTTTACAAATTTCAAAGGTAGGTACAATAGGTGGGTGCATTTTTCTAACAATTTTCGTCATATTGTATGACAATTCTGATCAGCCAGCTTGATGGTCGATTTTGTCAATGTTGGAGGCCCGATCTGATAAAATTGTCTTCTAGAAAAATATACCCCTATCAGTTACGGATCCATAGCCGTTGGAATCAGCTCATTTGCTGATGTGGATAAGAAGATATGGGCAAAATACGAAAACAGGTCAGCACAGACGTCATTGCACATCAGCCAACTTGATGGTCGATTTCGCTAGGGAAAACGACTCCGTTTCAAGAAGTGTAAAACATGAAAAAGATATATATGCCTCTTAGCTTTGCACGGCTACAAATTTCAGCCTTATTGCTTCAGTGAAACTCGAGATATAGCTGATATGGAAAACGGTGTCGGAACTAGAACTGAACTGGATTTGCCCTTAATTCTAGTAATCTGAAATCACTCAAAGAAACTTGTGAAAAATACCAAATTACATAAAAATATAAAAGATCATAAACACAATTAGACTAAACAATAATAACTCGTATTTGACACAAAACAATAATAAAACATAACTAAAAACTATATAATTATACGAGTTATCACACCCCCACACTTAGATTGTTGCTAGTCCCTAGCAACGACTCAATAAAAATAAAATAAGAAAATCTAATCTAATCCATTTTCGTAGGAAATCACGGTGGCACTTAGCATGTGACACAAGCCTTTAAACCCCTAGGTGTCCCTAGTGGACGAGTTTAGTCTCGTGAGGGTTTACTAGGACGATACCCACAAACATTGAAGACATAAGAAAAACTAAAAATAATAATTATAACTAATCCTTCCAATATAAATTAGAGATAATCATTGGACAAGTCTTAAAAACTAATCAATAGCTTAAAGAAATTCACAAAAAATCTTGCTTGAATGTAAATAAATGAGTTAAGCCAATATTAACATAACATATTTCAATCAAAATAGTGCATATTCAAACTTAATCTCAACTTCTCACATGGGATACTCTCTTGATTTTCACTCTTTAAAGTAGTGGTAAAGTGTTTACACTCAATCAATCTCATGAAAACACTTCTACCATATGCTTGCTTGTCCACCTATTCTCCACTATTTAGATCATACAACTTCATAAATCAAGAGGTCTTTATTCAAGGTTGTAATGGGACCAAAGGGTTATAATATGGTTAAAGAACAAAAGGATAAAGATATCACAAAGGTTCCAAAGAGTTCATAGATTTTAGAGACATAATAAGATCATACAAATAAAACTTCTCAAAACTCTTATAAAGCACATAATAACATAGGCTAAATATTCATGTTGAGCCTTTGCATCATTCTAACCAACTTTGTAACATCTTTTTCTAGAAGTTCAAGAGAAGATTCTTTTTTTTTTTTTAATATGGGAATGTATTTGACAATGATCCCTTTCTTTTTCTCTTGACTTTTTCTTTTCTTTTCTTCCCCCACACTTATCTTTTGTTTCTAACCCAAATTTTTAACTAAAAATATCCCTTATTTTTTTTTTTTTTAATATGTCTCAAAATATAAAAATCCATCTTTAGAACAAGGGTAAGGATATAAGTATATTTAGGCTAGGTGTAAGTTGTGGTTACCAATAAAACAGCATATTTAATGTAGGCTCAAATTGGCTCACTAGTGGGGATGTTCTCTTAGAACATTAATAAGGGATGGCTGTTTGGCTCTGGTTATAATCCTAATGCCTCTATCATATTCATGTTGTCACATGTATCAATATAGTATCAAACGGTTTAAAGCAAGTTCTAGAGAATCATGTAATCATAAGAGCACTCAAGAAAGAAATTAGATTGATTTGTATAATGCATCAATCATTATAGGCTCAAAAACTCACAAGGATGATTATACAAGTCAGATTAAGTCTAAACATGCTTCTTTCTCAATCAACATATCATATTAACATTGGCTCATAAAAAGGTTGATATTAAGCTCAATTCTCATGAAAATCTTCTCACTAATAAATCTGTTTTAGACTTATGCAATTCATATCTCATTATAGTATTGAAAGTAACTAAAAAACACACTAAGTCTAAACATGCTTTTTTTTTTTTTGAAGAAGAAGAAGAAGATTAAATCAAACTGACAAGGTATGTCTCAAGTCTCCCTTACTCAGACCTTGTTCAGAATGAATACTTCTAAATGTCTTAAAACACAACAATTTTTTTTTTATTAGCAAAATATGTCCCTAACCCCCTACTAAAATATGACATTGTCCCCAATGTCAAATTTTAAAGGTAGAATTTAGGAGATATTACCTGCAGAGGTTGCTAACCACTTATTATAACTGAGACACAACAAGCAAAATGTTAGATAATGTCACAAAGACAAAGTGCAATCCACTCCTTGCTCGTCCATATCTCTTTTTCTTTTTCCGAGCGTTTGCGAAACAACCGTAGCAGATAAACACTCATAAGCTTGTAGCTTTTTGAGTAAATCTTCAATGGTTGTAGCAGAAATTATGGTTCTCCTTGCCTCTGAAAACATGAATCCATTATCCACAGCATTATCTAAATATGAAAGCAAATTACTAAAATAACCATTAATATTAAGCAAACCAATGGGTTTCTTATTTGTGACCAAAGATGACCAAGAAGCCACGCAAGCTATTTCTTCCAATGTACCCAGACCTCCTGGTAAAGCAATGAATGCATCGGCAGAATGGTACATGATTGTTATCCGTTCAGGGATACTCCAGACTTGTATTTCCTTACCCACGGTAGGTCCACAAAAATCTGTGAATAGTTTTGGCACTATTCCTAGAACTGGACTTCCTCCGGCGTGTGCTGCTGTAGCGACTGCTCCCATTAAACCCGTACTACCGCCTCCATAAATCAACTGGATCTTTTGTTGGGCAAGTATTACTCCAACTCTTATGGCTTCATCAGCGAATATGTTATTTTTCCCTGGATAAGCACCTCCAAAGACACAAATTTTTTTAATGCGCTGGGACGAAGTGCTTTCCATTTTTTTTTTTCGAGTGCCTGAAAGAGAATGAGTACATGGTGTAATATATAGAGGACTGAGTAGTGAATCAGACAAGAGTAATAATGTCGCCGAAAGTGTATCTGACCTGTTAGAAGAAAATGTTAACCTAACAAAAGATTTTTGCATGATTTCAGGAAGAAAATCAAAAAGAGAAGAAAAATCAACCGTAAAAGTCAAAAGTAATAATGTCGCCGAAAGTGTATTTGGCATCTTCCTCTGGTTTTACGTCCAGAAACGGCTTAAACGCCTTCTATGAGTCGAGGATATGCTTCCCATCCAGTTTTCTTACAAGCTGGCAAACAGGGTCTTTTAACATCAGATTCCCAAGATGTTGCCATTCCCTTTGAAATTGCGGCCATAAATCAAGAATTTCTCTCTGTACGTCTCCACTAGGATGCGTCTCAAGAGAAAGTTGGATATTACCCAAATTCTCCTTACTCAGTCCATCCTTAATGAATTCAATTTTATCATCTCGATTAGAGGACGGAATCCCAATAGAACGACATTTACCGTTACACGTCCATCGTGCACATTTGTGGCAATTTGAACTCATGCGCTTTGCTCGTCGCTTCTTTGCATAAGTGCTTCTACCTGTACCTGGTAAATGCAAAACAGGAAGATATTCATCTTCACGTACCTTGGCTTCAATTATCCAACGTATGTCTTCAGGAATCCCTTTGTGCATAAGCATTCTTAATCTTTCAAATCGAACTTGGTAAAGCTTCAGTAAAATATTTCGAGGAAAAAGAGGAAATCGTTTCTGCAATCTTTTGAGAATATCATCCATCCTCATTGTCGGGAATGCATCTTCGAAAAATCTGATCAGGACAATATTTGAACAAGTAAGGGTCATCCCAATAGAACTTCTTTACCTCATTCAGAAACTTCCTTTTATCTTGGGTGCTCCATTGAGAAGGAATTTTTCCTGTAGCAAGAAAATTAGCAATGTCAGCAAACCAAGGTGTCGTGGAGACAATTAGAAGTTGTTCATCAGGAAAAGTATCATTTATTGGTGAGGTTCCAAAAGATTCATCACAAACAAGTCTTGATAAATTATCAGCCACCACATTTTCTACTCCTTTTTTATCTCGAATGGTGATGTCAAATTCTTGCAGCAAAAGGATCCACCTCAGCAACCTAGGTTTTGCATCCTTCTTAGAGAGAAGATATTTTAAAGCTGCATGATCACTAAAGACAACAATTGATGATCCAACAAGGTAAGATCTGAATTTTTCCAATGCAAAAACAACTGCAAGTAATTCCTTTTCTGTAGTGGAATAATTCATTTGGGCTCTATTTAAAGTTTTACTTGCATAGTAAATTACATGTGGTTTATTATCTTTCCTTTGTCCTAACACAGCACCAACAGCATAGTCACTAGCATCACACATTATTTCAAATGGTAAAGACCAATCAGGAGATCTCATAATAGGAGCAGTAGTGAGCATATTTTTGAGTTTTTCAAAAGCATCTTCACAATCTTTAGTCCATTCAAATGCAGTGTCTTTCATTAAAAGATTACATAGAGGTTTAGATATCGTGCTAAAATCTTTTATGAATCTTCTATAAAAACCTGCATGTCCCAAGAATGACCTAATGTCCTTTACTGTCTTTGGTGTGGGTAGATTAGCAATCAATTCAAGTTTTGACTTGTCTACCTCAATCCCTTTTGCAGAAACAATGTGACCTAGTACAATACCTTTAGTGACCATGAAATGACATTTTTCCCAATTAAGAACAAGATTTTTTTCTTCACACCTAATCAATACATTTTTCAAATTGGCTAAGCAATCATCAAATGAATCACCAGAAACAGAAAAATCATCCATGAAAATCTCAAGATTACGTTCAATCATGTCACTAAAAATACTAAGCATGCATCTTTGAAATGTGGCAGGGGCGTTACATAATCCAAATGGCATTCTACGATATGCAAAAGTACCAAAAGGACATGTAAAAGTGGTTTTCTCTTGGTCCTCAAGTGCAATGGCAATTTGATTATATCCAGAATATCCATCTAGAAAACAATAAAACTCATGCCCTGCAACTCTTTCTAAGATTTGATCCATGAAAGGCAAAGGGAAATGATCTTTCCTCGTCACTGAGTTAAGTTTCCTATAGTCAATGCACATGCGCCAACCAGTAACAGTCCTAGTTGGAATTAATTCATTGTTTTCATTTTTAACTACAGTAACTCCAGATTTCTTAGGTACGACTTGAGTAGGACTTACCCATTTGCTATCAGAGATAGGATAAATGATTCCATTATCTAAAAGTTTAATGACTTCATTTCTCACTACTTCTTTCATATTAGGATTAAGCCTTCGTTGCATTTGTCTAGAGGGTTTAGCATTTTCCTCTAAATAAATATTATGTGTGCAGATTAATGGGCTTATTCCCTTTATGTCAGCTAAGGTCCATCCTAATGCATTTTTGTGCATCTTCAAAAGTTGTAACAACTTACCTTCTTGTAGTTCATCAAGATGTGAAGAAATTATGACTGGAAAAGTTTCACTCTCACCCAAAAAGGAATATTTTAGCTCGGATGGCAATGGTTTTAAATCCAGCTTGGGTGGTTCAATAGTTGATGGTACAGTGACATTTGTAAGTGATGGAAGTTCCTCAAACTTTTGTTTCCAACAATGCTTATCCTGAAAAGAATTTAACAAAGAATCAGTGTGTGAAATTTCTGAAGCATTATCAAACTCACATTCAATTAAATAAGCTTCTAAAGGATCATGGAATGTGGTAGTGGTGAGATGTTCATGAACAAGTTCTTCAATGAAGTCCACTTCATGTACTTCTGAATCATCACCAGGTTGCTTGCAAATGTTGAACACATTTAATTCTAAAGTCATATTTCCAAAAGAAATGTTCAACATACCATTCCTGCAATTTATCAGAGCATTAGAAGTTGCAAGAAATGGACGGCCTAATATAACAGGAATTTGAACATTTGGATTTGAAACAGGATGTGTGTCCAAAACAATAAAATCAACAGGAAAGTAAAAATTATCAATTTGAACCAAGACATCTTCAACTATCCCTCGAGGAATTTTTACAGAACAATCAGCTAGTTGAAGTGTAACAGGTGTTTCCTTGAGTTCACCTAAACCTAACTGTTGATAAACAGAAAAAGGCAAAAGATTAACACTAGCACCAAGATCAAGCAATGCACGTTCTATTCTAGTGTTTCCAATGATGCATGAGATTGTTGGACATCCAGGATCTTTGAATTTTGGTGGAGTAAGGTGCTGAATGATTGAGCTCACACTTTCCGTCAGAAATGCTTTCTTTTGTACATTATGTTTCCTTTTAAATGTGCACATGTCCTTCAAAAATTTAGCATAAGATGGAACTTGTTTGATTGCATCCAATAAAGGAATGTTAATCTTAACTTGTTTGAAAAGTTCATAAATTTCTGCATTTTGATTCAAATTCTTTATTGTTTGCAACCTTTGAGGAAAAGGAGCAGGATGCATACCTTTTTCTTTGTCCAAATTTTCAAGAAGTTCAGACTTACCATCATCCTTACCAATACTTTTCGGAGGGGAAGGAGGATCTTGGTCTTTTGATGGAATGCTTTTGTCAATTGCCTTTCCACTTCGAAGAGTTGTGATAGAACTGGCATTTTCCTGTTGAGTTTCATTGGAGTAAGAAACAAAACATTGAGTAGAAGGGTTAGGCTGAGGTTGAGCAGGAAACTTACCTTTTTCTTGAGTGCGTAATGAAGCTGTCAATGTGGACAAGGTGTTTTTGATCTCATTGATGTCCTGTGAAGTTTGGTTATTCACATTTGCTTGTGTTTGCATGAATGCTTGCAATGTCTCTTCCAAGGTTTGTACACGTGAAGGTTGATAGAAAAAATGTTGCCCGGCTTTTGAGATTGTGGTACCTGAACATGATTATTATTCCGCCAACTGAAGTTGGGATGATTTCTCCATTCAGGGTTATACGTTTCAGAGTAAGGAGAAGGAAAAGGCTTTTTAAATGTGTTTATGGAATTTACTTGATCATGCAACGCTTCTTTAAGAATGGGAATGTTTGGACATTCAGAAGTGGGGTGTCCCATGATTTCACAAATTCCACAACTTTCTTCATTTTTAACCGTTTTGACTTCTTTTACTTCTCTAAGTTCCATGGCTTCAATCTTTCTAGCCAAATTAGCTACTTTAGCTTTTATCTCATCTTCTTGACTAAAATGATATTTACCTCTGTTAGAAACAAGATTAGATCTATTGGAACTTTCAGAGGAATTATCTGTGTGCCAGGCTTGAGAGTTATCTGCCAAATGGTCTAGGTAGTCAAAGGCTTCTTCAGGTTCTTTTTCTAGAAACTCACTGTTACACATTGTTTCAACAAATTGTTTAGTTTCGAGAGTTAAACTTTCATAAAAAAAACTAATAAGACGCCATTTTTCAAAACCATGATGTGGACAAGAACTTAACAAATCTTTAAAACGCTCTCAGCACTGAAAAAATGCTTTATTTTGATTTTGATTGAAATTTTGAATCTGTCTTTTCAAAGCAGTAGTTTTATGTGCTGGGAAAAATTTCTTTAGAAACTCAGTTTGTAATTCTTGCCATGTGCCAATTGACCTTGGTTTTAAATTATGAAGCCAAATTTTTGCTTTATCTTTTAAAGAAAAAGGAAATAATTTTAGCTTGACAATTTCATTTTTGCTTTATCTTCGAAGTCTTTTAGAAACGAGTAAGCACTTTCCGATTCTAACCCATGGAAATTTGGAAGCAAAGCTATCATACCTGGTTTAAAACGAAAGTTGTTTGCATTGAGAGGAAAAATAAAACAAGAGGGTGATGAGCTTTGAGTTGGTTGCAAGTAGTCACGCATGGTGCGTACTTGTCTGTTCTCATCTTCAGCATGAACACTTTCATTGTCAGCCATGGTAGGAGTTGTATTAGAAAGATTACCTGAAAAAGTTTCACAATAAAATCTAACTAAACGACGAGATCTAAAATCACGTCGCCAAACAAGCATAAAACAAAGTTAATATACAGATAATATATTTATATAAATATAAACTTTACAATATAAATATATAGAAAATTAGGCGGTATAACCAGCCAATAAAAATAAATATACTTATAAACTTATATACTTAGTATTGCCTCCCCGGCAACGGCGCCAAAAACTTGATGGAGACTCAATTAAGAGTTGTAAACCCAAGTGCAGGTTATGTTCAAGTAATAAATTCTCGGGTGTCCGAGGTCGAACCACAGGGAAGCGTATTAGTAAGTATAAGTTTATAAATATATAAGAAAAAGAAAGTAAACAAGATATTAGGGAATCAACAACAAAACAAGATAAATAAGATATTAGAGAACAAAATAAACAAAATAACATAAAAGAAATTAAACAAGATATAAAAAACAATAAGAAAAGATGTTGAGGTTAGAGAATCCACTCTTGGTGTTATGCTAAGATTAATCTTGTTTTATTACACAATTGAAATTCACACATAAGGGAGATTCCAATCGGAAGGTTTAGCAATTCAGTCCAAATTGTCCAACGTCCATAGCATATGATATTATGTTCATTTGGTGTCCTCAAAACTCATAAAAAGAGTCCAAGCATTCCTTATGCCAAGGTATATGTCTACAACAAATCAAGGTTATGAAACCAAGCATTTACTGTGCCATTTTCATTGTCAATAATGAATCAAGATCCCTACTTTGCAAGTATGATTTTAAACCAAAAGAAAATATTATCTATACTAGTGTTTATAAATGATGATTCATTTTAGCTCATGTTTAAGAGACTAACCTTAGCATTTACCAAAAGCTTCACCTCATCAACTCAACAATATGATTAGCAACACATACTAGATATGAATAAAATGAAAAGAAATGTAAGAAGCATAAGTAAATAAAGAAAAAGAAAACTAGAGAAAGGAAAGAAGAAGAAAACTTAGAGAATTTTATTACAATGGCTAATATCCTACCAATGTACAATGTCCTCTTACAATCATCCAAGGCCCTCTATTTATACACATTTTGGAGAGCTAAATGACAAGAGACAAGCTTTATAAATTTCAAAGGTAGGTATAATAGGTGGGTGCATTTTTCTAACAATTTTCGTCATATTGTATGACAATTCTGATCAGCCAGCTTGATGGTTGATTTTGTCAATGTTGGAGGCTTGATCTGATCAAATGGTCTTCTAGAAAAATATTCCCCTATCAGTTTGTGATCCATAGCCGTTGGAATCAGCTCATTTTCTCATGTGGATCAGAAGATATGATCAAAATACCAAAACTGGTCAGAACAGATGGCATTGCACATCAGCCAACTTGATACCACATTTTGCTAGGGAAAATGACTCCGTTTCAAGAAGTGTAAAGCATGAAAAAGATAGATATGCCTCTTAAATTTGTACTGCAAATATTTCAGCCTTAATGCTTCAGTGAAACTCCAGATATAGCTGATATGGCAAAAGGTGTCGAAACTGGAACTGAACTGGATTTGCCCTTAATTCTTGATTTAACCTAGTAATCTGAAATCACTCAAAGAAACTCGTGAAAAACACCAAATTACATAAAAATATAAAAAATCATAAACACAATTAGACTAAGCAATAATAACTCGTATTTGACACAAAACAATAATAAAATATAACTAAAAACTATATAATTATACGAGTTATCACATTCAAAACACACAAAAATCAGATTATTCATAATGTACCATAATTATATATTTTTTATAAGAAACAAAGCATACTTATACAAAAAATATATTTCATAGGCATACTTCTTTCACATAAATTATGTAGTAAAATTAAAGTCATGAAGGTATACATATTATTAGCACAAAAGATTTTCATAGTCGATTCAAAATAACTTTAGCTTTCATGCTTAACCCGGTTTAATAAAACATGGGATAAAATATTATATATTGCAAACATAATATAAGAATCTTTAAGGCTGATTTTTCGAGACTTAAACACCGAAGGAACGTCAAGTCACTTACCTGATTCGTTAAACCGACACTTAAGCAGCAAATCACACAAATCTCCTAACAGCCTAAATATTTAAGAAATATTCAAAAATCAAAAATTAAATAAAAATAAATAAACTTAACAAGTACGACTTCCCACTAGTCATCCTAAGACATATAAGTTGTGTGGCGACCTCTCTAACAAACCGAAAGTATTTGGTAATGTAATCTTTAATAAAACGTTTCTTTCTTAATAATGAGAAAATATTTAAAACTAAGTAAAATTGAAAATTAAAAGTTAAAACATAAAATCAGTATCAATATGATTTTGATGAAAATATAATTACATATTAAATAAATTTTCTATTTATAAGCTTATACATAATCAAATAAACTTTTTCACAAAATCAAGCAAAATCAAGACAATTTCGTAAAAATATATTTATATATGTAAACAAAATTCACAAAAATTAATGTAACTGAAATTAATATGATTTTTAACTAAATATATTTAAATTTTGGCCGAAAATAATTTTTAAAATAATAAATTTGAAGAATTTCAAATTCTGAAATTTCCATTTTTCATGATCATTTAGCCTACTTTGAGCCAATAGAACTCCAATCCGTGAGGTTTTCAGTGATTTTAAAAATACTAATTCAAAGTAGGAATGTAATAGTATATCATAAAATTTTATTTTGGTAAAAACGATTACATATAGCCTAAGTTTCGGGGATCAAAACTTTGAAAATAATCACAAACAGCCCAGATTTTTTTGGGTTTTCTGGGTTTCCAATTTTATGAAGCCTACTTTGGGATTTCGATTCTATCAACATAAAACTCATCTCATCAATATAGATATACCAATGGAAAGATCACATTTCATAATAAAAAACATCCAAGATTCGACAAAAATGACCACCGGAAAATGGATTTCCAGTGATCCAAAAATGGCTCGTAAAAACTGTCAGAAACCCAAAATCAACAAACTTCAAGAATTGTTTTCTCCTAAATTACTCAACCAAATGAAGTGCTACACATACCATTGGAAAGATCTTGAAGAGACCTTTCTATAGGTACCCACAATGTCGCCAGAAAGTTGCCGGAAAGTCATAAAAATTTTTAGGAAGTGAAGATGGTTCGAAATAAAAGTTTGAATTTTGTGCAAAATGATTCAAAACATAAAATTTAAAAGAATCTAAGCAAAATCACACCTTAATATGTGTTTTTCAGAATAAATTTGCCTTTCCTTTGCCTATCTTCTTCTTCTTCTCTAAGGTTAGGTTCTCCCAAATTGCCTAACTCTTTGTCTGACAAACACAGAACGTAAAAAAAAAAAAAAAAAGTCTAACCCTTTTAATTTTATTAGGTTAAACTAATAACTCACATTGGGTCTAAAATAAAATTATAACAAATGGGCTGGATGCATGTGGAAAAAAATAACCAAGTAAAAATTTTGTGGGCTTTACAGACGGCATCGGGGCTATCAGATTATGAGAAAGGGGTGACGGAATTTGAGCTCGGTCTGTGTGAGGGAGAGGGACAGGGTTGGGGTTGAGGCGCGAGAAAAGAGAGAAAAAAATGGGTCTAGGTTATACATAGGGACAAAATTTTAGTGACATAAATAACATTTATAAATACATTTTTATATATTTATAATATTTATAATTAATTATATTGATATTAATATATATTTAAACATAAAAAGTTATTCAATATAATTTAATTTAAATGTATTTATAATTATTAATTTAATTAAAAATTTTATAAATATTAAAAAAAATATCCAAATAAAGTGGCCAACACTCGGCATTTTTATTAGGATATTTCTTTTTCTTAAATTTTCAAAATACTGATATTTTGAAATTATATACCAAAATACGCTAGTTTTGAAAATCGTTGGGAAGTCACCATCTGGGGTGGCGACTTCCCAACTAAAATTAAAATTTTTTTTTTAAAAAAAAAACTAAGCATGGAAGTCGCCATCTGGGATGGCGACTTCTATGCTTGCTATTAAAAAAAAAATTACGAAAGGTGGCGACTACCCAACTTGTTTTATTTTTTTATTTTTAAAATATTAAACAATAAAATTTAAATAAAAATTATATAATTTATAATCTTAAAAAATAAAAATTTAATAAATTTAAATAACAAATTTTTTTTTAAAAAATAACAATTTACATAAAATTTAAATATTATATTCGTATTGTCAATCGAATTCTTTCAACTTGTATTCGTAATAAATAGACATTTGGGAGAAAGGCCAACCAAAACGTTGTGGATTATTCAAGAATGAAGGTCATAGCTAGACCTATTCACGGGCTGAGTAGCCCCGCCCGACCCGGTAAGCCCGGATCATATTGGGCTGGGCTTGGATAAGTGCTTTTGTAATTCGGACTGGCCCGGCCTAGCCCGAATTACTATTTATTAAATAAAAAATATTTTTATTTAAATTTAATTATAAAATATATAAATATAAAAATGTATTTTTAATATTTTTGAATAGTAAAACGGGCTTTTGGTATGGGATTGGGCAAGGGAAATAAAAAAAAATTCGGGCCTCGGCCCGTCCTATGGACACCTTTAGTTATAGCCGTTGAAAATATCCTTATCAATCTGGTACATCGGGGGAGAGTTCGCATCAACAATAATACCGTTATACATACAGTTATTATATACATAATTTTGAAAAAATATAAATTGTATACATACAGTTAAAAAAATATATAGAAATTGTATAAACAAATTTTATATAAAAAAATTTATATAATTTTTAAAATTTTGCAAATTGTTATTTTTAAAATTATAAATTATATTTATATTTTATTATTTAATATTTAATATTTTTTTAAAAAAATAAAACAAGGTGGGTGGCGACTTCCTTGGCAAATTTATTTGAATATTGATAAATAAAAAATTCAAATTACCAATTTGTTTTTATTTATCAAAATACGAATGTTTTGTGTACGGATAAACAAATTTATCAAGGAAAGTCGTCATATCATATGGCGACTTCCCTTGATAATTTAAAAAAAAAATGAAAAACATGAAGGGAAGTCGTCATTTCATATTGCGACTCCCCTTCATATATTTAAAAAGAAAATTTTCAAAATACAAGGGAAGTCGCCATATCATATGGCGACTTCCCTTGTTTATTTTTTTAAAACATTTTCATTTTAATGTTTGGAAGTCGCCATCTGAGATGGCGACTTTCAAACTAATTTTTTTAAAAAAAATTACAGTTGGAAAACGGTGAGAAAAAATTAAATTGTTTAACTAAATTTAAAAAAATTAAATTAAAAAAACTAATTTTACAAAACTAAAAAAATTAAAAAATATATATACCATTTACCAAACTAATTTTTTTAAAAATTTTAAAAATTATACTGTTAGAAAACGATAAAAAAAATTAAATTGTATAACTAAATTTTACAAAACTAAATTTTAAAAAATTAAATTAAAAAAAAATTACAAAACTAAAAAAATTTTAAAAAAAAATTATACCGTTTTCCAAACTTTTTTTTTTAATTTTAAAAATTAATAACAAAATTTAAGTAACAAAATTAAAAAATAATAATTTTAAATTTTAAATAATGGTTAATTTTTACATTTAATGAAAGAAAAAGAAAAATTATAATTATATATAAAAATATAATTATATAACATGTAATGATAAATAGAAAAAACTTGCATAACATGAAATGCGAAACATGTAAATTTGTACATTATTATACAAAAATATATAATTCTCGTATATATTGTTATACAAAAATACATGATTATTATACAAAAGTACGTTTATTCTAATATTTACGAAAGAGCTCTCGTATCGCGTGGTGTTGAGCAATAGTGTCGAGCTCTCCTATTGCGTGATGGTTGCACCCGTCGCTCAACCTCGTCAGTGGCACGTATTCGCGATCGACCTCGTCCTCGATCTCTTGCTGTAACCGCCACTGGTTCTGGTTGTGTGTCATCCGCATGCTCATGGACGGTACTGTAATGACCCATATCAGTCGATGGAAACTCACTACTAGAGGGACCCATATCTGTATCAAAAAATAGAAACCCATAGTTTGAAGAGCCAACACCTACTCCACCATAAAGGAAACCTGACTACTAGATGAACCCCAAGTTTTAGGATGATCGAAACATTTACATTATGATATCCTACTCGATCTAGTCGTAATCTTATACTTGGAAGGTTGATCGAAATATCGCTACAATTTTTAGGATGACTCCACCTGTTAAAATGCATATAAAATCTTAATAGACTTATAAAAAATACAAGTTCGTAAAAATTAATAAAATAGTCAAGATTATTACCTGCTTTCAAGGGGGTATACAGGCGAAAATTTTTCTCGCGGAGTAATAAATGGCAGTTGATGCCAAGCCCATGACTGCAGAAGCACTAAACATCAACCTATATCATGGCTCTTTGGAACTGTAGTCTGACACAGTTCTCTATACAAAAACCCCAAACACGCAGAACCCCAACTATAATTTGCTGCATGCTCTAAATCACGAAGTAATGGAAAATATATTAAATGTACCCGACTGCTCGATTTGTTGGGTATTAGCATTCCTCCAATCAAATGTAAAATATATGTTCTAGCAGCATATTTTACCTCCTCTTCACTTGCGTGTTCGGAGAAATTTTGCAATGACTGCAACCAAGTTTTTTTCACCATTGAGCCCTTGAGACACTCTTCTGGAGGTACAACGCGCAATAAATTTTGACACTCTTCATTTCAATCTAGAAGGCTTGCGCCTGTAACTGCCATGTCATCCACTGGTAGTCCAAGTTGAAGCGTAACATCTTCTAGAGTGATCGTGCATTCACCACACGAAAAATGAAAAGTGTGTGTCTCGGGTCTCCATCGTTCAACCAACGCACTAATTAAGTCCGATAGAAGCTGAAATTGTCGAATTTGACTTGCATAATAAAATCCAAAACTCTTTAAGTGGTCAATAATATATGTATGCGGGTCTTGAAAAGAAATTTTTCTTGAACGTAAGACGCGAACAGTATCATGTTGATAATTAATTAAATTAAATAATTATAAAATTATAAAAAAATTAATAATGCAATCTCTTGACATATAATGATAATTAATTATAAAAATTATTATAAAATTATCATAATTTTATAATTATAAAATTATTATTAAAATTATTATTAAAATTATTATTAAAATTATAATAATTATAATAATTTTATAATTTTATAAAATTATTATAAAAAATTATAATAATAATTACTCAAATTATAAAAAATTTACTAACCTCTTAACATATAACTGCGGATATGTGATTCTCTTGCAACCTCAATAATGATGATGAAGCCTTTTTTAAATAAACACTAAGAGATTTTGTATGGAAGAATGAAGAATCAACACTAAGAGAAGATTTGAGAAATTTTTTTTTTTTGGTATGAAATAAGAAGAAGAGAATTTGAGAGTTTATGTATGAAAAAAATAAAATTGAGAGGGGTATTTATAGGGTTATTTTGGGATTGGTGGGTGGGTGAAATTGAGGGGGGGTTATTTATTTATTTATTTTTATCGTTTTCAAACCGTAAAATTTTTTAAATTAAAAAAAAAAATAGTTCGGAATTCTCCATTTCATATGACGACTTCCCTTCATGTTTTTCATTTTTTTTTAAAAAAGTATCAAGGAAAGTTGCCATATGAAAAAAAAAAATTATCCGTACATAAAAACATCCGTATTTTGGTAAATAATAAAAAAATTTGATAATTAATTTTCTTTTATCAATATTCAAATAAATTTGTCACTTCCCTTCGTATAATAATTTTTTTTTTATAATAGCAAGCATGGAAGTCGCCATATCAGATGGCGACTTTCAAGCTTAATTTTTTTTTAAAAAATTAAATTTCAATTGAGAAATCGTCATCCAAATGACGATTTCTCAACAATTTTCAATACTGACTCATTTCGATAGATAATTTTAAAATATCGATATTTGAAAAAAAAAAAAAAAGCAACACTCTATTATATTATGAAGCTTTATTTTCTCTTTTTTTGGTTGTTGCTCCTATTTTTTTAGGTAAATTTGAAAAATATGTTGTCAATAACTAAATTATTGTTAAATGATATAATGAATAAAAATTATTTGAAAAAGAGAAATGAACAATTAGAAATAATTATAAAGGATGTTGTAAAGATAAAATTACTCTCAATGAAAAAATCTATTTTTCTTTTTTCCTCCATTAAGAAAATATTATTTTTTAAAAATTTTAATTAAAAATAAATTTAAAAAATAAAATATTTAAATATTTATTTTTTTAAATTTAAAAAAATAAAGAAAAAATAATGTTATTTTTTAAAAAAAATCAATTAAAAAAGTAAATAAAAAATTTAAAAAATATTTTTTTTTAAATTGAAAAAAATATTTTCAGAAAACTTTATTTTTTAATTATAAAATAAATTAAAAAAAAAAAAAAATTATCAAGGTAATTTTATTTTTACAATTTTTTTCTTAATAATTATTTATTTTTTATTTTTTTCAAATAATTTTTACTTATTATATTATTTAATAATAATTTGATTATTCAGAGCAATTTTTTTTCAAATTTACCCTATTTTTTCTGCCACCATCGCCTGGAGAACTAGTAAAAGCGGTCGCCTTCACCGACCCGCCAAAGCAAACCCAATAAGCAAAGCCCGGCAATCACCACTGTTTCTCGCCGTTTTTCAGTTATTTCATTGCTAAAATACGAACAAAGAAGGAATGGGTCACAACAAGCCCCGGCGTTTCAAAACCCATAACTCTCATCGGGGACAGTCAAGCAGAAACCATCAATTTCAAAGGTAATTTTTCAAAACCACCCCGTTTTTCCAGTTCACTTTTAAACCAATCTACTTTCGAAAGCCATCTTCTAAGCTTTTTTTTTTTTTCCTTTTTGCTCTACTTTTCCAGGGAAGATGATTCTCTCCCACATGATCAACGTACCAATTCCATAACCATTTTTTAATTACTTCCGTTGTTTTCTTTTTTTCTTCAATTTTTGTTTGGATATATCAAGTGTTTGATGTGTTGTCGCAGTTGTAATTGCTTTTTTTTTTTTTTCTTCTCCTGTCGCAGCTCCTGAAGAGGACCCGAATGTTCCTAAAATTCAACTTGCTATGTGGGTGTGTATTCTTCTTCTACTACGTTTTTTTCCCTTTTTTGCTAGCTGTTATTGAAGTTTTTATGTGTTTGTAGAATTTTTGTGCTAGGAAACTTTTGATTGATCAAATCGTCGATGACATCTCTAACTTTAGGGTGTGTTTGATAAAGCATTGAAAAAAAAAATCAACATTTTAATTTCTTCAATTTGTTTGATAGCTCATGGTAAATATTACTTAATAGAAAATTTTCAAGAAAAAAGTGTTGAATCTGATAAGTTGGTAGAGAGCTACTTAAGCTGAACATGTTAAGTCAATTTTATTTTTAAAAAATTATATTTGAACTGAATTATCCTTTTCTGATACAAAAGATGAGATATTTAAATTACTCCTTTTAATTTTTATTTAGAACTATCTAAAATAATATAAAATATTATGTTAATAAGGTTAAAATTGTAAATGAATATTTTTTAAAATTCAACATCTATAGTTATCAAACAATATAATTATAATCAATACTTAATTTTCAGTAATATATCAAACACTTTTTATAATACAAATTCAGTGCTTATAAATTTATACTTAATTTTGTAGCACGTAATTTTTCGGTTTATCAAACAACACCTTACTCTATTTAAAAAAAAAAATGCCTTTTTCTTAAAAAGTGACATCTATGGATCGATGACTTAAATCATATTGCCGGAATCAGTGGCTATCAAAATGCTAATTGCCTAGCAATGTCAAGATATTGTCTTCTTGAGTTTTGCTTATTATGGTGATAAAATTGATCTAAAATGGTGTCGGCCTTTTGTTTTTTTTTTTTTTTTAATAGTTGTTTGCATCGATTACCTTCATTGTTTTGATGTTGTTGACTCAGGATTTTGGACAGTGCGATCCAAAAAGGTGCACTGGGCGCAAACTTGCAAGATTTGGGTTATTGAAAGAAAGTATCTGTTAGACTAAATTCCCTTCAAATTTAATTTGGTTATGCATGTTTGAATTTATCTTATTTATGTCATGTCAGATGTGCTTTTTGCTCCATAGACATTACCATGCATAAATTGTTTTGTAGTTGTTTTGCTTTAGAAATGTGTCATAGTGTTGGATTCAAGACAAAGCTGTACCATGCCAAATGTTGGAATAAGTAAGAGTGAAGGATAAGTTAGAGATTTATGGGTGGAAATTGGGTTATGAATAGCCTGCCGATGGGTGTTTGATGGCAGTATTATCATATATATTTTGAGCAATAAGATGTGCAAGCTTTTATATGCAGAAAGGAAGAAGAGGAAATTTCCTAGAGAACTTCTATGGGCTTTTAGGAAGGTAAAAAAGGAAAACTTAACATAGAATTGTTGGAGGGTATTGACTCTTGGTTTCAGGAATAAAGACTACTGTTTAGCTTAGTCATCTGATCTAGATGGTTTCTGCCCTTATAAGTGGTCTTAAACTTATGCTTTAGGAAATTGGAATTTTGACCTTTCACTTCCAAGGGCTTGGAAATTGGTTCAAATATTCTTAAACTGTGATCAGGCTATTTGTTGAGTTTAGAATCTTGCATTAGTAAACAGTCAAATGATTTGTCAATGATCAATTTAGAGAATACTAATAAGTGCAATTTAGTTTCTATAAGGACATCTTCACTTTCTACTAATCTGGAGCATTAAATGATTTCATGCAGGACTTGCGTGTAAATAGTGGTTTTGGGGGCATTGTTTTAAGGTACTTTCAACAACTCTTTGTTTTATTTAGGGAAAGGGGGATTCGAACCCGGCTCTTTCAGCAAGGGGGATACATGCACCTACCATTGAGCCAAATGCTCAGGGTGCTACTTTCAACAACTTTTGACATTTGCTTTTCCTAAGTTGATGGTGTATCTTATCATCTCAAACAATATCACCTGATATTTGTTCTTTTGTACTAATATTTTCCTCATGGCTGATGCGAGACTGATGCATCCATCTAA
The DNA here is from genome assembly GCA_030761205.1 of Fremontodendron californicum. NCBI lineage: Eukaryota > Viridiplantae > Streptophyta > Magnoliopsida > Malvales > Malvaceae > Fremontodendron > Fremontodendron californicum. Next base: position 6,008,287 of record JAULJL010000010.1, read on the forward strand.
GAATACTCCTGATTAATGTTGGAAAGCAAGCTGCCAGAACCTCTGCTGTTACTTTTACTAAACAGTTTTTGCAAGCTTGTGTGTTCCGCTTCTTCATGCTTTGCTTTGACTTCCATAGTTTTCTTATTATCTGCTTTGAACCTCTGTTGGGCAGTCCTGTTGGTAATCAATGTGTCTCAAAAGAAGATTACAACATAATGAAGAGGAAAGGATTAGCTGTTGTGGATTGCTCATGGGCTCGCCTTAGTGATGTACCCTTTGTGAAGCTGCGGTGTGGTGCTCCTCGCTTGTGTATGAATGTCAACTTTCCAATTGTTTGCCCTGTGAATGCCACATGCTGCATTTTGTCTAACATATAGATTTGGCTTTTTTCCCTCAACAATCTATTAGTACTTGCTTTATCCTCAATTCCTCATATAATGTTATCCACAAATTACTGCTAGTACACAATTGTCGTCCATAATGATTGGAGATCTATATGATGTCTTCAGTGCTAAATTTATCAAATTTGTATCTTGAGTCAACATGTTGCATACTTTTGCTTAAATCTCGTGGCATAATCATGACAGCCTTGTTGATTATGTCAACAGTAACAAGCCTCCAATGATCTATTCTTATCTTGTCACACCAACAAGCCAGGAGTTCTTTCTTTCTTGATTTTTTTTATTGAATTATATGATTCAAAAAGGCTGCTTGATATTATGACATATATGCAAGTTTGATGTCCTTGTTCTTGCACTGTTTTGGAATTTCAGTCCTTGAGGTGTTTGATGATGTTTTAATAGCAATAATATCAGGGCTTGCTAGTAATAATATTTTTGAGATAAGCTAGATGTATGTTTTACTTTCAATTTGATTTCTATTATGTTTGACCCAGAGGTGATACTTTATAAAGTGTTTATTGATTTTATGTCTTATTAGTCTGTTGACTTTTTATGAGTTACATTTTTTTTTTTTGAGTGGCATATTACTGTTATTACCTTTATATGAACTCAATTACACTTCACTTGCATCATATACGATGACTAAATTTAAATGACAATTTGAAATTAATAATGCTTCTTCCTACTCTTGTTATTGCATATTTTTATATTCACCTTAATTGGCTTTCTTACATTAAACATCTAAATGAAAGTATACTTGAATATTGTTTGGCATCTGCACATTCCCATATCCTCATTAAAAGATCCATTTTTTACTGGTTTTCCATAGTTTTCAGTTGTCCTGTTTTACGAATTTGATGAGTTTCTTGGAATTGCAGTGCCATGGCTAGTGGCTGCAAACCCAGTAAATTATGGTCGACCATGTGAGCTATCATGCGTAGAAGCATTATCTGCAGCTTTACTGATATGGTACTTCTTTCCCTGATCACCATATATTTCCACAATCTAGCAGTTGTCTTGCCGAATTGAGAATATGTTTTCAATCATGTTATTTCTTTTACATGTGCATGCTCTGGCAACTACGAGCTCTGGTTCTTTTTTAGAATGGTGAATATTGTGATTTTAATCTGTTGGGATGGATGTGCCATGCTAGCTGTAATGTGTATGAATCATATTTTATAAATTAATATTTGGAGCTTATTCTATGACATAAATGTAAATTGTGCATGTGCCCATGCATGTACGGCAACTTCTGTTAGATATTATGGCATTTTGGTTTGTAGCATTCATGCTGCTTTCTAACTATATGAATGTCAGTGGAGCTTCAGCATCATTTTCAAACTTTGGAATTTTATAAAACTAAGGATACATCCCTTACATATAGCTCTGGCATTGTTTCCAAACTTAAGTAAGATTTTTTTTTCAGCCAAGAGATTGGTCTAGCATTCCTTTATCTGTGCCAAGATGCAAGTTGATATATGAGTGAGAGTCAGATATGTTTACTGTGGCAAATCTTCTGATTTTTTGTTCCTTTGCGATGTTTTAACAGTGGGGAAAAGGAAACTGCAAATTTGTTATTAGGCAAGTTCAAATGGGGCCATGCCTTCCTTTCCCTTAACAGGTACTTTATTATTATTATTATTATTTGGTCCAAAAAGTTCTAAATTGGTTGAAACTTGAAAGGCATGATCCATGTCAAGATGGGAAACATCAATTAAAACTTGATACTGCTGAAAAGATGTTACAACTCTATGCTCGAAGATTGAACTAGCAGTCACTTATCTTTTTTGCTTTCCAAAGGGATTGCAAGGAAACTGCAACTCTATTCAATTTTAAATTTCCATTTTTCTATATGGAGCTGGGGTTGATGTCTGAAAATACATTTACGTGAGATCTCCTAAGTCATAATTGAATTTCCACGTCAAATAATAAAATCCAAATAAATAAAGCCAAAATAGACAGTTTTGCCTAAAGTACTTAATGTAAAACTTAAGCGGTCGTCTTCTGTCAATGCTCTCTGAATAGGCATAATAGAAAAAGCTAAAACCTAGCCATGATTCCAGCTTACTTTAGTTCATTTATGTAATAATAATATATATATATATATATTTTTATCTATTATACCAAAAGTTGCATGAATCTATGGGCTGTATTTATAAAGCTACCTGATCATGTTGAAGTCCCCCTTGCAACCACAAGCATACCAGAGTGATTGTGTTCAATATTTTTCATTTTTTTTCTCATGGAATTAGGTGAGATGGTTATTCATGCTTTTGATTTCCACCTAATGTGTTTGGACTTGGTATCCAATACTTGGCTCTCAAGTTCATGGGAATGTGGGTTTTTTCGGGTTTTTGGTTAGTTAGATGGCAAGGTTATAAATCTATGTTATGCGAGCTTGGAATGTATTTGGAGCTTTGAACGCTGATCAGAAAATAAGGCCCAACTGCTAATAGAGAAGTTACGGAACTGTAACTAAGCTTGTCTGAAAATTATTGTAGAAATCATCTATATCATGTACTACTGCAAAAGATATTATATTCATATTGATTTCAGGCAACATTATTTACAATAGAATTATCTCATCTCCTTTGATGGCTTGACATTCTTCTTGACGTATGTTCTCAAATTGTTGGCTTATTTGATTGGTGTAGGGAACTTTTAAAGGCATATTCTGAATGTGAAAATAGTGCTGACATCATATCAGTCCAAAATTCTTGGCTTTCGCAACAAAGTCAGGTTCCAAAGGTTCTGCCAGATACGGAAGGTAAATTTATTTTTGCAGATGTTAAGAAAAAAAAGATCCTTTTCCATGTCATAACCACTTAGCAACATGTGCAAATTTTGTGGGACTGTGAATAGGAGTATAGAATGACGAATACCACTGCAACAAAGTAATGCCTTTTCTGCCACATGGGGCTGGCTACAATGGGTCCTATTATGCCATTGTGCTATGTTTAGCACATAACTTGAGCAAGTTGAGTAATAGCAAGGTCCTTTTTGTTAGTTTCCACCTATGTCTTCTTTGGTCCTCACCCCCTTCTTTTGACACAGAGCTATGTTGCTCCGATTCTTCATTTTTCTTGAAATACCCGTGTCCGCATATTTGGACATGGGTATGGAGATATGGTCTTTCAAGGACCCTCCAAATACATGGAAATCTTAGAAAAAAATTAAACATACCCGTGTCGGATACATGTTCGTGTCCGACACTCACACCTGAGTCCAAGTAACATAGCACAGACAATCTCCATTTTATTCACATATTCTTATAGGGAACCTGTAGACCTTATCACATGTTGAAACCACCATAAGTGTCGATTTGTCATTATCTTCAACGAATGCTATACCAGCTTTTGTTTCCCAAAATGACGTCATTTTTAGTTGGTGCCATTCCATATTTTCTTACTGCTGTTTCAAATTACTGAAATATACTTTTTTGCTGATGACCCTGTCCCCCTGCCCCGCAACACTCTATCGCACAACACACACCATCTTGTTTCTCTAAGTTGCTCTTCATCCACATTTACCTAGGGCCTATGATGTGCTTTTCAACAAGAAGTCTATCTGGTGGTTATTTTACTTTTGAAAACATTTTCATTGTTACCTGACATGGATTTAATTACTTACAATTTCATCAAATCGAGAACACAATCTACCCATTGATGATTTTCACTAGTGTTAATAACAAATTAACAACCTTTTAGATGTAAGAGTGGCCTAATAAGGCTTTGACCTTCTGATGTTATGTGAGCAGACATCAGTGAAGATGAGGGTTCTTCCAATGATTCTGAAGATGGGCTTCCTCCTCTAGAAAGGAATATGAACCATTTGAGTTTGCAGGAAAGTGATGACGAAAGCGAGTAGGTAGGATCCTGCAATAGTTTCAATCACATGGGAGATGGAATGAAGCAAAGGCGCGGCCAACAATGCGACGTGGAGTCACAAGTAAGCACCATGAGAAAAACCCATCTTGATAACTTTATTTGTACATAACATACCGGTTATGCTTTCGATGTTAGTAAGTAGAGTATTACTGTAATCCGATTGTGCGAGGGAATGTGTTCCAGGACCCTTTTCTGATATGCTGCAGTTCTCTTGCCCTGATTTCGAATACGATCTCACTAGTGATTACAGGGTTCTTGTCTTCCTCTAGGAGCTTGTATGCGCGTAATTTTGGTTGTTTAAGAACTGTGATGGCACAACCACCATTCTGGATGTGTTTTTTGCTCTTGTTTCATGCATTAGAGAGTAGAGACATTATTATTTGGGCCTTGGAAATTTTCAATCCGTGTTTTAAATTCTGGAATGATGCTTCCAAAGGACATATGGGGGGAGCTATCAATTGTTTTCTTTTTCGAATTTCCCGACTTTTTGAAAAATCCAGAGCTATCACTTCCATGAAGCACAATTTTTTACAGGTTATGTTTTTAGGACTCTTTACCTTTTTCAAGTATTGGTTATCAATATTTTTGTTCGATACATATTTAGATATGAATATAAAAATATAATTTTTCAAATATATATAAAAAAAAAATATGCAAAAAATTGAATATATATATGTCGGATACATTTTATATTTGACATTCATCCGAGTTCGGAAAATATAATCTATCCGATTCTGGATAACATAACCTACAGGTGAAATGGTTTTGAGATATGGATTTTTTTGGTACTTGAAAAGTAATTCTTTTGTTTTTGTTTGGGGGAAGGTGGTGGGTTGGGCCTTGAGAGATGTGGTGGACAATATTCCCCATCAAAGTAAAAGCAATTCGAGTTTACGGGCTGCCAGAAATCGAATCTGAAAAAGGTTGCAAAAGTAACCCACATTCTTTTCTTCTTTGCTCAGATGAAAACATAGTAATAGTAGTAGTTATTGTAAATTTGTAATAAAGATTACTTGTAATAATAACAATGAAAATAATGCTAATGTTACCCAAAACTGCCAACAGAAAGTGGGTATGAGACGAGTGGAAGTTGAGTTTTAGGTTATTGTTGAGTTCGTTTTTGAGTGAATTTTTTTAATTTTATAAATGGATTAAAAATTTGTTATATTTTATTTTTTATTTTTTAAATATACATTAAGAGATATGTGTTCGTTATATTACTAATCCGCTTATGAAATGAGATAATCCTTTTATTATTGTTTGGATCAAAATATCAAATTTTGAGTTTTGAGTTCATTTGGGTTAAAACTTAAGATTCTTAGACTACGTCAACCATAGTTATCAGAATCGAACTGGATATTGATCCGTTCAAAATTTCGAGTCTCGGATCAATTGGTTCAATCGTAAGGTCATTGAGTCAATGTTGATTTTAAAAAATATTTTTAAATATTATAAATAAAATTATAGATTATATAAATGTATAAAATAAAAAATTATGATATAAGAATTAGAAATATTCATTATCATTTAAAACATTAGAAGAAAAAAAAACTAAGCTTACAAAAAAAAAAAAAATTATATTTTTGGTTTTTGTAATGTTTTTTATTTTTAATTTTTTTTCAAAAAAAAATAGTGAAAACGATAAAAGAATTATTAATTAGTATGCAAAAATTAAATTAGGTATTATTTAAAAATCGTTTAAAAATTTATTTTCAATTAACCAAGGTCAATAATAAACTCTTCAAGTCATCGATTTTTTCATAACATGGACGGATCAACCAAAATTTTCTTGGGTCAATTGCAAAAACGATCTGATTAAAGAATCGATCAAAGTTATGGGTCAAGTCACCGAGTCGATTTGTCCGACTATCGAACCGGTTAGAGTTTAATAATTAGGGTTGGATTTTACAAATTGACCTAGTTAAACTTTCTTTTAATTTTAAAATTAAATATACAATTCAACTTTTAATCATAAAAATATTTGACAAATTGCATAATACTAGTTCAATTTGAAAGATCTAATTTCCAAGTTTCATGTTTTTATATATATATAGTAGTATATAAAAAGAGATGCTTTACAACGTGTAATTTAAATCCCCATAAAAAGTGGGTTTTTTAATCAAAATATAACCATTTTTTTTATTTATCGAAATACCGTTATTTTCAAATTATTGCTCAAAATCCGTTACTTTTAAAATCTGCTAGGAAATCGCCATCTCCCATAGCGATTTTTCAGCGTTTATTTTCAAAAATTTTGAAAAAAAAAAAAACCAAGGAAAATCGCCATGGGTAGACTTGCTCATGGGCCGGGCAGCTCGCCCGGCCCTGCAGGCCCAACCCGTATTGGGCCGGGCCTGGGCAGGTATTTTAATGATCCGGGCCGACCCGGATCACTGTTCACCTAATAAAAATATAATATTTTTTAAATTTAATTATAAAAAAATATTTTTTAATATTTTTTAATATATAAAAAAATATTTTATATGAAATAAAATTTTATATGAAATAAAGTTTTATTTCTTATTTTAATTTTATATAAATTAAAATTTTATTTCTTATTTAAATTTTATATAAAATAAAATTTTATTTCTTATTTTAATTTTATATAAAATAAAATTTTATTTCTTATTTTAATTTTATGCTGCAGAAAATATTGGAATTGGATTCTTTCTACAATGGATGAGACTAATGATTTAGGGTTAGGGTTTCAGCTATTTTTCAGTCAATCAAATGCTGCAGAAAATATTGAAATTGGATTCCTTCTGCAATGGATGGGACTATTGACCAGATTTAGGGTTAGGGTTTCAGCTATTTTTCAGTCAATCAAATGCTGCAGATAATATTGTAATTGGATTCCTTCTGCAATGGATGAGACTAATGATTTAGGGTTAGGCTTTCAGCTATTTTCCAGTCAATCAAATGCTGCAAAAATATTGGAATTGGATTCCTTCTGCAATGGATGGGACTATTGACCAGATTTAGGGTTAGGGTTTCAGCTATTTTCCAGTCTGTTGCAGAAAATATTGGAATTGGACAGTCTGGTACAAATGATGGGATTTGTCATTAGATTTTTCATTCAATGAGTAATCAGTTTTTCAGTCAATTAACCCTAACCAGAAAATGGGAATCAGATTCCATCCTGTACAAAGGATGGAATTTGTCATCCTGTACAACACAATGAACCATTATAAATTCATAATACTGATGAAGGTTTACAATACCCCCTACACCAGTTTTTCAATCAGATTTTTTCTGAGTGCTAATACCTCCCCATTCTCATCATTCTCTATTTCTTTTTTCTTTTGTTGAGTGATAATACCTCCATTCTCATCCTTCTCAGTTTCATTACTACACAACATGAGCAACAGAGTGGTCGCATTGGTCTACTATAATGGTCAAATTCATAATACTGATGAATGTGCTACCTTTGATTGTGAACGTCCTAAAAGCTTTCGTGTTGATGAAGATGTCACATTATAGGAACTGAAGCTGCAAATTCATACAAAAATTAAAGCTGGAAATAGAAAAAGAGTTGCAGAGATTAAGTATAGGCTTCCTCTTTCTATTGGTGAAGAATGTGTTCGATATAGAACATTTCCACTTGAATATGATGATGATGTCAGATGCATGTTTGATGCTCACGAGACATTTGAAAATGTTGGTGTACTTGAGTTATATGCTGACATAGAGGATGTTCACAATGATTGTGGGCCTTCAAATGTTCGCAGTATAGACAACTTTTCCACAGAAGATGATGATTCTGGGTCGTTGTATGTTCACACTACATACGACGTTCCCACAGAAGAAGTCGTTCTGCTATCTCAAGCTACAACGTTTCATAATTCATTAGTCTCACAAACAATTCCTACTGCCCTGGAAGATGAGCCAGCTGGTGTTGATCCTGTTCCGTCATGTGGGGTCCATGGTGAATATGTTGGTGACTTTAGTGAGTAGGAAGAGGATACTGAATTCGCAAATGACAGTGATGACAAAAGTGATTCTGACCCAGTCGTCGTCACTGCTGAGATCACCACTCATGGAGATCTTCCCCCATATGAGGTTGTATCCCATATGCACACCCTGGATCTGGAGGCAATACAAGTGCCAGAATTTCTAGAGTATGCTTATACATTTGCTACGCCTCTGACTTTTGATCCATCTACAGTTGATCTGTGTGTTGTGTTACAATTTCCAAGGAAATAGACTGTGCTTTCAGCTATTAAGCACTATAACATCAAAAACTCTGTAGATCACAGAGTAATTGAATATGAGCGGACCAAATATTATGCCAAATGTCTAATGTATGGGAAAAGGTGAAATTGGAGAATAAGGGCAACATTTACGAAGAATAAACAAGCATGGGAGATTAAAAAATATGAAGGGCCTCATACTTGCACATCGGGAAAGATTTCACAAGATTATTGCAAGTTAGATTCTAACATGATCTGTTCATGCATTCTGTCATTGGTCCAAGCAAATCCGGAGATCTCCGTTTTAGTTTTGATCGCTGAGATTCGAATCTGGTATGGATACTTCACCTCCTATAAGAGAGCGTGGAAAGCAAAGCAAAAGGCAATTGTTCTAGTGTTTGGTGATTGGGATAGATCGTACAATGAGCTACCTAAATGGTTAGGTGCAATGCAACATTTCGTTCCTGGTACAATTGTGGAATTGCAAACGGTACCTGTATATCACGGTGATCGACTGGTCTAAGGTAAGAGAGTATTTCATCGATTCTTTTGGATACTCATGTCGTGCATTGAAGGGTTTCCGTATTGTAAACCTATTGTGCAAATAGACGGTACTTTCTTATATGGAAAATACAAAGGAACATTATTGTTAGCTATTGCACAAGATGACAACCGAAACATACTATCAATTGCCTTTGCCATTATGGAGGGTGAGACAACGGAGGATTGGTCATTCTTTCTCACTAATTTGCGTAGACATGTGACAAGACAGCCTAGCATATGCATGATGTCTGATCGACATGAAGCCATCAAAGCTGCGATCAAACGCGATGGTAGTGGATGGAATCCTCCACATGCATATTCAGTGTAATGCGTTCGACACATTGCAGCTAACTTTATGAAGAAGTTTAACAATAAGAAATTGCGTCGACACATTGTTAACATGTGTATGGAATCGAATCATAGTTATTTTATCTCTTATATTTTCTTTAGTATATCAAATAATACTGAAATTAACAAGTCTTTTCTATTTAATTTTATCAGGATACAAGTTGAGGCGACCCAATTTTCATTTCATGTATGAGAATCTTCGTGGAGAAAATGCAGAGGCAGCTAATTGGCTTGATAAGATCCCCAAGGATAAGTGGGCCCAATCATATGATCAAGGAAGACGTTATGGGCATATGACAACCAACCTAGCTGAATTTATCAATTCAGTGTTGAAGAGAACGCGTCATCTTCCCATTACTGCTTTAGTGCAATCAACATATTATAGGTTGGTTGCACTTTTTGTTAAGATGGGGAACAAGCAAATTGCAATGATGGAGGGAGGGCACACATACTATGAAACAGTCACACAGGCTATTGAAGAGTTAGCTGATCCACAAGAGGGTGTTCATAATTTTACGCGAGCAAATCAATCTTTTCTGATTGAAGAGTTAGCTGATCCACAAGAGGGTGTTCCTGCAATGAAGTACAAAGTCCAGCTTAGTGACATGTGGTGTGATTGTGGGAATTTTCAAGCACAAAGGTTCCCTTGTTCACATGTAATTGGTGCTTGTGCACATGTTGAAACACCCTGTCCAAATAATCTACCTAAAATCCGACAGAGTTTCCTTTCTATCTCAACTATAACCTTCCTACAAATAACACTCAATTCATATCCTCAACCAGCAATATTTCTCAATACTATTATCACATATATCCATGCATATTCAAAAATTATCCATGATCAATTTATGCTCAAGTCAAAACATATTGATCTATTGTCTCATATCTTCAAATATATATAATATATTCAGAAGTAAACTTATCTCAGCAAGGTTTACTAGATAAAAATATCAAGAGATCAAATCTTCTAGAAATTTAGATATGATGCCCACCACGTCAATATACTCTTGAAGCGGAGAGTAGAGGAAGGCAGCAATCCCGACACCTAACTGTGACCTAAAAATGAGAAATAAGAAAAGGTGAGGTGAGGTATATGAATATCTCAATGAGTAGACAACATTTAAAGCGTGTGAAAACTATAATGGTAACCTGTAAAGCATAATTGACATTTTCAAAATAAATAATAGTAAAACCATAATGAGTAATTCAAAGATGTAGTGAAGTTTTCAAATGTATAACAATATTATAATATTAAATCAATGTATAAAATCTGTAAAGTAAATCAGGTTACGTATAGTTGGGCTCCAACTTACTGTCATGCATAAGAATATATCCATGAAATAACCAGGCAATATCCATGTAGGCATACTAGTAGCAAGCCCCAAAGGCCAATACCACCATAGGACGCCCCAAAGGCATATGTGTCGCTATGATGTGCCCCCAAAAGGCTAATATAAAGGGATAGGGACTTTGGAGGTGGCTCCCATCACAAAGGCGTAGTACGCAGCTCCCATACCTCAGTCTAATATCACGAAATTGGGACTTTGGAGGTGGCTCCCGCCACTAAGGCATAGCACGCAGCTCCCATATTCCGATCAAGGGTATAATCTCATACATTAAGTCAGGTGGAGCCAAAACCATGCACGTCAAATTCTATGTATAATCATATTTCATAAATCAACCAACTTACTCGATATAATATTTCTTGAAATAAATGTACTTTAATAACAAATCAATTCATATGATTATATATCATATAGACATTTAATACATAAAATAAATATCATGCAAAAAAATTATAATTATAATTAAAGAAATTTCAAATAACTATAGTTGTCGTCTACTCATAATCCTTGAGATGATCTCATTGTACATCTCGATCTGAAACTTCAGGATCCACAGGTGACGTTGGATCTACGTGGCCTAGAGATTAACGATAATTAGTATCTATACATGCTCAAAGCATTACACAATTATGAATGCAACTTAAGTCCTATTAATCTACCCTATAGTCAATACTAATTTCTCATACTCAAAACAACATATCCTTAATTTTTAATATCATTTCTGATAACTCGTATAATTATATAGTTTTTAGTTATGTTTTATTATTGTTTTGTGTCAAATACGAGTTATTATTGTTTAGTCTAATTGTGTTTATGATCTTTTATATTTTTATGTAATTTGGTGTTTTTCACAAGTTTCTTTGAGTGATTTCATATTACTAGAATTAAGGGCAAATCCAGTTCAGTTCCAGTTCTGACACCTTTTGCCATATCAGCTATATCTGGAGTTTCACTGAATCAATAAGGCTGAAATTTTAACCGTGCAAAGTTAAGAGGCATATCTATCTTTTTCATGTTTTACACTTCTTGAAACGGAGTCGTTTTCCCTAGCGAAATCAACCATCAAGTTGGCTGATGTGCAATGACGTCTGTCCTGAGCAGTTTTCGCATTTTGACCATATCGTCCGATACACATCCGCAAATGAGCTGATTCCAACGGCTATGGATCACTAACTGATAGGGGAACATTTGTCTAGAAGACCATGTGATCATATAAAGCTTCCAATATTGAAGAAATCGACCATCAAGTTGGCTGATGTGCAATGACGTCCGTGCTGACCTGTTTTCGTATTTTGCCCATATCTTCTTCTACACATCAGCAAATGAGCTGATTCAAACGGCTGTGGATCCGTAACTGATAGGGGAACATTTTTCTAGAAGACCATGTGATCAGATCAGGCCTCCAACATTGACGCAATCGACCATCAAGTTGGCTGATCAAAATTGTCATACAATATGACGAAAATTGTTAGAAAAATGCACCCATCTATTATACCTACCTTTGAAATTTGTAAAGCTTGTCTCTTGTCATTTAGCCCTCCAAAATGTGTATAAATAGAGGGCCTTGGATGATTGTAGAGGATCATATTGTACATTGGTAGGATATTAGCCATTGTAATAAAATTCTCTAAGTTTTCTTCTTCTTTCTTTTCTCTAGTTTTCTTTTTCTTTATTTTCTTCTTCTTCTTTCTTTCTTTTATTTTCTTCTTAGATTCTCTTTAATTTTATGTTTATGTTTACAATGCCTATGCTAGGCTAAACTTCTATTTGGTTAAGGGTGATTTCAAAGCCCTAGACATGTTTTGTGATTGATTTTCAGATTCTATCTATCATTAATTTTCTATCAAAGTTGCTTATGTTCTTCTACAAGAATTGTTCATGATGTTGTCTTGATTTGTTTAGGTGTACAACTAGATAGATCTTGATAATTATCTATTGCTAGTTTAGGAGTCTTGATCCGTGTAATTGTCTTGATTTCCTATTCATAAGTGGCAATTTGTGATTAATGATTATAGTCAAGTTTTCAATAATTGCAAAGTGGAACATAACCTAAGTTGAACAATCCGAGCTTATGTGTTTGTTGCTTAGATCAACCTATCTTTCTCATCATAAAGCTGCCATTAAATTGAATTTAGAGAGCTTATTCTAGGTTGTTTAATGGTTTAGGTACCATTCTGCCGTTGCCGGGGATTGCTTTCTTTAGTTTATTAGTTTATTGGTTTATTCTTATTTTCTGTTCTAATTATTTACTTTCTTATTTTTTTTATTAGTGAATGTTCCAAGCTCCCGAAGAAGACTTACGACTTAGGAAAATTCGGGAATTTATAACTTCTCACCAACAACCAATCGAGGAGTTGATCCAAAACATCCAAGAGAAGCAAGGAGAGATGGCAGCAGCTGACAACCGAACTCTCAAGGAGCTAGCCGCTCCGGACTTGGGTCAACAACCATTATGCATTGAATATGCTAATCTTGAGGTAGCTTTTGAATTAAAATCTGGTTTGATTCATCTTCTCCCAACTTTTCATGGTTTTGCAGGAGAGGATCCAAATAAGCACCTCAAGGAATTCCATGTAGTTTGCTCAAGCATGAGACCAACAGGGGTCACGGAAGAGCAAGTTAAGTTGAGAGCCTTCCCATTCTCTCTAGCTGATTCAGCAAAGGAATGGCTCTACTATCTACCATCCGGGACCATCACTACATGGAATGATTTGAAGAAAGCATTCTTGGAAAGGTATTTCCCAGCATCTAAGGCTGCCAACATTAGGAAAGAGATATGTGGGATTCGGCAATACAACGGAGAGTCCTTATATGAATATTGGGAGAGGTTCAAGAAACTTTGTGCATCATGTCCACACCATCAAATAAGTGAACAACTTCTTATCCAATACTTCTATGAAGGTCTCATGCCCATGGAGAGAAGTATGATAGATGCCGCTAGTGGGGGAGCTCTAGTTGATAAGACTCCCAGGGCTGCTAGAACATTAATCTCCAACATGGCAGCCAATTCTCAACAGTTCTCAATGAGACAAGATCCACCATCACAACCCAAGAGAGTTAATGAGGTAAGTATATCATCCCTTGAACAAAAATTTGATAAACTGACTTCTCTTGTTCAACAATTGGCTGTAGGTAAAATACAATAAATAAAGGCTTGTGGCATATGTTCAAACATAGGGCACCAAACTGATATGTGTCCAACACTTCAAGAGGATACCAATGAACATGTGAATGCCATGGGTGGATTTCAGAACCAATCAAGGAAATATGATCCCTACTCAAACACTTACAATCCAGGATGGAGGGATCATCCAAACTTCAATTATGGAGGGAACCAATCACAAACTATTCCTCCACCATTTGACCACAGGCCACCGGGTTTTTAGCAAAGAGTGCAACAACCATACCAACCCCGACAACAACTACCACCCACCCAAAATTCAGGTACTTCTTTAGAAGATCTTGTCTATTCTCTTGTTACTAATACTTTGCAATTTCAACAGGAAACAAGGGCAAGCATCCAGAGTTTGGAAAAGCAAATGAGCCAATTGGCTAGTAGTATGGTGGGATGGGTAGCACAAAGATCTGAAGAACTCTCTGCCCAAACGATGATTAACCCAAAGGAGAATGCTACTATTGTGACCTTCAGGAATGAGGAACAAGATGAGGATGAGACAAAATTAGAGATGGATTCTATTCTTGAGGATAATAAAGCCACAGATCCAAATAAGAGTATTTCGACACCGGAGGTAACGTTTAAGATTCCAATTTTTGCTAATGTTTCTTCTCCACCTTTTCCTAGTAGATTCGCAAAGTTCAAGGAGGAGGAACATGAACAAGACATCCTGGAAACCTTAAACAGTTTATTTGTGGATGCCATTCAACAAGTACCAAAAGATGCACCATTCCTCGATGAGATATGCACCACCAAGGATGATGGAATAATACTTGTAATGGAGAATGCATCCACTGTTGTACAAAGAAAGCTTCCTCTCAAACGCATAAATTTGGAAAATTTCATGTATGAGCCTGACAAGCCTAAAAAGCCAAGAAGGGGTGTTGGTTAGATTCAAAACACTAACTCAAGTGTTAATTGGGAAGGCAGCCCAATTAAAGATGAAATTGCCAACCTTCCATATTCAGATTTGCTTTCTCTTTCTCTTTCTTTTCCTTTTTCTTTTATTATTTTTATTGTTTTTATTTTATTTCTTATGTTTCTTTGTTAATTGTGTTTACTGCTTTTAAGTTCATTTAGGCTGCATAAGTTTCTTTTGTTTAATAGTTCTTTTCTCTTACATATAATTCTTGCATTGGGGGATAATAGCATTACATTAATGACAATGTAAGAATTATGTGTGGGGGGGAGAATTTAGGATTTTATTTAGAGTGTTTTGTTTTTGAGTTTTTTTTATCTTGTTTTTCTTTCTGATCCTTGTTTTGAAAATAACTAGATGTAAATATAATTTTTATTTTTTTACCCCGGTTAAATGGCGGATAACGGTACTCCGTGATTATTTAAATCGGTTCCATCAGCTACCCACAAAACTGATATTGTATATAAATTTCTCTTTCAATTTCTCTTTCATTTTTTTTTTCAGGATGGATGATATTCTCACAAGATTGCAGAAACGATTTCCTCCTTTTCCTCGAAATATTTTACTGAAGCTTTACCAAGTTCGATTTGAAAGATTAAGAATGCTTATGCACAAAGGGATTCCTGACGACATACGTTGGATAATTGAAGCCAAGGTACGTGAAGATGAATATCTTCCTATTTTGCATTTACCAGGTACAGGTAGAAGCACTTTTTCAAAGAAGCGACGAGCAAAGCGCATGAGTTCAAATTGCCACAAATGTGCACGATGGACGTGTAACGGTAAATGTCGTTCTATTGGGATTCCGTCCTCTAATCGAGATGATAAAATTGAATTCATTAAGGATGGACTGAGTAAGGAGAATTTGGGTAATATCCAACTTTTTCTTGAGACGCATCCTAGTGGAGACGTACAAAGAGAAATTCTTGATTTATGGCCGCAATTCCAAAGGGAATGGCAACATCTTGGGAATCTGATGTTAAAAGACCCTGTTTGCCAGCTTGTAAGAAAACTGGATGGGAAGCATATCCTCGACTCATAGAAGGCGTTTAAGCCGTTTCTGGACGTAAAACCAGAGGAAGATGTGAGCCACAATCACAACTACAATAAATGACTTCTCAGTTTTTGGTTTGATTTGCAATAACTTTATTTTGTTTTAATTTACGTGTTGTTCGATTTGTGTAATTATTCTCGTTTTTTTTATTTGTCTTTTACGGCTGATTTTTTCTTCTCTTTTTGATTTTCTTCCTGAAATCACGCAAAAAAATCTTTTGTTAGGTTAACATTTTCTTCTGACAGGTCAGATACACTTTCGGCGACATTATTACTCTTGTCTGATTCACTACTCAGTCCTCTATATATTACACCATGTACTCATTCTCTTTCAGGCACTCGAAAAAAAAATGGAAAGTACTTCGTCCCAGCGCATAAAAAAAATTTGTGTCTTTGGAGGTGCTTATCCAGGGAAAAATAACATATTCGCTGATGAAGCCATAAGAGTTGGAGTAATACTTGCCCAACAAAAGATCCACTTGATTTATGGAGGCGGTAGTACGGGTTTAATGGGAGCAGTCGCTACAGCAGCACACGCCGGAGGAAGTCCAGTTCTAGGAATCGTGCCAAAACTATTCACAAGTTTTTGTGGACCTATCGTGGGTAAGGAAATACAAGTCTGGAGTATCCCTGAACGGATAACAATCATGTACCATTCTGCCGATGCATTCATTGCTTTACCAGGAGGTCTGGGTACATTGGAAGAAATAGCTTGCGTGGCTTCTTGGTCATCTTTGGTCACAAATAAGAAACCCATTGGTTTGCTTAATATTAATGGTTATTTTAGTAATTTGCTTTCATATTTAGATAATGCTGTGGATAATGGATTCATGTTTTCAGAGGCAAGGAGAACCATAATTTCTGCTACAACCATTGAAGATTTACTCAAAAAGCTCCAAGCTTATGAGTGTTTATCTGCTACGGTTGTTTCGCAAACGCTCGGAAAAAGAAAAAGAGATATGGACGAGCAAGGAGTGGATTGTACTTTGTCTTTGTGACATTATCTAACATTTTGTTTGTTGTGTCTCAGTTATAATAAGTGGTTAGCAACCTCTGCAGGTAATATCTCCTAAATTCTACCTTTAGTAGGGGATAAGGGACATATTTTGCTAATTTAAAAAAAAAAAAAAAAATTTGATGTGTTTTAAGCCATTTAGAAGTATTCATTCTGAACAAGGTCTGAGTAAGGGAGACTTGAGACATACCTTGTCAGTTTGATTTCTTCTTTTCAAAAAAAAAAAAAAAGTTTGTTGTGTTTTAAGCAATTTAGAAGTATTCATTCTGGACAAGGTCTGAGTAAGGGAGACTTGAGACATACCTTGTCAGTTTGATTTTAATCTTTTTATGTTTACTTGTTAATTTTTGTTTAGTATTTTAGGATTATTTAGGTTGCATGAGTTTGTTTTGTTTTGTTTTGAGTCTTAGTTGTTCCTATTCTTATGTTATTAGTTCTTTTCTCTTACACATGATTCTTTCATTTGGGTTAATAGACTTACATTGAGGACAATGTAAGAATTAAGTGTGGGGGGAATGATTTAGGATTTCTTTTATTTTTGTCTACTATTTTTTTTTATGAGTCTTTATTATTATTATTATTATTATTTTAGTGTGTTTTAGTTCCTTTTTAATACAATGATGAGATATGAATTGCATAAGTCTAAAACAGATTTATTAGTGAGAAGATTTTCATGAGAATTGAGCTTGATGTCAACCTTTTTATGAGCCAATGTTAATATGATATGTTGATTGAGAAAGAAGCATGTTTAGACTTAATCTGACTTGTATAATCATCCTTGTGAGTTTTTGAGCCTATAATGATTGATGCATTATACAAATCAATCTAATTTCTTTCTTGAGTGCTCTTATGATTACATGATTCTCTAGAACTTGCTTTAAACCGTTTGAGACTATATTGATACATGTGACAACATGAATATGATAGAGGCATTAGGATTATAACCAGAGCCAAACAGCCATCCATTATTAATGTTCTAAGAGAACATCCCCACTAGTGAGCCAATTTGAGCCTACATTAAATATGATGTTTTATTGGTAACCACAACTTACACCTAGCCTAAATATACTTATATCCTTACCCTTGTTCTAAAGATGGATTATATATTTTGAGACATATTGCAAAAAAAAAAAAAACAAGTGATATTTTTAGTTAAAAATTTGGGTTAGAAACAAGAAATAAGTGTGGGGGGAAAAGAAAAGAAAAGTCAAGAGAAAAAGAAATGGAATACGGGCAAATACATTCCTATGTAAAAAAAAAATATATATATATATATATATATATGAATCATCTCTTGAATTTGTGGAAAAAGAAAAAGATGTTACAAAGTTGTTTAGAATGAAGAAAAGGCCGAACATGAATATCCAGCCTAGGTGACTATGTACTTGTAAAGAGTTTTGAGAAGTTTCTTTGTATGATCTTTTTATGTCTCTAAACTTTATGAACTCTTTGGAACCTTTGTGATATCTTTATCCTTTTGTTCTTCAACCACATTACAAACCCCTTGGCCCCATTACAACCTTGATTAAAGACCTCTTGATTCATGAAGTTGTATGATCTAAATAGTGGAGAATAGGTGGACAAGCAAGAATATGGTAGAACTGTTTTCATGAGATTGATTGAGTGTAAACACTTCACCACTACTTTAAAGAGTGAAAATCATGAGGGTATCCCATGTGAGAACTTGAGATTAAATTTGAACATGCACTATTTTGATTAAGATATGTTATGCTAATATTGGCTTAACTCAAACAATTTACATTCAAGCAAGATTTTTTGTGAATTTCTTTGAGCTATTGATTAGTTTTTAAGACTTGTCCAATGATTATCTCTAATTTATATTGGAAGGATTAGTTATAATTATTATTTTTAGTTTTTCTTATGTTTTCAATGTTTGTGGGTATCGTCCTAGTAAACCCTCACGAAACTAAACTCGTCCACTAGGGACACCTAGGGGTTTAAAGGCTTGTGTCACATGCTAAGTGCCACCGTGATTTCCTACGAAAATGGATTAGATTAGATTTTCTTATTTTATTTTTATTGAGTCGTTGCTAGGGACTAGCAACAATCTAAGTGTGGGGGTGTGATAACTCGTATAATTATATAGTTTTTAGTTATGTTTTATTATTGTTTTGTGTCAAATACGAGTTATTATTGTTTAGTCTAATTGTGTTTATGATCTTTTATATTTTTATGTAATTTGGTGTTTTTCACAAGTTTCTTTGAGTGATTTCAGATTACTAGAATTAAGGGCAAATCCAGTTCAGTTCCAGTTCTGACACCTTTTGTCATATCAGCTATATCTGGAGTTTCACTGAAGCAATAAGGCTGAAATTTTAACCGTGCAAAGTTAAGAGGCATATCTATCTTTTTCATGTTTTACACTTCTTGAAACGGAGTCGTTTTCCCTAGCAAAATCAACCATCAAGTTGGCTGATGTGCAATGACGTCTGTCCTGAGCAGTTTTCGCATTTTGACCATATCGTCCGATACACATCCGCAAATGAGCTGATTCCAACGGCTATGGATCACTAACTGATAGGGGAACATTTGTCTAGAAGACTATGTGATCAGATAAAGCTTCCAATATTGAAGAAATCTACCATCAAGTTGGCTGATGTGCAATGACGTCTGTGCTGACCTGTTTTCGTATTTTGCCCATATCTTCTTCTCCACATCAGCAAATGAGCTGATTCAAACGGCTGTGGATCCGTAACTGATAGGGGAACATTTTTCTAGAAGACCATGTGATCAGATCAGGCCTCCAACATTGACGCAATCGACCATCAAGTTGGCTGATCAAAATTGTCATACAATATGACGAAAATTGTTAGAAAAATGCACCCACCTATTATACCTACCTTTGAAATTTGTAAAGCTTGTCTCTTGTCATTTAGCCCTCCAAAATGTGTATAAATAGAGGGCCTTGGATGATTGTAGAGGATCATATTGTACATTGGTAGGATATTAGCCATTGTAATAAAATTCTCTAAGTTTTCTTCTTCTTTCTTTTCTCTAGTTTTCTTTTTCTTTATTTTCTTCTTCTTCTTTCTTTCTTTTATTTTCTTCTTAGATTCTCTTTAATTTTATGTTTATGTTTACAATGCCTATGCTAGGCTAAACTTCTATTTGGTTAAGGGTGATTTCAAAGCCCTAGACATGTTTTGTGATTGATTTTCAGATTCTATCTATCATTAATTTTCTATCAAAGTTGCTTATGTTCTTCTACAAGAATTGTTCATGATGTTGTCTTGATTTGTTTAGGTGTACAACTAGATAGATCTTGATAATTATCTATTGCTAGTTTAGGAGTCTTGATCCGTGTAATTGTCTTGATTTCCTATTCATAAGTGGCAATTTGTGATTAATGATTATAGTCAAGTTTTCAATAATTGCAAAGTGGAACATAACCTAAGTTGAACAATCCGAGCTTATGTGTTTGTTGCTTAGATCAACCTATCTTTCTCATCATAAAGCTGCCATTAAATTGAATTTAGAGAGCTTATTCTAGGTTGTTTAATGGTTAGAGATTAAATAGAGAGCTTGTTCTATTTAACGACAAACTAAGGAAAGATTGGGATAACAGAGCTTGTTGTTATCTACGGTTGTTAACTTTGATAGTTGGTTGATATTGATAGATCTGAAATTGATTCTTAATGATGTCTAGTGGTGGAGAATGAAACCTTAACCATATTTTTCATATTTGATTCTTCTTACTTACTTGTTTTCTTACTTTTCTAGTTTGCTTATTTTTAAAAGTATATTTATTTTTATTGGCTGGTTATACCGCCTAATTTAGTATATATATTTTTATTGGCTGGTTATACCGCCTAATTTAGTATATATATTTTTATTGGCTGGTTATACCGCCTTGCATCTTATTCTTATTATTTACTTTAGTTTAAATCTAGCTTCAAAAAACCCTTTTATTTTATTGTTTTCTTTGAATATAAGTTATAAACTAATAACTCATAGATTAAAACCCAATCCCTGAGGACTCGACCCTTGCTAATCATTATACTTACAATTGATCTTTTTAGTGCAAGGTTAAATAAGATACACTCTTTTGGGTGCATCAATTTCCATAATCATTTTCTCCATAATTCAACTCCATATTCATGTCCTTATCAAATTCCTTTCTAGTACTCCTTGCCTTAGAGATTTTCATAATCCATAACCATCATTTAGTACTATATTTCTCTTAAGCAATAAATTCCTTACTATCAAGCTAGATTAGAAAATCATAACTTGAGTTTGGTAAGGAATTTTGAAGTGATTCCAATTGGTTTATTTCAATTAATAAGTCTACTTTATGAAGAAAATAACTAACTTAGACAATTAGAACAAAATCTTGATCAAATTTGATAAATCCCGAAACTATGCCGAAACAGGGGTCAACACAGAACAACCAACTTCATCGAATTTTATCTTTTTAACCGCTTATCAGTTTTGGGTGATTCAAAAACCAAAATTATCATATTGAAGTCTAGTTTCTAGGAAAAATATCAAAAAAAAATACAAAACCAGCTGTGCCGAACCCAGAAAATCCGAACAGCAAGCATGCTCAACTTCCCCTGTTTTGCTTTTTCTTCCCATTTTCTTGTTCATGCTTTCGAATCCTTTTAATTCTTACCAAAGGTGAGTAAAAATCATACTTAATAGATGGATTTCAGACCTTAACATGTTTATGGAGCTAATATCTTAGCATGCTCAAGTAGAATATCTAAAGAAAAGGAAGAATTTATCAAGAAACTAACCTTGGATGTGATTATTGTTGAGATTTTAGTGGAATACTTAAAGAGAAATGTTGGAGGAGATGAAGAGAATTTGAGAGAATGAGAGGGTAGGGTGGCCGGCTAGCTCATAAAGAAATGAAGAAAATTTTCTATAAATTTCAAGATAATAAGATGACTAAAAGATATTTTTCAACTTTTGGTATAATTGCCTATTGGTCCCTCAACTTTTTATAATAACC
Source organism: Fremontodendron californicum (assembly GCA_030761205.1). Taxonomy (NCBI): domain Eukaryota; kingdom Viridiplantae; phylum Streptophyta; class Magnoliopsida; order Malvales; family Malvaceae; genus Fremontodendron; species Fremontodendron californicum. Next base: position 6,030,121 of record JAULJL010000010.1, read on the forward strand.
ATTAAGCCTCTAAACGTTTTTTTAGTTTGTTCAATTTGATCCTTTCTTCTTTTAATTCCTTCACTTATAACTTCTTACCAATTTCCAAGTTTGTCCTTAAAATTTTCGGGATTTAACTTTACATGATTATACGTAACCTCGATTGTTACAACTTACCTCCCTTAGAAAAATTTCGTCATCGAAATTTACTTACCAACTTGATTGAACAAGTGAGGATATTGACCGTATATCCTCCTCCCTTTCCCATGTAGCTTTTCATATGAATGATTCCTCCAAAGAACTTTCACTAATGGAATAGTCTTAGTCTTTATAACTTGGTCCTTTCTATCCAAAATCTCAACTGGTTGCTCTTCATAAGTTAAATTTTCCTCAATTTCCATAGACAAGTCCTTCAATATATGTGAAGAATCGAAAATGTACTTTCAGAGCATAGAAACATGGAACACATTATGAATTCGTGACAATTCTTCTGGTAAGGCCAATCTATAAGCAACTGGGCCAATCCGTTCAATGATCTCATACGGCCCTATATATCGAGGACCCAACTTTCCTCGTCTTCCAAACCGGATTACTCCCTTCCAATGAGTCACTTTCAAAAACACCATATCACCAACTTCAAACTCTAAATCTTTTCTCTGATTATCTGCATAGCTCTTTTGTCGATCTTGAGCTATTTTTATCTTTTCCCGGATTACCTTAACTTTGTCTGCAGTCATCATAACAATTTCTGGACCTAGCAATTTCCTTTCATTTGTATCATCCCAACATAGTGGAGTTCTGCACTTCCTTCCATACAAAGCTTCAAACGGAGCCATATCGATGCTGGACTGATAACTATTGTTATATGCAAACTCTGCTAGAGGCAAGTGTTCATCCCAGTTTCCTTTGAGTTCCATAATACAAGATCTGAGCATATCTTCTAGAATTTGAATTGTCCGTTCAGATTGTCCATCCGTCTGGGGATGAAAAGCGGTATTGAACTTGAGTTTAGTGCCCATAGCATTCTGCAAACTTGGCCAAAATCGAGATGTGAATTGGGGGTCTCGATCAGATACAATCGATACTAGGGCACCATGTAACCTAACAATTTCGTTCACATAAAGTTTAGCCAGTCTTTCCATGGAAAAAGTCTTCTTGATTGGCCAAAAATGAGCTGATTTTGTTAAACGATCAACAATCACCCAAATGCTGTCATAACCAGACTACGTTCTTGGCAATCCCGAAATGAAATCCATAGTATCTTCCCACATCCATTGAGGAATAGGTAGGGGGTTCAATTTCCCTGAAGGTTTTTTATGCTCGGCTTTAATTTGTTGGCATACCAAGCATCTAGAAACAAACTCAGCTATGTCCCATTTCATACCTTGCCACCAATAATGTTCTCTTAAGGTTCGATACATCTTCACACTACCGGGATGTACGCGTATGGTGCATTATGAGTTTTCTCCAAAATCATCTTCCGGAGTTCTTCATCCTGAGGCACACAAAGCCTATTTTTCATTATCAGTACATCATCATCCTTTATTTGAAAGTCAGTCCTCACGCCATCCCTTACTTCTTGCTTTAACTTTACCAGCATAGGGTCATTATTCTGTGCTTCACGTATCCAATCAATATGAATCGGTTTAACCTTCAAGTGGGCTATTAGGAGATCATTCTCATCAATCATCAATTCTGAAGGTAAAGACTTCAACTCATTTTGTAAGGGTTTCTGAATCGCTCGGATATGAGCAAGAGAACTAGAAGACTTTCTACTAAGAGCATCGGCCACTACATTGGCCTTTCTTGGGTGGTATTCAATTACACAGTCATAATCTTTTATCAATTCCAACCATCTTCTTTGCCTCAAATTTAGTTCCTTCTGATCCATCAGATATTTCAGACTCTTATGATCAGTGTAGATTGTACATTTTTCTCCAAATAAATAATGCCTCCAAATTTTCAGTGCAAACACCACTGCCGCCAACTCTAAATCGTGAGTGGGATAGTTCTTCTCAAGCTGTTTCAGTTGCCGAAAAGCATAAGCTATCACCTTCCCATGTTGCATCAAAACGCAACCCAAACCTCGCCTCGAGGCATCACTGCATACCACAAAGCTTCTAGTCCCTGATGGTAGTGTAAGAACTGGTGCTGTGGTCAATCTACGCTTGAGCTCTTGGAAAGCTTGCTCACATTCGTCAGTCCACTCAAACTTAGCATGCTTCCTTGTTAGTTTTGACAAAAGAAAGGCAATCATGGAAAATCCTTTCACGAATCTTCGATAGTACCATGCCAATCCGAGAAAGCTTCTAACTTCTATGACATTCGTGGGTCTTTCCCAAGCAACTACAGCTTCTATCTTTTGTGGATCCACAAAAATCTCTTCCTTAGATACTACGTGACCAAGGAATGCTACTTTGTCCAGCCAGAATTCACACTTGGAAAATTTAGCATAAAGTTACTTTTCACGCATAGTGTGCACCACCGTTCTCAAATGGTTTACATGATCATCCTTATTCCTGGAATAAACTAGGATGTCATCGATGAACACAATAACAAACTTATCTAAGTAGGGTCGAAACACCCTATTCATCAAATCCATAAAGACTGCAGGTGCATTAGTTATCCCAAAAGGCATAACTAAAAATTCATAATGACCATATTGAGTTCTGAAAAGCAGTATTTGGAATATCAGATTCTTTGATCTTCAATTGATGATAACCCGACCTCAGGTATATTTTGGAGAACTTACTTGCACCTTGCAACTGATCAAACAAGTCATCAATCCTTGGCAAAGGATACTTATTCTTAATGGTGACCTTGTTCAGTTGCCGGTAGTCGATACACAATCGTAAAGATCCATCCTTTTTCTTTACAAATAAAACCGGTGCTCCCCACGGTGAAGTACTAGGCCAAATGAAACCTCTGTCAACTAAGTCTTGCAACTGCACTTTTAATTCCTTTAGCTCCGAAGGTGCCATTCTATAGGGTGCTTGAGAAATAGAAGCACTGCCAGGGATTAAGTCGATAGTAAACTCCAATTCCCTGTCAGGAGGTAAACCGACCAATTCTTCAGGGAAGATCTCAGGAAACTCTTTGACCACAGGTAGAGTTTCCAACTTTGCCTCATGTATGTCCTTGTTAATCACATAAGCAAGGTAAGCATAATACCTTTTCTGCAAGTATCTATTGGTTGCCATCTTGGAGATAAGGCAAGAAGGTAAAACTTTCCTTTCTCCTTGAAAGGTAAAGTCCAAGTCTCCCGACTTTTTAAAAGTCACAGTTTTGGAAAAGCAATCTATCACTGCATTGTCTTTAGACAACCAATCCATTCCCAAAATCACATCAAAATCATACATTCCTAATGGAAACAAATTAACTGGTAATTCATGCTCCTGAACCATAATGGTACAATCCGGATAAACCACATCAATTTTCAAAGTTTCTCCCACTGGGGTACTAACGACCATAGGGATGTCTAACCTCCTAGACTCTCTACTCAAATGCATGACATATGAATTAGCAACAAAAGAATGAGTTGCACCCGGATCTATTAAGATCCTAGCATTTGCCTTAGAAATTGGGAGAGTACCTGTAACCACTTCAGGAGTAGCCTGAGCTTGTTGTTGAGTCATAGCATAAATTCTGGCTGCAGTTCGAGGTCTACCAGGCTGTCCACTCTGTCAAAGGCCAGTAGATGAACCAACTTGAGATTGTGCCCCAATTCTATCTATAAATGCTGTCGGCTGAGGTGCAGCAGTAGGTTGGGTCCTTTCCCTTTAACCCACTGACAATTGACTAGTAATTCCCTTGTTCTCCAGCTTGGGACAATCCCGTTTCTTTTGTCCCGGTTCTTTGCAGTAAAAACACACACCCTGTAGTCTCCAACATTCACCAGGGTGATTCCTCCCACAATAGGGACACTGAGGATAAGTCAATGTATGAGGTCCTCCTGACCTCCCAGGTAGCGATCTAATCTGCTGTTAAGGTCCGATGATAAATCTGCTAGAAGAACCACTAAAAGGTTTTCTGTCTAATCCCTCTTGAAATCTCGAGGATTTGTAACCACTGACACTGCTCTATACATAACTTTTCGTAGGCCTTACGTCCTCACTCGAGGACTGCCCTTTTTCTTTCTGAACTTATCTTCTCTATCTTTCATTTCTTTCAGATTCTGTTCAGTTTTGATTGCCATGTTGACCCATTTATTAAAGTCATCTATATCCAGGGTCGTCAACCTATCTCGAATACTAACATGTAGCCCATCTTGGAATTTCTTGCATCTGTCAGCATCGTTGGCTACTACTGATAGAGCAAATTCTGATAGTTCGCTGAATTTTTGCTCATACTCTGCTACTGACATACTACCCTGTTTTAAATTCATAAACTCAGTCCATTTCTTTTCCCGCAAGGCCCGAGAATAGTATTTTTCTTCAAACTCTTTTTGAAAGTCTGCCCAGGTTATGGCAGGACGTCCAGCATACCTCTGCACTGTAGTTTTCCACCATGTGTGTGCATGATCCTCAAAAATTGCACCGCACATGGTAACCTCATAGGCTCGGGAATCTAAAGAGTAATGGAAGTAGTCTCAATTTTTTGTAGCCATGACCAGGCTAAATCTGATTCCAAAGATCCCGTGAAAATCTTGCAACCCATATTCTTCAGATCTTTATAGTAATCAACTATCCCCTTTTCAGTAGAGGCAGTCAAAGCGGGAATTACTTTTGCCAAGGCCGCAACTACCTCAGCTAAATTAAGATCAGCTGCTGGGGGTGCTGCAACAGAAAATGAACCAACAGCTGAAGCTTGTTCTTCAATTTGCTCATCAAAATTCTCATTTCTATTCCTATCCCTATTTTTGGGTAGGGATTGATTCTAGACCTTCCTCTTCGACATGGTGGCATCGTGTTTGATTTTTTTGCACAAGTGACAATATTTTAATACTTCAACAAATAGTTTCTAAGTCTACAAAACCTATAACCTTGCTCTGATACCAAATGGAAACACCCTGTCCAGATAATCTACCTAAAATCCGGAAGAGTTTCCTTTCTATCTCAACTATAACCCTCCTGCAAATAACACTCAATTCATATCCTCAACCAGCAATATTTCTCAATACTATAATCACATATATCCATGCATATTCAAAAATTACCCATGATCAATTTATGCTCAAGTCAAAACATATTGATCTGTTGTCTCATATCTTCAAATATATATAATATATCCAGAAGTAAACCTATCTCAGCAAGGTTTACTAGATAAAAACATCAAGAGATCAAATCTTCTAGAAAAATAGATATGATGCCCACCACGTCAATATACTCTTGAAGCGGAGAGTAGAGGAAGGCAGCAATCTCTACACTTAACTGTGACCTGAAAATAAGAAATAAGAAGAGGTGAGATATATGAATATCTCAATGAGTAGACAACACTTAAAGCGTGTGAAAACTATAATAGTAACCTATAAAGCATAATTGACATTTTCAAAATAAATAATAGTAAAACCATAATGAGTAATTCAAAGATGTAGCAAAGTTTTCAAATATATAACAATATTATAATATTAAATCAATGTATAAAATCTGTAAAGTAAATCAGGTTACGTATAGTTGGGCTCCAACTTACTGTCATGCATAAGAATACATCCATGAATAACCAGGCAATATCCATGTAGGCATACTAGTAGCCAGCCCCAAAGGCCAATTGTGTGGTGGTTGGACCCATCGTTCAACCTTGTCAGTGGCACGTATTCGCGGTCGACCACGACCTCTTGTTGTAACCGCCACTGGTTCTGGTTGTATGTCATCCGCCATTTCTTCTGTATCAAAAATTTGAAACCCACTGCTAGAGGAGCCAACACTCAGTCCACCCATAAAGGGAACCTGACTACTAGATGGACCCACAAATGATGTACCTTCAAATACTGACGCAGGAGTTCTAAACTGATACATTGTAGTTAGATATGTTGAACTTGGACTTGGGAGCTGGTCATCTAACCTCGTCATTGGCGGTGATAGTCGGTAACACTCATCAACATCATATCGGGGGTGACTGAAGGAATAACTATGACTGGATGGTACTCCATGATCCCATTCAGGTTTAGGATGACTAAATGACATCCTCGGTGCAGTGAACTCCGATTCATGTGATGAGGCCGGTTGACGCGTCCGCCCACATTGTCGGCTAGGTCTAGGAGCTTCCATTTCCTATATAGGAGGGACTGGATTTAAGTTCGTCCGGTAAATGGCACACTCCTAACATCCTCATACCTCGACGGTAGACAAACAAAAGGTCGACCTTCATTTTTATACCATCCTATGTAATTATCAGATGAGTTGAAATTATTACCAACAATCAGATAACCTGTCGGAATTCGTTGAGAACGTATATCCCACCAATGGATCCATTGTTGATGCTTCGTAGGTCATAAATCTTCATGACGCCAACGCATGTCAATCTTGTGAACCTTATCAAGGTTCACCGGTGCTTGCAGAATTGATTGTTGCACCCAAATTGTCGCAACACCCTATCATGTGGTGCCACTCTACATATGAAAAACATATCAATGCTGTGTTTGCTTTCCATATATTACAATTATTGTAGGCATCCGATAGGAGGCATGCCATAATTTCATTTGAAGAATATGGCATCCACAGAAACTGCGAATAATTATTACAAATTATTAGTTTCATATGGATTAAATACAAAAATACTTGAATGTAACAATCGAAACATTTATCTTATTATATCCTAGTCGATCTAGTCATAATCTTATACTTGCAAGGTCGATCGGAGTCTCGGTAAGATCTCTACGATGACTCCACCTATTAAAATGCATATAAAATCTTAATAGACCTATAAAAATACAAGTTCGTACAAAATTAATAAAATAGTAAAGATTATTACTTGCTTGCAAGGGGGTATACAGCCGAAACATCCACATGCGGAGCAAGAAATGGCAGTCGATACCAAGCCCATGATTGTAGAAGCACTAAACATCCACCTATGTCATGGTTTTTTGGAACTGTAGCCCGGCACAGTTCTCTATACAAAACCGCCAAACACGCAGAACCCCAACTATAATTTACCGCATGCTCTAAATCACGTAGTAATAAAAGATATATTAAATGTACCCGACTGCTCGATTTGTCAGGCATTAGTAATCCTCCAATCAAACGTAAAATATATGCTCTAGCAGCATATTGTATTTGTTCTTCACTTGCGTGTAATGAAAGATCTTGAAAAGATTTCAACCAATTTAGTCTCACCGTTGAGCCAGATATATATACTCATCTGGAGGTATCGTGCCCAATAGATTTTGACACTCTTCATTCCAATCTAGAAAGCTTGCGCCTGTAACTGCATCGCCATGGACCGGAAGTCCAAGTTGAAGCGCAACATCTTCTAGAGTTACCGTGCATTCACCAAACGAAAAATGAAAAGTGTGCGTCTCGGGTCTCCATCGTTCGATCAACGCACTGATTAAGTCGGGTTGTAGCAAAAATTGTCGAATTTGAGTTGCGTGATAAAATTCGACTCTTCTTAAGTGATTAAGACGCGACGAGTATCCTGTTGATAATTAATTAAATTAAATTAAATAATTAAAAAAACTATAATAATTAAAAAATTAAACAATATAAAAATTATAAAACTCTAAAACTCTAAAATGACAAAACAATAATAATTAAAAAATTATACAAATTTGATAATGTAATACAAATAATATTTATAAAAATTTACTTACCTCTTTAAATATAACCGAGGATATGTGATTCTCTTGCAACCTCAATAATGATGATGAAGCCATTTTTAAATCAACAAGAAGAGATTTTGTATGGAAGAAGGAAGAAGGAAGAAGGAAGAAGGAAAAATTTGAGATTTTTTGTAGAAAATATGAGGAAGAGGGGGTATTTATAGGTATTTGGGATGTATGGGGGGAATTTGAAGGCAATGGGTCACTTGACCGTTGCCTTCAAATTTGAATTTTTTTTCAACCGTTGGTTATTTAAAATTTAAAATACAAAAATAAAAAAACAATTGGGAAATCGCCATGGCCCATGGCGATTTTCCAACTGTATTTTAAAAAATATATAAAATTTCCCATGACGATTTTTCAACTAATTAAAAAAAAAAGATTTTGATACTTAATTTAAAAATAACGATATTTTGAGAATTAAAAAAAAAAACCCATAAAAAGTCTTATATATATCATAAAAAATAGACAAATAGTATAAATGAGAATTTATAATTGCCCCAACCACTTCCACCTAGAGTTGGGTAAAATATATCTTCCATAATTAAAACTCAATTAATTATTGCCTATTATAATTAGTTTTTATTTATTTATAATATTGCCTAATATTATCAATAATTATTGAAGAAAATAAAAAGTTAAAAAAAATTGAAAAGAAAAGCAATTGTTTTCCATGGGTAGAAATTAAGAAATTAATAATACGAATCTTTTTCTAATATTAAAAAAAACCATTGAATGTCAATCTTTTTGCCTTTTTAGGTCTCAAAATTATATCTTATTTTATTTTTGGACATTATAACAACTTTTACATTCAAAATTTTTAATATTTTACATGAATTTGCAAAATTAGAAGAGATAGATGTCTATAAAAAGAAAAATCTAAGGAGGAACTCATAAAATTTAAAAGTCATAGGATAGAAAGCGATGATGAAAAAGTCGAATCAGATCGATTAATAATTACGTTAAATCGAGAATAGGTAGGTTGTTCGATCCAATATGATATATAAAATGGAAAATATCTTAAATTGATAGAAAATCGATTTAATTAATAAAAAATTGGATAAAATCGATAAAAAACTAATTTTATATATATATTTTTATTTTTTTTGTAATTGATGAAATTTTAATATTTAATCTCTTAATTTTATATTAAAGATTATAACATTAAATTAAATGCATATTTTTATTAATTATTTATTATATTTAATATTTATTTAATATTAAAATTATTTTTTAAATATTTTAAATATTAAATTAAATCAATACAATCAATTAAATAAGTTAAGTCGAAAACCAAAAATTTGATCGATTTAATTTTCGATCAGATTCTTTTAAAAGTTTATATTTGATGCATTGACAGTGTAAAATTCTCATATACTGTCAATGAATCACAACATAAAATATCTCATTAATAAGTAAAAAAAATAAAAGACTTATAAATAAATATAAAAATCGATATAAAAAAACATCTTATTAATATTTATTTAAAAGTATTTGTTATTATTAATTTTACTCGTTAATGAATAATCTTGATTGATAGTACATAGTGCATCATTCTTTTTTTAAAGCGTAAATTCGTTAAAAATAAACCATCATTGTTAGTTAAAAGCATGAAAACCACCCATAGAAAGAGGTAAGGGTAATTTGGGCATTTGAATAATAACCAAAATCAGTATTTATAGAACATTTGGCCTCGTCTTTTCTGATTCGATAAATATGACCAGACCCAAGTTTTTTAAAACCCTAATTTCACCCTTCTCTTTAATTTTCTCCCCCATTTCTCTCTCAAAATCCAAAAAGAAATAAATCACCAGATTATATTAAATAGAAAAAATAATCAATTTCTCATCAAACACTTACTCATAAAATCGTTTTTATTTTCCATTTTACTTTTTTATTTTGTTTTTTCTTCTTCTTCTTCTCATTTTTCATTGTTTTAGATAACTTTTGTCTTTGTTGAAAACTAGGGTTTGCTCTAACGGTGGGTTTTGTGTGTTGAAATTAGGGCCTTTAAATTTTCATTTCTCCTTTAAAGGAAGTGTGGGTTGTGGTGGCTTCCCAAATATATATCCTGTGAGTAATCTCTATTCCTTTTATCTCTGCAAGCATTTTTTTTATGGGTATTGTTGGATTTTTTTTTTTTTAATTTATGATTGTTTTTTGGTGCGGTTGTTTCGTTTCATTGGTTTCTTGGTAAAGCGGCATTTTGTTTTTTTACTAAAGAGAATTTTCAATTTTGAATCTAGGATATGGGAAATTTTGGGCTGGAAATGGTTATATTACTGTGTTTTTATGCCTTAATATCGATGGGTATTGGTGCATTATGGAATTAAGATATTTGGTGGGCACCAAGAATTTCTTTTCTTGAAAAAAAGGAATTTTCTTTTTGACTTCTTGAATAAAGTTTTTGTAATAAATATTACTCCATTGGCATGGGTTTATCCTATATGATATCACATTTTTACAAATGATTTCCCGAATGAGCTTCTAGAAAAGAGAAATGTCTTTTTTTAAATCTTCGGGAGCCAGGGGAATTTGCTGTTGTAGATTTTTTTTTTGTTGTCCAGGCAAATAGGTAAAAAACTCATTTTGTGGTGTTAGAGGTTTTGTGTTAACTCAATGCTTTTTTCTTCGTCATATTCTCCTTGAAGTTTTGCTATTCCTCAGGGTTCATTTCTGGAAATGGTTTTCTTTGCTTTGCTGTATTTATTTAAATTGCTTAAACAGCTCGATATTATGCCTTTGGCTCCATTGTTGCTTCTGCCTTATAAGTATGATTTAACTTCATTTTGCAATTTAACATGTTTTCCTTGGCCTTGTTGGTGTTCTCTTTGTACTGCACATGTTTTACTAGAATCTTTTCTTTTTTGGATTTTCTGGTGAATGACTGTGAGGAATATGGTGTTTTAAACTAGGTTTTGAAGGTGAGTTTTGGTTGGAAAAGATGTCATCAAGGTATCAAATACTTGATAATCGACCGATTGATCAATGGAGGGTTACAGAGTTGAAAGAAGAACTTAAGAGGCGGAAATTGACAACTCGGGGCTTGAAAGAGGATTTGGTAAAACGTTTGGATGAAGCGCTTCGAATTGAGACGGAAAATACTGAAAAGGAGGCAGATAATGGTTTTAATTCTGATCCCCAGCCTATAGTTGAGGGAGGGATTGAAAAAGCATTGCCGGTTATTGCTGAGACAGTTAAAGATGTTGTGGATCATAGTGGCAGTGGGATTGAGAAGGGGAGTGGGGTGAAGGTTCAGGTTGACATTAATGATAGTGCCGCTGCTTTGGGTCATGGAGGAGTTCAAGGAAGGGACATATTGGTGGAAGAGGAGCCCTTTATTCAAACCACCGTAGTTCAGACTGAGATAACAGTTACCAAAACTGTGGTAGCTGAGGTACCATTGATTGGACAAGATTTGCAGAGCTCGGGACAAGAGGAGAATGTGAATTCTGATATCCAAGTGGAGTATGAGGATCTTAAGCCCCAGGTGGAGGATGATGATCCAAAGCCCTGGTTGGAGAATGAGGGTCCAAAGCCCCAGGTGGAGAGTGAGGGTCCAAAGCCTGAGGCGGAGAATGATGATCCAAAGGCCCAGCTAGAGAGTGTGGGTTCAAAGCCTCAGCTGGAGAATGATGATTCGAAGCCCCAGCTGGATATTGAGGGTTCGAAGGCCCAGCTGGAGAATGAGGGTTTAAAGGCTCCACATGAGGATGACATGCATGACTCTTTTGCTCCGAAGATGGTTGAGAATGATGATCCAAAGGCCCGGTTGGAGAATGAGGATCCAAAGCCCCAGGTGGAGAGTGAGGGTCCAAAGCCTGAGGTGGAGAATGATGATCCAAAGGCCCAGCTAGAGAGTGTGGGTTCAAAGCCTCAGCTGGAGAATGATGATTCGAAGCCCCAGTTGGATATTGAGGGTTCGAAGGCCCAGCTGGAGAATGAGGGTTTAAAGGCTCCACATGAGGATGACATGCATGACACTTCTGCTCCGAACAACCAGGTATCTGAGGTCTGCCCTATTTTTGGGTTTCAAGTAAAATCTGATTCTATTTCTGCTGATTCTGTGTCAAATAATGAAAAGATTGAATTAAAGGATAATATTATTGCTGATAATGTCAAATTAGACCTAGATGTTGTTAAGCCAGAGATGGTGGAACCATCATCCAGCAAAGTTGTTCCAATTAGTGGTGAATCACATCCAATGGATGTTGAAAAGCCACCTGAGAACAAGGCGTCTGTTGATGAGAGAGATGACAAGAATGTTAGAAATGCAGACATTGAGAATAAAAATGACAGTGCAGAGATGGGGTACTCAGAAAAATTAAATTTAGATAGAAGTTCTGGTGATGACTCTATGGAGGAGGATGTGCTTGAGAGTAAACAAATTGATTCAAAATGTAGTACTGATGAAATGGGAGAAAAGAGTGAGAAGAATGAAGCGTCTATTATAAAGGAGAAAAGTCCTGTTGATGTTGTAGGAGATGATTTATCTGCTGATATGCAGGACGTCTTTGTTGAGAATAAGAGCCGTTCTTCTGTTCCTGCCGAGAAAAGAAAGCTTCATGGTAAGTGACAATGGCCTGCAATTGTTACTGTCCTTTCTTTGCCTATCTGCATACTTCTACTTTACTGATAGCATTTTGAAGCTAAGGTGATTGGATAATAGTGCTTGTACTTAACAGACATGCTTAAGACTACTAATTTAAGTTGGTTTTTTGAAACTTGATCTGCTTCAGTTGTACTTATGGAATGTGATGATTTTGTTTTAATTTTTTGTAGTCAATAGTTTGTAGACATAGTTTCCATGGATGGCACATGCTTTGCATATTATGAGAGAGCTTTACTTGTTAAAAACTGCATTTTGGTTTTTAAGTTAATATCTATAGTTTTTGACTAGAAATTGCTGTAATGTTCATTCCTATACTTTTCTATATTGGTTTTTGCGACTGCCTGGATTACAAAATTTCTAGGTATATTTAACATTGAGTTTGCTCTGTTGTTGAGGAATAAATTTTAAACTTTTGCTCTTTTGTGGGAATGAAACTGGTAGTTTGCTTCTGGGTGAATGGGCAATTCTCACCTGATGAGCTGTCTATACAGATCAGGAAGCTGTTGGGAACAATGAGCCTTCAAAAAGGCGCAAATGGAACTCTGACAGTATAAAAGTTCCAGAGCAGCAAGGCTCTAATCTTACGCCCACCACCACACCTAAAGATACTACTCAGCCTGCTGCTGCTTTGAGACGTAACTTCTCTAGATCAGACTCAACGGCAAGTGAAGATACACCCAAGGAACGAGTTGGTGAGTTGTCATTTCTCAGTCGGATATAAAATGTATTCTACTGATTGTTGCTTTAACATCTAAAAGGTTTCTGTTCATCCTTCTTATTTGGCAGTTCCCCCTTCACAAAGACCTCAAACCACTTCCCTCAGAATTGATCGTTTTCTGCGCCCTTTTACCTTGAAAGCTGTGCAAGAACTTTTAGGGAAAACTGGGACTGTTACGAGCTTCTGGATGGACCACATTAAGACCCACTGCTATGTTACTGTAAGACTTTTTGCTTTTGTTTCTAACTCATCCTCCCCTGGGACTCTTGTGGTCTATGATTAATTCTTCATTTTGGCATTTTGTAAGTTGGGCTGATTCAGTAGATCTAATCAACTGTTTGGGGAATTACTTTATTGATGCAGTATTCATCTATGGAAGAAGCAATAGAGACACGAAATGCTGTTTACAACCTGCAATGGCCACCTAATGGTGGACGTCTATTGGTGGCTGACTTTGTTGATCCCCAGGAAGTTAAATTTCGGCTGGAGGCTTCACCTCAGACTCCGACTACTCCTGGGACTTCTGGTTCTACTTTTCCTCAAGCTCAACCTACTTCTCAGCCCCAGCCCTCACCTCGTCAACAGGTTTCTAGACAGCAGCTTCCACCGCCTTCAGCACTTCCACCACCACCGCCTTTGTCTAACCCACCACCGGTTAGAGAACGGCTCCCTCTTCCACCTCCACCTCCAGAGAAACTAGATCTTCCTATTCTCACTCTGGATGATCTGTTTAGGAAAACCAAAGCAACTCCGCGTATCTACTATTTGCCTCTGTCTGAAGAACAAGTTGCAGCAAAGCAAGCAGCACGTGGCAGAAACATCAAGCAGTAGGGATCAGGCTATAATTTATCCCTGGCTGCTCTTCCGGTTTTCTTATCGCTTGGTCTGTATGTTAGATAATGGTAAGAAAGTGTCACATAATTGCATCTTTGCAGGTCTGCAGGTGTTGCTTATTGGAAGGAATTGTTCCAGCCATGCGGAGGGAACTTGTCCTGTGATGGGTTTTGGTTTTCTGACGGCTGCTTTGGGCTGATGAGTTTTAAGTTCCATTTAGCATTAGAATCCTTCAAACTTAGAGCTCTCTTTAGTAATGGACTGAATCTCCTTTGTTCGAATTTGCTTTTCCTACTTTTATGAACCTGATTTGGTAGAATCTAACTTCTTCTGGATGATGTTCTGCATACATTTGTTAAGGAATGTAGAATCCCCTATACTATATTATTATCATCTCTAACTCTAACTAAATTTCAGTTGCAAAGGCTATATTATAAAAATTTGCAGTTTACTCCTCCTTCCCCTTCTTAAGCAAATATATAATCACAATCTCTCTAATTTACCTCTTCTTTTCTTCTCTAATTTATCTCTCTAATTTGACTCGTGATACTAATTCAGTCAATCACATTATAAAAAGGCTATATTATAAAAATTTGCAGTTTACTCCTCCCTCCCCTTCCCAATCAAATATATAATCACAATCTCTCTAATTTATCTCTTCTTTTCTTTTCTAATTTATTTATCTAATTTGACTCGTGACATTAATTCAGTCAATCACATTATATATAATTAGAATTTCACTCACAATGTGAGTAAAAATATATTTTTTTAAAATATAATAAATTGTGTTTTAAAAAAACTAAATGTAAAGAAAAATGGGTAGTTTTTGTTAGTTGATAATTTTTGTAAGCGGATAATTTTTGTAAGCGGATAGTTTTTTAAAAAATGGATAGTTTTTTAGAAGTAAATAGGTAAATTTTTTATAAATATTAAAAGACATATATATTTTTATTATATATATTTTTTAACACATAATGGTTTTTTGATATTTTCGGTGACTGAGTTGGTGTCACTTGATTTAGTGACACCAACTCAACCACTCTCTTCATATATAGTATAGATATAGATATTACCAAGAAAATTGTTTATGATAATCATCAACTTCCTTAATACTAAATTTTGCTTCACATCCTTTGCATGTGATTTGACACGTTAATTACAAATTAAAATTTATTATTTATAAAATTTACCATACTTAATTTAAAAAAAAAAACATCAATATTAATTTAATCTGCATAATAAATAATAAACTTATATTGAGCATAAATAAAATTTAGAAATAAATTTTTAATTAATACAAATGAGAATGAATGAAATCAAAAAATTAAACTATAAATATTAATTATTAAGTATAAAATTTATAAAAATATAAGAGATAAATAAATTTTTTTACTTTATGAAAACACCAATAATTTATTTATAAAATATCATGAGATAAACAATTTTTTTTACTTGATGAAAACACCAATAATTTATAGAGCGTAAAAAATAAAAAAAAATTAAATTTGAAAAAAAATATATATATATATATATATATTTTTTTTTTGCAAAAGAAAAGAGAGCAAAAAGTAAAGGTAAAAGTATTTATCAAACGAAAAACTAATCACTGCTTATATTGTTAACAAACTAATAATGCAAAACCAATTTATTTTTAGATTCTTATTGAGATTTATTTTCAAAGAAATTATATTATTTATCAAACCTTTTTTTTTTGTTTGTTTTTAAATGTGTTGTTATCAAAATTCATTATAAATTGTTTTTTTTTTTCAAATTATTATTTCATTATATTCTAATTAGTCTCCCTAAATAAATTAAATGATTTGAATGAGCAAAGATCTTGACATATAATTATAAATTTAAAAAATTAGAAATATCAAACTTGTTAAGACCTTAAAAGAGCATGAATTAAGGATTTAGGTTTATCCTTATTATTATTAGTATTAGTTTAGCGAATGTAAATTTGATAGAGATATATCTACAATTGGCATATGCTTAAAAATATTAATAGGATAAGTTTTGTAACACCTTTTTATGCTTTATTTAATTTGATAATATAAATAAGATTTAAAATTCAAAATCAAATTAAATTAGTTAAAGCAAGTTTTGTAAATATAATGGATTCTTAATTTTGCCTTCTAATTATATTTTTTTTACTTATTATCCTTTTAAATTATAAGATCAAACATCTTGCAATCAATAATTCTATAGTTTTAGATCTAAATTTGAAGAAATTCAATGTTAAAAAAGTTTTATTAATATTTTAAATTTAATCCTAAAATGATTAATCTTTTAGAAACATATAACTTCCAAGTTGCTACAAATTTTATGAAGTTAAGATTCAACTACTTTAAAATTTCATTTTACATATATGAGTTCTCCATTACAACATTATAAAATAAAATAGTGTGAATTTGTGAAGAAAATTGATACTAAATGTATTTTATTAAAATATTTTAAAATTATAATT
Source organism: Fremontodendron californicum (assembly GCA_030761205.1). Taxonomy (NCBI): domain Eukaryota; kingdom Viridiplantae; phylum Streptophyta; class Magnoliopsida; order Malvales; family Malvaceae; genus Fremontodendron; species Fremontodendron californicum. Next base: position 6,046,487 of record JAULJL010000010.1, read on the forward strand.
GTAAAATATAAATAAATGATTTTGATTAATAATTGATTCATCAATAGAATTTTACTTACATCATTTAATATTATAAAAAACTATTTGTATGAAATTAGCAATCTTATATTAAAAAAAGTTAATTATAAAATGAAAATTTTATTAAAATAAATTAAAATATGAAGAAAAAAAATTAAGCCCAAATTGATTTAAAAAATCTTACTTACCAAATCTTTTTGCATTTAAACGATGTTAAAACTAAATTTGTTCATATTTATAATGACATGAGATTTAATTACTTATGGACTCTAACTTTAACTTTGTTTTATATATCTATAAAATTAATCTTATTATTAAAATTATAATAAATTAAAACTAATTTACAATGATAATTTAAAATTTTAATCAAAAAGGAAAATTTAATGATTCATGGCCCAAAGCTATTTACAGAATTATCATAAAAAAATTCTATCATAATGACAACAATTCAATATAATTAAAATTCTTTTTTATCTATAAAACTAATCTCATTATTAAAATTTAAAATTATAATACATAAAAATTAATTGAAAATAACAAATTAAAAATATATATTTTTATCAGTTCAGAAATTTTTGCGTATACATGTATATATTATAAATAAAGATATAAGGCATCACGTGCGATCCACTCGTCAAAAACACTTTTGATCACCACACCCTAACGCATCTCTTCTTTCATTTCATCAAACACTTGGAATACTCTATTCTTCTTAATTATTTGCATAACCCTGCCATGTCACATTTATATTCAACCGTGTGATACGAGCCAAATTGATATCAACTGGTAACCTGATAGAACAGAGAAGAATATAGAGGAGGAAGGAGAGAGTTGTAGAAGAATAGGAGAATGAAAAATAGAAAATGATAGAGTGTAGAGAGAAATTATAATTTTTGTTATGAATTCTATCTTACAATATTCTGTTTAGACAGTAAGTATACATATATTTCTACCTTAAATTGTTGACTCGACTAACATTTATAATTAATAAACTGACTACACCCTTTTGGCCCATAACAATACCCCACTCTTCAGAACATCCTTGTCCTCAAGAATGGAAGCTTGAGCAACATAATGGCCACAACAATTTTCAAAAAGGTAATATCATCAAACCAGATCAGCAACATTTGATGGTAGCTCCTTGATGACCACATTGTAGAACTTTTTGTCCAAAGAGGCTTGAATTGGTTCATGGCAATATCAAGCCATGGCTTCATATTCCCATTGAAGTGCACCACTGCGGCATTGCGAATCTCATCCATGCTAATGCTAGGATTATAGCCAAGTCCAAGAACACACCAAGACTTGTCCAGCGTTTTTCTTGTCGAGTAATATGTGATCAAATCAGGAGGCAATGTTCCCAATTTCCACAAGGGCCTGTTCCTATGTAGATTCTGCCAGTAATGATACTCCTCCGTACACTTTTCCCTCCTATGGAAAAACCCAAAACAAGAGGTTTGAATTATGTCATTGAAGTTTGAGTAGCACATGTGGATGTGGATCCTGGTAGTGACAAGCCTGAAGAATCGCATAGCTTTACAAGCCTTCGATTTCTCCCCTTGTGGATTCAAGTCTGCACCGCTCATGGAATTGTTAAATTCGTTCATCACATTGGAAGTAGATGTGCTAATCAGGGATTGTTTGCTTTCATTCAACTCGTCCTCCTCTCCAACTACTACCTCATCGTCATTACAGTTGTTACCATCATTCCCAGTGCCATTCAAGTTAATCTCATCCATCATCCTGTGGAAAATATGGTCACAGGTGCATTACCGATTCTGTCATCTTGGAATGAAACCAGTTGGAATTTGTGAACAGACTCCCTTGGTCATCACCAAGCCTCAAGGGTGATATGATAACAACCAGTGATACTAATGATGTAGCCCTTAACAGCAACCAACCTCCAACAATTGCATCACCTCCAATATTCCAAAGGCTATGAAGATAAGCCCCAATAAGTCAAGCAACTGAGTGTTGCTCCATATACTGGAACATGTCGATCCTGATCAGCAGATTCTCCTCATCAAAGAGTTGTTCCGCTAGTGCCTTAACGAGTTTCGTCTTGCCAACACCAATTGGACCCAAGAAAAGGAATGAGCCAGTTGGTTGTTGTGGCCTTCCTAGTCCAACTTTTGACCCCAAAAAAGCCTCTGTAACAGTATCAATTGCTCGGTCTTGTCCCACCACTCGCTGATGCAACCTGTCTGCAAGCCCAATCAATTTCTCTTTCTCATTCTGTCCAAGTCTGTGACAGGAATTCCAATCCAACCGCTTACAACCTCTGCAATGTGTTCTGACCCAACCGTTTCTGTTAACATTAAATTCTCAGTTTCACGTTGCAACATAGAAAAATGATGCTCTTGGGAACTGACTTCTGACTTAAACTTTGACAAATTGGCTTCTTGAAGCATCTCAAACTTTTGCATTTCTGCCTTTGAAACAAAAGAATGGGATACATCCTCCAAGCTGTCATTTAATACTTCTGTGATTGAATTCCTTTCAAGCATTCTCTCAAAATACTCAGTAGTACTTAGAGTATCACCATTATGGAAAACCCTTGGATGGATACCAACCAAAAGGAATACATCAGACTTCTCAAGACCAGCAATTCCAACAATTTCCTCTGCTTTAACTCGACGGGCAACCTCAGCAACAATAGCCAAATCCGCATGCCAGCTCACAGCCTTAAGACGCTCATCACCACCATGAAGCCTAAGGTCATTTAGCCACTGTCTCCTTAATCCATCATAATAGAAATGAGTCTTATCTGATATCCATTATTCATTTATATCCTCATTTAAACTTGGAAGGATACTCATAACCTCCGGACCTCTTCTACCAATCTGAATGTTGGACCCAAGTGCATCAATTACATCAATGGTCTTTGTTCCTTTCAACTCCTGGTGCCCACTGTCTCCTTTAAACAGTGTCATCCCCATATCAACATCATAACTCACCCTTCCCATTATCAAAAGCCTAAACTCGTAAGGGTCTTTGACATCCATAAGCTCATACACATCCATAAACACAATTGAATAAGCCTTCCCAAATATATATAAACCAAAAATAAGACCATCCACTTTTATATTACTCCCAAAATCACTTAATGAACTAGGAGTTAGATGAGTGATTTTACCTTCAAATAGTTGAAGTAGACTAGTCTCACTTGTCATTCTATTGGGCATTTCATCAAACATCTTGGTGTTATCAGAAGCTCCTAACATCTTGGTCTCCTCAGAGGCTTCCTGCACTGATTGATTTTCCATAGCACTCGGAGTCTCGGGTTGCACTACAACTTCCATAGGCTGTTGATTGTCGATCAAATCAGAGTGTAGGACGAGCATTCCCTCATCTTCTTGATGTTGTTTACCGGCGATTATATCATTCTTTCTCACAAACATTTGATCGATCATCTTGGTCATCTTATTACGGAAGTTCTCCAACTCCATCTGAAAATCCGCACGCCATTGCTCCACCATGCTCTGAGTGACTCATGTTTGTAACCATATTGTCACACCGTCAACCATAGCCAAGGTCGAGGCTCTGATACCAATGATACGAGCCAAATTAATATCAACTGGTAACCTGATAGAACAGAGAAGAATATAGAGGAGGAATGAAAGAGTTGTAGAAGTATAGGAGAAGGAAGAAAAAAAATGAGAGAGTGTAGAGAGAAATTATAATTTTTGTTATGAATTCTGTGTTACAATATTCTATTTAGACAGTAAGTATACATATATTTCTACCTTAAATTGTTGACTTGGCTAACATTTATAATTAATAAAATGACTACACCCGTTTGGCCCATAAAAATACCCCATTCTTCAGAACATCCTTATCCTCAAGGATGGAAGCTTGAGCAAGATAATGACCACAACAATCTTCAAAAAGGTAATATCATCAAACTAGATCAGCAACATTTGATGGTAGCTCCTTGATGACCTCAGCTGTGGCCAACACAGCCGTGACCAACGTGACCGTGACCAACGAGGACGCTGGTCTTCCAAGCATGGCATTGTGGTTTGTTACGATCCCATATTGGAAGAATAAGACTTCCTTGTGAGGTTTATATGGACTTAAGCTCTCCCACCTCAATAGCTAGCTTTTGGGGTGTAGTTCTCCAAAGGTCCATATCAATTGGTATCAGAGCCAGCCCTACCTTTGGTGGGACCAGCACTCGGAGTGGTGGCCTGGACCCAAAAAAAGAAAAAAAGGGTGCCAGCCGTGACCAACGAGGACGTTGGTCTTCCAAGCATGGTGTGGTGGTTTGTTACTATCCCATGTTGGAAGAATAAGACTTCCTTGTGAGGTTTATATAGACCTAGGCTCTCCCACTTCAATAGCTAGCTTTTGGGGTGTGGTTCTCCAAAGATCCATATTACCGTGCATTTTAGTTCATGTCACATAACAGTTTCAAAATCTAGGTCTATGCAAGAGTGAGGAAGTGATACGTGTTAAATGTGAGGTGAAGATAACTGGCAAGCACAGAAAGATTGGAGGAAATGAAGAACAGTCCTCGAGCTTCTTACCTGGTGTAATCAAGAACAGATAACAGAGAGAGGAAAAAGAAAAAGAATTTAGAAATGGACTGTAGTTGTAAATTCATTCATATCTTTCTCATCTGTACAATAGGTTTTATACTGTCAATCATTGAAAGCCAAAAACAGTTTCACAACTCTTGTAGCTGTTTCCTAAATGCTAACAGACTAACTAACTTTTAACAGCATTAACAATCACTAACAGAAATGCAAAGATTTCTTAAATTGCTTCTAACATTTTCCCATAAATCAATCCCTTCCACTTAAGAAAAACCTTGTCCTCAAGGTTAAAAAATCTGAAAAACATTACTGCATATCAAACAAAACTTCCATGCAGAATCTTCAAGGGACCCCATGAATCAAAATTTGAGTGGCCGGTTGGTTCCAATATTCCTTGCTAATATGGCCAAAGAGATCCAAGAAAGTTGAGTCACTTGGAACAAAAAACTGAGAGATGACTGTAGTGTGATTGCATAATTTCTTCATGTAATTTTTTTTTCTCTTCTTCCATAGCTTGGGTGGCAGCTTTAATGATCCTGCCTTTATGCTTTTGCACCACAATCTTTGGACAACTTCAACTTTCAGAAAATTATGGGCACTACTAGAGTCAATTAATATGTGAAACGATCTTTTCTTGACATGCACAGCGACTCCCATGATTTTATGGCCCTTGATTGCAACACCACTCATGGTTGTGGAGGAGTTGGGGCTAGACTATAATTATTGGTTTCTTGGGATGACTTTGGGGGTTTGAATAGGGGTAGGCAGTAAAAGTGGCTCTTCCAAAGTGGAAAAAGATTTGTTTCTTGTAAAGGTTTTTGGTGGTTGTGATGACGTAGGTAGCAGGGTGGTTTGTTGTAGGGAGGGTTCAATTCTTTATGAAGGGTAGCTAAAGTGGATTCTTGTAGTTGGGCTAGGATGAAGGCATGAACATTTTGACTGGTTTTTTTATGGGATCCTTTAGGCCATTTAAGAAAAGACCAAAGACCAACTGCATACTCTTCAGTGAGATCTACCTTGCCTAGCAGAAATTCAAAGTGATCATGGTATTGGGCAACCATACCTGTTTGTTTGAGACTCAATAGCTCTGTCATAGGATCCTCATATAGGTTGTCTCCACTGAACTTAGGGAAATCTACTTTGATATGCTTTGTAGTAATGTATTGTCTTCTCCCCTGAGGTGCTGTTGATGCAGGAGCTGCGACATTATTTTCTGTAATCTGGAGTTGGGCCATGATCTGATTTTGTTGAATGTTGAGAGCAGTGATGTCATTTCTTAATGAGGAGATGATTCTTTCGTAATTATGTTCTTGAAGCTTCATCTTGTTTATGAGCTCCTTGAGAGAATCCTTAACAGATTCTTCAAGTCTTCTGAAATCTTGTGATTGAGTGTTCGCTGCCATCGTCGATGCCAAGAACGCAGCTCTGATACCAAATGATACGTGTTAAATGTGAGAGGTGAAGATAACTGACAAGCAGAGGAAGATTGGAGGAAATGAAGAACAATTCTCGAGCTTCTTACCTGGTGTAATCAAGAACATGGAACAGAGAGAGGAAAAAGAAGAAGAATTTAGAAAGGGATTGTAGTTATAAATTCATTCATATCTTTCTTCTCTGTATAATAACTTTTATACTGTTAATTAATGAAAGTCAAAAACAGTTTTACAACTCTTGTAGCTATTTCCTAAATGCTAACAGACTAACTAACTTTTAAAAGTATCAACAATCACTATCAGAAATGCAAAAGTTTCTTAAATTGCTTCTAACATTTTCCCATGGCTTCTAAATCTAGGTCTATGCAAGAGTGAGGGACGGTGAAAGGTGATTTTCGGTTGGATCACGGCAACAATCTATTTTTTTTCTCTTCATTTTTGTGTTTTTTTAGCCTAAAAACTGTAGAGTCAGGAATCAATATATTTGGTCAGATTTATCAGAAGAAACCTCTGTTGAGAAAAACTTAGAGTAGATAACTCTAATTTTACCACTCAAAGAAGAAAGTTTAGATTTTAGGAAAACTCACAAATGCTCACACTTCACTCTAGACTACACTCTTTAGAGAAGAACTCCTTAAGAAAACTTAGAACTTTTATTGCTTATTGAAGCTTACTACTTGATGATATACAAATGCAAGGGAGGGGGTATTTATACAATACCAAGACAAACACAAGCCACACAAATATAAAATCTAAATAAATTACAACCACCCATTGTTGTTTAATAACAACCACACATTTAAATCACACAACTACAACCACACATTAAACCACACAATTGCAACCACACATTGTTAGGCTTTTATTTTTCCTTGGGCTGGTATTGGACAATTTAACACTCCCCCTCAATACCAGCTCTTCCTCTTTGCACCACGTTGAGTTGACGACGAAACATTTCAAATTTGTTGATACTCAAACCTTTTGTGAATAAATCTGCCATTTGATCATCTGTCTTGATCTGCTTCATCTCAATCTCTTCTTGTAGAACCTTTTCTCTGATAAAGTGATAATGCACTTCTATATGTTTGGTTCTTGCGTGAAAGACTGGATTTTCTGCCAAACGAATTGCTGACTGGTTGTCGCAATACAACGGAACTGCATAATCTACTGGTTGATGTAGATCACTCATTAGTTGTATCAGCCACGTACACTCTTGAGCTGCCATTGCTGCTGCTCGATACTCAGCTTCGGTAGTTGACAATGATACCGTTGGTTGTCTCTTACTGCACCAAGAAATTGTTCCAGAACCAAGTTTAAACATGTACCCAGTTGTTGATCTCCTGGTGTCATGATCTCCTGCATAGTCAGCATCACAATAACCAACTAACTTACAGTCTTCACCTTTCTTGTACAAAAGACCATAATCTATTGTACTTTTCACATATCTCAGTATTCGTCGAACTGCTTCTAAATGAGGCTTCTTCGGATTTTGCATATACCGACTCATCACACCAACTGTATAAGAAATGTCAGGTCGAGTCAAGGTTAAGTAGATCAGGCTACCTACCAATTGTCGATACATAGTTGCATCTTCCAAGTCTTTGCCTTCAAGTGCACACATCTTGCCATTTGGTTCCATCGGTGTTGAAATTGGCTTGCTCTCGAGCATTCCAAACCTTTTTAGCAAATCTTTAGAATATTTTTGTTGACAGAGAAATATTCCTTCTTGTATGTGATCAACCTCTAGACCAAGAAAGTGCTTGAGTTGTCCAAGTTCTTTCATTTGGAAACGAACTGATAAATTCTCCTTGGTTTGAAGAATTTCTGCCTCATAATCACCAGTTATGATTAAATCATCCACATATATCAATACGATAGCTAGCTTTCCTCCATTAGCTTTGACAAACAAGCTGGAATCTGCAGGTGTCACTGAATAACCACTATGAGTTAAAAATTCAGCAATCTTACCATACCATGCTCTAGGTGCTTGTTTCAATCCGTAAAGTGCCTTTCGCAGCTTACACACATGCTCAGGATGATTTTGGTTTTGAAATCCCAATGGTTGAATCATGTAGATTTCCCGATCTAGCTCTCCATGAAGGAATGCATTCTTCACATCCATCTGCCACAAGTTCCAGTCTTTGTTGGCTGCAAGGGCAAGTAGGACTCGTACGGTTGTAAGTCTTGCCACCGGACTAAACGTTTCATCATAGTCTAGCTCATACTTCTGAGAGAAACCACGAGCCACCAACCGTGCCTTGTACCTTTCAATCGACCCATCTGGACGATGTTTTATCTTGTAAACCCACTTGCAGGATATGGGTTTCACATCTCTTGGTTTTGGCACTAGATCCCAAGTCTGATTCTGCTCAAGCGCAGTGATCTCTTCTTTCATAGCCATAATCCACTCAGAACTCTGTGATGCTTCTTCAAACGTCTCAGGTTCTGTTGCAATTGGTTCTTCCACTATGGCTGCATTAGCATATTTGGGATTTGGCTTCCGTGCTCTTGTTGTCCTTCGGATTTGTGATTGTGGAGATGGTTCTTCCACTTCACTCGATCTAACATCTGGTTGATACACACCAGTTTGCCAAGGACTCTGGACTAACACTTGCTCGTCATCGTCATCATCACATAGGTCTTCTACTTCGTCTGAAGTTGATTGAAGTTGGACAATATACTCTCCCATTTTCTGTTGTAGCATGTCTTCAAATTCTTTTGAATCTGACAACACCTCCTTTTCTGAGGACCACCAAGAAGATGCTTCATCGAATACCACATTGCGTGAAGTGTAACATCTTCCACTCGTAGGATCACAACATTTCCACCCTTTCCTTTGGTTGTCGTATCCCACAAAGATACACCTAGTTGCTTTCTTATCAAACTTGCTACGTAAATGATCAGGAACAAATACATAACATACACAACCAAATACTCGAAAGTAGCTGACTGAAGGTTTCATTTTCCACAATTTCTCAAAGGGTGAAACAAACTCTAACCTTGGTTGAGGAAGTTTGTTGATCACATGGGCTGCGGTTCTCATAGCTTCGGCCCAAAATCTTCCGGGTACATTCTTTGCATGCAGCATACTCCGACAAATTTCTGCAAGATGCCGATTCTTTCTCTCTGCTACACCATTCTGTTGTGGTGTATTGACACAAGTATACTGATGACGTATGTTGCATTCTCGTAGGTATTGAGAGAATTCGCCTGAGCTATATTCTCCTCCATTGTCTGTGCGCAAGCAACATATCTTCTTTCTCACTTCTCCTTCAACTATCTCTTTGAACTCTTTAAACTTTGAGAAAGTGTCAGATTTTTCTTTCATAAAGAAAACCCACACATACCTGGAGAAATCATCAATAAACGTCACCATGTACCGCATTCCACTAATTGATGGTTGCTTAACGGGCCCAAATACATCAGAGTGAACTAACTCTAATGGTTCTTTTGCTTTAAACTTTGACTCCTCGTATGGCAATTGGTGTGCTTTACCATATTGGCATCCTGCACAAACTGTGTCTGTTCTTATGTCAAGCTGAGGAAGTCCCTTAAGCATCGACTTCTTCATCATCATACTTAGCTTGGAATAACTAACATGACCTAACCGCATGTGCCATAAATCTGCTGTATCGCTCCTTCTTGTCTTGTCTACATATGCTGACTCTGCTGACATCACGTAGACTGACTCCAGACGTCGTCCTTCCATCATCGGCTGTCCTGAGATTTTGAGATCACGATATACCTTCACATCCCTTGGACCAAACAGAATATGGTGACCTGACGATGTTAATTGTGCCACTGAAAGCAAATTTTTCTTCATGCCTTGGACATGGTAAACATCTTGTAGTGGTACCTGATTATGACTATATCGAGGTGCTACTACCGTCTTACCGATGTGAGTAATCGGTAATCTTGAATTATCAGCTGTCACAACAATGCGATTTCCCTTGTATTCTGACAGGTTCTGCAACTTCTGTTTATCGCCTGTCATGTGATTTGAGCAACCTGAATCGACAATCCAGTCATTCTCATAGTCAATTCGGTCAGCCGTTGTTACTGTGAGAGCTAACTCTTCCTCTTCCATAGCAAAAAATGCTTCAGCGTCCCAATCATCTTCGTTTTTCTCCTTTGTACTAGAAGTAGCAGCATTGCTCTCAGCGGGCCTTTTGTTAAACCAACAATCTTTTGCCATGTGACCTTTCTTGTCACAGTTGTAACAGTTACCTTCAAATCTTTTATTGTTGCTACGATTCTTTGAAGCTCCCCCTGGACGAGAGCTCCCTTCTCCTTGATGACTTTTTGTCTTGTCACCATACTTTTTAGATCCACCACCGACATGCTGTTTGAATCTGCCTTTGCTTTTGTTGGTGTAGAGTGCTTCCTCTTCACTTTTCAATGAGACCCCTCCCATTTGCTTGGCCATAGATTCTTGACCAACAAGCAAATTTTCAAACTCTACAAGTGATGGTTGAGTTGGCCATCCTTGTATAGCGGCAACGAAGCTGCGATATTCGGGCCTCAAACCATGGATAATTATTCTTTTTACCCTGGTATCTCCAATAGCAGCTGTAGGATCTAAATCAGAAATTTCACGGCATAACGTTTTTACCTTGTGAAAGTATTGAGCAATCGGTATATCTCGTTGTGCAACTGATAACAATTCATTCTCAAGAAGTTGAAGTCTTGTGTCATTCTTTTTCGAAAAGAGTGCATCTAAAGTATCCCATGCTTCTTTTGGCGTTTCTAGCTTTTGTATGTGTTCCAACATTTCTTCTTCAACTGTGGTCTTAAGGGCAAACATGGCTTTACCCACTTTAATCTTCCATTTGCGCAAGGTTCCTTGAGCATCTTCTTGCTCGGGCTTCGTAACTTCACTACCACCAACGACTTCCCAAAGGTCTTGACCTTGTAGGTAAGACATCATACACGTCTTCCACGTGTTGTAATTTTTGTGATTGAGCTTCTTGATTCCTCCAACTACTTGAAGATCACCCATCGTGTCGGCAAGACTCTAACAATACCGAACAAGCTTGATTTTGAGACACAAACTTGTAGAGTACAAACTCCTTACGACTCAAGAACGCTCAAACCAAAAATAGTACCTGAATAACTATTTCACCGTGAACAGTACCGTATACGTGAATAGTATCGTATACCATATACTTGAATAAATCTCGTATATGTTAACAATTACTATAAAAGTATATAGTGACACGTGTGAATAGTAACTATGGTAGTAACTCACAACCTAGCTCTGATACCAATTGTTGAGAAAAACTTAGAGTAGATAACTCTAATTTTACCACTCAAAGAAGAAAGTTTAGATTTTAGGAAAACTCACAAATGCTCACACTTCACTCTAGACTACACTCTTTAGAGAAGAACTCCTTAAGAAAACTTAGAACTTTTATTGCTTATTGAAGCTTACTACTTGATGATATACAAATGCAAGGGAGGGGGTATTTATACAATACCAAGACAAACACAAGCCACACAAATATAAAATCTAAATAAATTACAACCACCCATTGTTGTTTAATAACAACCACACATTTAAATCACACAACTACAACCACACATTAAACCACACAATTGCAACCACACATTGTTAGGCTTTTATTTTTCCTTGGGCTGGTATTGGACAATTTAACAACCTCAGCAGCCGAACCCCGAAAACACCAGCTAAAATTATCAACAAAAATGGTGTCTGGCAAGAAAACGGTGAATGCTCTTTGTTCTCTTCTCTTTTATTTGTTGGTCCATTTTCATAATGTAAAAAAAAAAAAAAATTGAAATCATCTTTTTTTTTTTTTTTTTTTTGTGGTGTGGATTTAACAGAAGAATACCCATGAAAGCATCAACAACAGGCTGGCTCTCGTTATGAAGAGTGGAAAATATACTCGTGGTTATAAAACAGTGCTTAAGTCTCTCAGGACCTCCAAAGGTTCTTTAATTATCTGGGTCTAATTTCGTTTTCTTTTCTTTTTAATTTGGGTTGCTCTTAGATTTTAAAGATGTAATTTTTTTATTGAAGAAACTTTGGTTTTTTTTTATTTTATTTTATTTTATATTTTTATATTTGATAGGGAAGCTGATTATTATTTCGAGCAATTGTCCACCGCTGAGTAAATCTGAGATTAAGTACTATGCCATGCCATGCTTTGTAAAGTTGGGGTTCATCATTATAATGGAAGTAAGTTTTCTTTTTTTTCCCTGTTGCTTTGCAAAGGCCTTTCTTTTTATTTTTAATGTTTTTATTTTTGGATTTATGGTAGATAGAAGCTGATTTTGAGTGTAGTGTCTTGCATTTCTGCTAAATTGGGCTCTGTAATGATTTTGTGTGATTGTTTCCTTTGATCTACTTTATGTGGATTCGAATTGTTACGAGTGGGTTTTTGATGAATTAGGGTTATCTTATCTCATTAGTCCCTGAATAAACGCTAAAACAGCTAAAAGGGGAAAAATGCAGGGAGGGGGTTTAATGTTATTTGGACTCGTGGTGTCGTATGTGTCCGACACGGTTATGCTCAATTATTTCTAAGTTTTTTCATATATTTGGAGGATCATACACCCATACCCATGTCCAAATGTGTCGGATATGGGTATTTTAGAGAAAATGAAGAGTTCGGATAACATACGGTTTAGTATCTTGCTCTTCCCATATGTAAACTTAGTCAGATACCTATCTCTTTCATCCCCTCATTGTTTAAATATGATTTGATGAATTTGACCTTAAATTTTTCTTTGGGGGTTTGCTCTTTGCACCTTATGTGATTAAGATCTTGTATTGATGATAATTTCTGTTGGATAGACTAGGTTTCAGTTGAATGGCCTAACTCTTGCAATATTCTTGTTTGCCATCTAGAATTCCTTTAGTCAGTTTATCAATGGCTAAAGCTTTTATGATATATTTCCACATGATCTAAGATTGAGTTGAATGATTCCCATGTCAATACTTTCTTCCTGCATATGTTGATTATCTACTTTGGCTTAATGGCAGCTTGTCTATGTTCATTTTCAGTAAACTACGAGTCAGAATAGGCAATTTGTTGTTTTTTTTTAATATGACAAACATTGTTAATTGATCTTATGTTTCCTTTACTAGTTTTCCTCCCAGTTATTAGTCAAATGTCTTGAACCTAATCTCACTTTAATTCTCCACTCCAGACAATAATGATTTGGGAACTGCTTGCGGGAAGTACTTCCGAGTCTCCTGCTTGAGTATCATCGATCCAGGTAAACCGTAAACACCATATTTAAATTATGTTGAATGGTTTGTCTCTACAATTTGATAATTGCAGATTACTACTGCTTTCTCTGCCCTGCAGGTGATTCGGACATCATCAAGTCTCTACCTGGTGACAACTGAGTCCATCGAGTTTAGCTTTTATCTCATTTGACAGCAGAATGAATGATGTTTCTTTCCTTCTTTCTTTTCTTTTCTTATTGTATTGTTTCTCTTTGCCCTCTTCCCCTTTTGTTTAAGAATATTTACTAGATGATGTTAAGTTGTGGATGCTCTTGCCAACGTTGTAGCTTAAATACCAATTTTTTATGGGTTAATGAAGATTATGGGTTTTGATTATAATGTTGCTTGATAGAACTTTATGGTGCCAGGGAAGACAATTGAAACTAGTTAGGAGTTACTACTTTTACTTTTACTTTTAGTTAAGCAGTCTATTGATGCTTATAAGAAATGTTACATATCTTACAATTTTAAACTCGACATGATTACATGATACAAAAAAAATAATTAAAATATTCAATAAAATATATTCGACATAAAAAAAAATGTAAATACGATATAAATATACAAACGCATTAAAATTTATATAATATCATTAAAATTTATATAATATATGATATTTTAACTATAATTATGATACGTAAAAATAATATAAAAAAAAAATTTGTCCATAGTAATTAGGAGTATAAAAAGAAAAGAAATTCAATTGTGAACAAAAACGTATGACATAATAAATAAATAAAAAAAAAACCGTGAATGGGAACTTATAATGTTTGACAGGTGTAAACAGTTTATTCAGTTTATTCATAACCGAAATTTACAGTCTTTCACTTCACCGCTGCTCCTTACCTCCCTTTTTCTCACTCTTTTCAAACGCCTCTCTTTTCTTTTTAAAACGATTCTCTTCGTTCCTTTAAAAAACGGTTTTTAGGGTTTCTTTCTCTATTTATCCATTTTCTTGTAATTTCATGCGCTTGTGATTCAATTCGTCGTCTCGTCGTTCTAAATTATCTTTCGATTTTTAGGGTTTATGTGACATGCAGGGCATTGATTCTTCACGCTGTTCGAATCCCTCCAATCTCTGCCTTTACTTAATTTGGGAAATACCCTTCTTCGCTTTCCCAGTTGAACCCTCTTTTTCTTCCATTTCAGCTTCAGGGTTTAAAGATCCAAGTCTCCTTCAATTTGGGTAATTTATTAGGGTTTTTATTGCTTCTCTTTTAAATTTCATTCCAGAGGGCCAAAAAAAAAAGCTTTTCTTTTCTAATTTGGGCAGTGCTATACGGTTTTTGGTCGGTGTGGGATGAATAGTATATTCAGTGAACAGATACTTGCAGATAAGCTCTCCAAGCTCAATAGCACTCAACAGTGTATTGAAAGTATCCTTTTTGTTCTCTTTTTCCTTTTTTTTTTTTCACCCAAAACTATTGTTAGTTTGAATAACTGCTTTAAGTTCTCTGTATTAGTTGAGAAGAAGAGAAGTAAAACGTTATGATTTCTATGTTCTGTGTTTGCTTGTATTGCTTTTCAATGGGGATTCATTTTATTTTATGCATTTTTATGTCAAAGACAGGATATTTCATCGGAATATGGTTTAATTTTTTTTTTTTTTTTAAGTAATGGTGATCCTAAGTTTGGTTGAGTTTGCTTTTGTGTTAATTTGCCACCTAGCTCAATATTAGCTGTATACATTTTGTAATTTCCTCCTTTTAGTTGACCGATTGGGAATTGAAGCTAATTGTTAAAATCTAATCATAGTTGGTTATAATTGTTGTATCCATTTTCTCAATTTATTTGTATTTTCCCAACATTTTCAATTATGATTTCATAATGCATTGTTTTATAATAACAACTGTTAATATAATTGGTTTGTGAAATATTGTAAAAATGCAGCAATTGGATGATATGGATCATATTAGATGCTCAATCTCGTATAGCTCTACTTTTCAACTTGTTAAAATACTCATAATGACAACCCTTAGACAATACAATGGCATTAACTAGTGGACTCAGAAAGCAGGAAGCAAAAAGCAATGGTAGCAATTTCCTATTAGACCTGTGCTTTTCAAAATTTAAAACAGAGTGAAATCTTTCTTGTTAAATTTAGCTTGGGTTTATTTGACTTTAAAATGCATGACGATATTCATTGTAATGATTTTGTTGTTCTGACATAGGTGTTTCCATATCAGCATGGACTTCAAGTTTGATCTAGCTTTAACCTTTTAACTGCAAAATTTAATTTTCATTTGTCTAATCATCTTTTGGGTGGCATCAGAGTGCTAGTGCGTTGATCTTATATTTCATTTGGTATTTTACCTTGACCTATTCTATATAGCATTGTCACATTGGTGTATATTTCACCAGAGCAAGGCAGAATTGGTTGTTGCAACATGGGATAAACAGTTTCACAGCTCACAGATGGTTCAGAAAGTTCCCCTCTTGTACCTTGCCAATGATATTCTACAGAACAGCAAACGTAAAGGAAATGAATTTGTTAATGAATTCTGGAAAGTCCTTCCTGCAGCCCTGAAAGACCTTCTTGAGAAGGGTGATGATCGTGGGAAGAATGTGGTTTCTAGATTGGTAATTTTCCATTTTGGGGCTTTTAAGGAATACAAATGACATGGCTCTTTATCTTGTCTCATCTGAAAAACATAAGTTTATTATTTTTAAAATGGAAGTGATACTTTGTTATTGGTTGAGGTTTATGGTGTTTGTCTCATAATGTCCATTATTTCATTATATTTATAATTTAACCTTTGACATTTTAGTATGTTAAGATCACTGAAAGCTTTCATCTGGTTTTGGGTCCATTTATGTTCACTTGGATTATGGATTAATGTCGGAGATAGCTCCAAACACCCAAAATTTTGGCTTGTTCTACTTGTTTTTTAGGCATGCATGTTGCTGTGATACTAATAGGTGCTTCCAGCCCATTCTGCTACTGTATAATATTATTTTCTTATGATCAGTGAAGTAAGCTGTTATAGTTATAGACTTATAGTTTTCAATACCAATTGTTAGGTAGGTATATGGGAAGAGCGAAGAGTCTTTGGGTCCCGTGCACGAAGCCTAAAAGATGTGATGCTTGGTGAAGAAGTGCCTCCACCATTGGAATTAAGCAAAAAACGTTCACGCTCTGCCTCTGTCAAAATTGTGAAGCGAGACTCAAGATCCATTAAAACGGTTAGACTGAGGGCCTTGCTTTTTCTTTGTTCTTGTATCATAAAGTTTCATCTTGTTTTGATCATAAAGGTTACTCGTTTTGTCTGCGTACTTTATTTCAAATGAGTTTCACTTTTATTCCTTTTCTAATATGATGAAAACCAATTCTCCTTGTTATCTTGTTGTTTCTCACACCAGAAGTTGTCTATTGGGGGCACAGCTGAAAAAATAGTTTCGGCATTTCATTTGATGCTCACTGAACAGCCAAATGAGGATGAAGAGATGAGCAAGTGCAAGTCAGCAGTTCATCGTGTGAGGAAGATGGAAAAAGATGTGGATATTGCTTGCACAGTTGGTAATCTCTCCTCTGTTAACCTGAGTAGTGCTCTTGTTTATGTTTTTCTCCTAGGAGACATTTAAAGTTCATGATGGGATTCTTAAAAGGTGTTATCATCTAAAATTCTCTTTACATTGCAGCAAAAGATCCAAAACGAAAAACTTTGTCCAAAGTACTAGAAGATGAAGAAAATCTTCTGAAAGAGTGCATTGAGAAACTCAAGTCAGTTGAAGCAAGTAGAGCAGCACTTGTATCGCAGTTAAAAGAAGCTCTTCATGAACAGGTACCTGCATATTCCAGAACTTTCTATGTTAAAATGTTTCTACTTATTTGCAGTGACGGACAGAGCTTAAAGCATTATCTTGCTTTCTGAATTCTTTTCAGGAATCTGAGTTGGAGAATGTTCGAACGCAGATGCAGGTATAAATTCTGATAATTCTATTATGTATTTCTCTGTTTTGCTGATTTCCAGATGCAATAGGAAAGATGGGGATTTATTTAATCCTATGAACACTTTATTTCTTCGTTCTTCTGATGAATGGTGATATTGTATCAGTTTTTGGATGATGTTTGGTTCCAGTGTTCAGATGCTACACCTTTGACCTATGAGAACTAGTTGAAACTTATGTCACGATTTGGAACTAAGAAGTCCATTAAGTCTTGGAAGTTTAGGGGAAACTTGAAACTGGAAGTCAGGAGTATATGCTTGCAATTGAACTTTTTTATTTTCCTTGTCCGGTATAGAATTTGATTATGGTAATGCGTTTTGGGCTTAATAGAAAAAATGCTACTTTTTTATGGTTGAAGTCTTCTGAAATGTACAGCAGCTGCAAACCATTGCAGATAGTTTATATGAAGTTTAGGAATTGTGATGTGTACTTAAAAGGATACTAGAGATTGTAATTTTCTAAATGAGTAGAGAATTTGCTATAGTTGCATTTAGGGCTGTAAATGAACCGAGCTTGTACGAACAAACCATCGTGTTCGTTTATTTATTTTTGAGCTTGTTCGTGTTCGGTTCGTGTTCATTAAGGATTTTCAAATTGTGTTCAAGCTCTGTTCGTTTAAAATTGAGTGTGTTCGTGTTCGTTTATTTAATTTTCACGAACAAGTTCATTTAATGTTCACGAACAAGTTCGTGAACATTAAATGAACATGTTCGCGAACAATAAAAAAAAATGTTCATGAACAATAAATAAACAAACAAATATAAAACAAGTCAATTTTATATAATTATTAAATATAGAATAATAAAATACAAACATAATTAAATTAAATTTATTACTAAATTATTAAATTTAAGTTATTAAATAATATTAATTATATTATAAATAAAATAAAATACAAATAATAATAATAATAATATTAATATTAATATTAATTATATTATAAACGAACAATAAACGAACATAAACGAGCTTTAAACAAATTAATAAACGAGCTTGAAACGAATCATAAACGAGCTTGTTCGTGAACATAAACGAACCGAACACACATCTGTTCGAACTCGGTTCGTTTAATAAACGAACATTAAAATTGTGTTCATAATCGTTTATTTAGCTTAATAAACGAACATAAACGAACAGAAATCGAACGGTTCACGAACGGTTCGTCGAACGCTCTGTTTGTTTACAGCCCTAGTTGCATTTGGTGTTGATGTGCTAAAGTTTTGGTCCAACTTTTCTGGGTGCGAGTTTATTTTTGTTGCTGCTAATCACAAAATCTCTTGTTGTGTATGCTAATGTGCAAATAAGTTGTTCTCTACACGTTTTAACATAGATTTATAATCAATATTAGGTAGCACAAGCACAGGCGGAGGAAGCCTGTAACATGCGGAAGCGGCTTAGTGATGAAGATTATGTGTCAACATCATCTGCTACAATGATCCTGTCAATTGATGCCAATGCAAAAGCTGGAGAAACACCTAAGAGGACTGCTGCAGCCATTGCAGCTGAGGTTGCTGACAAGCTTGCAGCTTCTAGCTCCTCTCAAATGATCATGCATTCTGTTCTTTCTACATTTGCAGCTGAAGAAGCAAAAAATGCTAGTCTAAAAAAGGCGTCCACACAGTCAAACTCCCTAACATCTGCGCCGGTCAGTTCTGTCACTGATGCGATTTTGAAATCGGAGAAGTCAATGCCAGTTGCAGATCCTAATGTATTTATGTCAGCACAAGCACTTGCTGCTCCAATAAACCATTCTTATCAATCAGTTCTGGTCCCTCAACCAGCCATGCAAAGCCAAATCACAACCTCTCAAGCTCAATATCACATGCTTCCTAACATGGCCTCACAACAGTTTTTGCAGCCATCAGGGGGAACGCTAACCCCATATGGTAGTTATGGTGGCATGCCACCATTGCCACCTGGACCACCACCACCTCCTCCCTATATGGTTAGTCCAATGGTACCTTTGACTCCACAACCATTGCCAATAACTCAGCAGCAGCCGATACCATTGGCTCAGCAACCATCCCCTTTAACTCAGCAACAACATGTGCCTCCTAGTTTCCGGCCTCTTCAACCGCCCGGAATGGTATACTATGGTCATCCACCTCATTCATAGTAAATAGAATCTTTTAGGTTAGGCAGATAAAAATTTGTTTGTGAGAAATTGGAATGGTCGAGGTAATCATTTGTAGAAGTCCCAGAATAATCATACTAATGGTTCCAGGAGCAACTAGTGACCAGGCAAGAATTATTAGCAATTTCCTTTCTGCAGAATGAGTTGAACTTGAATCATGCTACATTTTTTTCTTTCTTCTCTCCCCAGGGTTTGCCTGTCATCTATGATTTGCCAGAATTGAATTAGCAATTCCTTGATGCAGATGTTGGTGCTAACTTTATTTAGTTTTCAAAAAATATTGCATGATAATGAAAAGGTTAAAATGCCAGAAAAGTCTTAAATGACAAATCTCCAAAAGGTTCCATTGAGTCTAGAGGTTAAAATGCCATGTCATAATGACATCAAACATCTTTCAGCAAGGAAAATCAGTAACTACATGACAATTGTGACTGACATGACAGGTTGAAGAACTCAACCTTTCATTGCTTTCCTCATAAGGAAATCTTTAACAAAAATTGGCAAATGGTACATGATTCCCATAATAGTTGAGTAATGACCAGATGAGAACCAAGCTGGTGGGTTTTTCTTCAGCACTATGTTCACTGTATCCTTTGCGAACACATCTGTTGGGGTTGACCTGGTTCTTTGTGAGAAGTATGCTCTCTCCCGAATGCCGTCTTCAAATGGTTTATATAGCTTCCATTCAGGCATCCTGTTGTAGCTAGCTACAGCAGAGTTCCCTATATTTGACCTTATAGCTCCTGGGACAACATTGATGACATCTATCCCAAAATGGCTGAGCTCCAATCTGCATACAACAAGTCACAACAGAAACAGTCAAGTAAAAAGTATTTTCATATCAATGACCTTGCAATGCATTAAAGTAAGGAGGTATACTTTTCCACTAACTGCAGATATTTCTAGGAAAAAAAAAATAATTTTCCAATTTGGCTAGAAATGGGTGAATGCTGTGAATTCAAATGGTTTATATAGATATGCTCAATTTTTTTTTATTTTATAACTTTTTCCATAAATTTGGAAGATTATACTCTCATACCCTTATCCAAATATGTGTTGGACATAGGTGTTAAACACAAGTACTTCAAGGAAAATAAAAATTCAGAATAACATAGGTTCTCTATAGTAATATCCAAAGAATTTGCACATTCACCAACTCCTAGACAGTTAAACACACAGCCCCACCTGCCTGTAAACAGATGTATACAAGTGCAAAAACATTCTTTTTTCTGGTGAAGTTAGATGATAGCTAATGAGTTGCCTTTTCAGCCTTTCCTTCTATGCAGATGTCATCTTAAACTAACCTCAAAGTATCAGTTAGCGCATGAAGAGCTGCTTTAGATGCAGTGTAGACACCACACCATGGCCCAGGAGCCAGAACAGAAACACTTCCAACATTGACAATCTTTCCCTTTTTCTTAGATGCCATGTGAGGTACAACAGCTTGAACCAACCTCATTGAACCTGTAATCAAGTACAACATTGTAAACGGACAAGACAAACTAGTAGCATTTAATACAAATTGAAACCCAATATTTCGCCACCAATGTGGGTGGGAGTGGGACTAGGAAGGAAGGGGTCTTCAGTACAATTCCTGGTATTCAGCCAAAAAAAAGAAAGTGAAAAAAGAACTATGCAGTTGATTAATTCTTTCCAAACCAAGAGGGAGATGATCAACAAGAAAATACAAACATGAAACTCATCAATAACAAACAACTTGATGCGTGACCTTCTGGATTTGTGGAAGCTGAGGAAGAAGAATGATAGAGCAGGAAGGAGAACCTGCAATACAGAAACAGAGAGAAAGAATAGAGAGGAAAAGAACACCAGAGAGATTGAGAGTTTGTTAGGAAAACATTCATGCGTTTTTCCCATTCTTTCATTCCATATAAAGCATCATCATTGATCCGAGAAACTCGACTCCTGTACAGTCACTACAGCAGCCAAATAACAGAAATTGTAAAAAAGGAAACTAATAGTAAATGAAGCAACGGTAACAAATGACACTCTTACTAGACTTGGACAATAATGGGCTGACTCTAATACTGGGCCTCCTCTGATGCTGATGTAGAAAGCCTTCATACTGATCCTCTAACAACCATAACTATCAAGAGTACTGACTTCAGATTTAGCCTGCATCAGTACCCCCTTGGTGAAGACAATCCTTGTCCTCAAGGATTGAAGGAAGGGTACTGCTGAAGAAGTCGATGCAGTAATTCCCAAGAAGCATTCTTTGGAAAGGTGTTGGACCATTGGACTAAGACTTCAGTTACTGCTCGATTGCCTCTCTTAACCATCCTGCCAGCCAAAATCTGGGCTGGTTCTTTAGCAATTGTCCCTTCTGAGGAGATGATGGGAAGCTATTTCTGGGAAGGAAGCGACCCAATGTGCTTTTTCAACTGAGAGACATGGAAGGTAGAGTGCACACGTGACCCCGGAGGTAACTGAAGTGTGTAGGCCACAGAGCCTACTTTGGCCAAGATCAAGAATGGACCAAAGTACTTAAGGGCAAGTTTCATGCTGACTCTGGTAGCTATAGATTGCTGCCGATATGGTTGCAGCTTCAAAAAGACCCATTCACCAATCTGAAAGGACCTTTCTGATCTCTTCTTATCAACCATGGATTTCATTCTATTCTGAGCTCGTGAGAGATAGAACTTAAGCATCCTGAGAGCTGCTTCTCGAGCCTGCAGACTCCTATCTATCGTAGCCACCACAGATTCACCTGGTAAATAGGACATATGCACAGGGGGAGGCTGGCCATAAACCACTTCATAAGGGGAACTGTGTATTGAAGAATGGTATGAAGTGTTATATCAGTATTCAGCCAGTGGTAACCACTTTGTCCATTCTCTCGATTTTTCCCCTGTCATGCAGCGTAAATACGTTTCTAGACCTCTATTAACCACTTCAGATTGACCGTCGGTCTGAGGATGATAAGAAGTAGAAAGTTTCAAGTCAGTTCTGAACCTTTTAAAAAGTTCCTGCCAGAATTAACTTATAAACACCTTGTCACGATCTGAAACAATGCTTTGGGGCATGCCATGCAGTTTAAAGATTTGGTCTAGGAGGACTTGTGCTATTGACAAGGCTGTGAAGGGGTGTGACATTGCAATGAAATGGGCATATTTAGAGAGTCTGTCTACTATGACTAGGATAGTATCATACCCCCCTGATTTGGGCAACCCTTCTATGAAGTCCATATTGAGATCAATCTATATCTTGTCAGGGATTGGCAATGGTTGCAGCAGCCCCCGACTAGCAGCAGGATCAAACTTCTGATACTGACAAACAAGGCATTCCCTGATGCGTCTTTTAACATCCTTCCTCAACCCCTTCCAATACAATGTAGAAGTTAGCCTGTGCATTGTAGGATGCACACCAGAGTGGCCACCTCTAAGACCAGCATGAAAGTAATCTATGAGTTCTTCTCGCAGGTTCAGTTGATTACCAACCATCAATTTACCATTCCTCCTAAGTATACCTCCAATCAATGAGTACTTTGAATGTTTATCAGGTGCATGAGTCAATTCATTCACAAGCTTTGAAAGCTTTTCATCTGCATTCCAGGAATCACGAATTCTCTGTAAGAAGTCAGTGTCCATAGAGGAAATGGCCATTAGCTGAGGTTCATTAAGAGCAGGCATTCTTGATAAAACATCAGCCACAGTGTTCGTGGACCCATTGCTATAGCAAATAGCATAATCATAACCCATCATCTTGGTGACCCAAAGTTGTTGGGTTGGGGTCACTGCCTGTTGGTTAAGCAAAAACTTGAGGCTTTAATGGTCGGTTTTAATTTTGAAGTGCCTTCCCACCAAGTAGGAGCTTCATTTCTTCACTGCCAGTAAGACTGCTAGCATTTCCTTATTATAAATGGAGAGAACTTGATGTTTAGGCCCAAGTGCTTTGCTATAGTAAGCCACTGGTCGTCCGTTCTGAGTAAGCACTGCCCTAACTCCAACACCTGAAGCATCTGTTTCCACTAAAAACTTGGAAGAAAAATCAGGTAAGGCAAGCACAAGGGCTGTAGTCATGGCTGTTTTAAGGCTCTCAAAGGCCTGTGTAGCTGCCTCAGTCCACAGCCAAGCTTCATTCTTCAGTAATTCAGTTAGCGGTTTAGCAATTAACCCATATCACCTGAAAAATCGTCTGTAGTACCCAGTAAAACCTAGGAATCCTCTGAGTTGTTTGATTGTTGTAGGTACTGGCCAGTCAAGCATGCACTGGACTTTGTTGGCATCCATGGTAATGCCCTTGGCACTAATAATGTGCTCCAAGTATTCAATTTCCTGAACAGCAAAAGCACACTTGCTCTTCTTGACATATAGCTGATTGTCTTATAGAACTTCAAAGACTCTTCTCAAATGGCTCACATGAGCTTTCAAGGAACTTGAGTAGATGAGGATATCGTCAAAGAAGACCAACACGAACCTTCAAAGAAAAGGTTTGAACAAAGAGTTCATTAGGCTTTGAAAAGTCGAGGGGGCATTGGTGAGGCCAAAAGGCATCACAAGCAACTCGTAATGCCCCTCATATGTCCTAAAAGCCGTTTTATAGACATCTCCATCGAACATTCTGATCTGGTGATACCCAGACAGCAAGTCAAGCTTTGAGAAGTAAACTGCATTTACCAATTCATCGAGCAGTTTATCTATTAAAGGAATTGGAAACTTATCTTTGATGGTGAGTTGATTAAGCTGACGATAATCAACGCAAAGCCTCCATGTACCATCATTCTTCTTCACCATGACAATTGGGGAAGCAAAAGAGCTAGTGCTATCCCTGATAATGCCTGTGGCTAACATCTCACTGATCAACCTTTCAATCTCAGTCTTCTGGGCAGCAGGATGCCTATATGGCCTGATTCTGACTGCTTGAGATTCATCCTTTAATGGAATTCGATGATCCTGAATTCTGTAAGGAGGCAGACCCTGAGGTGTGGCAAACAAATTGTCAAATTCTTACAGTAGTGTAGCCATTGCCTCTGATTCTGGAATGGAATGGGCATCATTCTGAGCATTGTCTGATAACCTTGATTGGCTGCAAGAGGTTAATAAATAAGCGCATGGCTGATTTTTTGCCCCAGTCAGCAATGAAAGTACCAGTTTAGTAGCAGATTTTTGGGATAGCATGTGAGCTGAGTTGGGTTGCACACAGCGAAGCTTGCACCAAGTTGAACCTACTTGGAATTGCATTGACAAGGAATTAAAGTCCCATACTATAGGACCTAAGGTAACCAAGCATTGGACCCCTAGAACCATTTCGCAACCAGTTAAGGACAGCACCATGAAGTCTGTTATGAATTCCATACCTTGTGATGACCACTGCACCTCTTTGCAAACACCAGAAATGTACAATTGTCCTTCATCAGCAATTATAACACCTAACTTGAGGTTATGCTACACAAACAACCCCACTCGTTTGACCACAGATTCATCAATGAAATTATTAGTGCTCTTTGAATCTACCAGAATGCTAACAGTACTTCTGCCAATCAGTCCTTGTACTCTCATGGTTTGAAAACCAGTTGTTCCCAACATAGCCTGTAAAGACAGAACTGGTTGTTCCATCGCCTCATTTTCAGATGTTAAGACCTCAGGATTGTCCACACAATCTGAGAAAACCTCCGGTTCACTTTCTTCTGCTACAGAGTCAGTCAGCAGTTGGTAGAGCTGAGACTTCGTACATTTGTGGCCATATGAGTACTTCGACCCACACCAATAGCATAGCCCCTGTTTCCTTCTGTCCTCCATTTTAGCATTGGTAAGATGTTTTGAAGTTGGCCTGTTATTGGGTAATTGTGGTGGTCTGTTCTGGGAGTTTGGGTAAGGTCGTGACTATGTAGAATTACCAGGGTTTAGGGTAGGTGGGATCCTTGGAGTGGGCAATAAGGGAGGAAGGTTGGGTGGTTTAGAGTTGAAGTTGGTCCGTGGATATGAATTTGAAAGCGATATGGCTTTATAAGGTGTCAGAGTGATGTTTTTCTTCACGGTAGGGTAGAATATCGATTCAATATGTTTGGCTAAATGTAAGGCCTCATTCATAGATTTGGGACGAAACAGCCTCAGGGGAAAGGCAATCTCTGGTTTAAGGTTGCTTGTGAAGATGCTTAAGGCATAGAGGTCAGACAGTTGCAAAATATTAAGAATGCCTAAGAATTCCTCATGATAATGATCTATAGTTCCTGAATGCTTCAAATTAACTAACTCAGCCATGGGATCATCGTACTCACCAAGAGCAAATCGAGCCTTCATCTCTTTGAGATAACCTGCCCAAGCTAAGTTGTCGAACCCACCCTGTAACTTGGAGTAGTACTGATGCCACTGCATGGCCTTCCCCTCCAAGTTTAACATAACCACACGAACCTTATTGCCATCGGCAATACCTTCAGCTACAAAGTACTGTTCAAGCTTCATCAACCACCCTCTAAAATCTTCTCCACTGAATTTGGACATTCCCATTTGAAGGAACGCTAGACGCCTTGCTCGTGATAAGATGGATGAGCCGGAGTCAGTAACTGGCCAATTCCTTCTTGAGGGCTCTAACCCGAACCGTGTCCTGTTGAACCGGATGGAGTTGAGGATTTGCCATGGAATCCTTTGTTGGCTAAGAGCTCAAGGATGTTCTTGAGCTCCAGCTTCAACTCTGTTCTGAACCCATTAAATTTCTCTTCAAATTTTTTATCCAACTACTGAACATCGATTTGAGTCCGTGAGAGCTCCTGTTGAATCTGATTGACTTCTTTATGCAAACGAGTAGTCGTCCCTTCTGCCATGATGCCAGGATGAAAGGCTCTGATACCTTTGATGCGTGACCTTCTGGATTTGTGGAAACTGAGGAAGAAGAATAATAAAGCAGGAAGGAGAACCTGCAATACATAAACAGAGAGAAAGAATAGAGAGGAAAAGAACACCAAAGAGAGAGAGAGAGAGTTTGTTAGGAAAACATTCATACGTTTTTCCCATTCTTTCATTCTATATAAAGCATCATCATTGATCCGAGAAACTCGGCTCCTGCACAGTCACTACAGCAGCCAAATAATAGAAATCGTAAAAAAGGAAAGTAACAGTAAATGAAGCAACGGTAACAACTGACACTCTTACTAGACTTGGACACTAATGGGCTGACTCTAATACTGGGCCTCCTCTGATGCTGATGTAGAAAGCCTTCATACTGATCCTCTAACAACCATAACTATAAAGAGTACTGACTCAGATTTAGCCTGCATCACAACTAATGAAGTATGGTGGATTCATGAAGGAACAACAGTCACTACAACCAAATTGGTTTTCAGTGGCGCTAATATAGCGGCGTTTGACTTAAAAACGCCGCGGAGTACCGTGTTTTTGAAAACCCGGCGGCGTTTCTATAGAAAACGCCGGGAAGTTGTAAATTAGCGGTGTTTTATGTGAAAAAATGCCGCTAAATCTGTACTAATTGCGGCGTTTTCATTATACAAACGCCGCTAAAGTATAATCAATTTTTTTAAATTCCGCCAAAATTTGGGCGCCAAAATTTAGAAGCGAGACGCTGCGTTTAGGATTTTGTTTTAGCGGCGTTTGTGTCCACAAACGCCGCTAAATAAGAAAAATAGCGGCATTTTTAAATACAAACGCCGCTAAATATTTCGATGTAGCGGCGTTTGTAAATGTAAATGCCGCTAATTATTTCGATATAGCGGCGTTTGGATAATTGAAACGCCGCTATATTGATTCATTTATGGCTTAAGGCAAAACGATGTGTTTTACCTTGTAAAATGGCGGCGTTTGTTGATACAAACGCCGCTATTCTTTCTAATATGAAACCCTAAACCCCAATTCAGAAACCTGCGCCGAGTCTCTCTCTCTCTCTCTCTCTCTCTCCCTCTCTCTCTCACACATCACCAAGCCGAAATAGTCATCTCCAAGCCGATTTTCCTGCTCTTGATCTTGAAAATCATCATCTATTCGTCTCCAAATCGTCAAATCGTAAGTAATTCCAACTTCAGCACACTCCCATTTTGCTTTCGCAAACATGCATTTTGTTTTTGATTAGTGAAGTGTGTTGTTTTCCATTGATCTTTGTTAGCACCTATTCATGCGTTCATTCATGTAAATTGTTATAGCATGAATTTTTTTTTTTAAGAAGTATTTATGGGAATCTTCGCATATTTATAGCATGAATTTTTGTTTGAGAGTTGAGGCTAATGCACTGACCTATGTTGTTTCAAATTTTCATTTTTCTTGTAGTATTTAACATAGGCAGGATATTTTGACCTTGTATCTTTTATTTCAGTAAATGCCCTGTTTGTTGACTGGCTCCTTGCTATCTAGTGCAGGAAGTGGGGTTCTATCATATTAGGAAAAACCTGGTTATATGATGAGCAAGAACCTGTAATTATAGGGTTTAATTTGATAATAGAAGATAATTAAGGTTTGTTGGTTGGTTTAGAAAGGAAAGACTCCATTTCGAGGGCGAAAACACAAATAAAGATTCAACCCACATACTGGCCTGGGAAGTAAATAGTAGCCAACTAGCCATATCAGTATTTTAAGGTAGGGTTGAAGCTTCGAGGTTGTTTTTGTGTGGATCTTGTTAGAGTTTGATATATGGTGATTCTAGGGTGGAATGGGAATGCTTTAAGGCTGGTTGTAATCTATCAGAGTGTTGGAAAATGAAAATAAGAAGACGATAATATTTGGGCTTCACACCTAGATCTCCTCAGTCTTCACATCAAGGGCCTTAAAGGCTTCACATATAGGGTTAGGAATTTATTCACACAAGCCTAAAGAGCATACAGCTGCAAATTCTCATTATAATTGTTCTCTATTAGTTGAATGAGCTAATGTGTACATGTATAGTTTTTTAGTTATCCTAATCTCACACTGAGTAGATTTCCAAAATAGAAACTACCAAAATTGATTGAATGGGGTTCTAAACTGTGAAGGAAAATATAATAATGGAAGAAAGCCTTAAATCGACCTTTGGTCTCGAATTCTAAGATTGACAACATACAAGAATTACCGGAATACTTGACTCATAAATGGAAATGATTTGTGCTGTTCGTTAATGGAAATGATTCCTATGATTTAGAAGATAAAGTAAACACTTAATTGGTCATATGGTTTTGATTAATTCTCACAAGCTAAAAGAAATTCTAATTAATCTTTGAGTTTGATTAATTTGTATATATGGTAGATGAAGTTTTTAAATTTTATAAATGGTGTTAAAAAATTAATAAGTATTTTATTAATATTATATTTTACATGGATATGTATTATCCTATATAACTTTTAAATATATAGAAAGCACAATCATAATTACTATTTATGTTTTTAAGAGTTTAAATAGATACACCAAATGAGCCGTATAATTAGAAGATAAAGTTTTCTTAAAGCCTGTTTAAACGGTTTGCCTTAAGATTCTATATTGTTTTTGAGAAGGAATGTATAATATTATACTCCAAAGATTTGTTTAAAAGAATAGTAAATATTAGCTTATGATATGAATCATATGATTAACATATATAGGGCAGCCCTAGTCGGTAAAGGACGACTAAAGGGGCATATATACCTTAAACTTAATCATTTCCAATAATTCAAATCTTTAGATTCAAATTCAATGAAAGGTCAGGCTTAGCAGCAGTTTGATTAAACACTCAAGGTTTCTGGTCAGACAATTGTGATTAAATTACTAACCTTGTTTTGCTTAACTTGATAATTATATATCAAGGAAAAGACTTCTGCAGATTAATTGTTTAGCAATCCTTCTGATATGCTATAAATTGTCCTTTTCATATTGCCTGCTAAATGCCTTTTCTTTCCTTCTGCTACTTATCTTGTGCCAAAAATCTTGATTTTGGTATGGAGCATTATTGTATGGTTTTGATTAATCATGTAATTTGATTAAAAAGGTATTTGGCACAAAAATGGATAAGAGTTGGATGCAAAAATCGAGACTAAGTCAAGAGTACCAAGATGGAGTAGATAGTTTTCTCGATTTCGCTTTTCAGAATGCAAGCGAAGATAATAATATATTATGTCCTTGTTCGAGGTGTGCCAATATTGATTGGCATATGCGTGGAGTTGTTTTCGAACATTTGATTTGTGAAGGATTTCTCCCGGGTTACAGACAATGGTTTTTTCATGGAGAGTCCGCAACTTCTAGGTCATCTTCTAGAGTTCGTCCAAGTAATTCTAACAATCAACATCAGTCTATTAGACAAGATGACATGGAAGGCATGTTGCGAGATGCATTTAACATGCGTAACCATAGTTTGTACAGATCTTCACCAGAAGTTCCTGGAGGGAATGATGGGTTCAATGTTGGCATGAATGACTTTGCTGAAACGGGAAGAGGTATGGGTGATCAGGAACCCAATGGAGAAGCGGCAAAGTTTTATAAGTTGCTTGATGATATGAATGAAGAACTTTGTTATGGACTATAAACGATTTTCCTGCTTATGCAAATCTATCTGGTTGGAGCACCAAAGGTCGTTATGCTTGTCCTTGCTGTGCTGCACAAACATGTTCAAAATGGTTATATAACGGAAAGAAATTCAGTTATATGGGACATCGTCGGTGGTTAGATGAAAATCATAGATTTAGATTCCAAAAACATGTCTTTGATGGCAGTGAAGAGTTAAGACAAGCACCTGAGACCACGATTGGGTCGGATATCTTGTTGATGTTGAAAGATATAAATTTCACTTATGGAAAGATGAATCAAACAAGTAGCACACAGTCAAGGAAAAGATCAAGGGAGATGTTAGAAGGTGATGTTGAAATTCAGAGTGATGAGGAGGAAGATGAAGAAGATGATCCAAATGAGGCGGATTTGTGGAAAAAAAAAGTATTCTTTTTGAGTTACCTTATTGGGAGCATAATTTATTGCGTCACAACCTTGATGTGATGCATATAGAGAAGAATGTTTGTGAAAATATCATCGGGACAATTCTTAATGTGGATAGAAAATCAAAAGACAACTTAAAGAGTCGGCTTGACCTAGTTGACATGGGAATTCGTCGTGATCTTCATCCGGAATTACTTCCTAATGGAAAATCACGGTTGCCTCCTTCTTGCTTTGGGATGTCTAAAAAAGAGAAGGACGTCTTCTGTAAGGTGTTGAAAGATATGAAGGTCCCGGATGCGTATGCCGCCAATATATCAAGATGTGTGAATGTGAAGGATCGAAAACTTTCTTCTTTAAAGTCACATGATTACCATATCTTGATGCAAGACTTACTTCCAGTTGCTTTACGTTGTTCTATGTCAAAGCAAGTGACTTCTTCTATAATTGAACTTAGTAATATAATGAAAGCTATTTGTGGCAAAGTTCTGAAGGTAGAAGAGCTTGAAAAACTTCAACATCGAGCAGCTCTAACTTTGTGCCACTTAGAGAAGATTTTTCCTCCATCATTCTTCACTATAATGGTGCATTTGGTTATCCATCTTCCTTATGAAGCAAAAGTCGGCGGACCAGTTTTTTATCGATGGATGTACCCATTAGAGAGGTATACTTTGCTAATTAGCTTATTATACTTTTATCTGGTTTACATAGCATTTAATTACACATTAAGATTGTTATGTATTCTGTTTTAGGTTTTTAGGAAAGTTAAAATCTTATTGTCGGAACAAACGCTATCCAGAAGGTTCTATTGCTGAAGGATATTTAGCGGAGGAGTGTATGACATTTTGTGCAAGATATTTGGATGATGTTGAAACAAGATTTAATAGACCGGGAAGAAATGATGTGGTCATACATAACAACTTAGCCGAAACATACTTATTTGGAAGTGTTGGACAACCAATCGGCAAGGTTGAAGTGGTTGAGCTAGATGATAAATCTTGGGCACAAGCGCATCGATATGTGCTTTTCCATAGTGATTCACTGGAATCATTACGCACGTAAGTTCCAGTATAATTTTTAATTTAACAAACAGTTTAATTTGTCTTTTGCTTTCTCACGTAAAAAACGTACTTTTTTTGATAGTGAGTATAGAAGCTACTTGAGAGGAACTTTACGTTCTCGAAGAAGACAACTTCGTGAGCTTGATAAGTTATTTACGGAAAATTTCCACGAATGGTTAGGAGAAGTAGTAAGTAACACAAGTTTTTATCATTTTATTACGATCAATGTATTCTTTAATATATAAATAAAGTGAAGTGTTTGCCTTTGCGTTTCTTGTAATAGGTTTGGAGTGGAAGAGATGTTAGCGAAGAAATTAAGTGTTTTTCACAAGGACCGAATAGAATAGTGAAAAGATACAGTGCTTACATCATTAATGGATTTAGATTTCATACTAAATCCCGTGAACGCTTTAGGAGAACACAAAATTCTGGAGTTGTTGTTTTTTCTTCAACAACAAGCTATGCTAGTGCTAGGGATAGTAATCCTGTGGAGGGGGATATTGATTATTATGGAATTCTAAATGATATTATTGAGTTGGATTATTATGGTAAGTGGAAGGTCGTGTTATTTCGATGTGATTGGGCTGATGTGAATACTAGTAGAGGTGTTAAAAAAGATCAGTTCGGATTTACAATGGTGAATTTCTCTCGATTAATTCACACCGGACAACAACTGATTGACGAACCTTATGTTTTTTCATCTCAAGTCAAACAAGTATTTTATTCCGAAGATCCGAATGATGCGGGTTGGTATGTTGTACTCCGTAACACACCTAGAAACCTGTTTGATATGGGTGATAAATTTCAAGATGATATTGAACAAAGAACTGAATGCTTGCCATTTACGGATCAAAACTTGGATGAAAATATCCCTAGTACCAATACAGATGTTCGGTGGGTTCGCGAAGATGTTGATGAAGACATTTATGAAACTTGATAAAAAAACGGAATCTAGTAAGATTATTTTGAAACAAATACTCTGTATATAATATGTTTTTATACTGTAAATATTATTATTAATGTTTTTTACATAATAGTATTTCATTCTTATACTAATGTTGTTTACTTAAAATTCATGCAGATAGCATGGCGAGGAAAAGATTAAGGGATATCAATATCATTCAGACTGTTGAGGGTGACACTAGAGTGACGCCTTCAGAGGTGCCGAATGCGTCTACTGCAGATGTTAACCCACCAGAGTTGTCGGCTGCCTCCATAGCTGCAGAAACTGCAGTTCATACGAACTTGAATACAGGTATCGTGGTACGACGTTTGTGTTAAAAGTACGCAAAATCATATTGAAATTGCTAATATATTTGCTTTTGTGTAGTTGATAATGTTGGACAACGCAGAACTCGTGGTCGTACGACATTAAAGGAGTTATGGGCACTACCTCCTGAAGAGCGTATTGTTGTCGCAGCAAATAATGAGCAGCAGCCAATTGGTCCAGAAGCACAATTATTGGCTAGCTTTCTTGGCCTGATTGCTCGAAATGGGATGAAGTGTCCCATTCATTATGAGTCATGGCGTGACGTGCCGAATACTGATAAAGTCGAGCTGTTAAAGTTTATTGAGGTATAAGCGTGTTACATTAGTATTGCATTATTTTAATTATTTTGTTGATCATCGAAACTAACGTTGTACAACTTCTCCGTTTCAGTCACGATTTTCTTTGCAGATTCCCACATCATTTGTTATGAAATCATTGGGGAAAAAATGGAAAGACTTTAAGCATGAGTTGAAGAAAAAGTATTTCGATCGAAATACTGATCCTAATGTCTTACTACGAACCATACCCCGTGGTGTGATTATGTGGCAGTATGAGAGACTGGTTAGATTCTGGTATTCAAAAAAAGGAGAGGTATCATTTATAATTTATTTTGGTCATTTACTTATAGTACTTGATATAATACAATTTTATGGAATATGTATAGTTTTATAACGTGCTTTGTCTAATGTACAGGAACGAGAAAAGATAGGGGTAAGCAGTAGACAACAACAGAAATACAGTCACACCAGTGGTTCAAAAAGTTTTGCCAGAAAAGCTAATGAAAAAGTAAGTTTACATTCATAATGTATTAATATATTAGTTCTCAATTATTTTAATACAATTTAGTATTAATTATTATTGTTTTGTAGGAAATTGAGCGGGGTGAAAAAATTGGACGAGTTGAACTGTTTCAGTTAACTCATACTAAGAAGGATGGATCCTATTTGAACATCGAGACTCAGGAAATTGTGGTATATTTTCTTCAAACTTGTTTTCATTTACAAATATGTTTTACAAAAGATTTTATTAATTTTATTGTTTTATAGGAGAAAGCTCGAAATAAAATTGCTGAGTATCAAGTCGGAGCATCAGATGGGTCATCAGCGAATATGCAAGATGTCGAGAATCAAATATTCACTGAAGTAGCTAGAAAAGAACGATATGGACGGGTTCGAGGTGTCGGAATGGGTCCGACACCATCTAGCTACTATGGACTTGGTTCTCAACGGTTTACTGCTTCTTCTTCACAAAACTCCAGTGCATATGAAGTTCAGATGCTGAGAGAAGAAATGCAAAATATGAATAAACGTTTTGAGGAGAAGGAAGCAGAGAGACAAGCTGAAAAAAACGAACAGGATAGACGATATCAGGAGCTGCAGACACAGTTTCAGTCGTTGATGAATTTAGTGCAGCAAAAGAATTTAGGAGGCTCATCTACTTCAGATTAAAGAATTTGTAAGTGGATTTGATGTGTTGAATAATACATTGTATGGTTGATATTAAATATATTTTTATATTATATATTTTTTTTTATAATTTGTGTTGTTTGTGTATTATTCGACAATGTTGCGCATTTCGGACCTTCAATTGTATTTTTTTAAAAAAATATTCTGCATTTATAGCGGCGTTTGTGAAAAAAACGCCGCTAAATACATAAATTTCTGCAAATATAGCGGCATTTTTTGATAGCAAACGCCGCTATATATATAAATTCCTGCAAATATAGCGGCGTTTTCTTATCAGAAAACGCCGCTAAAAGCCAAAATATAGCGGCGTTTGTGATCAGAAAACGCCGCTACAAGCCAAAATTTAGCGGCGTTTTGTATTTAAAAACGCCGCTAAAACCGAACACTTAGTGGCGTTTGAGAACAGAAAACGCCGCTAAAGTTTCAAGTATTACCATTTCGGACCTTCAATTGTGGCGTTTATAAACGCCGCTAAAGTACCTAAAAACGCCACTAATTTAGCGGCGTTTATGGTGAAAACGCCGCTAAATTTCCCGTCACTGTTTTTACCGGCGTTTGTTGCGGCGTTTTGTAAAACGCCTCTAATTTTTTTCGCGGCGTTTATAAACGCCGCTATTCCAAAAAAAAACGACGCTGAAAGACCAATTTGCTGTAGTGAGTGTAGTGGTACTATATATCTAGCCATCAACAAACAGGGAAAGCCAGCTCCTAGGATGCTATTTTGAGAGTATTAGAAAAGCTATATTGCTCCGACTCTTACTTTTTCTTGCAGTACCGGTGTTCGACGATATTCGGACATGGGTATGGAGATATGACCTTCCAAGAATCCTCCAAATACATGAAAAAACTTAGAAATAAATGAACATACCTGTGTCAGACACATATCCGTACCCAACACTCACACTCGAGTTCGAGTAACATATGATTTTACAGAAATATCAATTGAATTTGAATCTCTCACATACAAGCTAAATCAAGAGTAAAAAAAAGTACCAGTTATTTCACTTAAGAACACTAACTATATTCAAAGTTTCATTGGAGTTTCTAAAGATTACAAACTATGATTTTACTTTAAAATATGAAAACACTTAAAATATAGACTTGGTTCAACATCCTCCTACCACTACTTTCAGAGAATCAGAATGAACTGTTGAACCAAAGCTTGACCAATTTGTTGCGGCAAACAATTGAGTCAATAACTTTTTTCATGAAAGAACAGTTTATCTGAAACCAGTGGTTGACAATTCTATAAATATTTTTAACAAAAGAATCTCTGTTACTAGTTTTTGAGTGTCTGCACGATCTCATTTACAATGACAATCAGGTTTAACTTCAATGGCAGAAAATAATAAAACAAACATGACCACAAATTTTCCTGCCACATACAAAAAATAGAAAAGATAAATGAAAAAAAATAAATCAAACAATGAAAGAAATAATCAAAAAATGCATATCGTTAAACTTCAATGGCAGAAAATAATAAAACAAATAAAAGAGGAGATATTAATCATTACCAAAAACATTGGTATTAAAGGTATTTTCCATGGCAGGCAAAGGGATTTCTGCAAGAGGGCCAATGCAATGGATCCCAGCATTATTAACCAAGACATCAACACGACCAAACTTATCTAGTACATTGGACATGACATGTTGCACGCTTTGCTCTGACAGAACATCGAGTTCTTGAAGATAAAACCTGGGATCTTGTTGCAGGTCCGACATGGAGCTTAGAGACCTGCTTGTTGCCACCACCTTGCAGTTGTTGTCAGCAAAAGCTCGTGCCAGAGCATGTCCTATTCCCCCCTGGGAACACCCTGTGATTAGTACAACCGGGTTTTGCTCCTGGGATTCCATTGAATTGAAAAGGGTACTAAAACTGAAATTTGGAAGTTCTAAGTCTTTTTTTTAGATTGAATTAATGGATTCTTTTATGGACATTAATTGTTGAACTGAAAAACCAAAGAGAAGTTACAATTCCATTTCGAGTTTTCGGTAGTTGGGATTCTTGGGAATGACAGCTAATTTCATATTTTGGGTTAATATGAAAAACATGTAGTCCACAGAGAATTATTGTGAAATGGTATAATGAATAAAAATTATTTGAAAAAGAGAAATGAATAATTAGAAATTATTATAAAAGATATTGTAAAAACAAAATTACCTTTCATGAAAAAACTTACTTTTTCTTTTTCTTTCATTAAGGAAATATTATTTTTTAAAAATTTTAATTAAAAATAAATTTAAAAAATAAAATATTTAAATATATATTATTTTTAAAATTTAAAAAAATTTAAAAAAATAAAGAAAAATTAATTTTTGACATATTATTTTTATTTTTTAAAATTTTTTAATTAAAAAAGGTAAATAAAAAATTTAAAAATTTATTTTTTAAAATTAAAAAATTTTATTTTCAGAATATTTATTTTTTAATTGAAAAGTAAATTAAAAAATAAAAGAAAAAGAGAGGAAATTTTTTTTTTATTAAGAATAATTTTGTCTTTACAATATCTTTTTTAACAATTTTTAATTATTCATTTCTCATTCAAATAACTTTTATTCATTATACCATTTCACAATAAATTTTTATAGACTGCATGTTTTTCATATTAACCCTCATATATTTTCTGTCAGTTGCGCTGTTAACAAGGTTTATAGTAAAAAAATTGGAGCTTAGTGGAGTGGTTGTTTTATTTTATTTTTTTATATTATTAATGAATTTTGCTAATTAGTGTTTTAAAAACATTTTTTAAAATTATTAAATATAATAATATTTTTATTTAATATATTGTAAATGATGAATTAATTTTCTTATTTAATATAATATTATTACTATAAATAGTATATTAAGTAATCTTAAAGAGTGTTTAAGGACACTCGTTAGCAAAATCTATTATTAATTTATTCTAAGATAATACCCAAATTAATCTTTGATTTTTTATTGTATAAAATTAATATTATAAATTTTTATTTTATTATAATTAAAATTTTGATGTTAAAAAATATTAATTTTTTTTAGTTGGATGATATAATTTATAAAAATTATTTATTTAAATTTATTTAGATGAATGAGATATTAAATATTTCAGAGAATGTAATTTTAATAATTAGATTTTATTAATTTATTTTAAAAATTTAACGGATATAATTACAATGAAATAAAATCAATGGCTTATTTCTATTTTAAGTAAAGTTCGAAAGCTTATTTGAGTATTATTCAATTCAAACTCATTATTTAAAATTTATAAAAAAAAAGACAAATATATTTTATGTTTTACAAATCATTGAAATTTTATTGATTTAATTAATGTTTTCAATGATACTCATTCTAAAAATCACATAAATAAAAAGATTTTTAATAAAAAAATATTAAATAATTAAAAGTTACTCAACAAATTCAATTTTTTTTGAGAAAAATGAATTTAATTATTTTTATTTAAAGAAAAATTATCATTTAATTACATTAAACTTATATATTTTTAATTATTTATTTTTCGTTTATATTGATTTCTTAAGCTGAACTGAATTTGAATTTCCTTTCCTACCTCCTATCTTAAGTCTTAACTCATCTTCAATTCACATGGGCTTTGCGTAATGATTTTCTCTTCTTTTGGGGCCTAATTTTCATCCAGTCTATTTACTACAGGTCATGGATGACGACTTGGAATGCTATGGCCTGGTAACATTTTATTTATTTCCCTTAATTAATTCTATCAAATTAATGATAAAAATAAATATTTTATTGAAAAGTGTTTAAGGCAAGGTAATCAGTAGACCTGTTCATGAGCCGGGTCGGTCTACGGGTTCGAAGTTACTGTTTATTATATATAATTTTTTACATATATTTTTTTATAATTAAATTTTAAAAAATATTATTATTTTGGCATGTTTGTATAAAAGATGTTTTGGTATATAAAAAAATATATATTATTATTTTAATGTGTGAACAGTGATTCGAGCCGGGCGGGCTCGGATCACCAATATTCATGCCCAAGCCTGGCTTGCCCGGACGGGCTGCCCGGCCCATGAGCAAGTCTAGTAATCAATACTCTATTGGTGGGTGTATCGTTTTGGTTTTAGTACTGATACTGATGTGTTTCGGAATACCGTTTCTGGTTTACCAATATTTTTCAAATATTTTTTCATATATATAGTTTATTTTCAAGTTCCTTAATAATATATATTATATACACATGCAAACATACCTTCATTACAGATAGACATGTCCATGGGTCGGGTAGCCCGCCCGGCCCAGTCGGCCCGGCCTGTATTGGATCGGGCCTGGACATGGTTTTTCATGATCCGGGCCGGCCCTGATCATTG
Source organism: Fremontodendron californicum (assembly GCA_030761205.1). Lineage (NCBI taxonomy): Eukaryota > Viridiplantae > Streptophyta > Magnoliopsida > Malvales > Malvaceae > Fremontodendron > Fremontodendron californicum. The sequence goes on from JAULJL010000010.1 coordinate 6,084,757, forward strand.
TTTAAGTATTAAAATATTATTATTTTATTTAAATTTAATTATAAAAATATATAAATATTAATAAAAATGATTTCTTAATTTTTTATTAATAAATGAATTGTAATCCGGGCCCGCCTAGGGCTGGCCTAGGCAAGAGTTTGAAATTTTTTCGGGCCATGACCCGACTCGGACATATAATATATGTTTATATGCAAATATAAATTTTAAATATTTAATATCCAAAATTTTTAAATATCAAATAAAATAAATAAATATTTAAAAATATAATAAATTATTATTCATTATATTCAATAGCCTAATTTAATGAACCTACTATATTTTTAAATATAATTATGAAAAAAATAAAAATGATCATGATATAAAAAGCATTAGAAATTAGTTTTTAAAAAATCAGATAAGTGAAATTTTTATAAATAAAAAAAAATCTTATATCAACTGGTACGTATCGGTATTGACCGGTATAGATCGGTACAAAAATTGAAACGGTACAATACTGATATCGTTTTGGTTTACCTTAAAAGCTATACGTATCGACTGGTACAATCAGTACTGGTACGATACTGACTACATTGATTTAAGGTATTTTTTTAAGGTTATTGTGTTAAAAATGTATTTTTTTAATTGATTTTAAAAAACTGACAAAGAGAGATTACTTTTTTCGATGATTAAAATAAAAAATGAAATAAAAGAAGAAATTAAAACAAACAATGGAAATGGAAAAGAATATTATTATTGAAGAAATAGCTAGCTTTTAAACAATGTGGTCCTGAAAATTAAAGAATAAAAAATAGTGACTTCATATTCCGTTATAAAAGTAAATAATTGAAGACAGAATTATTAGACTTTTTTTTTTTTATCACAATATAGCTTTTTTTTTTCTTTTTTCTTTTTTTTAATTCTCAAAATATCAATATTTTTGTTTTAATAATCGAAATCCGCTTATTTTTTAACTGATTGGGAAATCGTCATGGGCCATGACGATTTCCCAACGTATAAATTTATTTATTTTTTTAAATGATGAAGGGAAATCGCCATGGCCAATGACGATTTTCCTTCATCATTTAAAAAAAAAAAATTAAAATTATACAAGAGAAATCATCACCGACCATGACGATTTTGCTTGTATGTTAATTTTTTTTTTTTAATTTGATATGTTGGGAAATCGCCACTGGCGGTGGCGATTTCCCAACATATGAAGTTGTTCTTCATGAAATGAAGAACATCTTCTTTTTACTTTTTTTTTTCCCTTCAAAATATTAAATAATAAATTTTAAATAAAAATTATATAATTTATAATTTTAAAAAATAAAAATATATATAACTTATTTTTATTTAAATTTAAATATAAAATATATAAAAATATTTTTTGAATAATGAAACGGACTTTCAGGCAAAATATGTATAATGATACTATTGTTGATGCGAACTCTCTCCCGATGTACCAGATTGATAAAGACATTTTTGACGGCTATGATTAGAGGTATCCATGGGCTGGGCCAAGGTTCGAAATTTTTTTATTTCCCTTGCCCAAGCCCATTTTGGGGCAGGTCAGGCCCGAAAGCCCGTTTCACTATTCAAAAAAATAATAAAATATTAAAAAATTTATATTAATATTTATATATATTGGGTCGGGCTGGGATAAGTGTTTTTGTAATTCGGGCCTGTCCGGCATAACTCGAATTACTATTTGTTAAATAATTTTTTTTATTTAACTTTAATTATAAAATAAATCTAAATATGCATTTTTTATATTTATATAAAAATTTATATAATTTTTAAAATTGTTATTTTTAAAAAATTTTATTTAAATTTTACAATTTATTAATTTTTATTTTTTTTTTAAATTATAAATTATATAATTTTTATTTTCGGGCTTCGACAAGGGAAATAAAAAAATTTCGGGCCTCAGCCCGGCCCGGCCCATGGACACCTCTAGTCATAGCCGTCAAAAATGTCCTTATCAATCTGGTACATCAGAACACATCCGGACTTACTGGGTCGGGCGGGCTACCTGGCCCGTGGATAGGTCTAGCTATAACCTTCATTCCTGCATAATCCACAATGCTTTGGTTGGCCTTTCTCCCGAAGATCCATTTATTACGAATACAACTTGAAAAAATTCGATTGACATTACGAATATAACTTTTTCAACCAGATTTTTAAATAAAAAATTTAAATAATAAAATTTAAAAATTATATAAAATTTTATATAAATATAAAAAATACATATTTATATTTATTTTATAATTAAAGTTAAATAAAAAATATTTTTTATTTAATAAATAGTAATTCGGGCTAGGTCGGACTGGTTCAAATTACAAAAACACTTGTCCCAGTCCAACCCAATATATATAAATACTAATATAATTTTTTTAATATTTTAATATTTTTTGAATAGTAAAACGAGATTTCGGACTGGCCCGGGCCTAGCCCGAAATAGGCTTGGGCAAGGGAAATAAAAAAATTTCGGGCCTTGGCTCGGCCCATGGACACCTCTAGTCATAGCCGTCGAAACCGTTATACATATTTTGTTCGAAAATCTGTTTTACTATTCAAAAAATATTAAAATATTATTTTTATGTATTTTATAATTAAATTTAAATAAATTCTATAATTTTTATTAATTTTTTATTTTTTTAAAATTATAAATTATATAATTTTTATTTAAAACTTATTATTTAATATTTTGAAAAAAAAAAGTAAAAGAAGATGTTCTTCAGTGGCAATTTCCCAACATATCAAATTGAAAATTTATTTTAACATACAAGGGAGATCGCCATAGCCGATGGCGATTTTCCTTGTATAATTTTTCTTTTTTAAATGATGAAGGGAAATCGCCAACGGCCATGGCGGTTTCCCTTCATCATTTAAAAAAAAAAATTTATACGTTGAGAAATCGTCATGGCCTATGACGATTTCTCAACCGGTTAAAAAATAAACGGATTTATGTCATTAAAACAAAAAATCGATATTTTGAAAAAAAAAAAAACTATATTGTGATAAAAAAACCGAATTATTATCTTTAGCATGGTCCCTAACCTATTACTATGTGAACCACAAAATTTAAGAATTGTTAACTTGTGAATTATTTATAATCTATATAATTGTATATAAAGCTGCCAACCAAAATATATATATATATATATATATATATATATATATATATATAATCAATTAAGCATTAAGTCAGATACATGAATATTGGAGTAGCTTTTAGAAGTTGCAAGTTTGGAGACCTATGCTAGTAATGTTCTCTTCATACGAGTAAAATAGATAGAGGTTGAAAGAGTTAAGAATAAATTAAAATTTTCAAGAAATATGTATAACTATATATAAAAAAAATAAAAATTTGTTGATAGGTATTTACATTTTATGTGATATTTAAAAAAAAAAATCAACTTTTAAAAAAAAAATAATTAATCGATCTAATAACAATTATTTATAAAAGGAAGGTTTTGAACAATTTTTTTTGACGCGTGATGAGTTATTTACTTGTAAAGTGACATTTAAAAAAAAAAAAAAGTTTCAACTTCTTTTTCTTTAATTTTTTAAATTAAATATTTAAATATAAAAAATACAAAAATATATTTTTATACATTACATAAAATTGGGGCTGGATGGGAATTAATATTTTGGTTTATATATTGAGATTTGATTTTTTTGGAGTTATTATATTTGATATTTTTTTCATGAAGATTAATAATAATTGTTGAATTAAAAAATATATTATATTGCTATGTTTATTGGGATTTAATTGTTATGCATCTGTTGGGTTTTGATTTTTTAAGTGTAAACTTATCTTTATTTTTATTGTAACTGGTGTTGGATGGATATTGAAATTTATATTTATTTTGGAATATTTATATTTTGTATCTTATAAAAATTTAATAATAATTGTTGAGTTAAAAAAATACTAAATCAATAAATAGTTGGTAAAAATTAAAATATTGAACAATAATATGAGTTGATATAAGTGAGTTTTTTTTTTTTTACTTTAGATACTGAATCAAAAGAAAAATATAATGATAGTTAAATGATAAAAAAAAACTATGTTAAGTGATATTATAATTTATGAATTACTGTATGATAGTTGATGAATTTATGTTTTATTATTGTTTTATAACCATTGATATGAATAATGAATGTAAACACTCTCTAAATGAATTAAATTTGATATTCATCATATTTTTTATATATAAGGTAAAACTTTTTTTTTTGTACATACTAAAATAGAAAATGCGTTTAAAACTTTTAAGTATCGATGATAATTAATTATATTATTTATAATTTATTAATGAATTTTATTAACGAGTGTCCTAAGGGTACTTTTTAAGATTACCATATATAGTAATATTTTCATTTAATGCATTAGAAATAATAAATAAAATTATTAATTACTGCATTTAATACAATGTTATTATTATAAATAATATATTAATTAATCTTAAAAAATGTTCTAAGGATATTCGTTAGCAAATTTCTTTATTAATATAAAAAAAAATAACTTCGCAAAATGGGCCAAACATTAAAGATTGTCCTTTCATTAATGATCAATTATTTGCTTAAAACTTTTCATTCCAAGCATTGTTCCAACAAGGGCAGGCATGGCTTCCTCTTTTCCTTCGTAGCTGTGAAGGCCTTAGTGTCAAATTTGTTGTTTAATTTATCTATAGCAAGTAAATTCACTACAAGAGGACAGCTAATTAGCGATAGAATCTTTATCAATGAAAAAATTTCATCCGCGAAACACTTCTTCAGAGATGGAATTTTTAAAATTACTGACGGAATTTCGTTGGTAATGTTTTTGCGCATTACTAACGATTTTTTTTTAGTATTACTGACAGAAAGACTAAATTACCGACGAAATACTAACGATCGAATAATTCAGTCGGTAATACTTTGGCGGGAATGGCTTAGACTCCCACCAAATTATTACAACAGAGTTACGTGTATCACCGACGGAATTATCCGTAAGTAAAAAAAATACACGAATTTTGATATTTAATAAATACAAATTTATTACAAATTTAATTAAAAAAAAATTAAACTCAATAGTCAGAAAAAGTTACCGACGGATATTCCGTCGGTAATACAAATTCATGGATTTTGATATTTAATAAATGCAATTTTTGACAAAATTAATAAAAGAAAAAAAAAAGTGAATGGTCAAAAATAAATACCAACGGATAATCCGTCGATGATATGCATATTCCCTCGGTAAAACATTACCGACGGAATATGCTGATACCGACGAAAATTTCGTTGGTAATAAAGTATTACTGACGGATGGAATTTGAAAGCCCGCCAAAAGTATTACCGACAAAAATTTCGTCGGTAATGGTGAGCTTCCGTTGGTGATAGTCTCGGGCATAACAAAATGCCCGAGACTTATTCTTCCCCATTTTCTCTCTTTCCTCTGCTCCACCCACCGAGACCCAACCACGTCCCCTGCCGTCCTGCCGCCGTGCCGTCGCTGTCCGACCATCCCCAGCGAGCCACTGCCGTCGTCATCTCCTGGTATCTCTTCTCTCTTCTTTACAAATTGTTCCTTGATTTTTTATTTTTATTTTTAACAAATTTTCTTATTGTATTGTTTCTTTCATTTATTTCTTGTTTTGCAGATTTGGTTGAGATTTTAGTACTTTGGACCTCTCTTCTGGAGTGTTAACAATCGTGGATTATAAAAGGACTTTATCTGACTTTTGTTCGAGCAAGTTTCCTTCACTCCTTGAGAGATTAGCTTGAAAAATTCATTTCATTTCATTTTGTTTCTTTCTTTAGTTTGGCATTTTATTAGTTAGCCGTTTAATTTAATTTATTATATTTAGCGATTTTATTGTTTTGATTTTATTGGGCATTTGATTCTTGTTCAATTTTAATTATAAGATTTTATATATTATTATTTCTTCATAGCACATGTGTTTTTGTTGGGTCGTTGCTTTGTGAATTTTGGAATGGCTTAATTGTTTTCTGCTACTATATCGACATGTTGTTAGTTGAGATTTAGTTGGATATTGTGTTTTTGAACAAAAGGATGTGCCTACTCCCACCATTGTAACATATTCAGAAGATCTTGACAATCTTCGACTTTTGGTTCATGGTGATTTCGAAGAAGTAAACATTAATGTTCTGAGAACAAACAGAAAAAAAATGATGAGGATAATGAAGAAGAAGAAGAATACGAAGAAGAAGATGAAGATGTAGAAAGAGATTATGATGACAATGAAGCTGATGAGAACGACGAGAATAATGATGATTAGAAAGTTAATATTATTTAATCATTTTGTATGTGCATGATCTGTGAAATAATATATTCTATATATGTATGCAATATATATATATATTTACTAATAAATTTCATATTATTCATTTTACAGATAAAAAGCGAGGAGGGCATAAAAGTAGTGCAAAGAAGTCACGGGGTTCAATGTGGATTGCTTTCAAAGCCTCATCACAATCGTCCTCGAGGCCTTCTACACCACAGTTGCCGTTTGGGACGTCTCCCTCCCTACGGGCTCCATCGCCACTGGCTCCATCAACACAGTTACCGTCTTATTCAGCTCCATCTCCACGGACCCTGTCTGCAGTAGCTCCATCGCCCCTGGATCTCTTTGCACTGGGTCCCAATACAGTGGCTCCGCCCACAGTGGCTCCCTCTGCAGTACGTCCGTCCACATCGACTCCCGCCCCACTGCCACGGCCGACACCTAATTCGGCGACTCAGGCTGATCCCACAGTACCATCGAATACCCCACCGTTGGATGAGATTTCGCAGTATTTCACAATGACCCAGCACCGACGTATTTCGTGGATAATGGCATGGGACAGCAGTCAGAGGTACTTGTATCACATCATTCGCCGTCTCCAGGTACTACCATTGAGCAAAGGAAACAGGGTAGATGTCGGACGAAAGGATTACCGACACCATCCGGATAACATTACTATAATTTCATTATTTGAGTAAAAAATAAATTATTGTTCACTAACACGTATCGTTTATTTTAGTACTTTCATGGAGAGTTGTGTAAAATCGACCATTGCCTCGGTGATCAAACAACACTATACCAGACCGTGGCGTACTTGGTCAAAGATACCTGCTGACGTGAAACTGTCTATGTGGACTATATTTGAGGTACAATTTTGTTAAGAGTTATATTATAATTTAATTATGTTTAGTAGTATATATTAATTCATAATGTCTCATTGTAGGGAAAATGCCAGTAGTCTCCCGAGCAAACACCACCGGTTAGGAAATTATGGGAGGCCAAATGCAAGGATCAATTCAAGGACATGTTGAATTTTGAGAGGGACAATGCCATGGCCTTGTTTAAGACGAATCGAATAGAAGACTGCAAGGGTTACAAGTGTGATTGGATAGCAGTTGATATTTGGGATCAACTTATTGACAGCGTCTGGAAAACTGACGCTTTAAAAATAGGTCCCAAAGGCCAAGGGAAATAGGAACACGGAGAAGGATGAAAGCATTACAAAGAACATTGGTGGATCAGTTCCTTTTCTAGTTACAGGTGAAAGGATGGTACGTAAGATTTTTAATTTTTTTTTTGTGTGCAATTTATATGTTAAAATTTCTATCCTATAAACTATGTAAATATTTTCTTTTATTAACGTACTTTCCAAAAATTCTTTTAATCTATAGTCACAAGAGTTGAAGCACAACTTGACTTTCCTATAGCTATTTAACAAAACCCATAAACGTGCAAAGGATCAAGGTGATTACGTAGACAACAAGTCTAAAGCTGTTAGTGTAAGTATTTAACTATATCAATACTTTATATATTACATTAATTGATTATATTACTGAATTGTTTATGTACGTGTTCATTACAATGTCACATATTAATTGTTTATATATTTAAATATTTTTGATTGTAGGAAAACTATACTGTCTCGTTGCAGCAAAAATATGGGGACGATACGTCTTCATATCCCGATTTCGTTCTTTAGTCCTAGTCTAATGCTATTGGGGGCATTGAGACTACGCGGACGCATGTTTATGGGTTTGGAAAAAGATCGAAAAATCGAGAAATTTTCGATTTACCTGGCAATCAGCAAAGTTCAGATGCAGTCAGTTACACTCCATGTGGTTTAGTACTACACAGCAGTCGCCAGCAACGTCGATTGAGGAGCAATATAATGCATTGAGGTTCGATGTTTCGGAAATCCAGACATCAATCGTGAGACTCGAGAATCTCATGACGACATGGAGTATGATGTTCGCACCTTTGCTGCAGTCACAGCTAGCAGCTGGATTAGGCGGGATCGAAATCAATGCTGCAGGAGTCGGTGCTATTGGAGGCAGTGATGTAGGTGCTGTTAGAGGCATGGGTGCTGGATTGAGTGCTGTCGGAGGCATGAATGCTGGATTGAGTGCTGTCGGAGGTGATGTCGAAGGCAATGCCGACGAAGGCAGTGAAGCCGATAACAGCAGTACCTACTGATGACAACATGCATTTTATATTCAAGAGCTACATTTGAATATTATTGTTTTATTTATAATTTTATTTATAATTTTGATATTATTTTTATAATTTTTTTTTCAAATATTTTTTTTTATTATTATTATTTTGCAAATAAGGAATTACCGACAGAATTTTCCGTCAGTAATAGTTTTTCACCGACGGAATGTTCTAGGGTAAGCTCCTTAGGGTGAGCTTAAAATAGGCTATATTACATATAAATATGATAAAATTACATATAAACATGATAATTACATAAAGTTGTCATGTTTATATATAATTTTTTTTTTTTTACATATAAACATAACAAATTACATATAAACATGACAAATATGTCATATATTTATGTAATTTTTTACATATGTATTTTTTTTTACATGTATTTTTTTTTTTTTTTTACATATAAGCATGACACAAATTACATATAAACATGACAAATTACATATGTAATGTAGCCTACGTGAAGCTCATTTTAAGGAGATTTCGTTAGAATTTTCCGAGAATGTGAGATTAAATTAGATAATAATTAATATGGTTGGTCTAATTCCTTAGTTTTTACAAGTTTGTTTTTTATATATCGATAATGAAATATTTTTAACTCTACAAATTAATTAAGAGATTATCGTAAGTTTTATTTTAAATTTTTAATATATCATCGAGATGTCATCTTATTAATCCGTCAGCAAAGTTTAAAAAGTTCACTAATAGTGTATGACATAATTTATCTGATCTTTTACACTGATAATTTATATACGGTTCCAAAAGATTATAATTAATGAATAATAATCCATACTACTTATCGAGAAGGTAGCATGTTTCTAGCTATTGCATGCGGCCAAGCCAATAAACTCCTCCATCCTGATAATACTAAAAAAAAAAACTTGTAAAGAACCGCAGACAGGAATCATACTTGACTAACAGGAACTGTAAACATATTCACCCACCCATATGCCATATCCAGAATATACATAATTAACACAAGCTGAAATGGCAAGCAGCAGTAATGTAGAAGTTATACATATATAAATTAATCATAATGTGGGGGGAGCAGATAATTAAGCTGCATGCATTGCCCGATCCCTGGCTTTCACGAACCCATCAGAGTCGGCTGGGAAAGTAAAATTCTCAGGGTGAACCTTGTAATTACTCCTCCCAACAACAGTACCAGGTTTTCTCTCTTCAATGCCACTACTTTCCCCTGATGATCTCCTTACTCTCTCCTCTTCCATTCTCTTCATCTTTTCCTTCTGCCGCATGCGCATGAGATAAACCTCAGCACAGCTCGCTCCTATGGAAGACATAATATCGCCCTGACAAAAAGACTGTAGTACTATTACTCCTCGAAGAATAGAAAATTTGTCTCAGTTTGATTTGTGGGATGAAGAGTAGGAGACTTTAAGGAATATTTATAGAGGGAGGCTTAGGGGGGGGGGGGGGGGTTTGAGCTAGCCATCACTAATCCACAATTATAAGCTAATTTAATCATGGCATTACTATCTTAGGTTTTACTTGATAAGAAGGATAAAAAATTTATTAATCTAATAATTAAATTACAAAGTACTAAAAGTTGTTATGAATTTTATCTATTTGATTAATAAGTTTTTCGTCCTTATATCTTTCCGTTCCTTCTTACCAAACAAAGCTTTAATGTTACAAAAGAAGTTTGAAGAGGAACCTAGAGTTTATCCAGTTAGTTAATGAAACCATTTTTAATATTAGTATTTAGTAGGTTGGGATTCGGATATCAGTATTTACATCCTCTCTTCCTATCCCCATACTGACCTCCTTGGTAAAAAAAAAAAAGTCTAAGAAGAGAAAGAGTCGGAAAAACTAGTGGTGTAGCTGACCCTGACCCTGTCCCTTAAGTTACTTTAAGACAAGAAAAAAAAAAAAAGAATTCGAAGAAGTGGATGTTACATATATAGAATTATAGATAGATAAATGATGGGTTTTGCTTTTGGAGTGGCTCTCTTATTGTGGCATGGCCAATTCCAAAACTTAGTGCCCTTAAACTAAAGGCAACACGTCAGCTCTGGCTATGGAGAAGGATTAATGGAAGGTGCGCCATTGGTCATTAATAAGGTTATCTGTCGCTGCTTAATTAGATGTGTTAATTGTTAAACAAGTAATTATGAACCTTCTCTGAAGCTTTTCCAGGGCATGCAGCAGTATATATTTTGCAGAAATATGGGGCATGGACAAGCTGCTAGCCTGGGTAGCTGTTTGGCGTGGCCTTGAAGGCCACTAATTAAAATCTATTATTGTTAGTAATCAATCAAATTAGTGACCAGGACCTACTGTCTTAAAGCCGCCATTTAATTAATTTTCTTGTTTAAATTAGTGGCACCACTGATGACTGCTAGCTTAGCAGTAATCCTTAATTATTAGTAGAGTTGGAAAAGTCGTCCAGACCAGCCGAAAGCTGAACCCCAAATGCAACGATCTACACTCGAAATCGGTGCAATCTAAAAGTTGTAAAACCTGAACTTTAATCTGTAAAGATTTTCATCATCTCATCTCATCTCATCACTTCATTCTTATCTCATCTAATTTTCTCATCAGCTCATCTGATAGTGAAATAGGTTTTATCATTTAAGATAGATATTATTATTTTATCTGTTGTAATTTGATATACTTATAATTTTATTATCTTATATATTTATCATATAATCTCACAACTAATATAAATAAAATAACCTTGCGGTCATTAAAATAAAACATTGAATCATTTTTCAAACCCTTTTACTGGTAATAATTAACAAACTTAGTCCAAATAACATTTCTTTTTCTTTAAAAAAAAGAAAGTACAGTTTTCTTTCATCTCATTAAAGTTACCATCCATTTTCTAGAATTGAACTTGAGAGACGTTTAGGAAAGAAATCTTAGATTTTAACATTTGAAGTATGGAAGTACATATTATAAACATAAATACCCTAATGATAAATATAAAACACAAGATCAATCTAATATTATATCCCAAATAATTAATATATTTCTTAAACATAAATCTTGTTTCTTTCATCAGCTAATATGCTCTTGGGATTGGGGTAGCTACAATAACCGACAAAATTCGATCCCTTTTTGAAGAAACACTTGTGAATCTTTGCCATAAACCTCTACCATTCACAAGTGGCAGTTTTTTTTTTTTTCTTTAAAAAAAAAAAAAACTACTGTTGACTAAAATTTCTATGTGGTTAAAGAAAAAACTAGTATATAATGTTGATGGAAAGTCGTTGAGGGTTGGATTATAAGCGACTTCCCACCAAAAGACTCGTACATGTGGCAATTTGAGGCCTTAGTTAAAAGACTTAGGAAGTGATAATATGATATATCATTTCACCAAAACCATTGTCAATGGCATTTGCCATGCAATTGATTAGGAATATAATTGAACCGATCTTAAAAAATTCAAGTTCGAGTTAGATACGAAAATCATAATTCGAAATTTGGTTCAAACTTGATATAGTTTTATTTTTAAAATTCGAACTCGATTCTAGATAAAAATCAAATTATTCGAATTTACTCAATTTAGGTTCATTTACCTAATAAAAAACGAACTCAATTTTCATGCTTGATTTCAAACTTGATTATTTGTGTTCGAACTCGAACTTGAGTTCGAATTAAACTTTTTTTTAATACTAATTAAAAAAATTATATACATAAAAATAAAATAAAAAAAAAACCCGATTAGGTTCGCGAGCTACTCAAGTTAGGTATTAGGATACGCAAATTTGACTTGTTCGATAACTCAAACTGCTCAAGTTTGAACTAATATATATAACTCGACAATGATCAAATAAAATTTGAATTTTTCTAAACCAAACCCGAATAACTTATTAAGTGTCTCGTTTACAACTCTATACTTAATACCATTTTAATTCAAATTACTTGCATGCAAATGCTTCAACGGTGATGGAAAACTTTTGAAAAAGCAAATAATTTAAGTGCTTAAACATCAATCAAAATCAAGAGGTCTGACTTTTAAGTTCACAGGGCAATATTAAAATCAGATCGTGATCCGATCTGGCTCGATCTAATTCATAAGCATCTCTACTGGCAAGAAGATAATATCATTAAAGTAATGATACCACAAATTTGATTAATTTCAAGAAAATTATCCTGAAATCTTGATATTTTGTCGCAATATTCGTTTGTGAATATAACTATCGTTATTAACAATCCAAATTCATTTTTGAAGTCATTATCTATATCTATACTATTATAAAAGGAGTGACTGAGTTGCTGTCACGAATCAAGTGACACTAACTCAGTTGAGGAAATTACAAAAAAAAAATCAAAATTAAAATAATAACAAAAAATAAAAAATAGGGCATTTATGTATTTTTATTTTTAAAATGAGTTTACGTTTTGAAAAACTCCTTTTATCTATTTACGTAAATTTAGTTATGATAAAATCATAAAAATAGTTTTTTAACTTCCTTTTTTTCACTATAACACTACATGTTTTAACTTCCCTTTTATCCACTAGGGCATTATTTATCACTTTTATTATTTATGTTTTTTATTTTTTTAATATATTAAATCTATTTATCTATACTATTATTAAAGAGAGTCGTTGAGTTGGTGTTATGAGTTAACCGGACACCCTCAGTTGGAAAAATGTCAAAAAAACCAAATTGAAAATATAATATTAAATACAATTAAAGATATTTATGTAATTTATTTAAAAAAAAAAAAACTATTTCACATGTGAAATCATCTTTTTTTTATTTAAAACAAAAAAACTATACACATCAGATAACTTCCTTAAAAAAAAAAAAAAACTACACATATCTTTATCATTAAATTATTTATTTTAAAATATATTTTAACTCATATTTCTTTTTCTTTTTCACCCACGTTGTGGGTGTGTAATATCTAGTACTATTATAAAGGAGTGGCTGAGTTGGTGTCATGAGTGAAGTGATATTAACTCAGTCAAGAAACTTACAAAAAAAAAAATTAAATTAAAATAATAACAAAAAATAAAAAATAAGGCATTAATGTAAACTTTTTAAAATGAGTTTACGTTTTGAGAAACTCCTTTTATCTATTTACATAAACTTAGTTTTGATAAAATCATAAAAACAGTTTTTTAACTTATATTTTCCATTATAACACTACATGTTTTAACTTCCCTTTTATCCACTAGGGCATTATTTATCACTTTTATTATTTATGTTTTTTATTTTTAATATATTATAGAAAAAAATCACATGTATTTACAAGTGTTATAAAAGCTAGTATATATAAAATTTATATAAAAAAAATAAAATTGAATTCATGTGATGATTTATTATGGCTAGTTTGTGATACATTCTTTATATGAAAATTTTGTTCCTTAATTTTTTTCACTTCTGTCACCCTCAACATTTTTATTACATTTTTTCCCAATTTTTTAAATAAGAGAATTTTGTGACACCGGAATGACTAGTTTCTGATATCACATGATTTAAACAAGTAGGAAACATATCTCCATCGATCATTCTTTAGAAGAGTATATTATTTTTAAATAAAAATAAAAATAAAATCGTATAATTAGTTTTTTTCTTTTGCTTTGACTTTGTTGAGACAAATACTCAATCAAGTAAGTGGAAGCAAAAATAACCAAATAAATAACACACAATTTTTCTCTTCTAAAATCTAACAAATTTCATTGAATTTTTTTTAATTACAACCTTTAATCTTTTCTCTCTCATAATCTCTCACATACCCAAATCCATTACACCCAATTCTCTCTTTCACACACTCTCTCAATATATCTTGTAACTCTATCTCAATAACACAGTACTCTTAACCCCAAATATTTTTTTGGTCTAAATCCAGGATGTCTCCCATCCACATTTTATGATTGATGAAAAACTAATCTCTATCGGATCGGAAGTGTAATATTGGTAAAGTCCTCCCAACATTGATTCTCATATTAAGGGTTGGAACCACTTTACCACTCCAACCAACCAAATGTTTATAACTACATATTTATAAGCACCTAAGAAAACCCTAAAATTATTTACCCAAATTAAAAAAAAAATAATTATCAAACAACTTACAAAAAATAAATTTGAATAAAAAAACTTAACAATCTCTATCTTGACTCAAATTCTCTTCCTTTGAGCTAATAGCTCCACCCCTGCATCAAACTTGCAAAAGTCACTTTGTTATTGATGAATCACATCTTTTTTTCAACTTGATATGAAGACATCAACTCATGATCTTCCTTAATTTTACTTTCAAACAACTCATACAAATTCTTCGAATTCTTTATTCCTAATTTCATCATAATTCTCGAACCTTTTATAATCTTCATATCTCCACATTGAGCAGAATACCCATAAATCAAACTATCTAACTTTCTAAGAAAAAATCAAATTTCTTAAAAAGTTTGGAACATACCTCGCATTATATTTGTCATAACGGTTTTTTTTTCAACCGCTAGATGATTTTAAAAACAAAAACAGGGAGTCGTCATCAATCTTTTTTGTTTAGATGTGATTGGTCACCTATTAAAATCGATTTTAGTAAAATATTTTAAAATTAATTAAAACATTTTTTAAAAAACCAATTTCGAAGTCTACGCTTTAAACCAGAGAAAAACAAAATAGGGTTCGGGAGTCGGTTACGTGCGGGGAAGGATTAGCACCCCCACGACGCCCTTTTAAAAACTATACCAATTAATCATGTGTTATCCTATAATCTTGATAAAATGATTTTAATTTTTGTATTTAATAATAATTCTCATAATTCTCTTTATTGCAAATTTTTGTATTTGTAGAAAAGAACAAATTATTTCATTTAGAAATAAAATGAAAATCTTTGGCGTCGAAAACTTTCACCGAATCCTCCAACGTCTAGGCAGAATTTGAGAAGAGTCTCTTTACTTTCGAATTTGCATAATATTCCTCTAAATCAAATAATGTTCCTTCGTAAACAACAATTATTCAAAATCCTCCAACATCTAGGCAGGATATCAATATTTGTTTTTACTCGGAATATTATTTTATTTTATTTCGTAGGACCCTCTTAAAACCCCTTTTTTTTTTATTATTTCATAAAAAATGTAATATGCAATAGAGGGAATAATCAGCAATAATGAATGAGCAAGCATAAAAAAAATAATGAGTAATAATAAATTATTTGGTTTTAGGAATAAATTTTTATTTAGGTCAAGATAAGAATTTTCGATGCGAGAGCTTTCCTAAATTCTCCATTGTCTAGGCGGAATTTGGAGAAGATCTCTACGTTGAAAAATTCTTACCCCGATCCTTAAAACCGACATATTCCCATATTTTGATCCGAAATATTTAACGTGAATGATGAATTAATTTAATTATAAAATGAATATTTTATTTTTAAAGGCAATACGAAAACCCTCGATGTGAGATCTTCCCCAAATTTTCCTTCGTCTAGGCGAAATTTGGAGAAGATCTCTACACTTGAAAATTCTCATTATAAGCATATTATTATTATTATTCGAGAAAATTCTTCCATTTTTTTTGTTAAAAATTTTATTTAACGTTTGTGCTGTGTAACATATTATAAACTGAACGAATAATATTGGCATGCCTACCAAGGACAAATTAATAAGCACGAATAAATAGACGACATAACGAACTGATTAAAAATATATTTTATTGTTTTTATTATTATCCCTTTTTTATCTTTTATTATTACTTATTGTCGCAACCTAAAAAATAACAAGTCTCATCGTAAGACTTTATTATTTGTTAAGCGTGACATTAAAAAAAATCGAGAAAAGTCGACTTAATTTCTCTAGAAAACGAAAGTTTTGAAAATAACCTTGAAAAAGACATGGAGTCGCCACTAATCTTTTTTGGCTAGGTGTGATCGGCCACCTATTAAAACCGGTTTTATAAAACATTTTAAAAATTAATTAATATATTTTTTTAAAACCAATTTCAAGTCTGCGTTTTAAACCAGAGAAATCAAAGAAGCGGGTTCTGGACTCGGTTACGTGTGGGGAAGGATTAGCACCCCCACAACGCCCGTATAAAATGGTACCTTAATAATCGTGTGTTATCGCAAGTCTCGGTAAAAAGTCAATTTTTAATTTGATATTTCAAGTTAATTCCCAATTTAAAGAAACTCATTAAATTAGACTAGTTTTTTTTTTGGAAAGAGTCTTTTTCCTCTTCGATGAAGGGAATCCATCCTTCAACTCCTATAAAAAAAAACTCCCCTCCGCGTGGTTATATTAGTACATGTTCCGACTCGCCGGTTAATTCCATTTTTAATTGAAAATGATCCGGAATTTATAAATTCAAAATTTTCCTATATTTTCCAACAAACGTGGCAAAATATAGAACTTTTTATTAGTTTGAAAAACTTTCCGAATCATTCTCGTTTTAAAGAAGATATTCCGTTATTAATAATAATTGATGATATCCTCCCCAGCAAACCCGACAGAGAACTCATGAATTATTTTAACTCGGGAATATCTTTATTTTATTGAAAATCATTATCTTTTTCAAAACATTTAAAAATATATGAATATGAATATGTGTGACATAAATAAAATGACATAGCAAAGTCTAGATAATATAATGCAACCTAAATGGTATGATATAATTTAAATGTCTTAGCATATTCTAAATGAAATGAAATATCCTACGTGACATAATATATTCTAAATGAAATGAAATGACCTAGGTAACATAATATATTCTACATGAAATGAAATGACCTAGGTAACATAATATATTCTATATTAAATGAAATATCCTAAGTCACAAGATATATTCTATATGAAATGAAATGACCTAGATAACATAATATATTCTATACGAAATGAACTATCCTATTCATATGATATATTCTATATGAAATGAAATGATTTAAATAACATGGCAAATATAAATGAAATGGCATATAATCTAAATGATATGAAACATAAAATAATGCTTGAACATAATATATACTAAATAATGTGACAAAAATAAATAACTAAATAAAAAGCATAGGATAACATGTAATATTCAAAACCATACAACAATTAATATAATATCAACAATTTAAATCAAAGATAATAACACCATCATGAAAATTAACATAGCAAAAATCACATATTATATAGTATGCATGAATATGGAAAATGCAATGCATGAGAATGTATTTTTTTCCTTTAATTAAGAAAATTCGTATATCTAAAAAGATATCCGGCTATCTTAGGAAAATATATCAAATTAAATATTCTAAAACCAAAATACTTTGTGATTGTTTGAAAACAATTTTGAAAAGCTTAGATTAAAAATAAAAACTTAGCTAAACCCTTTTAAAATGGCTCTAATTTCCTAAGTTTAAAATCCCGGACTTGACCACCCTTATCCCGAGATTTAAAAAATTATTTTTAGAGTTTGAAAAGGCTTGAAAACTACCCTAAGTCGATAGCTAAACTTCCTAATCAGCCCCCTCTAAGTAACTTAACCAAAACAGAAAAATGATTTTTTTTCAAATTCAAT
Organism: Fremontodendron californicum; assembly: GCA_030761205.1. NCBI lineage: Eukaryota > Viridiplantae > Streptophyta > Magnoliopsida > Malvales > Malvaceae > Fremontodendron > Fremontodendron californicum. Next base: position 6,102,710 of record JAULJL010000010.1, read on the forward strand.
TCTGCCTCTACTGTCCAATTTTGAAGCATGATTTTTTACCTTATTTTTAAAAATTCAAAAAACTCTAAAAAAAAAATACTGGAGACTCAGGACATGCAAAAATACACGGGAACAAATCGGCTTAATTTTATGATTAAAGATGACTACCCATAAAAATCAGGAAAGTACGAGTACTGGGTGAAAAAATTGTTTTGTCAAAACACATTTTTTTTTGCCTTTGATAAAATCATTTAAAAATCAAAGTAAAAATGTTAGAGACTCTCCTAAGGACTCACAAACAGTAGCTAACACTTTTGAAAAGTTAGGCAAAAAATGGCTAAGGCAAAAAAATCACAAAGTTAGAATAATCAATTTGACAACTCTTTAATTTTCCACAAGTATGCTCAAAATGAGCATGACTTTGAACCATTGATTCGTCTAAGTCATAAATCAAGTGGCAATGACATGAAATCCATGAAAATACAGCAAATATGATGCATGAAATGCATGATTTAAAACCTAAATGACATGAAAAATGCATGGTATCAATAAAATGACCTAGACCTAAATGAACTTGAATGGCATGTAATGCAACCTAGGTCTAAAATGCATGAATATGCATGGCAAAGCAAACCAATCCTAAACCTAAAGAATGCATGGCAATAACACAAACATATGACATGCTTAAACAAAATACACAACCAAATATCATGAAAATGCTAACCTATCAACTAGCATAACAAAAATGCACACACAAAGCATACAACACGAGGGTGGCCGAATGGTCTCATGCTTAAAATGAGCATGGCATTTTCACAAACACATGATATACTAACATGCATAGCTAAAGAATAATGCTCAAATCATGTAAATATAAAGTAAAGACATGAAAATCAATAGGCATTTTCACAAACACATGGATTACAAAATGTAAAACATAAACAAACTTAAACATTTTGAAAATAGAAAATCAAAAATGCAAGACAAGTAAAATAAACATGATAACAAGATAATAGACTCAAAAATGGAAACAAGCAAGCAACAAAATTAAAACAAGCTTCATGCTTATGTATTAGAAGAAGATTTAAAGCATCAAAACTTGTTAAATATTAACATGAAATAAAAATGCAAACAACAACTACACTAAAACAATAGGCCATTTAGAGAAAAATAGAAAAAAAATTTAATTTTCCATAGTTTTTCAAGAAAGCATGAAGGAAGAACTTGAAAAGAAAGCTTAAAAACACTTATTGTAAAATCAAAATCAAAAGAAACTCACCAAATATCAAATGAAAACAGAAAATCAAGAATGGAAAATCAAAGAAAGTGCAAGAGTATGGTGCTTAAAGCAACCTCTAGAAGCTATATTGCAAGCTTTTTCTCTTCTAACTTTCTTTTCTTTTCTAAACTTTTCTTTTTTGCCTTTGAACAATGGAGAGAAAAATCAGCCAAAAACAAGAGAGAATAGAGAGTGAATAGCTGAAAATGAAAAGAGAAAGACTCTTTCCTTGTAGTGGCCGAATGGCCCCCTCTTGCTAGCATGTTGTCATTTTTTCTTCAACCAATTTTGATCCGAAGGCTATTGATCCAAGATGTTTAAAATGTGAAATTATCACCCTTAGATTAGGCAATCAGCTATCCACAATTACAGCTGTTCAAGAATCTTAAGCCATTATGTTGACATTCTCCCTCTTCATGCATTGGTCTATGTGGCTTAATTACAAAAGCTTGATAAAAAAATAACTACATTCCTCTTCATTGTTGGCCTTTTGATTAAAAATAAAAAATTATTTGCCCACCCTTGGGCCTTGGCCAGCTGACCCCTTATCTTCCAGCCCAATCTCCTTTTTTTCAAAAGGCAAGAAAAGCCCTTTTCGGTTTCTTGGGTAAAATGATCTTTTTGCCCCCCCCGAACATAAATAAATAGCAAACGGACTCCAAATTCAAATTTTATTTATTTAATACTTTCAAAAAAAAAAAAAATTCTGGAGGTTTTCAAAATTTTTTGAGCCCATTTGCTATTTATTTGGATTTTTTCTTCCAAAATTACCCTTTTGTGCTGCCAAATTTTACCATTTTTTAAACGAGCTCCAAATCCATATTTTTCTTCACCAATCTCTTCCAAATAATTTAAAAGTATGATCTGAAAGTTTTCATAATTTTTGGAACCCATTTAGTATTTTTTGGGATTTATCTTCTTGAATTACTACATAACGAGCCTAGGATTTGGCTATTTTGCAAACGAACTCCAAATCCGGGTTTTATTTCTCCAATCTCTTCCAAACAATTTAAGAATGAGATCTGCAAATTTTCAAAATTTTTGGAGTTCATTTGCTATTTTTTCGGGATTTATCTTCTTGAATTTCTGCATAAGGGGACCTGAGATTTGGCCATTTTGCAAACGAACTCCAAATCCGGATTTTCTTTTGCCAATCTCTTTGAAATGGTTTAAGAATGAGATCTGCAAATTTTCAAAACTTTGGAGTTCATTTTCTATTTTTCCCAAATTTTTCAATTTTGTCTTTTTGCCTTCGAAACCCGGTTTTGCTCAAAACAAGTCCGTTTTTCAGATTTTCTTCAAACTGAGCCTTGGGCTATCCTTGTTTAATCATTCCTCATCCATTAGGGGCTTTAGTCTTATCGAATCGGGCCATTTCTATAATTCTTCCAAATTTCACTGAAATCCACCAAAAACCCTAATTCTCGGTTTTCTTCCGAATTGACTTTTCTTTCAGTTTTTCTTCCAAGTAGCTTCTCCATTACCCGTAGTCAGTGCTTATCTTTCATTTGGAACCTTCAATTTTGACCAATTTGATCGTTTAAACACTTTTTCCCAAATTTTCCGAACTAGAGTTTCCTTTCTACTGAATCTTCGTAACCCAACTTCCGAACTCCATATCTTTCAATGTAGACCTCGGATTATCAAAATTCTTTCGCCATTTTTCAATTGAACTTCAAATCTTGATTTTGAAAGTGGGTTGACTTTTTTAGTAGTTGACTTGTTGGGGTTGACTTTTTCAAGTTTGACTTTTTATGCTCGCCTTCTTAGGCTAAGTCTCGGAGTACCACCTGCAGAATGAAAAAAGTCTTTTTACATTCTGAAACATCAATTTAGGAAGAAAACATACCTGTTTTAGTGGTCCGGACAAAATTAGGTGTCTACACTTATTTTAACTATTTTTTTTATTTTTATTTTTTTTATTATTATTATTTAGAAATAAAACACGAACCCTCGACGTATGCGAGAGCCTTCCCAAATTCCCCAACGTCTAAGCGGAATTTGAAAAGGCTCTCCATACTTGAAAGTTCTTATAACGAACCTTAAAACGACCATATTCAAAATATTGGGATTCTTCTAACATCCAGGCAAGAATCAATAAATTATTATTATTTTTTTAATTTTTTATTATTATTTTTGAGTATTTTGTCTTATACAAATTTTGAGAAAATTATTTATTATTAATGTATTTATATCCCTTTCTAAAAAATTTCACTTTTATTTCTTTCTAAAAATTATTTGTTATTAATTGCGTTTTTATTTTTGGATCAATAAATTATAATAAATTTTTTTTTTTTGTATATGACACATAGCTAAATAACAATTCTCACACATATGACACATAACCAAAATAGATTTTATTTATCTTTCTATTTTTATTTTTATAACGAGAATCCGTTGTTTTTATCACTCATTTAAATAAATTGACCTTAATATCCTTAAAAATAAATAAATAAATATATATATATATAAATAGATAAGTACATGACAATTAATTAATTATATATATATATATCTAATATATAAGCATTTATATTTAAAAAAAGCTTGTACAAGAACTTGAATAAAATAGGCTAAAAATTTTACCGAAACAAGCCTCACTGTCAAAGTCCAATATACAGGTCTGAAGCCCAAGTCCAAATGTAACACCCTGTCCGGATAATCTACCTAAAATCCGGCAGGGTTTCCTTTCTATCTCAACTATAACCCTCCTGCAAATAACACTCAATTCATATCCTCAACCAGCAATATTCCTCTATACTATTTTCACATATATCCATACATATTCAAAAATTATCCATGATCAATTTATGTTCAAATCAAAACATATTGATCTATTGTCTCATATCTTCAAATATATACAATATATCCAAAAGTAAACCTATCTCAGCAAGGTTTACTAGATAAAAACATCAAAAGATCAAGACTTCAATAAATTTTTAATATGATGTCCACCACGTCAAAATACTATTTGAAGCAAAGAATAGAGGAAGGTTGCAATCCCAACACCTAACTGTCACCTGAAAATGAGAATATGAAAAGGTGAGATATATGAATATCTCAGTGAGTAGACAACTTTTAAAGCGTGTGAAAACCATAATGGTAATCTGTAAAGCATAATTGACATTTTCAAAATAAATAATAATAAAATCATAATGAGTAATTCAAAGACGTAGCAAGCTTTTCAAATGTATAACAATATTATAATATTAAATCAATGTATTAAATCTGTGAAGTAAATCAAGTTACGTATAATTGGGCTCCAACTTACTGTCATGCATAAGAATACATCCATGAAATGACCAGGCAATATCCATGTAGGCATACTAGTAGCCGGCCCCAAAGGCCAATACCACCATAGGACGCCCCAAAGGCATATGTGTCGCTATGATGTGCCCCCAAAAGGAAAATATAACGGGATAGGGACTCTGGAGGTGGCTCCCACCACAAAGGCGTAGCACGCAGCTTCCATACCCAGTCTAATATCACGGAATGGGGACTCTGGAGGTGGCTCCCGCCACAAAGGCGTAGCACGCAGCTCCTGTATTCCGGTCTAATATCACGGAATAGGGACTCTGGAGGTGGCTCCCGCCACAAAGGCGTAGCACGCAGCTCCCGTATTCCGGTCAAGGAAATAATCTCATACATTAAGTTAGGTGGAGCCAAAACCATGTACGTCAAATTCTATGTAAAATCATACTTCATAAATCAACCAACTTACTCGATATAATATTTTTTGAAATAAAAATACTTTAATAACAAATCAATTCATATGATTAAATATCGTATATACCTTTATTACGTAAAATAATTATTATGCTAAAAAAATATATATAATTATAATTAAAGAAATTTTAAATAACTATAGTTGTCGTCTACTCACAATCCTTGAGATGATCTCACTGTACACCTCGACCTGAAACTTCGGGATCCACAGGTGACGTCGGATCTATGTGGCCTAGAGATTAACGATAATTAGTATCTATACATACTCAAAGCATTACACACTTATGAATTCAACTTAAATCTCATAATCTTCCCTCAAGGTCAATACTAATTTCTCATACTCAAAACAACATATCCTTAATTTTTAATATCATTTACATAACCATTTTCTCCATAATTCAACTCCATATTCATGTCCTTATCAAATTCCTTTCTAGTACTCCATGCCTTAGAGATTTTCATAATCCATAACCATCAATAGTACTATATTTATCTTAAGCAATAAATTCCATACTATCAAGCTAGATTATAAAATCATAACTTGAGTTTGGTACCAATAAGTCTAATTTATGAAGAAAATAACTAACTTAGACAATTAGAACAAAATCTTGGTCAAATTTGATAAATCCCGAAACTATGCTGAAACAGGGGTCACACTGAACAGCCAACTTCACCGAATTTTATCGTTTTAACCGCTTATCGGTTTTGGGTGATTCAAAAACCAAAATTCTCATATTGAAGTATAGTTTCTAGGAAAAATATCAAAAAAATACAAACCCAGCTGTGCCGAACCCAGAAAATCCGAACAGCAAGCATGCTCAAATTTCCCTGTTTTGCTTTTTCTTCCCATTTTCTTGTTCATGCTTTCAAATCCTTTTAATTCTTACCAAAAATGAGTAAAATTCATACTTAATAGATGGATTTCAGACCTTAACATGTTTATGGAGCTAAAATCTTAGCATGCTCAAGTAGAATATCTAAAGAAATAGAAGAATTTATCAAGAAACTAACCTCGGATGTAATTGTTGTTGAGATTTTTGCTGGAGTTGTTTGAAGAGAATTTTGAGAGAGAGGGAGGATGGGAGGCCGGCTGCCACTTGAAGAAGAGAAGGAAAATTTCTAGTGTTTTCGGGAGATCACTTGAATATAAGAGATATTTTGTTTTGTTTTTGGTATAATTGCATATTGGTCCCTCAACTTTTTATAAATAACCATTAAGCCCCTAAACTTTTTTAATATGTTCAATTTGATCCTTTCTTCTTTTATTTCCTTCACTTATAACTTCTTACCACTTTCCAAGTTTGTCCTTAAAATTTTCGGAATTTAACTTTACATGATTATACGTAACCTCGGTTGTTACAACTTACCCCCCTTAGAAAAATTTCGTCCTCGAAATTTACTTACCAACTTGATTGAACAAGTGAGGATATTGAGTCCGCATATCTTCCTCCCTTTCCCATATATCTTCTTCATATGAATGATTCCTCCAAAGAACTTTCACTAATGGAATAGTCTTAGTCCTTAAAATCTCAACCGGCTGCTCTTCATAAGTTAAATTTTCCTCAATTTCCATAGGCAAGTCCTTCAATATATGTGAAGAATCGAAAATGTACTTTCGGAGCATAGAAACATGGAACACATTATGAATTCATGACAATTCTTCTGGTAAGGACAATCTATAAGCAACTGGCCCAATCCGTTCAATGATCTCATACGGCCCTATATATCGAGGACCCAACTTTCCTCGTCTTCCAAACCAGATTACTCCCTTCCAAGGAGTCACTTTCAAAAATACCATATCACCAACTTCAAACTCTAAATCTTTTCTCCGATTATCTGCATAGCTCTTTTGTCGATCTTGAGCTATTTTTATCTTTTCCCGAATTACCTTAACTTTGTCTGTAGTCATCATAACAATTTCTGGACCTAGTAATTTCCTTTCATCTGTATCATCCCAACACACTGGAGTTCTGCACTTCCTTCCATACAAAGCTTCAAACGGAGCCATGTCGATGCTGGACTGATAACTATTGTTATACGCAAACTCTGCTAGGGGCAAGTGTTCATCCCAGTTTCCTTTGAATTCCATAATACAAGATCTGAGCATATCTTCCAAAATTTGAATTGTCCTTCAGATTGTCCATCTATCTGAGGATGAAAAGCAGTACTGAACTTGAGTTTAGTGCCCATAGCATTCTGCAAACTTGGCCAAAATCGAGATGTGAATCAGGGGTCTCGATCAGATACAATCGATACTGGGGCACCATGTAACCTAACAATTTCGTTCACATAAAGTTTAGCCAATCTTTCCATGGAAAAAGTCTTCTTGACTGGCAAAAAGTGAGCTGATTTTGTCAAACGATCAACAATCACCCAAATGTTGTCATAACCAGACTGTGTTCTTGGTAATCCCGAAACGAAATCCATAGCAATATCTTCCCACTTCCATTAAGGAATAGGTAGGGGGTTCAATTTCCCAGAAGGTTTTTGATGCTCGGCTTTAATTTGTTGGCATACCAAGCATCTAGAAACAAACTCAGCTATGTCCCGTTTCATACCTTGCCACCAATAATGTTCTCTTAAGGTTCGATACATCTTCACACTACCGGGATGTAACGCGTATGGTGCATTATGAGCTTCCTCAAAAATCACCTTCCGGAGTTCTTCATCCTGAGGCACACAAAGCCTATTTTTCATTATCAGTACATCTTCATCCTTTATTTGAAAGTCAGTCCTCACACCATCCCTTACTTCTTGCTTTAACTTTACCAGCATAGGGTCATTATTTTGTGCTTCACGTATCCAATCAATATGAATCGGTTTAACCTTCAAGTGGGCTATCAGGAGATTATTCTCATCAATCATCAATTCTAAAGATAAAGACTTCAACTCATTTTGTAAAGGTTTCTGAATTGCTCGGATATGAGCAAGAGAACTAGAAGACTTTCTACTAAGAGCATCGGCCACTACATTGGCCTTTCCTGGGTAGTAGTCAATTACATAGTCATAATCTTTTATCAATTTCAACCATCTCCTTTGCCTCAAATTTAATTCTTTCTGATCCATCAGATATTTCAGACTCTTATGATCAGTGTAGATTGTACATTTTTCTCCAAATAAATAATGCCTCCAAATTTTCAGTGCAAACACCACTGCCACCAACTCTAAATCATGAGTGGGATAGTTTTGCTCATGCTGTTTCAGTTGTCGAGAAGCATAAGCTATCACCTTCCCATGTTGCATCAAAACGCAACCCAAACCCCTCCTCGAGGCATCACTGTATACCATAAAGCTTCCAGTCCTTGATGGTAGTGTAAGAACTGGTGCTGTGGTCAATCTACGCTTGAGCTCTTGGAAAGCTTGCTCACATTCGTCAGTCCACTCAAACTTAGCATGCTTCTTTGTTAATTTTGACAAAGGAGAGGCAATCATGGAAAATCCTTCCACGAATCTTCGATAGTACCCTGCCAATCTGAGAAAGCTCCTAACTTCTGTGACATTAGTGGGTCTTTCCCAAGCAACTACAGCTTCTATCTTTTGTGGATCTACAAAAATCCTTTCCTTAGATACTACATGACCAAGGAATGCTACTTTGTCTAGCCAGAATTCACACTTGGAAAATTTAGCATAAAGTTGCTTTTCACGCATGGTCTGCAACACCGTTCTCAAATGGCTTACATGATCATCCTTATTCCTGGAATAAACTAGGATGTCATCGATGAAAACAATAACAAACTTATCTAAGTAGGGTCGAAACACCCTATTCATCAAATTCATAAAGACTGCAGGTGCATTAGTTAGCCCAAAAGGCATAACTAAGAATTCATAATGACCATATCGAATTCTAAAAGCAGTCTTTGGAATATCAGATTCTTTAATCTTCAATTGATGATAACCCGATCTTAGGTCTATTTTGGAGAACACACTTGCACCTTGCAACTGATCAAACAAGTCATCAATCCTTGGCAAAGGATACTTATTCTTAATGGTGACCTTGTTCAGTTGCCGGTAGTCGATACACAATCGTAAAGATCCATCCTTTTTCTTTACAAATAAAATCGGTGCTCCCCACGGTGAAGTACTAGGCCGAATGAAACCTCTGTCAACTAGGTCTTGCAACTGCACTTTCAATTCCTTTAGCTCCGAAGGTGCCATTCTATAGGGTGCTTGAGAAATAGGAGCACTGTCAGGGATTAAGTCGATAGTAAACTCCAATTCCCTGTAACCACTTCAGGAGTAGCCTAAGCCTGTTGTTGGGTCATAGCATAAATTCTGGCTGCAGTTCGAGGTCTACCACGCTGTCCACTCTGTCGAGGGCCAATAGATGAACCAACTTGAGATTGTACCCCAATTCTATCTCTAACTGCTGTCGACTGATGTGCAGCAGTAGGTTGGATCTTTCTCTTTGACCCATTGACAACTGACTAGTAACTCCCTTATTCTCCAGCTTGGGACAATCTCGTTTCATGTGTCCCGGTTCTTTGCAGTAAAAACACACACCCTGTAGTATCCAACATTCACCAGGGTGATTCCTCCCACAATGGGGACACTGAGGATAAGTCAATGTACGAGGTCCTCCTGACCTCCCAGGTGGCAATCTAGTCTGCTGTTGAGGTCCAATGATAAGTCTGCTAGAAGAACCACTAATAGGCTTTCTGTCTAATCCCTCCTGAAATCTCAAGGGTTTGGAACCACTGACACTGCTTTTTACATAACTTTTCTTAAGCCTCACGTCCTCACTGGAGAACTGTGATAACTCGTATAATTATATAGTTTTTAGTTATGTTTTATTATTGTTTTGTGTCAAATACGAGTTATTATTGTTTAGTCTAATTGTGTTTATGATCTTTTATATTTTTATGTAATTTGGTGTTTTTCACAAGTTTCTTTGAGTGATTTCAGATTACTAGAATTAAGGGCAAATCCAGTTCAGTTCCAGTTCCGACACCGTTTGCCATATCAGCTATATCTCGAGTTTCACTGAAGCAATAAGGCTAAAATTTGTAGCCATGCAAAGCTAAGAGGCATATCTATCTTTTTCATGTTTTACACTTCTTGAAATGGAGTCGTTTTCCCTAGCGAAATCGACCATCAAGTTGGCTGATGTGCAATGACGTCTGTGCTGACCTGTTTTCGTATTTTGCCCATATCTTCTTATCCACATCATCAAATACGCTGATTCCAACGGCTATAGATCCGTAACTGATAGGGGTATATTTTTCTAGAAGACCATTTTATCAGATCGAGCCTCCAACATTGATAAAATCGACCATCAAGCTGGCTGATCAGAATTGTCATACAATATGACGAAAATTGTTAGAAAAATGCACCCACCTATTATACCTACCTTTGAAATTTGTAAAGCTTGTCTCTTGTCATTTAGCCCTCCAAAATGTGTATAAATAGAGGGCCTTGGATGAGTATTGGGATACAATTGATACATTGGTAGGATATTAGCCATTGTAATAAAATTCTCTAAGTTTTCTTCTTCTTTCCTTTCTCTAGTTTTCTTTTTCTTTATTTACTTATGCTTCTTACATTTCTTTTCATTTTTAGTATGTGTTGCTAATCATATTGTTGAGGTGATGAGGTGAAGCTCTTGGTAAATGCTAAGGTTAGTCTCTTAAACATGAGCTAAAATGAATCATCATTTATAAACACTAGTATAGATAATATTTTCTTTTGGTTTAAAATCATACTTGCAAAGTAGAGATCTTGATTCATTATTGACAATGAAAATGGCACAGTAAATGCTTGGTTTCATAACCTTGATTTGTTGTAGACATATACCTTGGCATAAGGAATGCTTGGACTCTTTTTATGAGTTTTGAGGACACCAAATGAACATAATATCATATGCTATGGACGTTGGACAATTTGGACTGAATTGCTAAACCTTCCGATTGGAACCTCCCTTATGTGTGGATTTCAATTGTGTAATAAAACAAGATTAATCTTAGCATAACACCAAGAGTGGATTCTCTAACCTCAACATCTTTTCTTATTGTTTTTTATATTTTGTTTAATTTCTTTTATGTTATTTTGTTTATTTTGTTCTCTAATATATTTTTTTATCTTGTTTTGTTGTTGATTCCCTAATATCTTGTTTACTTTCTTTTTCTTATATATTTATAAACTTATACTTACTAATACGCTTCCCTGTGGTTCGACCTCGGACACCCGAGAATTTATTACTTGAACATAACCTGCACTTGGGTTTACGACTCTTAATTGAGTCACCATCAAGTTTTTGGCGCCGTTGCCGGGGAGGCAATACTAAGTATATAAGTTTATAAGTGTATTTATTTTTATTGGCTGGTTATACCGCCTATATTTATTTTTATTGGCTGGTTATACCGCCTATATTTATTTTTATTGGCTGGTTATACCGCCCATATTTATTTTTATTGGCTGGTTATACCGCCCATATTTATTTTTATTGGCTGGTTATACCGCCTAATTTTATATATATTTATATTTATATTGTATATTAACTTTGTTTTATTTTTATTGGCTGGTTATACCGCCTAATCTGTATATTAACTTTGTTTTATGCTTGTTTGGCGACGTGATTTTAGATCTCGTCGTTTAGTTAGATTTTATTGTGAAACTTTTTCAGGTAATCTTTCTAATACAACTCCTACCATGGCTGACAATGAAAGTGTTCATGCTGAAGATGAGAACAGACAAGTACGCACCATGCGTGACTACTTGCAACCAACTCGAAGCTCATCACCCTCTTGTTTTATTTTTCCTCTCAATGCAAACAACTTTCGTTTTAAACCAGGTATGATAGCTTTGCTTCCAAATTTCCATGGGTTAGAATCGGAAAGTGCTTACTCGTTTCTAAAAGATTTCGAAGATGTATGTGTCACCTTTAATGACCAACAATGTACAAATGAAATTGTCAAGCTAAAATTATTTCCTTTTTCTTTAAAAGATAAAGCAAAAATTTGGCTTCATAATTTAAAACCAAGGTCTATTGGCACATGGCAAGAATTACAAACTGAGTTTCTAAAGAAATTTTTCCCAGCACATAAAACTACTGCTTTGAAAAGACAGATTCAAAATTTCAATCAAAATCAAAATGAAGCATTTTTTCAGTGCTGGGAGCGTTTTAAAGATTTGTTAAGTTCTTGTCCACATCATGGTTTTGAAAAATGGCGTCTTATAAGTTTCTTTTATGAAAGTTTAACTCCCGAAACTAAACAATTTGTTGAAACAATGTGTAACGGTGAGTTTCTAGAAAAAGAACCTGAAGAAGCCTTTGACTACCTAGACCATTTGGCAGATAACTCTCAAGCCTGGCACACAGATAATTCCTCTGAAATTTCCAATAGATCTAATCTTGTTTCTAACAGAGGAAAATATCATTTTAGTCAAGAAGATGAGATAAAAGCTAAAGTAGCTAATTTGGCTAGAAAGATTGAAGCCATGGAACTTAGAGAAGTAAAAGAAGTCAAAACGGTTAAAAATGAAGAAAGTTGTGGAATTTGTGAAATCATGGGACACCCCACTTCTGAATGTCCAAACATTCCCATTCTTAAAGAAGCGTTGCATGATCAAGTAAATTCCATAAACACATTTAAAAAGCCTTTTCCTTCTCCTTACTCTGAAACGTATAACCCTGAATGGAGAAATCATCCCAACTTCAGTTGGTGGAATAATAATCATGTTCAGGTACCACAATCTCAAAAGCCGGGCAACACTTTTTCCTATCAACCTTCACGTGTACAAACCTTGGAAGAGACATTGCAAGCATTCATGCAAACACAAGCAAATGTGAATAACCAAACTTCACAGGACATCAATGAGATCAAAAACACCTTGTCCACATTGACAGCTTCATTACGCACTCAAGAAAAAGGTAAGTTTCCTGCTCAACCTCAGCCTAACCCTTCTACTCAATGTCTTGTTTCTTGCTCCAATGAAACTCAACAGGAAAATGCCAGTTCTATTACAACTCTTCAAAGTGGAAAGGCAATTGACAAAAACATTCCATCAAAAGACCAAGATCCTCCTTCCCCTCCGAAAAGTAATGGTAAGGATGATGGTAAGTCTGAACTTCTTGAAAATTTGGACAAAGAAAAAGGTATGCATCCTGCTCCTTTTCCTCAAAGGTTGCAAACAATAAAGAATTTGAATCAAAATGCAGAAATTTATGAACTTTTCAAACAAGTTAAGATTAACATTCCTTTATTGGATGCAATCAAACAAGTTCCATCTTATGCTAAATTTTTGAAGGACATGTGCACAGTTAAAAGGAAACATAATGTACAAAAGAAAGCATTTCTGACGGAAAGTGTGAGCTCAATCATTCAGCACCTTACTCCACCAAAATTCAAAGATCCTGGATGTCCAACAATCTCATGCATCATTGGAAACACTAGAATAGAACGTGCATTGCTTGATCTTGGTGCTAGTGTTAATCTTTTGCCTTTTTCTGTTTATCAACAGTTAGGTTTAGGTGAACTCAAGGAAACACCTGTTACACTTCAACTAGCTGATCGTTCTGTAAAAATTCCTCGAGGGATAGTTGAAGATGTTTTGGTTCAAATTGATAATTTTTACTTCCCTGTTGATTTTATTGTTTTGGACACACATCCTGTTTCAAATCCAAATGTTCAAATTCCTGTTATATTAGGCCGTCCATTTCTTGCAACTTCTAATGCTCTGATAAATTGCAGGAATGGTATTTTGAACATTTCTTTTGGAAATATGACTTTAGAATTAAATGTGTTCAACATTTGCAAGCAACCTGGTGATGATTCAGAAGTACATGAAGTGGATTTCATTGAAGAACTTGTGCATGAACATCTCACCACTACCACATTCCATGATCCTTTAGAAGCTTATTTAATTGAATGTGAGTTTGATAATGCTTCAGAAATTTCACACACTGATTCTTTGTTAAATTCTTTTCAGGTTAAGCATTGTTGGAAACAAAAGTTTGAGGAACTCAGAAATGACGCATATGAGAATTCTAAAATTCATAAAGAAAGAACTAAAGCCTTTCATGACAAGTTAATTTCAAGAAAAACATTTGATGTTGGGCAAAAAGTTCTACTTTATAATTCTAGACTTCACATATTTCCTGGTAAGTTGAGATCAAGATGGACTGGCCCATTTGTGGTTAAGCATGTGTATCATTATGGAGCAGTTGACATTGAGAATCCTAAAAATGGTAACGTATTCAAGGTAAATGGACAAAGACTCAAACTCTTTTTGGAAAATCATGTTACTCAAGAAAAGGTTGTTTTTCTTTCTGATCCTTGTTTTGAAAATAACTAGATGTAAATATAATTTTTACTAATTTCAAAAAAAAAAAAAAATACATTTTTTTAACCCCGGTTAAATGGCGGATAACGGTACTCTGTGATTATTTAAGTCGGTTCCATCAGCTACCCACAAAACTGATATTGTATATAAATTTCTCTTTCAATTTCTTTTTCATTTTTTTTTTCAAGATGGATGATATTCTCACAAGATTGCAGAAACGATTTCCTCATTTTCCTCGGAATATTTTACTGAAGCTTTACCAAGTTCGATTTGAAAGATTAAGAATGCTTATGCACAAAGGGATTCCTGAAGACATACGTTGGATAATTGAAGCCAAGGTACGTGAAGATGAATATCTTCCTGTTTTGCATTTACCAGGTACAGGTAGAAGCACTTTTGCAAAGAAGCGACGAGCAAAGCGCATGAGTTCAAATTGCCACAAATGTGCACGATGGACGTGTAACGGTAAATGTCGTTCTATTGGGATTCCGTCCTCTAATCGAGATGATAAAATTGAATTCATTAAGGATGGACTGAGTAAGGAGAATTTGGGTAATATCTAACTTTCTCTTGAGACGCATCCTAGTGGAGACGTACAAAGAGAAATTCTTGATTTATGGCCGCAATTCCAAAGGGAATGGCAACATCTTGGGAATCTGATGTTAAAAGACCCTGTTTGCCAGCTTGTAAGAAAACTGGATGGGAAGCATATCCTCGACTCATAGAAGGCGTTTAAGCCGTTTCTGGACGTAAAACCAGAGGAAGATGTGAGCCACAATCACAACTACAATAAATGACTTCTCAGCTTTTGGTTTGATTTGCAATAACTTCATTTCGGTTTAATTTACGTGTTGTTCGATTTGTGTAATTATTCTCGTTTTTTTTTTTTTTGCATTGGTCCTTTACGGTTGATTTTTCTTCTCTTTTTGATTTTCTTCCTGAAATCACGCAAAAATCTTTTGTTAGGTTAACATTTTCTTCTGACAGGTCAAATACACTTTCGGCGACATTATTACTCTTGTCTGATTCACTACTCAGTCCTCTATATATTACACCATGTACTCATTCTCTTTCAGGCACTCGAAAAAAAAATGGAAAGTACTTCGTCCCAGCGCATTAAAAAAATTTGTGTCTTTGGAGGTGCTTATCCAGGGAAAAATAACATATTCGCTGATGAAGCCATAAGAGTTGGAGTAATACTTGCCCAACAAAAGATCCAGTTGATTTATGGCGGCGGTAGTACGGGTTTAATGGGAGCAGTCGCTACAGCAGCACACGCCGGAGGAAGTCCAGTTCTAGGAATCGTGCCAAAACTATTCACAAATTTTTGTGGACCTACCTTGGGTAAGGAAATACAAGTCTGGAGTATCCCTGAACGGATGACAATCATGTACCATTATGCCGATGCATTCATTGCTTTACCAGGAGGTCTGGGTACATTGGAAGAAATAGCTTGCGTGGCTTCTTGGTCATCTTTGGTCACAAATAAGAAACCCATTGGTTTGCTTAATATTAATGGTTATTTTAGTAATTTGCTTTCATATTTAGATAATGCTGTGGAAAATGGATTCATGTTTTCAGAGGCAAGGAGAACCATAATTTCTGCTACAACCATTGAAGATTTACTCAAAAAGCTCCAAGCTTATGAGTATTTATCTGCTACGGTTGTTTCGCAAAAGCTCGGAAAAAGAAAAAGAGATATGGACGAGCAAGGAGTGGATTGCACTCTGTCTTTGTGACATTATCTAACATTTTGTTTGTTGTGTCTCAGTTATAATAAGTGGTTAGCAACCTCTGCAGGTAATATCTCCTAAATTCTACCTTTAAAATTTGACATTGGGGACAATGTCATATTTTAGTAGGGGGTAAGGGACATATTTTGCTAATTTAAAAAAAAAAATTGTTGTGTTTTAAGACATTTAGAAGTATTCATTCTGAACAAGGTCTGAGTAAGGGAGACTTGAGACATACCTTGTCAGTTTGATTTAATCTTCTTCTTCAAAAAAAAAAAAAAAAAACATGTTTAGACTTAGTGTGTTTTTAGTGTGTTTTAGTTACTTTCAATACTATAATGAGATATGAATTGCATAAGTCTAAAACAGATTTATTAGTGAGAAGATTTTCATGAGAATTGAGCTTGATATCAACCTTTTTATGAGCCAATGTTAATTTGATATGTTGATTGAGAAAGAAGCATGTTTAGACTTAATCTGACTTGTATAATCATCCTTGTGAGTTTTTGAGCCTATAATGATTGATGCATTATACAAATCAATCTAATTTCTTTCTTGAGTGCTCTTATGATTACATGATTCTCTAGAACTTGCTTTAAACCGTTTGAGACTATATTGATACATGTAACAACATGAATATGATAGAGGCATTAGGATTATAACCAGAGCCAAACAGCCATCCCTTATTAATGTTCTAAGAGAACATCCCCACTAGTGAGCCAATTTGAGCCTACATTAAACATGCTGTTTTATTGGTAACCACAACTTACACCTAGCCTAAATATACTTATATCCTTACCCTTGTTCTAAAGATGGATTTTATATATTGAGACATATTGCAAAAAAACAAGGGATATTTTTAGTTGAAAATTTGGGTTAGAAACAAAAGATAAGTGTGGGGGAAGAAAAGAAAAGAAAAAGTCAAGAGAAAAAGAAAGGGATCATTGTCAAATACATTCCCATATTAAAAAAAAAAAAAAAAAATCTTCTCTTGAACTTCTAGAAAAAAATGTTACAAAGTTGGTTAGAATGATGCAAAGGCTCAACATGAATATTTAGCCTATGTTATTATGTGCTTTATAAGAGTTTTGAGAAGTTTTATTTGTATGATCCTATTATGTCTCTAAACTCTATGAACACTTTGGAACCTTTGTGATATCTTTATCCTTTTGTTCTTTAACCACATTATAACCCTTTGGCCCTATTACAACCTTGAATAAAGACCTCTTGATTTATGAAGTTGTATGATCTAAATAGTGGAGAATAGGTGGACAAGCAAGCATATGGTAGAAGTGTTTTCATGAGATTGATTGAGTGTAAACACTTTACCACTACTTTAAAGAGTGAAAATCATGAGAGTATCCCATGTGAGAGGTTGAGATTAAGTTGAATATGCACTATTTTGATTGAAATATGTTATGTTAATATTGGCTTAACTCATTTATTTACATTCAAGCATGAATTTTTGTGAAATTCTTTGAGCTATTGATTAGTTTATAAGACTTGTTCAAAGATTGTCTCTAATTTATATTGAAAGGATTAGGAGTAAATATTTTTAGTGTATGTAGTTTACTTATATTTTAGTTTTTCAATGTTTGTGGGTATCGTTCTAGCAAACCCTCACGAGACTAAACTCGTCCACTAGGGACACCTAGGGTTTAAAGGCTTGTGTCACATGCTAAGTGCCACCGTGATTTCCTACGAAATGGATTAGATTAGATTTTCTTATTTTATTTTTATTGAGTCGTTGTCAGGGACTAGCAACAATCTAAGTGTGGGGGTGTGATAACTCGTATAATTATATAGTTTTTAGTTATGTTTTATTATTGTTTTGTGTCAAATACGAGTTATTATTGTTTAGTCTAATTGTGTTTATGATCTTTTATATTTTTATGTAATTTGGTGTTTTTCACAAGTTTCTTTGAGTGATTTCAGATTACTAGAATTAAGGGCAAATCCAGTTCAGTTCCAGTTCCGACACCGTTTGCCATATCAGCTATATCTCGAGTTTCACTGAAGCAATAAGGTAAAATTTGTAGCCATGCAAAGCTAAGAGGCATATCTATCTTTTTCATGTTTTACACTTCTTGAAACGGAGTCGTTTTCCCTAGCGAAATCGACCATCAAGTTGGCTGATGTGCAATGACGTCTGTGCTGACCTGTTTTCGTATTTTGCTCATATCTTCTTATCCACATCAGCAAATACGCTGATTCCAACGGCTATAGATCCGTAACTGATAGGGGTATATTTTTCTAGAAGACCATTTTATCAGATCGAGCCTCCAACATTGACAAAATCGACCATCAAGCTGGCTGATCAGAATTGTCATACAATATGACGAAAATTCTTAGAAAAATGCACCCACCTATTATACCTACCTTTGAAATTTGTAAAGCTTGTCTCTTGTCATTTAGCCCTCCAAAATGTGTATAAATAGAGGGCCTTGGATGAGTATTGGGATACAATTGATACATTGGTAGGATATTAGCCATTGTAATAAAATTCTCTAAGTTTTCTTCTTCTTTCCTTTCTCTAGTTTTCTTTTTCTTTATTTACTTATGCTTCTTACATTTCTTTTCATTTTTAGTATGTGTTGCTAATCATATTGTTGAGGTGATGAGGTGAAGCTCTTGGTAAATGCTAAGGTTAGTCTCTTAAACATGAGCTAAAATGAATCATCATTTATAAACACTAGTATAGATAATATTTTCTTTTGGTTTAAAATCATACTTGCAAAG
Organism: Fremontodendron californicum; assembly: GCA_030761205.1. Classification (NCBI taxonomy): domain Eukaryota; kingdom Viridiplantae; phylum Streptophyta; class Magnoliopsida; order Malvales; family Malvaceae; genus Fremontodendron; species Fremontodendron californicum. The sequence continues at coordinate 6,121,445 of JAULJL010000010.1, forward strand.
TAGAGATCTTGATTCATTATTGACAATGAAAATGGCACAGTAAATGCTTGGTTTCATAACCTTGATTTGTTGTAGACATATACCTTGGCATAAGGAATGCTTGGACTCTTTTTATGAGTTTTGAGGACACCAAATGAACATAATATCATATGCTATGGACGTTGGACAATTTGGACTGAATTGCTAAACCTTCCGATTGGAACCTCCCTTATGTGTGGATTTCAATTGTGTAATAAAACAAGATTAATCTTAGCATAACACCAAGAGTGGATTCTCTAACCTCAACATCTTTTCTTATTGTTTTTTATATTTTGTTTAATTTCTTTTATGTTATTTTGTTTATTTTGTTCTCTAATATATTTTTTTATCTTGTTTTGTTGTTGATTCCCTAATATCTTGTTTACTTTCTTTTTCTTATATATTTATAAACTTATACTTACTAATACGCTTCCCTGTGGTTCGACCTCGGACACCCGAGAATTTATTACTTGAACATAACCTGCACTTGGGTTTACGACTCTTAATTGAGTCACCATCAAACTGCCATTTTCTTTTTCTGAACATCTCTTCTCTATCTTTCATTTCTTTCAGATTCTGTTCAGCTTTGATTGCCATGTTGACACATTTATTAAAGTCATCTGTATCCAGGGTCGTCAACCTATCTCGAATACTAACATGTAGCCTATCTTGGAATTTCTTGCATCTATCAGCATCGTTGGCTACTATCGATGGAGCAAATTCTGATAGTTCACTGAATTTTTGCTCGTACTCTGCTACTGACATACCAACCTGTTTTAAATTCATAAACTTAGTCCATTTCTTTTCCCGCAAGGCCCGAGAATAGTATTTTTCTTCAAACTCTCTTCGAAAATCTGCCCAGGTTATGGCAGGACGTCCAGCATACCTTTGCACTGTAGTTTTCCACCATGTGTGTGCATGATCCTCCAAAAATTGCACCGCACATGGTAACCTCATAGGCTCGGGAATCTGAAGAGTAATGGAAGTAGTCTCAAATTTTTGTAGCCATCACGAGGCTAAATCTGATTCCAAAGACCCCATTAAAATCTTGCAACCCATATTCTTCAGATCTTTACAGTATTCAACTATCCCCTTTTCAGCAGGGGCAGTCAAAGCGGAAATTACTCTTGCCAAGGCCGTAATTGCCTCAGCTAAATTAAGATCAGCTGCTGGAGGTGCTGCTGAGGGTGCAGCAACGGAAGATGAACCAGCAGCTGAAGCTTGTTCTCCAATTTGCTCATCAGTATTTACATTTCTATTCCTATCCCTATTTTGGGGTAGGGAATTGATTCTAGGCCTTCCTCTTCGACGTGGTGGCATCGTGTCTGATTTCCCGCACAAGTGACCATATTTTAATACTTCAACAAACAGTTTCTAAGTCTACAGGACCTATAACCTTGCTCTGATACCAAATTGTAACACCCTGTCCGGATAATCTACCTAAAATCTGGCAGGGTTTCCTTTCTATCTCAACTATAACCCTCCTGCAAATAACACTCAATTCATATCCTCAACCAGCAATATTCCTCTATACTATTATCACATATATCCATACATATTCAAAAATTATCCATGATCAATTTATGTTCAAATCAAAACATATTGATCTATTGTCTCATATCTTCAAATATATACAATATATCCAAAAGTAAACCTATCTCAGCAAGGTTTACTAGATAAAAACATCAAAAGATCAAGACTTTAATAAATTTTTAATATGATGTCCACCACGTCAAAATACTATTTGAAGCAGAGAATAGAGGAAGGCTGCAATCCCAACACCTAACTGTCACCTGAAAATGAGAATATGAAAAGGTGAGATATATGAATATCTCAGTGAGTAGACAACTTTTAAAGCGTGTGAATACCATAATGGTAATCTGTAAAGCATAATTGACATTTTCAAAATAAATAATAATAAAATCATAATGAGTAATTCAAAGACGTAGCAAGCTTTTCAAATGTATAACAATATTATAATATTAAATCAATGTATTAAATCTGTGAAGTAAATCAAGTTACGTATAATTGGGCTCCAACTTACTGTCATGCATAAGAATACATCCATGAAATGACCAGGCAATATCCATGTAGGCATACTAGTAGCCGGCCCCAAAGGCCAATACCACCATAGGACGCCCCAAAGGCATATGTGTCGCTATGATGTGCCCCCAAAAGGCAAATATAACGGGATAGGGACTCTGGAGGTGGCTCCCACCACAAAGGCGTAGCACGCAGCTCCCATACCCCAGTCTAATATCACGGAATGGGGACTCTGGAGGTGGCTCCCGCCACAAAGGCGTAGCACGCAGCTCCCGTATTCCGGTCTAATATCACGGAATAGGGACTCTGGAGGTGGCTCCCGCCACAAAGGCGTAGCACGCAGCTCCCGTATTCCGGTCAAGGAAATAATCTCATACATTAAGTCAGGTGGAGCCAAAACCATGTACGTCAAATTCTATGTAAAATCATACTTCATAAATCAACCAACTTACTCGATATAATATTTTTTGAAATAAAAATACTTTAATAACAAATCAATTCATATGATTAAATATCGTATATACCTTTATTACGTAAAATAATTATTATGCTAAAAAAATATATATAATTATAATTAAAGAAATTTTAAATAACTATAGTTGTCGTCTACTCACAATCCTTGAGATGATCTCACTGTACACCTCGACCTGAAACTTCGGGATCCACAGGTGACGTCGGATCTACGTGGCCTAGAGATTAACGATAATTAGTATCTATACATACTCAAAGCATTACACACTTATGAATTCAACTTAAATCTCATAATCTTCCCTCAAGGTCAATACTAATTTTTCATACTCAAAACAACATATCCTTAATTTTTAATATCATTTCCATAACCATTTTCTCCATAATTCAACTCCATATTCATGTCCTTATCAAATTCCTTTCTAGTACTCCATGCCTTAGAGATTTTCATAATCCATAACCATCAATAGTACTATATTTATCTTAAGCAATAAATTCCATACTATCAAGCTAGATTATAAAATCATAACTTGAGTTTGGTACCAATAAGTCTAATTTATGAAGAAAATAACTACCTTAGACAATTAGAACAAAATCTTGGTCAAATTTGATAAATCCCGAAACTATGCTGAAACAGGGGTCACACTGAACAGCCAACTTCACCGAATTTTATCTTTTTAACCGCTTATCGGTTTTGGGTGATTCAAAAACCAAAATTCTCATATTGAAGTCTAGTTTCTAGGAACAATATCAAAAAAATACAAACCCAGCTGTGCCGAACCCAGAAAATCCGAACAGCAAGCATGCTCAAATTCCCCTGTTTTGCTTTTTCTTCCCATTTTCTTGTTCATGCTTTCAAATCCTTTTAATTCTTACCAAAAATGAGTAAAATTCATACTTAATAGATGGATTTCAGACCTTAACATGTTTATGGAGCTAACATCTTAGCATGCTCAAGTAGAATATCTAAAGAAATAGAAGAATTTATCAAGAAACTAACCTTGGATGTAATTGTTGTTGAGATTTTTGGTGGAGTTGTTTGAAGAGAATTTTGAGAGAGAGGGAGGATGGGAGGCCGGCTGCCACTTGAAGAAGAGAAGGAAATTTCTAGTGTTTTCGGGAGATCACTTGAATATAAGAGATATTTTGTTTTGTTTTTGGTATAATTGCATATTGGTCCCTCAACTTTTTATAAATAACCATTAAGCCCCTGAACTTTTTTAATATGTTCAATTTGATCCTTTCTTCTTTTATTTCCTTCACTTATAACTTCTTACCACTTTCCAAGTTTGTCCTTAAAATTTTCGGAATTTAACTTTACATGATTATACGTAACCTCGGTTGTTACACCAAACCTTCTATTGGTGGCTCAAATCGGGTCAGTTGGGTCACGGGTCGGGTTGCCTGGTGGTCCTCTTCCCTTTTTTTTTTCCTGATCGGGTCGGGTTACCCGTTGAGCAACACGCGGATCCTCCTTGCTTTGGGGAAAACGGTGCATTTAGCACCTGGTATAAAGCTTACTTTTCCTCTTTTTTTAAAAAAAAATTCAAAACCTCCCTCTCTCTCCTCCCTGCTCTCATTCCTCTATCTTCAAAATCTCTTCCCCTGTTCTTCGGTTTCCACTAGAAAATTCATGATTTCCCAGAAACAAGCACCAACGCCACCATCCGCCTCCATCACCGATGGTTTTTTCGACTGATATCAGGCCAAAAACCTTCTCCTCTTCCTCCTTATTTCAAAATCGAGGTCAGTTTTTAACGAATCAAGCCAGGTTTGCCTAGATCTAAGCCTAAATATTCGAACCCTCCAACTTCCATCTCCCCCAAAAAGGTCCTTCGATCGAGCCCAACACGACATCTAGCCTACTCCTTCGCTCTTCTTTTTGTTCGTCGTTTAATTTTCACAAAAGAAAACGGTTTGAAGCCCCTCCCTGACTCCCGAAATCCCAAACCCTAAAAAGCCTTCCTTTTCTCCTCTCTTTTTTCTTATCTGTTGTGCTGTGTTGTTTTGTTAGAGCCCCTCCCAAAATCGAAAAGAAAAAAAAAACCCTTTCTATTCTGTCTATGTTGCCCTTTTGTAGAGATTGTGAACCAAATTCCCAAAAAATCACAATTTTTTTGGGATTTAGGTGTTGCTTCAAGGGATGCCTTTGTCCCGATGGGGATCGTGTGTGGCTGAGGTTGCTTGGGTTGGGGCTGTGAGTATCTTGTTTTGGTGGTGGCGTATTGACTTGTGGTCTGGGGAAAGGTGGATGCTGTAGGGGTGGGTGGCTAGGGTTGCAGGGAGGAGTTGGCGTGTAGGAGAGGGGAAGGGCCTGCACAGCAGGCAGGGCCAGGCTGGGCCGAATGGCCTGCTAAGTCAGCAGGCCCAGTTGGCTTGTTAGGCCAGTAGACTTGGTTGCTCGGCCAACGGGCTTGCTGTTTTGCAAGCCCAATTGACCTTTTAGGCAGGCTTGGTTGCTGGGCCAACGGGCTTGCTGTCTTGCAAGCCCAATTGGCATTTTGGGCAGGCTCGATTGCCCTACTGGGGGGAAGGGGTCCTATTGGGCCCCGCAGATGGATCGGGTCCAATTTGGGTTCAACCCGAGGTAAAATCGGTTGCTACACTGCCCCTCTTTGCACATTGCTGAGAATCAGAAATAGGGAAAATACACAAGCAACATTTTTATTTGGGATCATGAATGTGCGCATTCTAAAAAGGGGGGCATTTTCATCAGAGGCTCTATCACTTGAAAGATAAATTGTTCCTCTCATCAAATGCTCTATCACTTGAAACATAAATTGCACCTCTCATCAGAGGCTCTATCACTTGGAAAACAAATTGCTCCTCTCATTAAAGGCTCTATCACTTGGAAAATAAATTGTTCCTCTCATCAGAGGCTCTATCACTTGGAAAATAAGTTGCTCCTATCATCAGAGGCTCTATCACTTGGAAAATAAATTGCTTCTCTCATCAGAGGCTTTATCACTTGTAAAATAAATTACTCCTCTCATCAGAGGCTCTATCACTTGGAAAATTAATTGCTCTCTCCACAGAGGCTCCATCACTTGGAAAATAAATTGCTCTTCTCATCAGAGGCTCTATCACTTGGAAAATAAATTGCTCCTCTCCACAGAGGCTCCATCACTTGGAAAATAAATTGCTCCTCCCGTTAGAGGCTCTATCACTTGGAAAATAAATTTCTCCTCTCATCAGAGGCTCTATCACTTGAAAAATAAATTGCTCCTCCCATCAGAGGATCTATCACTTGGAAAATAAATTGGTATCTTTCTCCTGATCATCAGGGTGACTTCCGACTTCTTGTTGCAGTCGAGTTTCATCTTTCTTTGTCCACCTGTCATTCATGTATTTTTTCTATACAATGATAATTCTTAATTGTTTGCAATGTCATGACAATGCAATGCATGCTTATGATAATGGAATGCATAACTTCAAACTCGAATCATGACTCGATGCCCCTGTATGTATTTCATCAACTAGTGATTCTTCCAAAACTTGACCTACTCGAATCATGACTCGATGCCCCTGTATGTATTTCATCAACTAGTGATTCTTCCAAAACTTGACCTGATTAAGCCTCTTATCCCCGTTCTTCATAAACTTATTTTCTATCTTTCCCAATTTCCTTTCTTTTCCTTCTTCAAGTTGACTAGTTGTCCACTACTTACTTCTTCACAATCCTTTCTTAGTCGGAGTCAATGCTTTGCATACTCCCCTCAACATAATTTCACATATCAATCATCATTTCAGTCATTGCTTTCTTTACTTCCAGAAGGTATAAAAAAATCATGCCTCATATTGCCCCATCATCTCTTTCTCCCTTTTTGATTTTCCAATTCTCAAGTTTCCCTGGAGTAATTATGAAAGCTTCGTGTATGCATTCTTCGTGTATTTATTATCATTCAAATTTCATGCAAACATAATGCATTATCTAAAGAAAATTTCAGAGAAATAAAGATAGTTTAATGACAAGAACTTTATGAATTGAGATATGTATTTTCATTTCAATGAAAGAGAAAGAACATACTGGAATTAATCAAAGGAAAGAAAGAAAGACAGAATAGGGATAGGGATAGGAATAGATCCTCACATAATGAATACTCAAACGAGCTCAATCGAGCTAATCCAGACTTCTATTTCAAGAAAGAATATCCATCAATGTCCTTGACTCTTTCGAGAGCGTCAAACCATGAATTGCCCTCCCTATCTTGTGCAATTCAAGCCTGTCGCACTTCGCTGCCTGCTCAAATTTTCTATCTTGCCTTAATCCCTTGCCTCACGCAATCACTTCAGATGGGTCATTGCCGGTTGCCCTAACTCTTGTTCATCTTTTACCTAGGCCGCCCTTTAGGGTTTTGGACCTAGATCCATCCTTGATTTGAAACGCCCTTTCGGGTTTTCAGTTTGAACCTCTCCCTTTTTTTTTCTTTTTTTGACTCAAACCACCCTGTCGGGTTTTCAGTTTGAATTGTTTTCTTTTTTTTTTTATGCATAATATTTCTTCACTACATCGATATTGATTGGACTTGAAAAATCTTTGCCGTCCATTTCTACTAAAATCATTGCCCCTCCTGAAAATACTCTTTTCACCATGTACGGTCCTTCCCAGTTCGGTGCCCATTTTCCCCTTGAATCTTGCTGATTAGGAAGGATTTTTTTCAAAACCAAATCACCTTCTCGGAACACTCTTAGGCGAACTTTTTTATTATGTGCCCCCATCATCTGCCTTTGGTATAACTGGCCTTGACACAGTGCTGTCATCCTTTTTTCCTCGATCAAATTAAGTTGTTCATAGCGGGCTCGAACCCATTCTGCTTCTTCCAACTCGACTTCCATCAAAATTCTCAAAAAAGGGATTTCAACCTCAATTGGTAAAACAAATTCCATCCCGTACACCAAGGAATAAGGAGTGGCCCCCGTAGAAGTACGCACTGACGTTCTGTAAGCGTGTAGAGCAAATGGAAGTTTCTCGTGGCAATCTTTGTACTTATCGGTCATTTTGGCCATAATTTTCTTTATATTCTTGTTAGCAGCTTCTACTGCCCCGTTCATCTTGGGGCGGTAAGGTGCCGAGTTGTGATGTCTGACTTTGAACTGAGTACAAATTTCTCTCATCATGGTGTTGTTTAGATTGAGAGCATTATCTGTAATGATTTTCTCCGGGAGACCATACCGACAGATTACTTCCTTCTTTAAGAACCTACACACCACGGGCTTGGTCAAATTAGCGTAAAAAGCAATTTCGACCCATTTCATAAAGTAATCGATCACCACCAAAATGAAGCGATGCCCGTTCGAGGCCTTAGGGGTAATTGGCCCAATCACATCCATTCCCCACATAGAAAAAGGCCAAGGCATTGTCATGACATGCAGAGTTGTGGAGGAGCATGTACGTTATCCACATATATCTAGCACTTATGGCATTTTCGGACATACCTGATGCAATCTCTCTCCACGGTCATCCAATAATAACTTGCTTGAATAATCTGTTTAGCCATCATATGGCCGTTTGCATGTGTTCCACAAACCCTTTCGTGGACCTCTTCGAGTATTCTTTTAGCTTCATTCGCTTCTATACACCTTAGCAGTGTAAGATCTCTACTCCTTTTATACAACACTTCTTTATCCAAGAAGAATCCCATCGCCTTTCTTCTCAAAGTTCTTTTGTCATTTTTCGTGGCATGTTCTGGGTACTGCTGATGTTTTATGTATTGTAGGATATCATGGTACCACGGTCTCCCATCCGGCTCTTCCTCAACATGCATACAGTGTGCGGGCAACTCTCGTATGCTCATCTTGATAGACTGGACGTCAGCGCTTGTATTTATCTTAAACATCGAGGCCAACGTAGCAAGGGCGTCGACCATTTGATTTTCTTCTCAGCGTAGATAGTTGAATTCAATCTTTTCGAATTGCTGAACCAATTTTTGTATTTCCAGAAAAGAACAAATTATTTTATTTAGGAATAAAATGAAAATTTTTGGCGTTGGAAACTTTCACCGAATCCTGCAACGTCTAGGCAGAATTTGAGAAGAGTCTCTTTGCTTTCGAATTTGCATAATATTCCTCTAAATCAAATAATGTTCCTTCGTAAACAACAATTATTCAAAATCCTCCAACATCTAGGCAGGATATCAATATTTGTTTTTACTCGGAATATTATTTTATTTTATTTTATTTCGTAGGACCCTCGTAAAACCCTTTTCTTCTTCTTCTTTTTTATTTCATAAAAAATGTAATATGCAATAGAGGGAATAATCAACAATAATGAATGAGAAAGCGTAAAAAAAAAAAGAGTAATAATAAATTATTTGGTTTCAGGAATAAAATTTTATTTAGGTGAGGATAAGAATCTTCGATGCGAGAGCTTTCCCAAATTTCCCATCGTCTAGCGAAATTTGGAGAAGATCTCTACGTTGGAAAATTCTTACCCCGGTCCTTTAAACCAACGTATTCCCATTTTTTGATCCGAAATATATAACATGGATGGTGAATTAATTTAATTGTAAAATGAAATATTTTATTTTTAAAGGCAATACGAGAACCCTCGATGTGAGATCTTCCCCAAATTCCCCATCGTCTAGGCGGAATTTGGAGAAGATCTCTACACTTGAAAATTCTCATTATAAGCATATTATTATTATTATTCGAGAAAATTCTTCCATTTGTTTTGTTAAAATTTTTTTTTAACATTTGTGCTGTGTAACATATTATAAACTGAACGAAAAATATTGATATGCCTACCAAAGACAAATAAATAAGCACGAATAAATAGAAAACCTAACGAACTGATTAAAAATATATTTTATTGTTTATATTATTATCCCTTTTTATCTTTTTTTATTACTTATTTTAACTATTATTTTTTTTACTTTATTATTATTATTTATTTATTTTTAAAAATAAAACACGAACCCTCGACGTATGCGAGAGCCTTCCCAAATTTCCCAACATCTGGATCAAATTTGAAAAGGCTCTCCATACTTGAAAGTTCTTATAACGAACCTTAAAACGACCATATTCAAAATATTGGGATTCTTCCAACATCCAGACAAGAATCAATAAATAATTATTTTTTTTTGAGTATTTTGTCTTATACAAATTTTGAGAAAACTATTTATTATTAATGTATTTTTATCCCTGTCTAAAAAATTTCACTTTTATTTCTTTCTAAAAATTATTTGTTATTAATTGCGTTTTTATTTCCGAATCAATAAATTATAATAATTTTTTTGTATATGACACATAGCTAAATAACAATTCTTACACATATGACACATAACCAAAATAGATTTTATTTATTTTTCTATTTTTATTTTTATAACGAGAATCCATTGTTTTTATCACTCATTTAAATAAATTGACCTTAATATCCTTAAAAATATATATATATATATAGATAAATACGTGACAGTTAATTATATATATATATATCTAATATATAAGCATTTATATGTAAAAAAATTGTATAAGAACTTGAATAAAATGGGCTAAAGAATAAACCCAAACAAGCCTCACAGTCAAAGCCCAATATGCAGGTCTGAAGCCCAAGTCCAAACCTTCTATTGGTGAGTCAAATCGGGTCAGCTGGGCTATGGGTCGGGTTGCCTGCTGGTCCTCTTCCCTTTCTTTTTTTTTTCTTTTTTGGCCGGGTCAGGAGCCAAACGGGTCGAGTTACCCGTTGAGCAACACGCGGATCCTCCTTACTTTGGGCAAAACGGTGCGTTTAGCACCTGGTTTAAAGCTTACTTTTCCTCTTCTTTTTTTTTCTTTTTTTTTTAATTTAAGAACCTCTCTCTCTCTCCTCCCTGCTCTTCTTCCTCTCTCTTCAAAACCTCTTCCCTTATTCTTCGGTTTTGATAAAAAAATTCATGATTTCCCAGAAACTAACGTCGGCGTCACCGTCGTCGATGGCTTTTTCGATCGATATCAGGCCAAAAACCTTATCCTCTTCCTTCTCCTTTCAAAATTGAGGTTAGTTTTTAACGAATAAAGCCAGGTTTGCCTAGATCTAAGCCTAAAGATTCGAACCTCCAACTTCCGATCTCCCCCAAAAAGGTCCTTCGATCGACCCCAAAACAACATCTAGCCTACTCCTCCCCTCTCCCTTTTGTTCGTTGTTTAATTTTCACAAAAGAAAACGGTTTGAAATCCCTCCCTGACTCCCGAAATCCCAAACCCTAAAAAAGCTTCTTTTTCTCCTCTTTTTTTTCTTATATGCTGTGCTCTATTTTTTTTAGAGCCCCCCCAAAACCGAAAAGAAAAAAGACTCCTTCTATTCTGTTTGTGTTGCCCTTTTGTTAAGATTGGGAACCAAATTCCTAGAAAATCATAAATTTTATGGGATTTGGGTGTTGCTTCAAGGGTTGCCTCTGTCTCGATGGGGATTGTGTGTGGCTGAGGTTGCTTGGGTTGGGGCCTGTGAGTATCTTGTTTTGATGGTGGCATTTTGACTGGTGGCCTGGGGAAAGGTGGCTGCTGCAGGGGTGGATGTCTAGGTGGCTAGGATTGCAAGGAGGAGCTAGCATGTAGGAGAGGGGAAGAGCCTGCAGAGTAGGCTGGGCCAGGCTGGGCCGAATGGCCTGCTAAGTCAGCAGGCCCAGTTGGCTTGTTAGGCCAGCAAACTTGGTTGCTGGGCCAACGGGCTTGCTGTCTTGCAAGCCCAATTGGCCTTTTGGGTAGGCTCGGTTGGCCTGCTGGGGGGAAGAGGTCCTATCGGGCCTCGCAGATGGCCCGGGTCCAAGTTGAGTTCTACCCAGACTAAAATCGGTTGTTACAATATTACTAAGTGAATTTGCATTATACCATCATGCAGGCAAACCTCCACACAATTACCAACGCCTTCAATTCTTTTCTCATCATTATTAACCATGTAGATTGGCTTATCACACTCTTTGAGCTTCAAAACCCATTATTTCCTTGTTAAAATGTGGGTCATATTGCAGGAAATCTGGTGGCTATCAATTTTATAACTTTTAATGATGATGAGATTCCTCCGGAAGGCAGGGGCAATACTAAGCCCTCCATATCACGGTCAAGTACAAAAATCATGTCATGGCTAAAGTACTTATTGATAATGGTTCTTCCATTAATGTTATGCCGATGACTACATTGTCCAAGCTTCCGATAGATGTGTGTCATATTCAACCTAGTCACATGATTGTGAGAGCCTTTGATGGGACCCGTCGAGCAGTTTTAGGAGATATTGAGATGCCTCTGCAGATTGGGCCTTGTACTTTCAAGATAAAGTTTCAGGTTATGGAGATTTCACCATCTTACAGTTGTCTATTGGGAAGGCCATGAATTCACATGGCAGGGGCAGTTCCCTCATTGTTGCACCAGAAAATCAAATTTGTTATGGAGGATTATCTGGTATGTGTCAACGGGGAAGAGGATTTGTTGGTAACCCAGTCCCCAACTACGCCTTATGTCGAGGCAGCTGATGAAGCATTGGAGTGTTCTTTCAGATCGTTTGAGTTCATCAATACGACATATGTTGGTCAAGGGTCAAAAGTGCCTTCTCCGCGTTTTTCTCGAACTGTTAGCATGTTGTTCAAGCAAACTATTGGGATGGGTTGGCAAGTTGGTTCTGGATTAGGGAAGCATCTTCAAGGGATCAAGGAGATGCCAGAGATTCAAGTAAACAGAGAAAGGTTTGGGTTAGGCTACAGGCCAACTAGGAGGGATTGGGAGATGGTCGAGTTCGAGAAGAGGAAGAAAAGATTGGCTCGTGTGAAAGGGTACGAGTGGGAGCCGAGAAAGATGGTCTTTCCTCATCTTTATTCCATTTTTCGTTTGGGGAGATGTATTTATCCCGATGCACCTCCACCAAATCTAGAAGCAACGTTTTCTGAGCTTTCTATTCAAATGGTGGAGAAAGCAAGCATGAAATCTGATGATGAGAAATAGTTGTTGGTGTACCCGTGCTCACCTGAAATGGAGTTGGGTAATTGGAAAGTGACGAAGCTGTCTGTTATCCTTGAATCTCATAAAATATAATGCAGTGAGTCAAGTCCCTAGTTGCTCATGCCCAAGAGCATTAGGGATAGTCTTTTATGTATGGGCTAGTTTATTTCTCATTATTTTAATAAATTAGGAACAAGATGCATTTTCATTCCCTCTTTCATTCATGGTTATCGTTTTTCCTTTCTTTCATTGTTGCCTTTTTTTTATATACCAATATATATTCTTTCGATTCAATTCAATTTCAGGATTCCAAGTAATGAATACAAAGACAATCTTAATAATAATTTGGGATTCAGTTTTGAAAGTTATTTCCGCATTGGTGAATTTGAACATATATGACCATACTTTGCCATTTGATTTTGTGGAGATTATTGTGAAAAAGATGAAAGTTGATATGCATTTTTGGCATGATTGGAAGAAAATTGGCAGAATTGCTTCACAAGTATATTAATGGCTGTTGAATTCCTTTACAAGCATGTAGATTCCTTGTGGTGAATTTCTATAAGCTTGTCATTTTTCAATAAATGTTCTTTGATGAAAATATTCACATTTGAGATGATAATGGTCATCTTTCATATTCCTTTCACAAAATGAGAAATTATCCTTTGCTACCCCTTTTGAGCCTATTGGATTTTTTTCGAATAAACCCAACTAAGGATCACCAGCCACACCGGGGGGCAAGTATGGAAAGATATCTTTCTAGAGGAGAATAAAGGATTGTATCATATTTCTACGCCATGTAAAAAATGCCTTATGTCATAGAGGCAATGATGAGATGGATTGAGTTCCAAAACTTTGAACTCCCTTTGTGAAAAAAAAGCAACAAAAAAAAAGCAAAAAAAAAAAGTAAAAAAAAAAAGAGAAAAAAGAAAGAAATGAAAAGACAGATGCGCAAAGTTTTGAAAATCCTCATTGAAAAAGAAATGATCCATGGCTCGATTATCTTGGAAATGAAAAGAAAGATATGAAGTGTTTTGAGATAAAAGATCCTTGGTTTGAATACCCTTAAACACATGTTTGAGCCTATTTTATCCATTCTTTCATAACCCCAAAACTTTGGCCTACATTACGTACCTGGAAAAGTCCATTTTGATCAAATGTGAATGTTTGAATTGGAAATCATGTATTGAATTAGGACACACTTGTGGTATTATCAAGAGACAATGAAGCTTAGATGCATGAAGACAACTCCAAAAAAAAAAAAAAAAAAGGAAAGGGCTTGTTACACTTTAATATGCTTAATTGCCTCCGAGAAGATTGAGACGAACACAAGATGAGGAAAGGTTCTTCTTGATACTTTGAGAAATAATTAGTTTTGAAGAAATTGCTCTTAAGTCACATGGCCATTGGAGATAGTACACAACTATTTGTGGAGTTCTTATGAAGTGAAAAGCTTTTTCGAAGGAAGCATTATTTTGAGAAAGACAAATGAAGATGATTTGCCAAATACTATGGAGAAATGTTTCTTTGAAGGAAAAAATGAAAAAGAAATGAATAAAAGAATAAAAGAAAAAAGGGAAAAAAAGAGAAAAAAAAAAAGAGAAAGAAAAAGGAGGACTCAAATTGAAAACCCGAAAAGGGCAGTTTGGGTCAATGGGGGTTGTCTAAGTTGAAAACCCGAAAGGGCGGTTTAGATATGAGGAGGATCAGCGTCATCCAGAAAATTTCATGAAGATGGGGACAATGTCTAGTTTGATGAACTCTGAATGATTGAAGACATCGATCGGGATTGGTTTTTAGATGAGAATTTTGAATGAACTATTAAGATTGTCTAAGTATTCATTGTTTGGATACTGTTTTGTTATCGTAACACCTCGTTGATAAACCTTTTGAGATGTTTTTTTATTCCTTGAGATGAATTCTTTTCCTTATTTTGATAATAAAGATCTTTCTTTCCAGCTTATCCAGCCTTTTTTTTTTTTTTGCCTTCCATTTGTTATTCTCAACTTTATACCTTTGCATTGAATAGAGGGAATGCATCATGCATTGCGTTTGCTATGAAATTAGAATAATGATTGATAAAATGGAATATGATCTTAAGAGATCCCTGCATTTATTTTTATGGAAATCTATGGATAATTGAACAGAAAAGTCAGGAGATGAGATGAGATCTGATTTTTAAAAGTGAGAATCCGTGAAGATGAGAATTTCCCGGATGGAATGTTAAAGCCCAGTTAAGCTGGCATAAGATAAGATATAGAATGTTTGGTGTTTTGAAATTTTTGAAGAAAGAAATTTATTTATATTCAGCAGATTTTGAAAACTGAAAGAGACAATAAGATTCGTTCTACCAGTTTGAAGCCAAGTGCAAACAGAGATGAATGATGAGCTTGAGAACCTTTTATCAAGAAATTCAGGGAGTTGATTTATAGAGCATTCATGACATCCATTTGCACGATATACATCGGCATTCATGGCATTCATGTACTACATTGCATTTATTTGCATACAAGAAAGTTTATTTCAGGTATTCAGTATGATTTGGACATGGGTTTGGAATGCTAATTTGCGAGGTTAACGATTTCTTTCGGGACTCAAGGTAAGATTTTTAAAGTCTACATTTACGTTTGAGAATTTGCAGATTTCAGTATTTTCTTTTAAAGTTAAAGCCTCGGTGGAGGAGTATTTTCTTTTAAAGTTGAAGCCTCGGTGGAGGAGTATTTTCTTTTAAAGTTGAAGCCTCGGTGGAGGAGTATTTTCTTAAAGTTGAAGCCTCGGTGGAGGAGTTTTTATTTAAAGTTGAAGCCTCGGTGGATGAGTTTTTATTTAAAGTTGAAGCCTCGGTGGAGGAGTATTTTCTTTTAAAGTTGAAGCCTCGGTGGAGGAGTATTTTCTTTTAAAGTTGAAGCCTCGGTGGAGGAGTAGTATTTTCTTTTAAAGTTGAAGCCTCGGTGGAGGAGTACTTTTCTTTTAAAGTTGATGCCTCGGTGGATGAGTATTTTTTTATGGTGAGTTTATTTAAAGTTTATGCCTCGTTTAGAGGAGCTTTTCTACAATAGGATTTTCTTTAAGTACATAGGACCTAGCAGGGTGTCTACGTCTTTGCACATCCCCTTTTTCTCAGGGAATGCACAAAGAGGGGCAACTGTAGACACCGGATTTTATCCAGATTTAATTTTTTTTATTATTAAAAGAAAAACAAAAATCAAAAATCAAAAAAAAAAAAAAATTGGATAGTTCCGAAAATTAAAGGAAAAATCAGAAGAAATTCGGAATTAATAAAAAAAAATGAAAAAAAAACAAGTTTTGATTAAAACAAATCACCTCTTTGGATTAGAATGGGACTCTAAAAAATATAATCAGATTAAAATTCCTAATCCTAGTAGAACTAGATCTCTTCCCTATAAAAAAGAACCCAAGCACCACAATCAAAAACACATCAGAAATTGGAGAGAAATCACAAGCAAGAATAGCATAGTATTTTCGAAAATTAGGAGCAAGAAAAAAAAATATTTTTTGTGTGGAAAAATTCAAAAGTGAGAGTTAGAATTTGTTTCGAAAAAAATTCTTGAGAAAGAAAAGTTGGATTTTAATTAGAGGAAGCACATACTAAAAGTTGGTGGCCATTCGACGGCCAATGGAGTAGATCGGAGGAGGTGAAGTTTGGAACTTCGATTTCAGATCTAGGAGATCCTAGAGAGATTCGGTTGAAACTAATTTGGTTTTTGGAACGAGGAGATCGAGGAGAATTTTTTAAGATTTGTTTTGGATTTTTTTGATCACCGACGGCGACGGCGACGGCTGGTCGGCGACAGTGGTGGCGGCAGGTGACCGAAATCTGGGCAGTGAAAAACATTCATCAGTGTTCTTGAGGATTTTTTTCAGAGAAAAGGAGATTTTGTTTTGTAAAAAACAGGTAAAAATATGATACAAAAAAAATGGTGTTTAAAGAGGGAGCAGGTGGGTTGGCCCAGGCAGGCCCGCGCGGCCCACGCCTGGGCTGAATCCCACCTGCTCCCTTTCATTTTTGTTACGTTTTGGTTTATGGTTTCTTTTGTTTTATTTGCATTGTTTCACTTTTTTTTTTTTTTTACTTATTACTTACTAATAATTGTTTTTTAGTTTTGTAGGTTTTTATTTGATATGTTATTATTATTTATTATTATTATTATTAATTATTAACTAATCATATATTTTTAGGGAAAAAAATTATTATTATTTTTAAGAAAACTATTATTATATTATATTATATTATATTTTAGTGTATATTAATAATTGTATATTTTTAATATTGTTAATTATTAATTTATTTTTTTTAGATTAGATTAATTTAATTGAAGAATAATTATTTTTAGAATAAATAAATTGAGATTTTTTCAATGAGAAAATTCAAAGAAATTACGAATGGTTAATTTCTGAGAAAATTCTAGGTAAGAAATTTCTCTTAAAAATTCTCCAGAATGAATGGTAAAATTTTTTAAGGGATTATTTTCAATACTAATAAAAATCAAAATTTTATTTTTGTAAGAATAATTAATTTTCAATATCTTTTTTTCTAAAATTGATCTTCCATAATAAATGCTTAATTAAAATTGAAGAATAAATTGAGATTTTTTCCGATGATGAAATTTAAAAAAGTTGCGAATGGTTGACTTTTAAGAAATTTCTAGGTGAGAAAAATTCTCTTAAAAATTCTCCAGAAAGAATGAAAAAATATTTTAAGAGATGATTTTCGATTTTAAAAATCAGAATTTATTTTTCAAACAAACATTAATAAAATGTGGATTAATTTTGGAAGATTAATTTAAGAGAAATAATTTAACTAAATAATTTAATTTTTCCGACGACGGAGCCTCTTCAATAGAACGAATGGTTTCTTTTGAATACTCTCGAGGTGAGGAAACATTTTTTAGTAATTTCTCCAAAATGAATGGAAGGAAGACTTAAAAAATAATCTCTGAGATTTCTAACTTTAACAATTAAAATGAAATAGGATAGACAAGACCAGTTAATTAAGACTTTTTAAGTTTCACAAGACTACTTCGGTACTATCTTTTAGATAGGCGTTGTGAGGGTGCTAATTCTTCCTCACACGTAACCGTACTCCCGAACCTAGTTATGACAAGTAGACCAGAACCTATTCTTTTTAAGGTACCTTAGTCAAGCTTAGGATTACTTTAAATGGGATAGATTCATAAAGGTGACTAATCACACCTGGATTAGATGATTAGTGGCGACTCTATTGATTTGCGTCTAGCATGCTGAATTCGTATTTGACACGTTATGACAATCACAATACTTTTTAACATATTAAAATTATTTGTTCTATCAAAATGTTTAATCTCAAATTTCACAACCTATCCACTGATATATGTCATTAGCCTGACTCTGGTACTTTTTAATACTGATTTGGAGTTATACACGTGTTCAATTTTTATTTGCACATGTGTTTATGCTTTTTTGAAAGAAAAAAAAAATCCATCCATCAATTATTAGGAGACAAAGAAAGAAAATCAAAAGCGGAATATGCTTTAGAAAGAAAAAAAAAATCACATGAAATTTGATGCATCGATAAAGGAGGGTTTCCTTTTCGCCCCTACCAAATTAAATGTTTTTGGGTCCCTTTTGGAGGGGGGGGGGGGGCTTTTATTAATCAAAAGTTGGGATACTCATTTCCTAAAGGATAAAAGAATTAACATGAAACTCTCTCTCTCTTGCACAAGATTTTTTTTTTTTTTTTTTAATTTTCATATTCTTATATTGTAATAAAAAGAACAAAAGAATGTCGTTCAAATATGATTGGAATTTGGAAAGAAAACTTTTGGTTACTAGAGTTAAAGCAAGTGTTAATGGAATATATTACCCTTGTATATAGTTATTGTTAGAATATTTCTTAAGAAAATAATCCTATACTTCAGTAGTAGAGTTTTTAAAGTTTCCAAGCGAGATGGATTTGTTTGTTAATATTGAAAAGTAAAAAGATGAAAGAGGATTGGTATAAAGTAGAAAGAAAATTATTTTTATTAGTGTTTGATAGGAAAAAAATAATTAAAAAGATGATCATTTTATATCTTTATAAAAAAAAAAAATCATTTCAAATTGAAAAATAAGATGAAAAAAAATAGTAGAGATGTGAGTTTAAGTATTACATATTTACTAGATTATTAGGCAATGATGGAAAAGACATACTTTTCCCTCAAATTTTTTTTTTTTATATTTTACATTTATTTACAAAGGATAAAATAATATTTTCTTTTATTTTTCAATTCTATTAGGCAATGATGAAAAAGGCATATTTTTTTCTTAATTTTTTCATCTTTTTTATCAAACATACACCAATAAAAAGAAGAAAAAAAATATTTTTTCATCTTTTCATTTTTCTCCTCCAATCTTTAATCTTTATATTTTTCTATCAATCTAATAAAACTTAAAACATGTCCCCTTAAAGTATATTTATAAAATTTAACTAATATTTTTCTGAATAAAAAATTAACTAATTGTTAAATGAATATATGACAACAATATATCTAACATTACTTGTATAATAAAATCTTTTTTTGATACTTTTTTTTTTTTTGTAAAATAGGGAAAATAAAAAGAAAAATTATTTTTTTTTGTATGATGCTCCTCCTTCCATATTTACTTCAAAGTCTATTGCTTTCTTTCCTGCATCTTAAAAATGTAATTGCTTTTTTCCCACTTCCCTTGCGATAGAGTACATCTCTCACATTATTATTATTATTAAAATCCAACAATTATTTACTGATTTATAAAGTTAATCATATCAATAGATGCTTGTTAAAAATATTTTAAAAGTAAAATTTTAAATACATTAAATCGAAAAAATACACTTTTAAAGTTGTCGAACAAATTAGATAACCCTAATCATGTTATAAAAAATGATAATCCAATGTAAATTAAAAATAGACGTCATATTCAACAATATAAGAGTCATTTTGATTTGCTTTGGTTGATCTTTATAGACACCTTGTTAGTTGTTACCTTTGAGATCTAATTAGAGAATTAATCTTGAAACTCCACCAAGCAAAATAGGTCGAAGTGAATAGTTTTGATTCTATTCATAATTATTGTCTAATTCTTGAATATCTAAACTTCTTTTATGAGGATTGAGGATGAGAATGACACAAACTTTAGTGAAAAATTTTAATTATAGCATATGGGCTATTCTTATTTTTCAATTAATTAAGGATGTGAGATTTGATAATTTTAGACTCGATACTATTATACGACACTGAAAAAATAATTAAAATACGATATGATATGAAAAAATAACCTGAATACGATATGAATACACGAATATATATAATACTTTAAACACGATTATGATACGTGAAAATATATAAACACGACACAATTACATGGATTGTCAAGTTTAGATGTGATTTTGATTAATGAAGCAAAATTGCTAATAAATTTTGTTAGCTCTATAAATTTGGGATCGGCTCCCCTCAATTACTTTTCAGTTCATTATTGTTTAATATATCTTTAATCATCATTTACAAGTATGACTTTCACAATTAATAAATAGGTTTCATATGTGAATGATAATAATAAACTTATTAAAAAATAATAGATAAAAAAGATAATGAATTGTATCCTAATCCTATAAATTTTGTCCAATGTTATTTTCGTGAGAGATTGCAATTGATATTTGGTTTGACATATGGATATGGTTGGGCAAAAAATCCTTTTCATCTTTTTTTTAAAAAATATATATATTTTTATGAAATATCTTTAAAAAAAAATTGATGATTAAATTTCTTAAAAATTTAATATCGAAAATTTGAACTTTAACCCTCGGCTTTTTAACAATCATTACATGAAGCAGGGATTTTATATTACATATAACAAAGTCCTTAAAATTTTCCTTTCATTTTATTTTTTAAAAAGAAATAACTAATTTATATTAAACAAAGCTTGCAAAAACTATATATTAAAGCTTGCAAAAGATGTAGTGATCACTTTCCTAATTGGATGTGAAGTAATTTTTTTAATAAAGAAAACAAATTTTTGCGGCTTATTTTAATTGGATGATATAAAACTATAGTTTTATAGAAAATCATGATTCATAAAAAAAAAAAAAAAATTTAGCTCAATATAAAATTTATATTCCCTTCCAATAATTTATGCCTTTTACTTGTAAAGATTGATCCAATTGATAAAGAGAGAAATTCTCTTTTCTTGTCAATTAAGATTTAATTTTTATAATAAACTTTTCAGAATAGAATCTTAAATGTACCAATTCGATATGAAAAAATTCACTTTTAAAATCATCGGAAAAAAATTTCCAAACAAAATCTAAAAAATATCGTGATCGTATAATTAAAAAATAATTTATATTTGATGTATTATCAGTGTCAGTGCATCATACGATGTCACCTGTCGGGTTAGGGGTTAGGGTTAGGGGTTAGGAGTTAGAGGTTAGTGATTAGAATTAGTGATTAATTTTTTAAAATTCACTGTCAATATATAAACCTATATACTGACAATGAATCAAATACAAACTTTTTTTAAAAAAAATAGACCCTTCGGCTAAATGCTAGTAAGAGTTTTAACTGTTTATAAAAGTCCAGCCAAAGGAAAAATATTGGCTTTGGGTTGTAAAAAGTTAATTAGGTGTTGGGCCATAGGTAGACCAAACATGGGCCCAAGTGGCCGAAAAATCCTTTTCAAACATTAAGCCGAAGGCCAAAGGGAGATTCATATTTTCAATATTCAAAAATGGGGTTTACTTGTTTATTTGTTTTCACCAAGAATTGAAGATAAGGTGAGGTTTTACAATTCGTGTCATGTCTTTGTCAAAACAGAACTAATGGTTCCACCTTCGCTTCTTCTAATAAAAGAAAGTATATCTTGGATTGATCTTAGCTAGTGAAGGTAAAATAGGAAAATAATATTCTTCCCATCATATTTGTTTCAAATTTTTGTATAGCTTGATATGATATATAATTATTGATTTAATTATAATATCTTATTTATTAATTAATTAATTTATCCATGAATTGATAGATTTTACATTTAAATTTATCCAATAATTATATGTCATATAAGAAAGTGCACAAATTTAGAACAAAATTAGTTGAGCTAGTAACATGACATATTGATGGTTACTAAAATTTGACATACGAGTGAAAATATATATATATATATATATATTTTGAAAAAATAATATGTAAAAAAGGTGGATAGTTTTTTTATCATCCATTATACGGGTGTTTTGAAAAAATTATGTTTTTAAAAGGAAAAAGAAGTTATATGAGTAAAAATGGAGTAGTTTTTTATGTTTTTCTTTTTTTTTTTTTTAAATTAAAAGACATAAATAACCTTAATTTTTATTTTATTGTTAAATTGTTTTTGAGCTTATAAATAAAATTTTCAATTGAGTTGGTGTCTCTTGACTAGTGACATCAACCCATTCACGAGTTTTATAATAAGTATAGATAAGTCTATATTCATTAATTCATATTTTTCTGAATATTTTATTTTTTAAATATTGCACCTAGTGTGCAAGGTAAATTTGTTTCAATATCCAAAATGTAAATAACAAAATTGATGTATTTATGTCATAAACGAAAAATAAAATTTTATAAATTTGTAAACTATTTATTTGAAATAACACCAATAATAGAAATTGGATATTGTAAAGCAATAGCCAATAGCTTTACCATAAAGATATAGCTAATACCACATGAATTCTTGGGATGTCCAAAATTTTTGCCACTACTTTTATGTGACTCCCTTTGTTAATATAGATTGTTGACACATTATACCAATATTTGGAATCAATGCCAAATTAAAAATGTTATATACACCAAATAATTATATAAATTTCATACACATATGACAATATAGGATTAAATTGAAAAAAAAAAAATTATGTATAATTTATGTGTATGAAATATATGTATGTAGCGCTATCCTTTTAAAAGATTTGTTTTTTATTTATTTGTACGAATTTATTATTACCTAACAACTTACCTTGATGCATCTTTTCTTGGAAGGGTTAAAATTGTTTTTAATGAGATACTTCAAAGATTAAAGTTTAAATTTTATTATTAAAAGCATGGATTAAAAAAATCCGATGAGTATATTAAAATTGAAAATTAATCGAATCGGTATAAAATCGATTTAACCGATTAAAAACCGGTAAAATATTAGATTGAATCGGTAAAAAATCAGTTATATATATTTTTTATTTTTTTTCAAAATTTTATTTGTAATTAATGAGATTTAAACCATTCACATCTTAGTTTCATAAGTAAGACCTTACCATTAAACCAAATGCATATTTTTGTTAATTGTTAATTATATTTAATATTTATTTAACATTAAACTTAGTATTTAAATATTAAAAAACCAAATTACATCAAACCGCCCGGTCCAATCGGTTGGATCGAAAACTAGAGATCTGATCGGTTCGACCTCCAATCCGATTTTTTTGACATTGATTAAAAGTCTCAAGTTTGAATCTTGAAATAAGCATAATGAAATTTCAGAAATGAGTGATGCATCCAAAAGAGTATATCTTATTTAACCTTGCACTAAAAATAATATCAATTGTAAAGTATAGTAGAAGCAAGGGTCGAGTTCACAGGGATTGGTGTTTAATTTAAGAGTTATTAGTTTATACTTAAATTCAAGAAAAACAAAATAAAATGGGAGTATTTGAAACAAGTTAAAAATAAAGCAATCAATAAAAGTAAGAAGTAATAAAATAATATGAAATCAAATATGAGAGAAATATGGCTAAAGGTTCATTCTCCACCACTAGATATCATTAAGAATCAAATTCAGATCTATCAATATCAATTATCTATCAAAGTTAACAACCGTAGATAACAACATCTTGTGTTACCCCAATGCTTCCTTAGTTCGTCTTTAAGCAGGACGAACGCCACTACTTAATCTCTAACTATTAAACAAGCTAGGATGAACATCTTTAAATTTAATTTGACAGCAGCTTTATGATGAGAAAGATAGGTTGATTTAAGCAACAAAAGCATAAACATGAATTGTTTAACTTAGGTTATGTTCCACTTTACAATTAGCGAAAACTTGATCATAATCATTAATCACAAATTGTCACTTATGAATAGGAAATCAAGATAATTACACGGATCAAGACTCCTAAACTAGCAATAGATAATTATCAAGATATATCTAATTTGCAACCTAAACAAATCAAGACAACATCATGAACAATTCTTATAGAAGAACACAATCAACTTTGATAAAAAACTAATGATAGATATAATCTCAAAATCAATTACACAACATGTTCTAGGGCTTTGAAATCACCCTTAACCAAAAAGAAGTTTAGCCTAGCATAGGCATAGATATTATATACATAAAACTAAAAATAAAATAATGGAGAAGAAGAATGATGATCTTTGACTCTCCCCCCAAAGATTATCATAGTTTGTAGCTCAAAATATGGTATTTATAGAGCTTTAAAGTTTTGGAAACACTTTCTTGCTCTTCAAGAAAGTTAAGAGTCAAAATATGGCAATTTTGGATAATTTGTGATTTTTTTTTGTTTTTCTCGGATTTGGAAACAGAAACTCGGTGCCGCGGTCCAGCTCTGCGGCATCAACTTTCTGCCTTGGAGTTTTTTGCTTGCTGACTTCACTTTCGCGACTGATGCACTATCTCGCACTTCGTCGGCTGATTTGGATGACTATCCGTTGTCCAATTTAGACGTGTAAACTATCGTTGGAAAGGTATTCAAGTCAGCTCAAAAATCAATAGGAGGATTTTTAAATAATGACTTTAACATAATGATTTCCTTGCAACAAGCTTAGAGGTCAGATCTGCCTAATCATCTAGCACTAAGAAATTGATCTTTTTGACTCCCAAATCTTCTTCCATCTTGTGATTATGATTTTGTAAGCTCTTTACCATCATTATTGATATCTTTTGACTTCATTCTCCTTATTGTACCTAAAATTCAAAAAACATAATATAAGTAAAGAAGATAAAAATGGAAAACATAACAAAAACTAAAGGTAGAAAGGCATAAAATGTATATTTTATGAGCTTATCAAACCCCCATACTTAGCTTTTTGCTAGTCCTCGAGCAAAACAAAATAAGAAAATCTAATCTAATCCACTTTCGTAGGAAATCACGGTGGCATTTAGCATGTGACACAAGCCTTTAAACCCCTAGATGTTCTTAGTGGACGAGTTTAGTCTCGTGAGGATTTACTAGGATGATACTCACAAACATTGAAAACATAAGAAAAACTATAAAAAAATAATAATATTTACAACTAATCCTTCTAATATAAATTAGAGATAATCATTGAACAAGTCTTATAAACTAATCAATAGCTTAAAGAGTTTCACAAAAAATCATGCCTGAATGTAAATAGTTTGAGTTAAGCCAATATTAACATAACATATTTCAATCAAAATAGTGCATATTCAAACTTAATCTCAAATTCTCATATGGGATACTCTCATGATTTTCACTCTTTAAAGTAGTGGTAAAGTGTTTACATTCAATCAATCTCATGAAAACAGTTCTACCATATGCTTGCTTGTCCACTTATTCTCCACTATTTAGATCATGCAATTTCATAAATCAAGAGATCTTTATTCAAGGTTGTAATGGGGCCAAGGGGTTATAATGTGGTTAAAGAATAAAAGGATAAAGATATCACAAAGGTTTCAAATATTTTATAGAGTTTAGAGACATAATAAGATTTACAAAGAAAACTTCTCAAACTCTTTAAAACACATAATAACATACGCTAAATATTCATGTTGAGCCTTTGCTTGATTCTAACCAACTTTGTAAGATCTTTTTCTTTAACCAAAAGTTCAAGAGATGATTCAATTTTTTTTTCTTTTTTTTATGGGAATGTATTTTTACAATGTTCCCTTTTCTTTTTCTCTTGACTTTTGCCTTTCTCCTCCTCCCACACTTATCTTTTGTTCTAACCCAAATTTTCAAAAAGTATCCCTTGTTTTTGCATTATGTCTCAAATATTCTAGGTGTAAGATATGGTTACCAATAAAATAGCTTAACCAATATAGGCTCAAATTGGCTCATTAGGGGATGTTCTCTTGGAATATGAACAATGGATGGCTATTTGGCCCTGGTTATAATCCTAATGCCCTTATCATTTTCATGTTGTTACATGCATCAATATAGTCTCAAAAAGGTTTAAAGCACGTTCTAGAGAAACATGTAATCATAAGAGCACTCAAGAAAGAAATTAGATTGATATGTATAATACATCAATCATATAGGCTCAAAACTCACAAGGATGATTATACAAGTCAATATTAAGTCTAAATATGCTTCTTTTTCAATCAACATATATTGGTTCATGAAAAATAGTGATATCAAGCTTAATTCTCATGAAAATCTTACCACTAATGATCAGTTTTAGACCTATACAATTCATATCTCATTATTGTATTAAAAAGGAACTAAAACACACTAATAATAATAATGATAATATCAAAGACTCATAAAAAAATAATAGCCAAAAATAAAAGAAATCCTAAATCCTTCCCCCCACACTTAATTCTGACATTGTCCTCAATGTAATGCTATTAACCAAAATAAAAGAATCATGTGTAAGAGAAAAGAACTAATAACATAAGAATAGAAATAACTAAGACTCGAAACAAAACAAATTCATGCAACCTAAATAATCCTAAAATACTAAACAAACAATTAACAAATAAACATAAAAATAAAAATAAAAATAATAAAAGGAAAAGGATGGCATAAGGATCTAGTTCTTGATAATTTCCCAAGTAGCCATAATTAGTATGTTCCTACCATTCCTCATTGTAAGTGTTTGAGTAAGGATCATATTGTTGTTCTTGGAACCCTAGTTGGCTTTGGTATCCTCCTAAATCATAGGTTGGTTCAAAATTATCTTTTCGGTAGTATGGGCACCAATTGGTTGGATGATCCATCATGAAGCACACTCCACACTGCCTTGATTGTTGGACATTACCCATGGCCAATTGTTGAACTGGGGAGGTGATATTGGCTCGTTGATTTTCCATGTTCATGTATGCCACCAACTCTTCAAGTGTTAGATTGCTCAAATCCATCATGTTTTGCTCAAAATTTGAAAAGAAAAACCTGTATGTACAAGAAAAATAAAATTAATTACAACTGAAAATAAGAATAAACCAAATAACTAATAAACTAAATAAAGCAATCCCCAGTAACGGCGTCAAAAATTTGATGCAGCCAAAAGAGTATATCTTATTTAATCTTGCACTAAAAATAATATCAATTGTAAAGTATAGTAGAAGCAAGGGTCGAGTCCACAGGGATTGGTGTTTAATTTAAGAGTTATTAGTTTATACTTAAATTCAAGAAAAACAAAATAAAAGGGGAGTTTTTGAAACCAAGTTAAAAATAAAGCAATCAATATAAGTAAGAAGTAATAAAATAATATGAAATCAAATATGAGAGAAATATGGCTAAAGGTTCATTCTCTACCACTAGACATCATTAAGAATCAAATTCAGATCTATCAATATCAATTATCTATCAAAGTTAACAACCGTAGATAACAACATCCCGTGTTACCCCAATCCTTCCTTAGTTTGTCGTTAAGCAGGACGAACGCCACTACTTAATCTCTAACTATCAAACAACCTAGGATGAACATCTCTAAATTTAATTTGACAGTAGCTTTATGATGAGAAAGATAGGTTGACCTAAGCAACAAAAGCATGAACATGAATTGTTTAACTTAGGTTATGTTCCACTTTGCAATTAGCGAAAACTTGACCATAATCATTAATCACAAATTGCCACTTATGAATAGGAAATCAAGACAATTACACGGATCAAGACTCCTAAACTAGCAATAGATAATTATCAATATATATCTATTTTGCAACCTAAACAAATCAAGACAACATCTTGAAAAATTCTTATAGAAAAACACAATCAACTTTGATAGAAAACTAATGATAGATAGAATCTCAAAATCAATTACAACATGTTCTAGGGCTTTGAAATCACCCTTAAAAGAAGAAGAAGAAGAAGAAGAAGAATGATGATCTTTGAGTCCCCCCCCCCAAAGATTATCATAGTTTGTGGCTCAAAAAATGGTATTTATAGAGCTTTAAAGTCTTGAAAACCCTTTCTTGCTCTTCAAAGAAGCTAGGAGTCAAATATGAAAATTTTGGATAATTCACGATTTTTTTGGTTTTTCTCGGATTTGGAAACATAAACTCGACGCCGCGGCACCAACTTTCTGCCTTGGAGCTTTTTGCTTGCTGACTTCGTTTTCGCGACTGATGCACTATCTCGTACTTCGTCGGCTGATTTGGATGACCATCCGTCGTCCGATTTAGACGTGTAAACTATGGTTGAAAAGGTATTCAAGTCAGCTTCAAAAGTCAAGAGTATTCAAGTCAGCTTCAAAAGTCAAGAAGGAATTTTCTCAAATAACGACTTTAACAAAATGATTTCCTTGCAACAAGATCCAGAGGTCAGATTTACCTGATCATCTAGCACTAAGAAATTGATCTTTTTTACTCCCAAATCTTCTTCCATCTTGTGATTATGATTTTGTAAGCTCTTTACCATCATTATTGACATCTTTTGACTTCATTCTCCTTATTGTACCCAAAATTCAAAAACATAATATATGTAAACAAGATAAAAATCGAAAACATAACAAAAACTAAAAGTAGAAAGATATAAAATGTATAATTTATGAGCTTATCAATGAGAGATAATATGTTTGAATCTTGTAGATGAGAGATGTCAGACTGAGATCTATCATATGAAAGATAGCTATATCATTTTACATAATTTAGTATTCAATGGTTCTTCATTATACAATAATAAAAATATTTTAAGGAATTCAAAACCCCACAATTGATTCTTGAAAAAAAAAAGTGCATGAAGATTAAGAACTTATCTTTCTATATTAATGTGTAAAGGAAAATAAAAATGATTGGAAAATGTCAAAATTGATTTTGAGCAAACTACTTCAAAAGGTGGTTGCTAAGGCGTTTAGAATTGATGGTGGTTAATTAGTTATTTGTTAGTTTTGAATTGATTTTAATTTGAAATGATAAACATTTAAATTAAATTAAGTTTTGAAATATTAATTAGTAATTTTTTCTTGATTTATTTTGAGAATTATTTTTGAAAAATTACTAAAGTTTTTGGATTTATGTTTTACCTCAAAATTACTTAAGCTTAAATGATTTTTAATTATTTAATAATTTTTGAGAAAAATCAAAACATATTTTCAAAAGTTCAAAAATTCAATTTTTGAGATAGAGGATAGATCTCCCACTCTATAAGAATCGATCCCCTATGCTTTCTAAACACTCATGTTTTTGTGTTATTATACTGATGGATCTTGATCCCCGTGTTGATAGAATTGATCCCCTTTAGCGCTAACAATTTGAATCTTGAAAGTACAAGTGAAAGGAACAATCCCGTGAAGTATATGATCGACCCTCACACATTTTGAAATGATTGATCCCTGAAATAAAGGACCGTTCCCCAGTCACAATTTGAAAAAGTACACTCCTATCCAATTATTTGCAACACTTCTCTTCTCTTCAAATTCATTTCTAACGCTAGATCCTTGTTTTTTAATATAAAAGGAAGTCTCCAACATTTTTCAAGATCTAGAGACACATCCTATATATTTGAAAGTTGATATTCTTCATTATCCAAGTATTCAAGAGTGTTCTAAGTGTTCTTAAGCTTTAAGTCTTATTTTTTGTATTTATTTGTGATCTTTTCATTGTATTGTCTCTTCATATTGTACCTAAACTTAGCAAACACCTACCTATTAAAAGTTCTATTAGTTTGCAAAAACCTTTGTGTTCAACGAGATTTTTGAATCAAGAGATGAGGCATCCTATTGAGAGAATTGCTTTAAGGATTGGGTAGACTCTTTAGAGGGATTAGAGATTGCTACCTTAAGCTTAAAAGATAGGATTGTAAAAATTATATCTTAACCTAAAAAAGTAACTTGTAAGGTTTGAATCAAATAGTAAATTGGACTTCTTCGTGAGAAAGTCAAGAAAAATGACGTAAGTGCCTTGTGAAAAATAATCGAACCTTTATAAATTGATGCGTTTACTTACTTTCCTTATTTACTTAATTTGTTGATTTATTATACATATTTTTTCAATTTCCTTAATTTTTAACAAATCAATTCACTCTCTTAATTTATTTCACAACTTTGAGCTAACATTATTGTTAGTGCCTAGTGGCCAATAAGAAAAATCATCATATTCATAGATAGGCAAGTAATTAGTAGACTTGTTTAAGGGTCGGACTACCTGTCCAAGCTCGAAGGTCTGCCCGATATTTGGAAGGATTTTGACAAAAATATTAAGCCCAAAATATGGACTTGGGCAAAAAAATGTGGCCCGTTTAAAAAATCGTCCGAGCCTTGGCTCCAACAATTAATGCTTGAACTCAGCCCGATCCGACCCATTTTTCATTTAAATAATATATTATTTTTATATATTATATATATTATGTATTTATATCGTATAAAAAATAAATATATATAATATTATAGTATAGTATAAACATTTAAAAATATGTTAAGTTATTCATGTTTTAGAACTTACTAAAAGAAAAAAAATACAATTATTAAAAATTAATAAAATATAAAATATTTGTTTAAATTTTTTTTTAAATATAGATGGATCTAAATGGGTTTTGACTATCTATTTACAAATATAATCGGGTTTAGACAGAATTTGAGACCCATATTTCAAGCCGAACGAGACTTAGACAAATATATATATATATATATATGATATTGATACCATACTTAAATCCGACCGAATCATAAACCTCTAGTAACTAGCAATGGAGAACAGATTTCCTCTACTCCCCTTTGGTGCAAATGGGATAGAGGAAATCTATTCATTAATGGCTACAACAATTGGCAAACAACTCTAAAGGCAATTAAAATGGTTTTAATAAATAAAATGAGATAACTTATTTTAGAAGTGATTAAAATTAGGGTGTTGATCTAGTTGCTAAAAATTCATTAGGATTTGATTTTTATGAGAAGTAATTTGATAATAAAATCTAATGCACCAACCAACTAATTGGAGAAATTACACTCTTAACATCATCTGCAAAAAATAAAATAAAATAAGTTCGGACAAAACTTAAAATACTCTTGATCTTAATCAAAAAATAAATTAAAAAGAGCCTAAAACTGACACAATAAAGACAAAAGGGAGGCTGGTCTAGCCGGCCCTATGCCTTGAAGAAAATGCATAGTAAACCAGTAGATTGAATTTGAATAGGAAAATTATTAAGCAAAATGGAAATGACGAAATGTCAATCTCATTACTCCTTTACTTCTTCGCTTACCCTTTGGCCGCTCATCTAATGGATTTTCAATGTTAAAATTTTATAGGTTCTTCAGGAAACTTTGGTCAAACTTTCAACACCTCGTTCGAAATAATTAGATTTGATAATTTATATATTTATATCATATTTATATTATTTTTTATTTATAATATTATATATTTATATAAAATTTGACATATTAATAATTTATTTTATATAAATTTTGATACGTTAATATATTCGTATCATATTTATATTATTTTTTTATTTTATATCATGTTTTAATTATTTTTTCATATTTCAAAATTATCATATCTAAAAAGAACTTAAATCTCTGACACATTGCTCGTAAAATTAACTTTGGGGCTAAAAAGAAATAACATAGACATCATTAAAGAAAAATAAACAGAACAATGCAACCTTGCCTTGACCAAGTCAAATATAATGTAACCATACTATATATATTTTCAAATAATGAAGGGAAACCACCTTCTCATGAAATATGAACTTATATTAAAACAACTATAAATTAAATTTTTTTATTTAGAAAAAACGGGATTTGCATCTAACTCCTTAAGCTTATGAAGATATGCACTTGCCACTAAATCAAATATTCAAATATTATAAATTAAATAACTAATAAAAAATATGAATAAATCAACATACGAATAGATAAGGAGGTGAAAACATTGTATGTCAACTTTAGTACATTCATAATGAAAATAGTTATATCAACTTAGATCTGGTAATCTGTGTATTTGTGTCGAGTTCGTATTAATTTTTTATGTTATAATCGTGTTTAAAATATTATATTTATGAGTCTGGTTAACTGGTGCCTAGGTACCAGTTAATGATTATTTTTTTTTTTTACATTTAATATATTATTTTTATTGAATTCAAAAAATAAAGTAATGCATTAATTATATTTTTTTTCATAAATATCATCTTAACCAATGCTAGTGGCACTGATTAACATTTTTATATGTTTATATAAATTTTGATACGTTAATAATTCCTCTTTTATAAATTTTCACACGTTCGTATATTCGTATTATTTTATCATATTATGTTGTGTATCGTATTTTAATTATTTTTTGTGTCATATTTAAAATTGATAAGTCGAGTATCAACTTGCCCATTTTTCTGTTATGAAGGAGTGCATCTTGGCTTAGCCACAATCATTTAGACCATGGTTTAATTTAATGAACTTTTTAAAGAAGCTTAACTAATGATTGTTAGAGTCATGATCTTCTAGTTGGTTTCACAAAAATAAGTATGGGTCTTTGATCTGACTTTATTAGACCCAAAACTTTTTGTTAATTGAAAACAATATCGTCAATGACTAATTAATTATTATAATTCTCACTTGCAAGTTCAAATAGCCATAATTAATCATGTAAGATTTATGTTCATGGAGATTCCAAAAGTGTTTTATTTAATTTATTTTATTGAAAGATGAAAGGTTGGTGTTTTTTTAGACTTTATCCTTTTTATATATGCTTTTGTATATATAGCTATGTTACAAAATGAAAGAAAACTCTTATAATTCCCCATTTAGTTCTCATCAAAACCATAATTATTTAATTTTACTTTCTTAAAATCCAAATATTGAAGAATTTAACTTTCTTAACTACTCAATTCTCATCAAGTTGATTCACTGGCCAGCTAATTTAGTTACTCTAACCTAAAAGTAAGATTAAAAAAATTGGATCGAAAGTTAAATTTATTCAATCGATCGATTCATTTAAACAAAATTTTAAATATTTTAAAATAATTTTAATATTAAATAAATATTATATATAGTAAATAATTAATAAAAATATGTATTTTGCTTAGTGATATGGTTTTTAGTATAATTCTAAAAAGTTATGGGTTCATATCTTATCACTTATAAAAAATATTTTGAAAAAAATAATTAAAAAATAATTTTTTTTTATTTTAGATCATTCCGATTCTTTATATAGCATCGAATCAGATGTCTTTTATTCTCGATTGAATGGTCCGATCGATCGATCTGATTCGATTTTTCATCAATGCCTAAAAGGAGAATGATCAATAAATAAAAAATAATGTTCAAATTGGGTCTTAAATCCACAAAAAACAAAAAAATAGGTTGCCTATATAATTGTACTAGGGATACGTCACCACTAGAGATAAGTCATATGAACATACCATGAGTTAACAAGTCAAAAACATCCTAATCCATCCTCGAATAAATGTAATATATATATATATATATATATATATATATATATATAAAGTGCTAAACGTACTGTTTAAAGAAGAAAGGAAGAAAAAGAAAAGAAAAAAAACTGGTGGGCATGTTGCTTTTGACATGAAAAATTGATAATAATAAAACATATTATTCTAAAATTTCTCAATAATTAAAAAATTTTAAAGATTTTTTAAGGACATGTTTTCAAAAAAATTCTTAAAGGAAAAGATCAACAAGATTCGTCAAAATACGATGAGAATATTCCGAAAAATAATATATACATATATATTTTTTCCAACATTACAACTAAATTCAAGTAATTATAAAAATTATAATAAATAAAAATCATATATATATATACTATTAAACATATTTAGATCATATTTTTATTTAATATTAAAATGTAATAAATAATTAAATAATTTTAAAAGATTTTAAATATTTACAATCAATTATTATTATTTTATTAAAAATGTTCAAATTTAAATTTTTATAAAAAAATATGTACACTTATCATTAAATTAAAAACACAAATAATTTATATTCCATAAAAATAAAAATAAAAATGTTACGGCCTTACGGGCGTAGCTGGGGTCTGGGGGGGAATTTCTAGTAAAAGATAGGCTTTCCCTACACATTTCCATATCCATAATTTTTTTTTTTTTATTTTATTTAATTTTCTTTCCTCTCTTTCCTCCACCACCAACCATGGCTGCTCTCTCTGAATTCTTCTCCCACCTCTACACCATGACCATAGTTTTTTTCACTCTCTTACTCCTTGAAGTTGTAATCCTTATCAGGTCCATCACCGGCGGCGTTTGTGACTCTGAAAAACGCCTCATCACAACGACCCAGTACCTGAAATTCATTGAAGAAAAGAACCCAACAATCATATACTCGAGAAGATCATCATCATCATCGAGGGTGGATCAGTCAAATGAATGTGCGGTGTGTTTATCAGAGCTGGAAGAAGGTGAGAAAGTGAGGAAATTGAAATGTAAACACACTTTCCACAAGGACTGCCTGGATAGGTGGCTTCAACAGTATTGGGCTACTTGCCCACTTTGCAGGACTAAAGTTTTGCCAGATCAGATTGTGGCTAACTATCACAGGCTGCAAAATCAGGTTGAGTATGATGGGAGTGATGAAG
This sequence comes from Fremontodendron californicum, assembly GCA_030761205.1. Classification (NCBI taxonomy): domain Eukaryota; kingdom Viridiplantae; phylum Streptophyta; class Magnoliopsida; order Malvales; family Malvaceae; genus Fremontodendron; species Fremontodendron californicum. Next base: position 6,155,600 of record JAULJL010000010.1, read on the forward strand.
AGATGATTTTCTTGTTATCTGCATTACATGGTAATAGTTTACACAGATTGTTCTGATTTCTTATACTACTAGGATTATTAAGTTTTAATTAATTTACTTGGCTGAGGCTGACAGAAGCACAGATACTTAGTAAAGTATTATATATTTTTTTTCACTCTTTTTTTTTTTTGGGTAAATTTTGATGTAGATTTTAGTTGATCTATATATGTACATATTTCTGTATTAGCAATCTTATGAAAATTGAACATCTTGCCTCTCTGTATTGTATTTTCTGGGCTAATTTATACCTAAGTTTCTGGGCCCCAACTAGAACAAATTCCTTGGATTGGAAGATGCACAGAGAATTTTGTACTGTGCCAAGCTGCCAGTACTTTGTTTTGGGTATGAAAGTTTCTCAAAGTAATATAGCATTTGGTATGTTATTTGTTTTAATTCCAAGGGAATAAATGATAATCAAGGCCAAAATCAAGGCAGAAAGTTGATCGGAAAAGGTCTTTTTTTTTTTTTTCTTGTAGTGTTATATCTTGGAACAGTAGATAAGAGGCTTGGTGATATAATTTATGAATCAGCTTCATGGTAGCTAGCAAGGCTTAATTACTGCTATAAAAAGCCTATAGATGTTTCTTCATTATCAATATCTACAAACATTCTTTTAGAAGATTGGTTAGGTAAACTGGTGAAGACAGTGGAGAGGTTTCTTTTTTTCTTCTACTTCTGAATCAGGGAGTGGAGGCGTTGATGCAGGATTTAGACAAATTCAGAGTCATATTTTTCTTTCAAATCAGATATTTCCCCCAATTTCAAAGTCCATTTCCTCTACCTCAACTATGGAAAACAAAAAAAAACAATAAACTACCTGCATTTGATTGGGATTTTTCCAAACTTGTTCAAAATTTGTTGAAAAGTAGAGGAAGGGAGATGTTACCACTGGTTTCTACCTAATTTATGCCATGTTGCCAACAAGAACCTTCATGTTCATGTTTGTGTTTGTGTGCCTTTGCAGCTTAATAGGCATATTCTTTCTTAAGATTTGCTTGGTTGCGAAAACTTGTCTTTTCTTTAATGTCCCTTCAAAAAAAAAAAAAAAAAAATTGCAATTATGGCTTACCTCATTGTTTTAGGAGCACGAATTAAATAACATAGTTTTACATCATTCATGGATTCCTTAATGAACAATATTTTAACATTGTTAACCTGGCCGGCCTTTCTTTAAATTTTAGCTGTATAATATTATTATATCTATTGCTATATGTTAATTACATCTTTGTTTAATCTAGGGTTTGCTTGTAAGGAATGATTTTTATTAGTGTATACAAAATTTCCTTTTACACTGTGTCTAACATATATATATATATATACGGAAAAGAGGAAAAGGAAGAATAGGGTAGTAGGAAAGAATTTTTTTTTTTTTTCAATCTCTTTTTTCCTTTTGATAGAAAGAAAATTGGAAGAGGGAAGAAAAATGAGTGAACTCTACACATTTCTATTTCCTCTGAATTCAATTCCTTCAAAAGTAAGAGAAAAATACTCGTTCATAATTAATCATTTACTTATAATTTTACCCTCAATCCCTTTCTTTTCTTTTATTTTTCATCTTTTATATCAAATATACGATAAAAAAGTAAAATAATTTCTCTTTCTCATTTTTTTTTTTCTTCGCTCTATTTTCCTTCGGCCAAAAATTAGTTTGAGTCCCATGAAAGTGAGTTATATGAGCCCATGGGTAGGCCGAGAGGGTAACCTTAATTAATGCTAAGGAGGAGTGGTGGATGAAAATGAAGCCACATTCATTAAGGAAATGCTTGATAAATAATGGATGTCACATTCGCACCTGTTCACCTAATTTGAAACATTTTATGAGGCTTTTCTTCAATAACAATAATTCCATTCCTCTAATGAAAATAAAATAAAAAATTCCATTCCTCTTTTTTTTCTTTTTCTTTTTCTTTCTCTCTCTCTCTACTCTATCTATCATTTTATAACATACACAATTAAATGCTGCTTTTTCTGACATGTTTTTGTGGGCCTTTTTTAAAGAAATTTTTTGTTACTTTTCATATGGATTTTATGAATGATTTGTTAGACAAACTCAGAAAGTATCAAAAATTAACCATTCTTACCTGCATTAGAGGTGGAGATTGGAGTGTCGTTTATGGGTTGGAAAAGCTATTGTCTGATAATTTTAAAATAAATAAGAATGGAAGAGGGTTTTTTTTATAAAAAAAAAAAAAAAAAAATCTGCTCTAAACTCACCTTAATAAACGTATCTCAATGGATGATTAAGATTCCTTTGATGATTTCTGACTCTCAGTACCAATTGTAGTTTTGTGCTACAGTACCGATTTGCTACAGTACCTTTATCTCGGGATGCTACAGTAACTTCCGAAAAACAACTCTTTTATTAATATGAGAAAAGACCAAATACAAGTGTTGTGAACACCAACTAACAATAGAGACAACCTCACACAAGCTCTTTCTCACTTTACTATTCACTCGACATTTTTTTCTTTTATTTTCTCTCTACGTGTTCTTCCCTTCACCTCCTCTGCACTAGCACACACTACATATGTCTATTTATATAGACATCTACATTAAGTAGAGGAAAAATCTAGAACTAAAAGATTGGAGAAACATCTAGATAGAAAACTAAAGAATAATCTAGGAAGAGAAAACTGGAGAGATTTCTAGACTAGAAGACTAAGGAAAAATTCTAGAGAAAGAAAAATCTAGAGAAAGAACAAATAAGAGAAACCTAGAAAACTTGGGTAGAAGAAAAATAGAGATGATTCTAGAGATAAGAGAGAGGAGTCGGTGTAACTTTCAACACTCCCCCTCAACGACTACTCTCTCTTGATGCTCGCTTGGTTGTCATTCCAGACTGTCTTCTCGACTTATCAAATATTGCATCAAGTATCTTCTCTTTTTCTTTCTCTTTTTAAAATTCATCAGCATCATTAGTTCTGCTTCATCCATCGTTGATTGCTCTCTTCTCTTTTGATCCTTGATTTTGTTCACTTCCGTCTTTGCTTCAACACCATTGTTATCTTCTTTCTTCTTGATTTTCTCTGCTAGCCTGTCTCTGACTTTGGCATACTCGACTTTGTCAATTACCATTAATTTGTTGACTTCACAATCGATCTTCATATCTTTCACGCCTTTGTGAGTCTTAACAGTGTCGTTGACCTCATTGTCATCCTTCTCCATGTTGACATCAGCTTCAAGCTTCTTCTCGACTTCTTGAAACATTCTTTCTTCTTCAAAAGTCTTTTCTGAAGACTTAAACATCGACTCGTTCTTTTCCTTTGACGTTCCTTCAATTACCTCTTGTCTTGGAAGAGTATTCTCAAAATCAATTTCTTCTTCCATGTCATCATAAACATTTTCTTCTAACTCGGTGGTGCAAGCAGCAACGAGTTCTTCGCATTCTTCAATAGTAAATGCAGTTTCAAAATCCCATTCTTCTTCATAATTATTCTCCTGTCGTGAGAACATTGTTGCATAGCCTTGCACTTGTCTATATCGACAATCTCGAGCATAGTGGCCAAGCTTGCCACACTTGAAACACTTAATATTTCGATAATGAGACCTCACATTTTCTCTATCGTCTCTATCTCGAACAATTTGAGCTCCCTCTTGCCGAAAGCTCCTTCCCCCTTGCTTTGACCATGTTTCTTGCCTTCGAAATTTATTTTCTTCCACGCCTGGCTTTGTAGCAACTTTGCTTCTTTTATTAAAGCCTCTTTTATTACTAAAGAGTGCTTTCTCGTCATCTTTTATCGAGACTTTAGACATTTGTTTATCTAAAGTCTCTTGATTGGCTAGGATATTTTCCAACTCAGTTAAAGTTGGTTCTTTGCTCCATCCACGAGTTGCAGTAACAATCCTGTTGTATTCAGGTCGCAAGCCATGGATGACAATTCTTCTCATCCTCGTTTCGGTAATGGCATTTTCTGGATCTAATTTTGAAATTTCATCACAAAGAGTTTTAACTTTAGAGAAATATTCGCTTATCGACATATTTTGCTGCGAGATTGACAGAAGTTCATTCTCCAATTGTTGGAGCCTAGCATCATTTTTCCTTGCGAACATCATTGTGAGTGTGTCCCAGGCTTCCTTCGGTGTCTTTGCATCCTTGATGCGTTGTAATAAACCATCCTCAATGGTGACTGATAACACGTACATGGCCTTACCGGCTTTGATCTTCCATTTTCTTAGTTCTCCGGCATCAGTTGGTGGTGTTGAAGCTTCACCGTTAACAATATCCCATAAATCTTGCCCGAGCATGTAATATTGCATCCGGATGCTCCACGTATTGTAATTGTTTTCATTGAGCTTCTCGATGTTGCTAGCGGAATTAGAAATATCTGCCATAGTGTCTTGAGAGTGCCCTGCACTTACCTCAAATTTGATTCTCGTTCACTTAATTTCACAGTCCCTGACCGTGTACCGGCAGAATTTCCACGTCTCCACGAACTACGATCCTCGATCGTCTTGGTCCTAGACCAATAATCTTCACAGTCCCAGACTGTCTTTCTCCGATATGCGTACTCCGGTCCCTGACCGTCTAGCTCTGATACCAATTTGATGATTTCTGACTCTCGGTACCAATTGTAGTTTTGTGCTACAGTACCGATTTGCTACAGTAACTTTATCTCGGGATGCTACAGTAACTTCCGAAAAACAACTCTTTTATTAATATGAGAAAAGACCAAATACAAGTGGTGTGAACACCAACTAACAATAGAGACAACCTCACACAAGCTCTTTCTCACTTTACTATTCACTCAACATTTTTTTTCTTTTATTTTCTCTCTACGTGTTCTTCCCTTCACCTCCTCTGCACTAGCACACACTACATATGTCTATTTATATAGACATCTACATTAAGTAGAGGAAAAATCTAGAACTAAAAGATTGGAGAAACATCTAGATAGAAAACTAAAGAATAATCTAGGAAGAGAAAACTGGAGAGATTTCTAGACTAGAAGACTAAGGAAAAATTCTAGAGAAAGAAAAATCTAGAGAAAGAACAAATAAGAGAAACCTAGAAAACTTGGGTAGAAGAAAAATAGAGATGATTCTAGAGATAAGAGAGAGGAGTCGGTGTAACTTTCAACATCCTTGTTTTCTCTCGAAGACTGAGAGCGGTTTTCTTTCGAAGACTGAGAGTTTCTTTCTCCCTCGTGAGAGTCCCCGGTTCATTTCTTTTCTTTTCTTGATTTTAAGATTCTTGTTTACTTTTCCTTGATCTGATGATGTGCCTCAGGATTCATTACATGGTGTTTCAGCAGTCAGTTTTAGAAATTAAGTTTTCTAATTTTTGTTGTGTTCTTGCTTTTCGTATGCTAGAAACCTAGGGTTACCTTGTTTGCTTTTATATTGTGATCAACGTTTAAGATTCTATTTTGATTGCTTTTAATCCTATTTTTACTTGTTTGTATTGAGATTTGTTTGAGCTTGTTTCTTCGCTTTTCACTCTTCTCTGTCATTTTCTTACAATGGCGATAATGGGGGATTTAGTGATTGATTTGGAAGAAGAAAAAGATTGGGAGAAGTCGGTATCGAGATTCACATTGGTGGGAAAGATTATTGCAGAAAGAGTACTCAATCGTAGAGGAGTTCTTGGGATACTAAGAATATATGGTCTGAGAGGGAAGCCCCAATCATTCGAGGTCTGGAAGCGAATATGTATAGTATTTCTTTTAGATCTGAGAATCTGATGAGAAAAGCGATAGATGAGGGGCCTTGGATCATAATGGGGCACTGTCTGATACTAAAAGAATAGCTATTTGGGAGCACGATCGAGGAAATAGACTTCTCAGAGGTAATTTTTTGGACCCAAATTGACAATCTTCCACTGTCAATGTTGACTAAAGAGAATGTTGGGATGATTGGAAAGTGTCTGGGAAGAGTTGTAGAAATTAAAGATCTTGATGATGATGAAGGTATTGGAAGAGGATTTATGCGAGTTCGTTTGGGAATCAATGTAGGTAAGCATTTGATAGACGGGTTTTGGGTCCCAAGAAAGGGTAAAGAGAAGATTCGAGCTAATCTAAAGTATGAGAAACTTATAGATTTTTGTTTTCAATGTGGGAGATTGGGACATCTGGTCAAAAACCGCAAAGATAATGGATATAAAGAGGATAAAAGTGAGAATAATCTTAACTTTAGTTCACATTAAAGGGCATTTCAAGTGAGATCATGGGCAAAGAGAAGGGGAGTAGAAATAGGAAATCTGATGAGAATGGAAGGGTTGGGAAGCAGGAAGGAGAAGCAGTATGAAAGGAAAAGGAAAGGGAATGAGGTTGAGGAAGTAGGGGAATGTGAGAATCAGGAGGTGAGTGATAAGGTGGGAAATAAAGAGGGAGAATCTGTTGAAATTAAGGGTTTTTAAGTATGTATATATATATATATATATATATATATATATATATATATATATATATATATATATATATATATATATATATATATATATATATATATATATATTAAGGGTAAAATAGTAAATTAATAATAAAAATATTATAAATAAAAAAAAGCTCGATTAGGCTCGCGAGCTGCTCGAATCGGGTATTAAGATACTCGAACTCGGCTCGCTCGATAGCTCGAGCTGCTCGAGCTCGAGCTCGGCTCGATAATGACCGAATCGAATTCGAGTTTTTTTCGAGTCGAACTCGAGTAGCTTGCGAGCACAGGTGTCTCGTTTACACCCCTAACTAAGAGGTTTGAGTTGTAGAGGAAGTCTACTCTCATTAAATCTCTTAGTATTTGTTTTGATATTCTTGTTGTAAGTATTTCAATTTTGTGTACTTTCTCACTAATTCTTTATGAAAGAAATAAGAATCTTCTTTCTTTGGCCAAAAAGAAAAAAACTCATCTTAGTAAATTATCTTACATTCTTTTTCAAAATATAATATTGAAGTTTTAAACATGATTATCGGTATCGGCCGATATGAATTAGTTTTGAAAAAAATGATATTATATTAAATATTGTATGATTTCGATTTTTGCATCGGTCCATACCGATCGTACCAAACTATATTTATTTATATCGGTTCGTATGGATCAATATCATCTCGTACCGGTTGATGCAAAATTTTAATTTTAAATTTTTTATTTTATTTTTACTTATTTTATTCTTTTAATCTAATACATTTTTTCTAATGATCAAAATTTTTTTTTTTTCATAATTTCATTCAAAAATAAATATGTTCATCAAAATAGGTTATTAAACCTAATTAATAATAATTTTCTAATATTTTTATATTTATTTTATTTCTTTAATGTTTAAAATTTTTGGATATTGAATATTTATAATTTTGAAATTTATATTTACATATAAATATATAAATATATGTAATATATGTATATTTACATGTCTATATAATATGTATTTAATTAAAAAACTTAAAAATAAACTATATATAAAAAATATTTAAAAAATAAATAAATTCAAAACGTTATATCAAAATATATTTATATCGATATACATCAATATTAAAATAAAAATAGTACATCTATCATATTAATATCTTCCTTAGGAAATAATATAGTAATTCCTTGTTACTATTTTGCCTTGCAGCTTTTTGTATAGCACTAGCCATAGCTGATGGATTCTTACAAAACATTGTAGTTCTGTCTCGAAGATCAGAAGGATTGTTATTTTTTTATAAAAAAAAAAAAAAAAAATCTTAATGGTGGGTAAAAGGATAAACATAATAATGATTGTGAACCTTTTAAGTCTTGACAATAATCATAACTTTCCAGGTTAATTACTTCAAATTGTAAAAATAAAAAAATATTTTTATTTTAATTATAATAAACAAGGGGAGAAGTATATGTTAGATATGTTTACTTGGACATGCATAAATATATAAAATTTTATTTTCAATAAATATTATAATGCTTATTATAATAATAAGAATTATTATATTTTTTATGGTAAGAAAATAGATATAATATTGAAGTAACTCAGTTGGATCCACTATAGACTGTTACTTCTCAAAATAAGAAAGCCCAAGACTTACTCAAAAGGCTGTTTAAATGCACTCATGTCTGGCTCAATTAAGCCCATTATATAGCCATTGGGCTGGACTCTTGTCAGTTCACCACACACCAAAATTTATATAACGTCATGCGATTATATAAATTAAGTTGGAAATATGAATTTTGATAAAAGAAAAAAAATTGTTTAGAAAATGGGTCGGGACCTAGCTTTAACAATTAAGACTCGAGCTTGGTCCGATCTTTTTTTAATTTATATAATATATTATTTTTTTTATTTATATATATTATGTAACTTATATTATATAAAAATAAATATATAATATTATAGTTTAAACATTTATAAATATGTTAAGGTATTCATATTTTAGAACTTAATAAAAAAAAATAGATAAAATTACTAAAAAAATAACATATTTGTTTAAAAAATTTTAGAAAAAAAAAGGACGGGTATAAACGAGCTTGGACTATCCATTTAAAAAAATGGATGGACTTTGACAGAATTTGAGGCCCATATTTTGGGTCGGGCAGGGCTTGAATAAGTATATGTGGTTTTAATATCATACTTAGGCCCGGATCAAACTCGACCCGACCCAGCTCATAAATACCTCTACGTGCGATGTATGAGTTAGTTTTATTCGTTTAGATATGTGTTCACACACAGTTTTTAAATTTATGATATATATAAATATATATATATATTTATATATAATTAAGACGTTATAAAGAATTAAACTTTACTATTAAGATATTAATCAAAATGTTGAAAAAATGTAAAAAAGATTAGGAGATATTAGACATGCATCAAAAAACAAAACAAAAAATTAATTTGATGCATGTCTAAAAAACAATATTATATGTATGTTCAATTTTTTTTTTTTTGATGCATATTTAATATCTCTTAATCTTTCTTAATTTTTTTTTCCAATATTTAGATTAAAATCGTAATAGTAAAATTTAATTTTTTTTATAATATGTTAATTGTATGTATATATGTATATATATGTTATAAATTTTAAAGACTCGTATATAATTTTGCGGAAAATAATATTTTTTGTGTGTAAATACATATTTAAATAAATAAAATTAATGCATGCATCGCATGAATCACAAATTAAAGAAAAATCATGATTTGAAACTCCACCACTACTGTGATTTTGAAAAAAAAAAATACAAATAAGGCCTTGCTTAAGGTTTTGCTTTATAAATTAAAACATGAATTTTCAAAAAATTCTCTAAATATCTTCACTTTTGGGAAAGGGACATGAATCTAGTCCTGCATATAGGGCTGTAATCGAGCCGAGCCGAGCTCGAATAATGAAAAGCTCGAGCTCGAGCTCGATTCGAAATTCGCTGCTCGAAACTCGACTCGAGTTCGATCGAATACTATTTTTTTAGCTCGAGCTCGGCTCGAGATAAAATAGAACTATTCGAGCTCGGCTCGATTAAGCTCGTTTACTCGATTTACATACTCGAGCTCGAGTCTGAGCTCGAGCTCGTTTCATATACAATTTTTTTTTTAAAGATAATATAATGATAAAAAAAAAAAAAAGGCATTGTCTTTGTTCTTTGTTTTTGGGTTTAGGGTTAAGAAATGTATTCTAAATGGTAGCATTTTCAAGTATTTCCCGAATCTTTCTATCACGTAGGCTTTCTTCTCCGGTACGATGCGGATGCCCCAACTGGAGGTGTAGTCTTGTACCTAGAAATTGAGATTTGAAATCATTTTTGGGTTCTAGAATAGAGTATAACATAAATATACAAATATTAAACTACCTGAAACTAGGATCGCCCCAATTTTCTTTCTTTTTCCAGATTCAAGAAAGACAGCTTTTAAACAGTGGTGAAGCCCTAGTATAACCTTTGAATTGGAAAATCAAAATCTTTTTCTGCAAGTCTCTCTTCGTCTTTCTTCGACAAACATCAACCGTTGAGCTAGTTTAATATTGCTTCAGTAAAAAGTTTGGGTCGAAACTGAGGGAGAGAAGATGAGAGTCATTGAAGGAGATGAGCGGCTGAGAGGGAGTGGCTGAGTAGGAGTGGGAGTGGGAGAGAAAGTGAGGAGCGGCTGAGAGGAAACAAGAGAAAAAAATTAGGTTTTGGGTTTTAAGTATATATATATATATATTAAGGGTAAAATAGTAAATTAATATTAAAAATATATATTAAAATTAAAAAGTTTGATTAGACTCACGAGCTACTCGAATCGGGTATTAAGATACTCGAATTCGGTTCGGCCTATAGCTCAAGCTGCTCGAGCTCGAGCTCGGCTCGATAATAATCGAATCGAATTCGAGTTTTTTTCGAATCGAACTCGAGTAGCTTGCGAGCACAGGTGTCTCATTTACACCCCTAACTGCATAGGAGTTCTCCGACTGCATTGGCTTGCGCATCCAAACAAATTCTTAAATATCTTTGAATAACTACTAGTTTTTGTACATTTCTTGGAGTAGAATATCTTCATGAAATTGTATCAATACTTAAAATTAAAGGATTTTACTATTTTGGATAATAATTTGCAATTTTTATATTTTGTTTATCTAAGATTTATTTCTTTATATTTACTATACTAGTTCTATTGTACAAATTGCTTGAAAAACTTTTACTTACCAAAATCGGAAAAAAAAAAGAGTTTATATCTCATTAATTTTTAAGTTCTAATCAATTAACAGAATTTATTTGTCAATTTTTTTTGCATTGAAATGATATTGAAATCAAAGTTATCCATATTTATAACATGAGATTTAATTACTCATGGATTTTAATTTTATTTTTGATAAAATTTCACCAATTAAGAGTTATTTAAAGAATTATAATTCAAAAAAATTTCTCATAATGACAGCAATTTAATTAATATAATTAAAATTATTTTATATTAATTATAAAATTAATCTTATTATTAAAATTAAAAATTATAATAAATAAAAAATAAAAAATAATTAAAATGATAATTTAAAATTTAATAAAATTAATAATTTAGTTACTCATAAACTCTAACATTATTTTTATCTATCTATCTATATCTATCTATACTAATATAATGGGAGTGACTGAGTTGGTGTCACGAGTCAAGTGACAGCAACCCAGTTGGTGAAATTACAAAATTAATCAAATATAATTATAACATAAAAAATAAAATAAGGATATTTTTATCTTTTTCAAATTTCATATACATATTTATTTTATAAAAAAAACATATTTATTCTTAAAAAAATTATCCACTAAGCCAATAAACTACTCACTTCCTCAATAAACTACTCACCTATAAAACTATCTATACTTTTTACTTTAAAATTTTTAATTTTTTTTTTTCACCCACATATTAGGTGTGTTATATTTTAGTTTTGTTTTATAAAAGTTAATCAGAGTTATTTAAAAAATTATTATCCAAAAATTATATCATAATGAAAACAATTCAATATAATTAAAATAATTTTTTATCTATAAAATTAATTTTATTCTTGAAATTTAAAATTATAATTATAAAAATTAATTAAAAAGTATAGTTTAGAAATTTAATCGAAAAAGTATTCATTTTCGTCAGTTCAAAATATATTATTATTATTGATGTGTGAAAGCTTTAGATTCATTTGTTATTTAGACATGCTAAGTAACTTAGTAAGTCTTAGTATAGTTGATTAAAAACTTTCTATAGAACTTTCTAGTAGCATTTTTTTTTTTTTAATAATGAAGGATGAAGCAGGGAAATTGAGGAGGAAAATTTGTAAATACTTAGAATTGAATCCAATCTTGTTAAAATACAGCATTTTTTTTAAGAAAGTGGGTAAACCAAATATTATAGGCTAATCACTAGGATTGTAGGATTAGCCATTAGGATCCTTCGCATTTTGCAACCTTCAACACTGCCAATTGCCAAAGCAGAAATCAGACTTTGTATTCTTCGTTCTTACCTCTCTGAAACCATTTTTTCCCAAAGCAAAAACTTGACTAGGAGTACAAACAAATAATTGAAGTACTTCCTTTTGAAAAAGAATCAAATTTGAATAGTTGCATTAACTTTTTAAACTCAAATTTGATTTTATACCAAATTCTAATACTTCAGTAATCGTTTTAATTCAAATTTGAAGATGAAACTCGTTTGATTAGTTCAGTTGACTTCACTGGGTGTATCTAAAGGCCATTAATTCTCATCATTTTATCTATAAATATTTGAATCATAATAATTTGTTAAAATACAGCTTAGAAAACATAAATATTTTAAAGCATATAAGCCATTTAAAACAGCCAGCAATATTGGGATCCCAGTTAGAACCCAGGATCAGATCACCATAACCAGAAATTTTGCTTCCTAACAAAAAACCAGAATTTACAAATCAAAGACAAAATGAAATGGGTTTTTTTATTTACAACTCTTTTGGAGCAATGATTTTAGAAAGAAAGAAAGAAAGAAAGTGAAAAGTTATCAAGCAGAGAAGGCTCCATTGAAAGCAGCAACACCAATCTGGGTTTTTGGTTCTAAAGCCAACTTGAGAACCTCATGAATTCTTTCCTGCCCAGTTTTGCTCTTCACCTTCTGAGCCAACTCTGCTACACAAGAAGAAACCAAGTTAATCTCTTGCTTTTCAGCCCCAATTTTGTTTCGTGAAATCCTCACCCTCCTTTCATACTCCTCAGCAACAAGCATAGCAATATCTGCCATCTCTAAAGTCTCTCAGATCCAAAGTCCTGGAAAAGAAAAATTAAATGCTGTGAAAAGAAAACTTGGATGAAACTATGGATGAGGGAAGTATTTATAGGGGGGGATGGAAAGACCTTAGAACTTAGAAGTGGGCAGTTAACAGGAATGGATAAGGCTGACAAACAGGTGGTTTTGGTGAGTATTTTAATGTGGGGTCTGCTTGGTTTGGTGGTTTTGTTCAGACATGACTAGTGCGCCATAGAGTGGCTGTGGTCGGTTTCCAAATTCCTATGGACTCACTTAGGAAATGTAGAGGATATTTTCAAGGGGACAAAAAAACAAGGACCGGCCCGCTGAAAGTTGAAAAGCAAAACCTGAAAAATGTGAAAATGGCATGCTACGCATTTTTGACAATTGTGAAACATGCAGGATTGTATGTACCCAAAAAAAAAAAAAATGCAGAATTGCAGATGCAGGCAGATTTCCTTTTACAATAGTAGTAGTAATAATTTTCCAGTGTTAAATATTCAATTCAATTAGTAAAGAACGAAATTAATAAAATGATTTATATTTTTTAAATATATTTAGAAAATAATAATTTAAAAAATAAAATATTATAAAATTATAAAATTCTTTTTATCAATAGTTAATACATCAAATACGAATTTTTCAAGTAAATGGAAGCTAATATACGATCAAGAATTGTCCGAAATTAGTCTCTCTTTTTTTTTTTTCGATTTTAACGTATAAAGATAGCAAAAATTATACAACGAAAAAGAGTTTGGAGAAAGGGCAAGGTTCTTAAAATGCTGAATCCTCACGTGAACTGTGATTTTTTATTTATTTTTTTACTTTAGAAGAAAATTTAACAGTAAAATTTACGTAGTGACCAAATTAAAAAGTAGTATATAATTTTACATGGATTTGATTGATAACATCATGTGGCGAAAAGGTGTACGTTCTTCTTCCGTTTACCGTTTCTTCATGAACAATTAAAGTGAGAAATTCGTTGCTCAAAATTGAAGAAAAATTATGATCTTTAGACAATTAGATTATTTAACGAGCAGTAAAACTTTAGTAGGTTTTCAGAAAATCTTATAATTTATATATTTTTATCGTATTCGTATTATTTTTAATATCATAATTATGTTTAAACTATTATATATTTATAAAAAATTTAACACTTTAATAATTTATGTTATATAAATTTTGACACATTTATATATTCATATTATATTCATATTATTATTTTTTTGTTTCTTGATGTATTTTATGTTGTGCTTTAATTATTTTTTTATATTATTTTTATGTCATGTAATTATATCGTGTCTAAAATTATTAAGTTAATTTTCAGACTAAAAGGAAGAGCATTTGTTAATAAAAGAAACAATTTTTTTTTTGGTAAGACATAAGGAATATCCTTATGTTTTGTACAAATTTAATTATTTTTTGAAAGGATTATTATCTCATATAGACATATACTGACTATTAGATTTTAAGGATTTCACAAACGAAATTAGTAAAGGTGATACATAATTTTTAAGATATATTTTAAAAAATAAAAAATAAATTTAAAAATAAATTAAATATATGGCAGTTTTTTAATTTCGTTTGTGAAGTTAAAAAACTCTATCATCAATATATCAAAGACAAATTTTTTTTTAAAATAATTTAATAATTTAATAAATTTAAAATTTTACTTTAGCAATATTTTTATAAAAAAGAAAAATCAAATCTTATTGATAAAGGAGTTACCTTACCAGTGTTAGGACTAGTTTAGCATTGTTGTTGAAAAAAAATTGGGTTGGAAAAAGCTTGGGCTGAAAAATGTATGTTTAAAAAGGGTTTAAGTACCTACATAGTCCATGTACTGTAGTGAAAAGAGTAATTTAATCCTTCTACCGTAAAAGTGAGTAATTTAGTCCATGTACAATTGAAATAAGTGCAAATAAGTGAAATTGATAACAATATTAATGAAAAACCATTAAAATGCTGATGTGGACTCATAAAATCTAACAGAATTAATGACTTGGAATAAAATAGGACTTGAAATATATCTAAATCTGTTAGATTTTATGTGTTCACGTCAGCATTTTAACGATTTTTCATTAACACCATTATCAATTTTACTTATTTGCACCTATTTCAATTTTACAGAGACTAAATTACTCACTTTTACAGTACATAGACTAAATTACTCTTTTCACTACAGTACAGAGACTATGTGGGTACTTAAACCGTTTAAAAAGTGTGGTAAAAAATTGTGGTTTAAAAACTTTTAAATGTTTAGCATTGCTGTGAAAAAATGTTTTAGGAAATTGAAATGTCAAAAAAAAGATATGTTTAAAATAATAAAAGTATAGAGATATGAGGATAATAAAGTTATTTTATCCAAAAGTTAGCTTTTAAAATCTAAAAGCTATATCTTTTTATTTTTTTAATTTGGTTTTTTTAATAATGATTTCAACAACGATGAAAAATAAATTTTGATTTTAAAAATTGTATTAAAAATAATACTAAACGAGTTCTTAGTGAACCGTTGTTTTTTTGAGTTAACCTTTGGATCTACGAACAGAACAAAACAACCCAACAAAACTGCTATAATAAACTATTGTCGGCACCGCCCACAAATACTTCCAAGGGTAAATTAGTAAATGTGGTGATGTGTCATATACCCGTGAAGTTTAATTTCGGTAAATGGAGGACAGGTGTCTCCCGTTTAGTAGATAGTGATAAACAAAACGTCGTCACTGTAGTGATCAGTTATTTTAGCATGTTATCTGCAATTTATTATTACAATTTTATAATTATTTAATTATAATAAAAAATTATGTAAAATTTACCGTTTGTACTTTGTAAGTATCATACAAAATTTTAATGGATTTCATATGATTTTGAATTATTTGTATTGTTATTAATTTTTATCGAATTTGATATTACGAGTTAAATGATATTGAATCAGTTAAAAGAATTATTAAAAAATAAAAATAAAAATATAAGAATATGAGTATTTATATATTTATATATTTTTATTATTACAAAATTACAAAAATTATTCACTCTTATTATAAAAACTACCTCAATAATTTTTTTATTTTTTATTATAATACAAATCTATTATAGTTAAGATACTATTGGATTTTTTTATCTAAAGAGTATTTAGTGGGAAATATTGTCGAGAAAGTGCCAGTAACCCTTTCCGTGTTATTAGATCTTAAACAAATCTTGTTTTATTATATATATATATAAAT
This sequence comes from Fremontodendron californicum, assembly GCA_030761205.1. Taxonomy (NCBI): domain Eukaryota; kingdom Viridiplantae; phylum Streptophyta; class Magnoliopsida; order Malvales; family Malvaceae; genus Fremontodendron; species Fremontodendron californicum. The sequence goes on from JAULJL010000010.1 coordinate 6,171,497, forward strand.
AAAAAAATCATAATTTAAAAAAAATTATAAATATTAAAATTATTTTTTAAGAATAATTATATGAATCAATTAATTTAAGTTACGAATTTTTGTTTTATCTACTAGCTAATAGGAAAACATCTCATTTTCAGGAGGAAAAAAAGTTTTTGCATTGGAAGTGTGAGTTGAGATTAAAAAAAAAATTATTTTATGATTTCCTTTGTGGGGTTGAATCTTCATAAAATTGTGACGCCAACACATAGACATAGCCATCCTTAGTGGCAAGCCACTTTAGATTGCACTTTGAGAATAACCCCACAAATAGGAAAACAAGGATAGGAAGTGTAATTGTGTGACGTTATGTTCTGTTTGTTCAAACAATTTAAACAAATCAAATTAATTAATCGGTGTTTAATAATATTGATTGAAGTAATATATATATATAATTAATGTATTATATTTTTGAATTTAATAAAAATAATCTATTAGATATAAAATATTTTTAAAATAATTAGATTATATCGCATCCATTTTGTGGGTAAAAAAAAATCTGGTGTATATATATATAGATATAAATATGAGCATTTTTTAATAGAACGATAATTTTAAGGGAGTAATAGTTTTTTTTATAAGAATATAGTTTTTTAAGTGAGTGATAGTTTTTTAAGCGAATTTAGTTTTTAAGGGAGTGGTAGTTTTTTTTTTTTTTAAGAAAGGATACTTTCTAAAAAAATAAATTATATTAAAATTTTGAAAGATATAAAGACTCTTATAATAATATTATTTGATTTATTAAATATTTGGTCTTTTAGTAAATTTATCAACTGAGTTGATATCACTTGACTCATGATATCGACTCAATGACTTCTTTTATAATATTACTAGATTTTTGGTCCTCTAAGAAAAGAAATATTACTTTTTAATCCAATAAAATGGCGCATTAAGTTGGTGTATGATTCATTTTCATGTAAAATATATGGCATACGTAATGCGTTAGCATGACAAATTAATTTCATATGTAAATAAAATTCTTTGAATCAGATTATGATCAAATTATATATATATATATATATATTAAATAATAGCAAAATAAATCTTATTCTTAGTTTTTAATTTTTTACTTTAAAAAAAAGTAAGAATCCCTTAGTCATATTACAATAAAATCTTTATACCTTTCTTCTACGAATTTAGAATCATAATAATCAGCAAATCTAAATAAACAATTAGCCAATAAAAATTAAATACAAAATAAAGTGTGAAAGAGTTATATTGGTGGAAGATCATGTTGTTCTATAGATGGACAAATTAAGTCAACAAAGAAATTTTGTTAAAATCCGAAACTTTATTCAATTGATTAATACATTTATCTGCAATCTTTTACTCTATCCTCCAATTACGACTTTCTTTGTACCAAAAAAAAAATGCTAAAGAGTAAAAATTAAATCAATTCGTGTTTTCAAGTAATTTATTATTGAGTTTAATCAACATTTTGAACTTAATCCATTGGACCAAATCCAAAATCAAATTAAACCTAAAGACAAGGTAATACAATGAACCTAACATTTCATGAACGAATCTTACTAATCATCCTCAGACGATTAAGAATAAATTTTACAATGTCATTGTCCTTAGGTTCTTGATTTTGTCGGGAAATGAATTATTGGCGTGTTTGCACATGGCGGCCACGTCGTTGGTCACTTTTGTCAGTATTTTAGGACGAAGCCAAGTCTCCTCATCTCCTTTCTCTCGGCTGTTCGACAACATGCGGTGGGATTCACTTGGACGTTTCGCATTTTGGGTTGTTTTCATGGAATCCTTTTTAATAACTATAGCTAAATCCTGGTACATGTAAAATTCCAAAGAAAACAATTTTCCACCATAGCCATGTGCAAATAATCCCATTTGGGATTACCATTGGAAATTATCATATCTCCACCATAGCCATGTGCAAATAATCTTGGTTTGGCATTGCGTTCGAGTTGCATTTTATCCCAATTGCTAAATTTGATCACAATCGCAATGCCAAACAAGATAATAAATTTCAATTAAAAATTCAGATTGTGTGAGTTTCTTCTCAATATATAACAAAAGCAGGTAAGAACTATAGTTGAAATTGCTTTCAATCATAATTCAGAGCTTAACCTAGTTGATTTATGCAATCACTCTTAAGAGATAACATCCAATAGGTTTTAAGTTCGAATCTCAATATCTGTAATATTTTCTCTTATTACGACATCCTTTGAACCAAAAAAAAAAAGGATAATGTCATAAATAGCCCTTAAAGTTTATCAAATTTGTCAATGTGGTACCTATACTTTAAAAATGTCTATTTTGGTACTTAACGTTTTCACTCCGTTTGCTATTGTAATACCTGTCAGTAACAACGTGAATGACGTGGCTTTTGTATCCAATAAAATCTTGACACGTGGCACCATATAATGATGCCACATGTATTGTCAAAAAAATTATTATTTTAATTTAAGAATTAAAATTATATTTTTTTCTTTTACATGTGACATCACACAGTGATGCCACGTGTAATAATAAATTTTTTTATTATTTTAAATTTAAAAAAAATATTTTTTTTCTCTCTCCACCTTTTAATTTTAATAAATATTTTTAACAAAAATTAAAATAATATAATATTTTAATTTTTGTAATTTTTAATAAATATTTTTAAAAAATTAAAACAATAAAATAAAATAATTTTATATTTTGATTTTTGTAATTTTTAAAAATAAATATTTTTTTTTAAAAATTCAGATATTATAAATTTTTTGACAAATAATAGAAAATATTTTATATTTTAAAAATAATTTTAGTTAAATAATTTATTTATTTTTTAATTTTTAAAATACTTTTTTTAAATTTTAATTTTTTAAAATAATTTAATAAAAAAACATTTAATTTTTTAAAATATAATTTTATATATTTTTAAATAGATATTATTTTTTAAATATATAATTTTATATATTTTAATATATTTTAAAATATATTTTTTTTTTAATTTTTAACAAAAATTCAGATATTAATTTGTAAAAAATCAGATGTTATCACGTGTCATCACCTGATTGATCAATGCCACAACATCACCTATATTTAACTGTGTTAGATCAAGATACCATATTGATACACGGTTTGATAGTACGGTACCACATTGAATATTTTTAAAGTACAAGTATCAAATTAATAAATTTGATAAGTTTCAAGAGCATGACATTATCCCAAAATAAAAAATAAAAAAATGCTGCCAAACTTGGCCGAAACTACTCGAAATCCAATCCAACTTAACTTCAAAAGTCAGGAATCCATACTTGAAGAGATCCAACTCAATTCGATTGCCCTCTCAGAGTACAAGCAAAATTTCAATCAAACCTAAACAATCCAATTCACCCAACTCTGGCTCAAATACCATGAGTTGCTGACTCAGTTTAGTGCCCGAATCTTTTCTTCTAGCATTTCTAAATCTTTTCTTCTAGCATTTCTAAACATGAAAAGACATCTAGGTTTCAGGTTTATCTACATGTAAACAAGCAGGGTGACATTGTTTATGCAGAAGATAAAATAATAAGTAGATATAAGGTCATAACAAGAATGGCAGACAGTGAAAATATTGGACATACAAAACCTATATTGCTCCAACTCTTCATTTTTTTTTTTTGAAGTACTCGTGCCCGACACATGTGTCCGACGCATATCCGGATAAGGCTATGGGCATATGACTCTCAAAGAACCCTCCAAATATATGGAAAAGCTTAGAAAAAAATTGAACATACCCGTGTCGAACACATACCCGTATCCGACACTCACACACGAGTCCAAGTAACATAGCACACAACAACAAAATGAAAAGAGAGAGAAGATATCAGCAAACATAGGAAGCAGAATATTGATGTTTTGGTAATACATTAACAATGAGTACATATTTATACAGAAGGGATCAGCAAACACAATTTGAATGAAATAGATTACATTAGGAGCCACTCGAAGGAAATGAAAAATGGATCTCTACAAGATAACTAATATTTGGCAGGAAACCATTAGCATGGAATGTCTTTGAAATACGTGTTGTCAGTTATTACTTCTCTTACCATGTTCCGGATTCCTCATGGAAGTAAACTAATGGTAAGCATTATAGGAATATGGGAAACAGAAAGGGGAAAAAAAAAAGAATTTCTTACATATTATGATTCACAGATTTCTAACTGAATGATATTGACAACCTTTGTAAATTTTCTTGATCGATAATTGCATAAAACTCGTTTTTTTAGAAGTAAATGGATTCGTAAGCCTATAGTGAAGACTGACCTACCAAAATAGGGAGCCAGTCCATATTTACATAATGTTGTTTTTGTCAATGACAAATTATAGTTCTGAACTCACAGAAGGCCAAGTGTTTTCAGCTGCTGGACATGCTCGGGTGAGAGAGGAGGAGGAGACCAGTCAGATCCAGTCATTTCACCATCAACATCTTCGACGACATATTCCTAATAGAGTACACATAAAACTGAATTATGTTAAACCGTACAGCAATTTAGAAACACCAAAAAAAAAAAAAAAAGCCACATTTTAAAGAAACAAAGAGTGATGCAGCAGATTTAAATGATATTTTGGGAGCTAATATATTAACAACTAACAGATGAACAGATAAAAAGGCTGAGAACTGAATGGAGAACATCATGCTCCCATAATCTACTTCATCTAAATTTTGCAAAATGAACAGTACGTAAGCAAACAGCACAGGTGGACCTCTAAGCATTGTTGGCATACTTCAAATGAACTGGAAACAAGTTAAATGTAGAAAGAGAACGTAAATTATATGAGTATCCTTGCCAGGTGCAGAGAAATGTAATATATCTTCTTTTGCCTCATTTAACATGCTTACTTTTAAACTCCAAGTTTTCCCGACAACCCTAAAATACGACTTAAATGAAGCTTTTGCCTATCCCATCATAGAAGCTATTACGTCGATAGAAATGCTTTTAAATAAAAAAAGAGGGTCAATGTGATAATTTTCAGTGCTTTCCATTTCATGTCTTCTTATAGAGGTGGCTTATTAATCTACAAACTAGCACCTAGAAATTACTTCCTCAACTAGTTCAGTTGGACCTAATTGGCCTACTGCCCCAAAGACTTGTACTTAATGATACAGCAGTGCATGAACCAAAGCTGAAGACATGTCAGTGCAACTCACTTTTGTCAGCATTCTCTTTGCGAGTATGTGATAGTGCCGCTGCCAAATCCTTTGTCCAACCATTGTAGCCACAAAAACACTGTAAAACATGCCAATCACAGTAAATAGTCCGAGCACAATCAATGCCATTATTAACAATAATGGCAGCCCTGCTTCACCAGCACCTCCTAGGCAACCACATTCAGTAGCAGCACTAGCACAGCTTTCAAAGCATGTAGTACAGTCAGTCCACATACAAAGAGTGCCAGGTAAATGGCAGTCTGCACACATTCTGCAAGAGTTAGAAAATAAACAAATTAATAGTTTGATCAGTATGCTCCAATACTCACATAATTAATTAGTGAATGATATATATATATATATATATATATATATACTTCATCCCCATAAGTAGAACCACTTCAATAGCTTAGTATATCAAATAAACAAGAAGCAATCCAACCTGCTTTAAAATAAATCAGATCCTAGTATCCATTAAATATTAAAAACTTCTTTCAGACCATTTGAAGTTCTAATCCATTTCCCTAGTAACAATCTATGTACTTCATCCCCATCATTAGCACCACTTCAATAGCTTAGTATATCAAATAAATAAGAAGCAAATGCAACCTGCTCTAAAAATAAATCAGATCCTAGTATGCATCACTACTAAAAAAAATTTCAGATCATTTCAAGTTATAGTCCATTTCCCCAGTAACCCACCCAGTCCAGTGTTAGTAGCGATACCCCACAACACAAGGATTAACCGATTAGAGGAGCACTACAAAGGGAAGGAGGAAGAGAAGTGGAAGGTTTAGAATTAGGTAAATCAATACAACGAGCAAAAATGAAGCCAACAAATTTTCAAACTTGAAGTGCAATACAGGAGAGACTCTTCTAAACTATTCAGATGGCACAAGATAAATAAATAACAAGCCCAAAAGGACAAAAGAAAAGCAAACCCAAAGATGCATAATGTGACAAGTCTCAAAGAGAAGAGGGAAAAGGCGAGTGCAGATGCATCAGAGATACAGTAATAGCTACAGAAGAGAACATCCAAAGACATCATCAGTTTGAGCTATCTTTTATGCTCCAACGGAAATCATTGATTTGAGACTTAGGAGGATAAACAAATAAAACATTGATTTGAGCATAGTAGAGGATGCTAATATATATATATAGATATATAGATACATAGATGTAAACATGAAAAGGTTAAAAGTGGAGTTCTTTTTGTGTCAGAGAACTATTTGCTAACTTAGAAGGACTGCTAATATTCCTCTTTGTCTTGAATCCATGGACAAATAAATGACGGAAGGAGGGGAGGATTAAAAAATCAATTGATGCCTCCAAATATATGAACATTGACAGTTTGAGTGTACATTTTCCTTTCAGATTGAAGGAAGCCCATCAGTTCCTATGCAATGACTAAGAAAATTGCATATTGCACCGTATTGGATATTTGATGAAAGAGATGGAACAGAGTATAACACATGCAAAAACTTTTGCACGCTATGATGATTATGAAGATTTGATGCAAACTGCCACTTCCGTTTCACATATTTGTGCTTGTGTTGGGTGCAGGTTTGCACACAAGCATATATCGACATAGATGGGGTTGTAACAATAGAGAGAAACTTTGCTAAACCAATATGAAACATAAAATTTGACAGAGGGGTAGGGGGGACGAGAAAGAGAAGATGAGGTAGATGATGATAAATCGCAGCAGTTGATCTGTTTAAGTAAAGTAAGCAATAAACTAATTCTCCTTTAACATACCAATATGTAATTGACAAAGTTTTACTAAAAGCAATGGTGAAGACTAATATACAGAACTGACAGCAATAATTCAACATCCATCAAAGTTTACAAGTATAAGTAGAGTTATACCCCGGCTGACAGCAACAGATGCATAATTCTCGACAAGGCTGAGCCAAATCATTACGCACTCTTCGATCATAGCATGTAATAAAGCACCCTGATAGCCCCAGCAAAGCAAAAAAAAGTAATGCTCCTGTATTCAACAATCATTCCGTTAACTTTCAGCAACAGAGACAGCATCCAAGCTGGGATCATAAATATTTCACACAGATAAAAATTATTAATGCGTGAAAACCAGATAAATAAAAATTTCCTGCAAGCAATCTAGTCAATTCACCCACCAGTGTTTGGCAAATTTCAAAGAAAGAAATTCACAGCAAGTTTTCGAAAATGACTAGGTGTCATATAAAGGCCATGGAAACAACAGGCAATCTCAAAATTTTGTTCACTTTGGTACTTTAACCAACTTGGAGCAGAGATGAAATCATCACTCAAAATTTAGTGAAAAAAAGTTTCACACCATGATAATTGATAGTAGCTTCCAAAAATTAATGTCATAAGCAAAATTTTGTCTTTGACATAAATGAAATTACTACTGTATCACTGAAGGCCTAACTAAGGCCTTTCCCACCACTCCGAGCTCAATTTCAAAAGATATTTCATAAACTTCCTAAATGCTTTTACCATTTTTTCCATTTTCTCTGCAGTGAACTCAAAGCTTTCAACATTATACATCATGAGGAAACTCCAGTGCCTAGCAATAAAGGAGCTTTATAGGTTGAGTATTTCAACTAATGATTATATAGGTTCAATATATCAACCAAGGAAAAAAAATATTTTAAGGTTGAGTATTTCAACTAATGATTATATAGGTTCAATATATCAACCAAGGAAAAAAAATATTTTAAGGTTGAGCATTTCAACCAAGAAAGGAAGCTTTATAGGTTGAGTACCTAAACCATGAAAGAAAGCTTTGTAGGTTGAGTATAATGAAAGCAAGTAATGTTCATGAAGGTAAGTTAGTACTGCAGAAGCTTGAACTTCTCAAGCTTAGCATATAGTTGCCTTTGTCTAGACCATAAACTTGGTCCAACCTTACCATCTTATTTCCTTACGAAATGCCTAAGCTTGTGAAACATCACTTAATCAAGGATAATATCCTTCTTAGTTCTCCTTGGACGACTTATATAACCTAGTAGATATCTTAGGCTTCTTGACACATGCTTTTCTAATAAATGGAAGAATGTCTCTTTGCTTTTACTTTCAACTTTAGCCAAGACTAATCTTTTTAAAGGTTCAAGCCTTTTAACCTTGCTAACTTGTAGAACTTAATCAAAGTTTGAAATTTTCTTCAAGGCTAAAACTTTCAAGTTTAATATCTTGTTAATTCGAAAAGCTTAGACTATTAAGCCTAGCAAGTTAAGAAATTCAATCAAGATAGTCTTACATACTTCCAAGTTTGACAACCTACAAACTTGTACATAACTCAAATACTTAGCAAAAGTTTCTTAGTTAAACTTCATTTAGTTCAGTCGTACGTAAACAACCTTACTTGGTTCAACTAGCCATATTTTCTAATTAAGTTTGTTATTGCTACTAACTTAGCTTCCTAAACATTACTTAACCTACAGAGCTTCCTTTCTTGGTTATAAGGCTTTCTTTTTTGGTTGAAATACTCCACCTATAAAGTTTATTGTTAAGCATCAAACCTAAAACCAATTGACAATAGGTGGAGAGACTCAACTTGAATATAAGACAACAGGCAATTCAAGATTTAACCTATGTGGGATAACATCACTTTAACAGCCCCCATCACGTGTAGGCGGAGACAGAAGAGCCTACCACGTGACAAACTCGGAAGGGGTAACAGGAAGGAACAACATAACAGAACCTTAGCTCTGATACTATGTTAAGCATCCAACCTAAAACCAATTGGTAATAGGTGGAGAAGCCCAAACTTGAATATTAGACCACAGACAATTCAAAATTTAACCAATGTGGGATAACACCACTTTAACACTTCCTTTCTTGGTTGATACTTATTTATAAAACTTCTTCCCTTGGTTGAAAAACTCAACCTATGAAGGTTCTTTTATTGGTTGAGATACTCAACCTATAGAGCTTCTTTATTTGGTTGAAAAACTCAACTGATAAAGCTTTCTTTCTTGGTTAGGATACTCAACCTATAAAGCCTTTTTCTTGGTTGAGATACGCAACCTTTAAAGCTTTTCCCTTTGTCGAAAAAGCTCAATCTATAAAGCTTTTTTTTTTGGTTGAGATACTCAACCTATAAAGTTTTTTTCCTTGGTTCAAATACTCAACCTATAAAGCTCAATCTATAAAGCTTCTTTCCTTGGTTGAATACTCAAGCTAAAGTTTTTTTTCTTGGTTGAGATACTCTACCTCTAAAGCTTCTTTCCTTGGTCGAAATACTCAAGCTATAAGCTTCTTTTTTTGGTTGAATAATCTAACTAAGGACAAATATCGACGACTTATTTTGGTTAAGATACCCTCCCAGTTTATTAATCAAAATTTTTAATTTAACTTCATATTATATTAATCAAACCTTGTAGCTAAAAAGTATATCTCCATATTTAAATTTACAATTTTATAATGATTAATTGCTTCATTAATTTTATGTCTTAACCAAATTAAAATTTTTAATTCATTAATTGTTTCCATGTTGAAAATGGATCTCAACACATAAATAGTTTTAGACAGTAGTTTCAGAATGTAAATTAATTAACCTGAAACTATCATGAGAAAAATTTGATTCCCAAATTTAAATTTAAAAAAGAAAGAAAAAAAGTGCAGATCAATAAATTTATTGCCGAGTTAAATAGAGAAGGACTCTTCATTACTTATAAATAAACAGCTTTTCAGCAAATATATGGTGTTCACAATCAAGGATTTAGCAATACCTATTATCCATCTATTAACATGAGATAAATCTTGCATGCAGCAACCTCCTACGTTAAGACGAGTTCTTCCAATGCTACATTTAGTATTTACACATTGGGAACCATATAAGTTTATTTCTCTAACCCAGGGAACTTGATAGTTAATTCCGTAAGAAAAGCATTCCAAAGTTTTCTAAAGGAAGCAACAATGTCCCATAAGAAAGTTTGTGAAATATTACTCAAATTGTTTTGCCCTGTTGCAGTAGTTTACAATTTTTAAAAGATATTTTTTAAAAAAATCAGTGATCAAATTGAGATACACCAAAGTCTATTCCCTCCCATGTATCAATCAATAGGCCAAAAAGATGAATTAATAAGGAAACTAAAGCAAACAGTATTATAGGTAAGACACATAATCAAGATATCACTTCAAGTTCCTGAGATTTTACCACATATGTAATAGAAACTAAGCTCACTATCAAAACGCCATGCAAGACGGAGCCATGACTGCTGGTAAACGTCAATTAAATAGACCAAATATGCCAGTGAAGCAATGACCTGAATACAATGAACAAAAGAATCAGGAACATATATAAAATAGGAGAAGTAAACTAACAATGCTAGAACTAACATCAAGAACTGACTACATACTAGTTGAACAGACAGAAATATGGATACAATGTCTCTAGTCACAAAAAATCGAAATTTCAAGGTTCGCCATTTCCTATCAGCAGCAACATGAACTCTCAAATGATAAGGAGCTTTACAAGTAGTGCAATGAGCAAATGCAAACCCTTCCTGCAAAAAATAAAAACTTCACATTATGAGATATAGTATCTACGAAACAGGAGAATAGTGTGATGCCCATGAAAAACACACACACATATAGAGATAACAAGCTAACACCAACATACAATTCCCTCCTGATGACTGGTTATCATTCTCTGCATGTGTGTGGGCATAGACATTACCAGCTAAAATCAACCGTGTCCTATGGACTGATCATCCCTTTATTTAGGTAGTCTTCAAGAAGGTAAGCAACATGGGTTAATGAATAAACCAATAACTAAAAAGAATTAATTTCATTTGGCCAAAAAAAAAAAATTAATTTTGTTGAAATGCCAAAATTAGTGTGTAGATAGCTGTTACCATAATCTAGGATTTATTATTCTGATTTAGCAAATCATAATTCCATAACTCTAGACCATAATTTTAGGTGATTTTGTTTCCATACTTATATTATAAATAGGAACCTTGTATCCACAGAATTAATCAATTAACAGAAAAGAGATTTTTCTGATTTCTTACCTCTGCTTTCATGGTATCAGAGCAAGGTTTTCTAACCTGAGCAATCGATTGTGGAAACCACTATTGACAGCAGAGGGTCATCGGTTTTTGAAACCACCGACGAGACGGAGGTCATGAACACCATGAATTCGAATGGGTCTGACAACTCCACTTTTCAATTCACGATTGAGAAACTCAATGGGAAGAATTTTCTCGAATGGGCTCAATCAATCAAACTTGTAATCGATGGAAAAGGAAAACTGAGATATCTCACTGGTGAAACGAAGAAACCATCCCCAACCGATGCTTCCCTGCAGAAGTGGAAATCAGAGAACTCGCTGGTGACTACATGGTTGGTAAACTCCATGAAACCTACCATCGATAAGACCTATATGTTCCTCCCATCAGCAAGAGATGTTTGGGATGCCGTTCGTGAGACGTACTCAGATGTGGAGAATTCATCTCAAATATTTGAGATAAAAACTCGACTGTGGCAGATGAAGCAAGAAGAAAGAGAAGTCACTGAATACTACACTGAGATTAAATCCTTATGGCAGGAGCTTGATCTGAGTTATGAAGAGGAATGAGAATGCCCTGGAGACAGTGTGAGGTACAGGAAAAGGCTGGAAAATTAGAGAGTCTTCGAATTCCTGGCTGGGCTCAACCGTGAATTAAATGAGGTCAGAGGAAGAATTCTTGGTCGGAAACCTCTGCCTTCCATCCGTGAAGTCTTCTCAAAGGTAAGGCGAGAAGAAAATAGACGCAAAGTGATGCTAAAACCCAATGGCTCCACTGGTACTGGGCCAGAGACCTCTGCACTACTGACAAAGAGGGCACCGATTGGGTCAGGCCAAAGTCAGCAGAGGAAAAGGCCCTGGTGTGAGCACTGTCGCAAAACTGGGCATACCAAGGACACCTGCTGGGAGTTGCATGGAAAACCACCAGACTAGAAACCAAGGCAGATGAACAAAAACCGTGGATATCAAGCTTCTGTTGATGATCAGACAGAAGGGAAGATGGAGTCTGCCAACAATAATCATCAGTCAAAAAATACATTCAACCAGGAACAGATGGAGCAGCTCTACAATCTGTTTTCAAGCCTTCAAACTAATGGTCAGTCTTCCAATAATTTGTCCTCTGGCTCATTAGCACACAAAGGTAATTTTTTGATAGCCTTAAACACCATCTCCCAAACCAAAATCCCTTGGATTGTCGACTCTGGTGCGTCTGATCATATGACCAGCAATTATCATATTTTTTCCACATACTCACCTTGTGCTGGCAATATCAAAGTTAAAATTGCAGATGGTTCACTCTCAACAGTTGCAGGAAAAGGGACTATCAAAATCTATGATTCTGTAACCCTAGAAACTGTCCTCCATGTTCCAAACTTGTCTTGTAATTTGTTATCAATTAGTCAGTTAACAAGAGATACCAGTTGCTCGGCTAAATTTTTTCCCTCTCATTGTGTTTTTCAGGACCTATCATCGGGGAAGATGATTGGCAATGCTAAAGAACGTGAGGGACTCTACTACTTTGATGAGGCCAATGCGAGTGGACAGCTTCAAACTGTAATCTACGATTCTGCCTCTATTTCTAAGGATAGTGAAATTATGTTATGACATTTTAGAATAGGTCATCCTAGTTTCCAATATTTGAAACATTTATTTCCTTCTATTTGCTCAAATAAAAATAACTTTGTCTTCCAGTGTGAAATCTGCCAATTGGCTAAATATCAATGTACTTCATTTCAAAAATCAAAATACCAACCTTCAAAACCATTTGCTATGATTCACAGTGATCTATGGGGACCCTCTCGTGTTTCTAATCGCACTCACACAAAATGGTTTGTTACATTTATTGATGATCATACTCGGGTTTTTTGGGTCTATCTCTTAAAGAACAAAACTAATGTTCGTGATGTGTTTAAAAATTTCTACTCCATGATTCAAACGCAATTTCAAACTCAAATTCAGATTTTGCGTACTGATAATGGAACATAATATGTTAACTCTATCTTGGGAGATTTTATGAAAACAAATGGAATAGTTCATCAAAGTTCGTGTGTTGACACTCCACAACAAAATGGGGTTGCCGAGCGAAAAAATAAACATTTGCTTGAAGTAGCTTGTGCGTTGATGTTTACTACCAATATGAAAAAAATGTTCTAGGGAGATGCCATTCTAACATCTGCCTATCTTATCAACAGAATACCTAGTCGAATCCTTTCATTTGAAACTTCACTCAATAGTCAATACCCTAAAAAAATTCTATCCCATTTCACATCTACCCTCAAATTTACCTCTCAAGGTGTTTGGTTGTACTACATTTGTTCATGTTCACTCTCAAAATCGTAGTAAATTAGATCCTCGAGCTACCAAGTGTCTTTTCATTGGATATTCTCCTACACAAAAGGGCTACAAGTGTTTTGATCCATCCACAAAAAAGGTATTTGTTAGTCTTGATGTTACATTCTTTGAAAATACTCCTTTCTTCCAAAAATCTTCTCTACAAGGGGAGATTCCTAGTGTAGATCGTTTTTTGGACTTTGAACTTCTTCCTTCTGAATCCATCCCAAACACCGAAAGCACCTCTCTTTCTCATACTAATATGCCATATACATAAGGGAACTTGAACTTAGGGGGAGATGTGGAAAAGCAAAATGACAGGGAGTTGCTTGTCTATTCAAGAAGGCCAAAATCAAGACATCAAGAGAACCTCACACCCGAAGCACCAAGAAAGTCTAACCCGGTGATAGCTCCGAATGTGAATGAGTCAACCACAAACACAGGTATGCCTAATACTTCTGAAATTGATCTACCTATTGCTCTCAGAAAATAACCTCGTTCATGTACAATCCATCCTATTTCCAAGTTTGTGTCACAGAAAAACCTTTCTACTGTTTTCCGAGCATTTGTTTCTAACCTCAATAGTACATAAATTCCAAAGAATGTACAGGAGGCGTTGGCTGTTCCCGAATGGAGGAATGCAGTAATGGAGGAAATGAGAGCTTTGGTAAAAAATGAAACTTGGGATGTAATGGAGCTACCAAGAGGGAAGAGACAAGTAGGTTGCAAGTGGGTGTTTACTCTGAAATACAAAACAGATGGAATGATAGAACGATACAAAGCCCGTCTTGTCGCCAAAGGTTTTACACAAACTTATGGCATTGACTATACTGAGACATTCGCTCTTGTGGCAAAGCTGAATACAATTAGAGTCCTCTTATCTTTGGCATCTAATTTGGATTGGTCTCTTCAGCAACTTGACATAAAGAATGCTTTTTTGAACGGTGAGTTAGAAGAGGAAGTCTATATGGAAATGCCACCAGGTTTCAGTAAAGGGCAGCAAGATAACAGAGTGTGCAAACTCAAGAGACCACTTTATGGCCTCAAACAGTCCCCTAGAGCATGGTTCGATAGGTTTGCCAGAGTAATAAAGAATCAAGGATACCAACAGGGACAATCAGGTCATACTTTATTCTTCAAACAAGCCAAAGATGGAAAGAAGATAATTCTAATTGTCTATGTTGAGGATATAATCCTTACCGGGGATAATGAAGTGAAAATGGAGAGGTTGAAGAGTGTTCTCGCCACAGAATTTGAAGTAAAAGACCTTGGGCAAATGAGATATTTCTTAGGAATGGAAGTTGCTAGGTCAAAGAAAGGAATCAGTGTGTCTCAAAGAAAATATATACTTGATCTCTTGACAGAAACTAGTATGCTTGGATGCAAACCAAGTGACACTCCGATTGAAGCAGGGAAGAGAACAGATAGTCCTGGGGAACTAGTTGACAAAGACAATTATCAGAGGGTAGTTGGTAAGCTAATATATTTGTCCCATACTAGACCTGACATTGCATTCGAAGTAAGTGTGATAAGTCAACACATGCATTCACCAAAGAAAACTCGCTTGGAAGCTGTGCTTAAAATCCTTAGATATCTCAAAGGTTCACCTGGTAGAGGGTTATTCTTCAAGAAGAACGACTAAAAGGAGTAGAAGTCTTTATAGACGCTGACTGGGCAGGATCGGTTGAAGATAGAAAATCCCCATCAGGATATTGTACTTTTGTATGGGGAAATCTAGTGACCTGGATAAGTAAAAAGCAAAATGTTGTGGCTCGAAGTAGTGCAGAAGCCGAGTTTAGAGCAGTTGCACAAGGAATATGTGAAGCGTTATGGCTGAGAAAACTCCTAGAAGAACTACAAGTTACAGTGAAGTTTCCAATTTATTGTGATAACAAAGCAGCGATCAATATTTCTCTTAATCCAGTCCAACATGATCGAACCAAGCATGTGGAAAAGGATAGACATTTCATCAAAGAAAAGGTGGAGAAGGGATCATTTGCATGACCTACGTTCCTACTCAAGATCAAACTGCAGATATCTTCACCAAAGGACTTGCAAGACAAAAATTCGATGTTTTCATAAACAAGTTGGAAACGATTAACATATATGATCCAACTTAAGGGGGAGTGTTGAAATCCCAAAATTAGTGTGTAGATAGCTATTACCATAATCTAGGATTTATTATTCTGATTTAGCAAATCATAATTCCATAACTCTAGACCATAATTTTAGGTGATTTTGTTTCCATACTTGTATTATAAATAGGAACCTTGTATCCACAGAATTAATCAATTAACAGAAAAGAGATTTTTCTGATTTCTTACCTCTGCTTTCAATTTCCATATAAATGCTTGTTTAAATGATTGTTGTAAATCTTCTATAGCTGTTCAAACCATTTATTTGTACACTTTTTCTCTAATCTTTTCCAAGGGATATCAACGTACTGTTGAGAAATCCGGGCTTATGCATATACATAGATATACAAAAATAAAGCAGCGAAAGTAAACAAAGAAACACCCGGACTGACTCAAGATCTTTGGATCGTGACTTACATGGCATTTAAAAACTTTAATCACCAATATGATCAGGATCATACTAACTCGAGAACTCGATCCCTGCAAGGTGGCAGCAACTTGATGATCACCAAACGGCTTCTCCGGGGCCACGAGCAACACAGGTGTCTTGCCTCCAACTGTAATCCACACGGACGGCTGTTGGCACCTTCGAAAGGTCTCGGGGATTCCACTGTGCTAGCAGTCCGATCTCTCGATCAACAATCAAAAGGTTCACTTCTTTGATTTTTCTCTCAAAGGCCGAGATACTCCCAATAGAATAGAGGTTCTACTATTGCAAAGGAAAAATCACCAAGACAATTTTGATGAAGGTTCGGCAATATGATAATTGCTTTTGGCCGAATTCCTTTTGATTAAGAGAAAAAAAAAGTTGTTCTTTTCTTTTAAGCCAAAAGGAGTTTGGCCAAGAGCAATTATCATACTACCGAACCTTCATCAAACTTATCTTGGTGATTTTTCCTTTGCAGTAGCCGAACCTCTATTCTATTGGGAGTGTCTCGACCTTTGAGAGAAAAATAAAAAAAGTGAACCTTTTGATTGTTGATCGAGAGATCGGACTGCTAGCACAGTGGAATCCCTGAGACCTTTCAAAGGTGCCAACAACCGTCCGTGTGGATTACCATTAGAGGCAAGATACTTGTGTTACTTGTGGCCTCGGAGAAGCCGTTTGGAGATCATCAAGTTACTGCCACCTTGCAGGGAACGACACACTCGGGATTATGAGTTCTCTAGCAGGTATGATTTTGATCATATTGGTGATTAAAGTTTTTAAATTCCATGTAACCCATGTAAGTCACGATCCAAAGATCCTGAGTCAGTTCGGGTGTTTCTTTGTTTACTTCCGTTGCTTTATTTTTGTATATCTATGTATATGCATGAGCCCGGATTTCCCAACAGCGGTAACAGAGCCTAGGATCCGCTGATTACATGAGGTTGTTGCATGTCAATTCTCGGTGATAAACATATTGTCTGCTTTGTGTGTTGATTTTGGTGTTTCGGTTCAATTGATTTCTTGAAAAAACTCTTTTTCTTCAAATCTGTACATTCTGGTCAACGGCTGTAATGGGCTTAAATCGAGTTTAAAAATGTTTAAACGTTGTATTAAAATTGTTTTAAGCAATCCGGATTAAAGCCATTACAAGCCTAAGTTAAACCGAATTGTTTCGAGGCCTAAAAACGTTGTTTTGTTTCAGATTTTGAGGACTGATTTGGAGCTGTAATAAACTAATTTTCTAGATGTTTCAAATCTGGAAATTTTATATTTGTTGCTGCCATTGAAGTTTCAAAATTGTTTTGGGTTTAAAACTATTGAAGGAAAAAAAGAAATAGTATTTCTGTATTTCTTATCTGTTTTATGTACATCAGAAGGCCTTTTATAAGCCAAAAGAATCAAGTAAGTCAACTCTACAACTAGGAATTAAACCAGGAAAAAACTATCCCTGTAATTAGGGAATAAATCAAGCACAACAATAAAAGAAAATATTCTCCTAAAAATTAGTAGTAATATCTGCCTAAGAATCAGCAGTTACTGCAGTCAGCAGTTACTGCTAACAGTCAGCAGTTACTGCAGTCAATGTAATTCTGCAAATTTGTTTTCCAACACTCCCCCTCAAGCTGGGAAGTAAATATTTTCCATTCCTAGCTTGCTCACAAGTCTTTGAAATGTAGGACTAGTTAATCCCTTTGTTAGGAAATCTGCTAATTGATCTCCAGTAGGGACATAAGGTATACATATCAACCCACTCTCAATCTTCTCCTTTATGAAGTGTCGATCTACTTCCACATGTTTGGTGCGATCATGTTGCACTGGATTATGAGCAATGTTGATAGCTGACTTGTTGTCACAATATAACTTCATCAGACTCTCTATTGTAATCTTCAAATATTTATGATCATTTTTAGCCATAGTAGTTCACACACTCCTAGTGTCATGGCTCGAAACTCTGCTTCTGCACTCGATCTAGCCACTACTGGTTGTTTTTTGCTTCTCCAAGTAACCAAATTGCCTCCTAGAAAAGTGCAATAGCCAGAAGTTGATCTCCTATCTATGACTGAGCCTGCATAATCTGCATCTGTATATACTTCCAAACACAGACTTGAACTTTTCCTGAAGAGAATTCCTCTACCTATGTTAGCCTTTAAGTACTGCAATATTCGATATACTGCCTGGAGATGGACTTCTTTTGGATCATGCATAAATTGACTTACTACACTCACTGCATATGCTATGTCAGGTCTAGTGTGTGATAGATAAATCAACCTCCCAACTAGTCTTTGATACATTCCCTTATCCACAGGTTCATCTTTAGCTGCATCTCCCAGTTTGTGATTCTGATCTATGGGTGTCTCTGCAGGTTTACAACCAATCTTCCCTGTCTCCTTAAGTAAATCTGTTACATACTTCTTGCTGTGAGATAAAGATTCCCCTTTTTGATCTAGCCACTTCAATACCCAAGAAGTATTTTAGCTTGCCAAGATCTTTTATTTCAAACTCTTTTGCTAACCTAGCTTTAAGAGCTTCTCGTTCTTGGTGATCATTACCAGTGACAATAATATCATCAACGTACACAATGAGTGCAGTAACTCCCCCTGATGCAGAGTGCTTAATAAACAAGGTGTGATCTCCTTGGCTCTGTTTATACTTCAGAGCTAACATGACCTTAGTAAACCGTCCAAACCATGCTCTTGGAGATTGTTTCAACCCATATAATGCTTTCTTCAGTCGACACACCCTACCATTTCTGTCTGCATTAAATCCTGGAGGAATTTCCATGTAAATTTCTTCTTCAAGATCACCATGCAAAAAAGCATTTTTTACATCAAACTGCTGTAGTGTCCAGTCAAAGTTTGCTGCAAGACTCAGTAGTACCCTTACAGTATTCATCTTTGCTACTGGTGCGAAGGTTTCTTGATAGTCCACACCATAAGTTTGTGTATACCCCTTGGCCACCAATCTTGCCTTATATCGTTCAAGGGACCCATCTGCATTATATTTCACTGAAAAAAATCCATCTACATCCCACGGGTTTCTTCTCTTTTGGTAATTCAACAATCTCCCATGTTTTGTTTTTCTCAAGTGCATCCATCTCCACTCTCATTGCTTGTTTCCATTCTTCACTATTTAGTGCCTCAGATAGGGTTTGAGGGATGGCTATGGAATTTAGGTGAGTGAAGGCCTTATGTGAAGGTGAGGTTTTTTCAAAAGACACAAAGTGAGAAATTGGATGTTGTGTGCATTTTCTAGTAGCTTTTCTTACTGCAATGGGTAGACGTAGATCATCATTAAAAGTAACATCAGTAGAAGTATTTACCTCACAATTTGCTTCACTTCCAAGCATTGGTTCTGACCTTTGGACATGTTCTGGATTAGCAATGAATCCTTTCTTTCTTGAGTAAACTTGCAATGGCTTTGTGAATACTGGATCCTCTTGGCTGTCATGATCAGGTTTGGTTTCACTGTTTTGGGCAGGTTTGGGGTTACTGTTTTGGGCAAAATTAGGCATGGCAGAATTAGGCATGGAGTTGGGCATAGGTGTTTGGGTAATAAGACTAGGTAGATGAAGGAAATCATCCTTCTCTTCATGAGTAGGTGTCTCCCCCTGAAGAGAAGGATGAAAGTAACTCTCAGACTCCACAAATGTGACATCGATGGAAACATATGTTTTACGGGTCGGAGGATGATAGCACTTATACCCCTTTTGAGTGGAAGAATATCCCACAAACACACATTTGATTGCTCTAGGATCAAGCTTGCTTCGATTATGAGCATGAACATAGACAAATGAGACACACCCAAAAACACGAGGAGTCAGGCGATTAGGAATAGGAAAATCTGGAAAAAAAATTGAGAACACTTCCCAAGGACTCTTAAAGCCTAAAACCCGAGAGGGAACTCTATTAATGAGATGAGTGGCTGTAAGTACAGCTTCTCCCCAAAATTGTTTTGGAACTTTTCTCTGGAAAAAGAGGGCACGGACTGTGTCAAGAAGGTGACCATTTTTCCTTTCTGCCACTCAATTTTGTTGGGGTGTATCAACACAGGAGGATTCATGAATAATTCCTTCCTTTTGAAAAAATGGGGATAACACTTGATTAAAATATTCCCTAGCATTATCAGTTCGCAATCTTTTTACCCTCACACCAAATTGATTTGTTATCATGTTGTGAAAATTTTGAAAAACTTTAATCACATCAGATTTTTGTTTCAAGAGAAAGACCCACGATAGACGAGTACAATCGTCAATGAATGTAACAAACCACCGAGCCCCAGAAATATTAGCTACCCTTGATGGACCCCAAATGTCACTATGAATCAATTGAAAAGGAAATGAAGATTTTTTATTGCTCAAAGGAAAGGAAATTCTTTTGTGTTTAGCAAACTCACAAATATCACAATGAAACTGTTGGATATCAATATTTCTGAATAGAGAAGGAAACATCATCCTAAGAACTCTAAAATGTGGGTGACCAAGTTGAAAATGTCGAAGCCAAATTTGGTCTTTATTTTGAGTACTTGTTTCAGACATGAGCATGGATGAGTAACCAGCCCCAGTGTTCACATAGTCATCTGGGAACTCAAGATAGTAAAGTCCATTGCTTTCCTTAGCACGCCCAATCGTCTTCCCCGTAACTTGGTCCTGAAACACACAATGTGTAGGCAAAAAAAACAAGTTACAATTTATATCTTTTGTAATTTGTTTGACAGATACAAGGTTGGTAGACAGTTTTGGCACATGTAAGACATTTTTCAAGATTAAGGATTGTCCTATATGAATGTCTCCTTGGCCAGCTACTGTTACTAAGGAACCATTAGCTATAGTAATTTTTTTATTGCTAGGACATGGGCTGTAAGTGGAAAAATTGTGGGAGGAGTAGGTCATGTGGTCGGTTGCTCCGGAGTCAATGATCCAAGAGTCAAATGAGTTTAGGTTTTGAGACACTAAGAGCACATGGAGAAGGAAACTTACCTGAGAGTGCTAATGAACATGCACCTGAAGATTTTTCTAGTGAGTCAAGGAGCAATCTCAGTCGATCAATATCATTTTTATTGAATTCTCTATCACTTGGAGTAGTCTGATCAGTGAGATTACTAGTGATGTTGGCTTGAGCAGAATGTGCTTGCCCCCTCGGTTGCCATTTTCGGTTAGAGTTCTGTGGCCTCCCATGAAGTTTCCAGCAGTTTTCCTTTGTGTGTCCAGGCTTCTTGCAGTGGTTACACATCAAATTCCCTTTACTCGTGTTTCTTGAATCTGATTTTCTGCTGTCCGCATTTGCTGCAGCAGATTTTCCTGAAACCAGTTCAGTTGTGAGCAATGCTGATCCTTCTACTGGTTGAACAGCAAGCATGACTCCCCTCCTGCTTTCTTCAGCCCGGATAATAGATATTGCTTCATTCAATAAAGGCATATCTTCCTTTCCTAAGATTTGTACCCGTACTAGATCAAACTCAGCATTGAGGCCAGCCAAGAAATCATAGGTTCTATCCTTTTCTATGAAATTTTTTAAAATGACCACATCCTCACTGTTCTTCATTTCAATGCACCGGTAATGATCCATCTCCTACCATAAATTCTTCAAAAGATTGGCATACTCCGTGACTGATTGATTTCCTTGTTTCGTAGCAGAGATTTTTGTCTTGATCTCAAAGATTTGTGCAGCATCATGCTTCTTTGAATATGTTTGACGAATAGCATCCCATATCTCTTTGGCAGTGGTTAAGAACATACAGGTGTCACTTATTTCGGGCACCATGGCATTCCACAGCCAAGACATGACCATGGAATCTTCTTCATCCCAAGCAGCAAATTTCGGATCTCCCAATTCAGGTCCAGTCCCAAGAATGTGGTTGAGTTTCCCTTTTCCTTTAAGAAAGGTTTTCACAAATTGCGACCACTTCAAATAATTTTTTCCATTCAGCCTGTACGTCGCTTGGATATTTTGTAATTCCCCATGAATCTGACTTACTGCAGTCTCTTCAGAATGGGTGATTTGTGAAACTTCTGACATTCTAATTGTTTTTTTTATTGTTTTTTGAAATCAAGAACAAAAAGGAAAAGAACTAAAAAAAAAAAATTGAGGAACCGAGAATAAAGGCTGCCACAAAGAGAAATGATTTAAAGAATACCTAAAGCTCTGATACCATATTGAAGGAAAAGAAGAAATAGTATTTCTGTATTTCTTATCTGTTTTATGTACATCAGAAGGCCTTTTATAAGTCAAAAGAATCAAGTAAGTCAACTCTACAACTAGGAATTAAACCAGGAAAAAACTATCCCTGTAATTAGGGAATAAATCAAGCACAACAATAAAAGAAAATATTTTCCTAAAAATTAGTAGTAATATCTGCCTAAGAATCAGCAGTTACTGTAGTCAGCAGTTACTGCTAACAGTCAGCAGTTACTGCAGTCAATGTAATTCTGCAAATCTGTTTTCCAACAAAAACGTTTAAACTAAATCATTTACGGGCCTTAATGCAATGTTGAAAATTTTTGGGCTGTTTTGTAGGTGTTCACGTGCCTTGAAACTTCGAGCATGAGTGTGAAAACGTTCCACAAGCTTGTTGGAATTTTTGGACAGCATCTAAGGTGAATACGATTCATCTTTGATGGCTGGTTCGGGCATGGAACATGGCTGGAACGGCAGCAAACATTGCTGCACTTGTTGCACCAAAACCGCAGCAATGCATTAAGGCAATTGTTGCCGATTTGCTTGCTGCCATGTGGGCGAGCAGCAGCCCATTTTTTAGGCATCCAGCAGCCACCGAATGTGGCATATAGCGGCCTAATCACAGGCGGGCAACGGCCATCCGATGGCCAAAGATGTTGCCTACGCCTAGGACACTAAGTGTTAAGAGTCCTACTCCGAGATGAAACTAATTTCCTAGTGGGAGTGTGATTCCTAAAATTTAGGAAAGTGTTTCAATATGATTAGGTGATTGTTACGTAATGTGTTTGAAGTTCCTAAGTGTTAGGATAGGCTTCAAACTCTATAAGTCCGGTTTAAGACAACGTTTCTAAAACTAGGAATTTAATTAAAAGTGTTTTAATTAAGGAACCAAGAATACTAAAATAATTTGATAAATTGTCTCAAATAAGTTGGTGACATTTATGCAAATGATACACAAGATCACCAAGTGATATTGATTATGCATTTATGATTCATGCTTATAATATGATCATGTATGCATGAGGATGATTATGGACTAGACCTTAGTATGATTAGGTAATGTATGGTTAAATTTTTTGGATTAGTATTTTTATAAATAGGGTCTGCGAACCCTGCCTTCTTTTTTCATTCTGGGTTGTAAATTCTCTTCTCATCTAACTCCCCTCGAATGTAATTCGAGGTTTCTACAAAAAGTTTAAATATTATATTTTTATAGATTTAGACTTAGGTTAGAATTTGAATTTATGTAATTCCAAGAATTGTAAGGAGAACAAGGCGCCAAGAAGAAATGATCAAGGAGATCACCATCAAGGCTTGAGAAGACTATGTATGGTATCCCTAGGAATTTGACCAACTAGTTTCCTTATGGCTCAAG
This sequence comes from Fremontodendron californicum, assembly GCA_030761205.1. NCBI lineage: Eukaryota > Viridiplantae > Streptophyta > Magnoliopsida > Malvales > Malvaceae > Fremontodendron > Fremontodendron californicum. Next base: position 6,195,118 of record JAULJL010000010.1, read on the forward strand.
GAAACTAGATTAGATTAAAGTCCATAATCATCCTAGTAGAAAGCATCTGATAGATTTATTTTTCGAATTTATATATATGTGATATATACAATTAAAATAAATGTTATGCATACCAATCAAAGCAATGAGACCTAAATAATTAATGAATTAAATCCCTCATTAAATTATATTGAGTCCATGTTACGCATGATTAGTTGTCTTCCACCTTCGTAACAAGATAACCAGAGTTCCTTTAATCGGAGGCTTAGTATGACGATCACAAGTCAAACTTTTACATGAATATGTTTGAGTTATTGAAGGTGGGTCGTACTCAACTAAAAGTTGTGTTGTCAGGATACGAGAAATTTGACCGCATGACATTTAGAGGCAATGGTTAGGCAAAATGTATATGATGCATTTAGGCAAAGAGTTGCCCCCTAACTGATCTAGGAGTTGCATAAAGATGCAATTGGTAAGCTAAGTTACCTACTCAATTAGTTTCGTCATGATCACTGTGACGATCGGAGTCATGATTGGGATGAAAGAGATCCTAGCTCATTAAGAGATTTAAATGTTAAATTTCTCGAAATAGTAGTTGAGAGCTATTATTTTGTTAAAATAATGAGAATATTCATTAGAATATTAAACTTGACATTAATGATTAATACTTGCAAACTATTAACAATAAGTATGTATTGGTTCATATTGGATATAAACACAACATGGCTAGTAAACCATAGCTAAGAAGCATACATAATGCTAATAAGTTCAATGGGCCAAACTCTATTGATTAGTCCCACGATATTAAGATTATCTTAATATAAATTAAAAGGCTTATGTTCTTGATAAACCTATCCGAGAAGAGCCCGTTGATGAGACATCTAAGGAAGTTAGGGCAACCTATCAAGTTCATATATATGACCTTGATCAAACACTTATCCCTTCTTTATCCCTTGTTGGTCGAACATGGACTTGAAAGTGTCTAGGTTCATCCAAGCTTATGTGATAAGAACTTGGGTAGAACTAGATCACTTTAACAAAAGAAGAGTTCTCTTTAATTAGGAGTTTAAATAAAAGAGAAACTCTTTTCCTATCCATGATCTTGGCCGGCTAAGTAATTAAGAATATTAGAATTCTTTATTTTCCTTTAATGCCTAAAAGAAAAAAAAAAGAGAATATGATTCTTTTTAGTTGCCTTGGCCGAATTCCTTTTGGCTTAAAAGAAAAGAACAACTTTTTTTTTCTCTTAATCAAAAATTCACTTAACGAATATAATATTAAAAGCCAAGAAATCTTATCTTGTTTAGTGTGTAAGCCAAAAAGAATGATTTCTTTCTTTTAATCAAATCGTAGCTATATCACTAGGATTCCATTTTTCCACTAGCGTAAAAAAGGTGCCAACAAAAAGAATCATATTCTTTTTATTCCTTCTAGCGTCATAGGCTCATAGCCAACTAAAAAAACGAATTTCTTTTTAATTCTTTTTGGCGTTCAAGGCAACTAAAAAGAATCCTATTCTTTTTTCTTCTTGTAGGCATTAAAGGAAAATAAAGAATTCTAATATTCTTAATCACTTAGCAGGCCAAGATCATGGATAGGAAAAGAGTTTTTCTTTTATTTAAACTTCTAATTAAAGAGAAATCTTTTCTTGTTAAAGTGATCTAGTTCTACCCAAGTTCTTATCACATAAGCTTTGATGAATCTAGACACTTTCAAATCCATGTTCGGCCAACAAGGGATAGGGAAGGGATAAGTGTTTGATTTAAATCACAACACCCCAGTTGAGGTGAAACCTCAGGTATCCCAGTTCGACTAAAACTCTAACGCTTAAAGTCGAGGTCGAACCTATCCCAGATTATGCCTATCTTAATAGCTCGGTTTCACAGGGATAAGAGTTTGGTTCTCAACCAAACTCTTAGAATCCTAATTGAACTCAACCAGCTCAGATTAACAGAATTCTTGTTCAAGTGAAACTCTTTCACTTAACAAGTGTTAGAGTCGTCAAACACTAACTCTTAGTACCGGACTCGGACATAATCGAAGCAATGCTCGGTTTAGTGAAATACGAGAAGTCAGAATTTGATTCGCAATCAAACTCCTCTAAAACAAGAAACTTTTTCTCATTTCAGGCAACTTATTTTCGGCCAGGACAACTTTATCTTAAGACATGTCTAAATTAAGACATGGTCTGCTTAAGATAAGCTTATCACATTGTCTTATTAAGACATCTTTATTTGGATTTCCCAAATCCAAATTATGTCTTAACCTTCCTAAATTGAATCTCATTCAATTAGGTCCTCCAAATTAACCTTTTATTCAATTAAGTCATTAATTAATTAAATCCCAAGTTTAAGCCAATAATTCTGTCTTTATGTGTGACCCATTAGGTTCCCAACATGTTGGCAATACGTATAAATTAATCTCATTAATTTATACACATAGATCAAGAGCGGGATCTAGCAACCCATCATGACTACCCAAATGTTGAGAAGTCAACATGACCTCATTAAAACCTTTCAATAACCAGCCTATCAGTATAACACGGTCCTTTCACCTAATATCCCGAAAAGCTCATGAGCATGATGCAGTGTCTACTAATGATCAATCCATATTAGTTCCTGCAGCTTATGGTTAACCTTATGAATTTAGAGAAATAATTTCTCCTAAATCCATCATGCTTCGACCGAAGACTTTAACAAGTTAACCGAAGCTAAGAACAGATGAGATATATCTCCAATATCACTTGGAGTGGTGAATCCTCTCTGGATCACTTATCCATCTTCGTATAGTTCATATCATACCCAAAACCACCCTACCATAAGCATCCCTTCATTCGGGACCCATTCGTGATGGAATCAAAGTATGACACTCCCCATACAAGATGACTTGGTATCAGTGTTTTAAAGGGCGCAAAGCGCACTCTAGGCCTTAGAACCCTTATATTGCCTCAGGCGCAAGATCGCAAAAAATACACTCGCCTGAGTGAAGTAAGGCGCAATATGTATATGTGTGTTTTTGTATGCGTCTGTTTGTGTGTGTGTGTGTATATATATATATATATATATATATATATATATATATATATATATATATATAAATAAATAAAATAAGCTTAAGATACATAATTATGATAACAAACTCTACAGAGTGGTCCAGTTTATCTACAAAACATGCAATGTTTTTGTTGTTGCCCAATATGCATGGTTTTCTTATGATCCTATGTCTATAGTTGAATACTCAAATATTGAGATATAAAGAGTTTGATACTATCCCCTTTCTTACTAGTAAAGACACATCTAATGAAAAAAGTTAAAATAAAAGAAATTAAAGAAAACTTCAATTAGTCGGGCTTTTTTACGCCTATCGCCTTACAAAAAAGCATGCCTAGGCGTACCAGGCGTGCGCCTGATCACATTTGCCTCGCCCGAAAGGGTCTGAGGCGCTTTTGTTATCTTAAACTAAGGCGTAGGCTCGCCTACGCGCACGCCTTGACAACACTGCCTGGTATCACAAGTCCAAGGACTAATTTACACGACTGACACGTGAGAACATTTCCATAGACACTTGAGTGACCATACCAAATGAAGTTCTCACAACGGGCCATGTTCAGTGAACTTGTTCAACAAACAAACACCTATATGTTATCCCAAGTATCCCTCATACTTCAACCTATGAGATCGATTGCTTACTTCATAAATAAGAAGGCTTAACACATACTAGTCTTTGATATTGCGAATGCCCGTTTTGGCAATACGATGATCAGGAACAGTTTGAAGAACAAGGCTTTGATGCATAAGGATCTCAAAATTATAACTCTTTATAATTCCTTTGCAAGGCCATTATGTTCCATGGGCTTCATCCGATTAGTACTTAATAACTCTCTATCATCGTACTAACATGAAGGAAAACCTTATATCACTAATTTATAGTGATGGGTTTGCATTATTAACTGTATATCCTTTGTCCAATCTGATTGGCTCTAGGGCATATACTAACACGTACATCAGTTTTAAACTGAAGTATATTCAACTATTAGGCCATTTAGAAAGATACCAACGTCTCAAGAAAATCTAATATAGCTACATTTCTTGAAATTCTATTAAATTTTAGCATATCATACTTGACTTTGAGTTGATTATTCAGTGTTTGGAGTTGTATGTTTTATTTGAGGTCAGTTCAAGGTATGCTGCACAAAGTTCTCCAAATGCCTGTTAGGAACACTTTAGAATCTAGGACTGCACTGGAAGCTATCAAAGTAACAAATTTGATCACAGTACATGGGAAAAACTGAAACCATGTCTTCCTGTATGCTCATCGGATCAAAACTAAAAGTCAAATCGAATTTAAGCATTGGAAAGTAAGTCAGTAACAGGGTATTCACTGATACGACAAACTTTACAGAATAGACAAACACTTATATCCTCTATGTCTTTGCCTTTGATCAAAAGACCAATTGACTATGTTAGATGTGATGAGAAGGGGGGGTTGACTTCTATTCAATTTGCAATCACAATCCTCATGGAATATAATGAATTTCTATATATAAATGAAGCTGATATCTAACCATATTAGGCTAAACCGGATTTCAAATGAATTAGAATTTGTCCCCAACCCTTTATCTCTATGATTTTATTATCGATCCAGTGTCACCCTTTATCAGCTTAATAAGATATACAAAATGTGCCATGTTTCCCATGAATGAGTTATATTAACTATTACTATGTTAAAGCCAAACATTTGCAAAAAAAGACTAGGAAAAGGCTCTCTTTGAGCCAACTGAAGTAAACTTTCATTTACCGGGAATTTATATGGTAAAAACAATGTTTTTTGTCTCCATTACTGAACAAAGGACTACTGTAGCTTATATTTATCTTGTTTATGTTGTATAGTTATCTAATTTTTACTTTGTTAGCATAATAAAGAAATTGAATCAAAATTATGAGAACAATTGACATCAACACTCCAATGCAATTTAGTGTAAGCAATAAGATAACGGCTACAAAATAAAATTAAAAAAAAAAAAACCATTTCTAGGCTCACCAAGAAAACCATAGTACAAGTATAATGCACTTGGATTTTCAGTTCAAAAAAAAAAAAGAAAATGGGTATTAATATCAATACCTTTACAGCTCGCCAATGATCTAAGCATTCGCGGTGTACATATTTGGATGTTCCTTTGCACTTGCAAGGAGCAATAAAATCTCTACCTGAGGAAAACCATTGCACATTGAAGCACAACTTCCTTCAAGTCACACACTTGGCAGCAAAAATTATTTTTTTCATGATCTATTAAACATTATTGTGCAGGAATTTCTTCTTCAAAAAGATTTTCTTTAAATAATAAAATTGCTATTATTTTCCTCCCTAAAATCGGTTTAATAATCCAATCAGTTTGGTTGAACGAAAAAAAAAAAATTAAACTTGTAATTCTAAAGTGATGCACGTAACTGAATTTTGAAAAATAAATTTTAGAATTTATTGGATTGACCAGAATTTTTTCTAGAGGAAGGTGTAGAAATAAGCAAAATGAGCATAATTCAGAGCAAAATCGGTGAAACCAATTTTTTATTATTAAAAAAAAAAAAAAAAGTGAAATTTTAAGGAATGAGGGTTTAAAATACCGTCAGTTTCAAGGCAAATTCGACACTGAATTTGATCGGCAGGACCGGCCTCGAGGTCGATCTCGCTGGGCTGGGTGATCGGTGGGGGAGCCATGAGAGGCGATTCCTCCGACTGATCAATCATTGTTGATTAACAGAGAAAAAAAAAAAAAAGAGTAGCCGTTTTCGAAAATTATAAATAATAATTGGGACTGAATTTGAAAAACTATAAATAAATTTATAGAGAAAAAGAGAAATTTCGTTTTTTTTTCCTCTTATGTTTCTTAAAGCTGCTGCTACTTTCTTTGTGATGGTTACTCTTTCGAGAGGAATTTCAACTTCTATTTGATTTTTTTATTATTATTATTATTTTATATATGGATTTTTTTTTCTTTTTGAAAAAAAAAAGGAAAATCAAAGAAAAGTATTAGTCTAGTTAAGAATAAGAACTTTTTTATCTTAATATAATTGTTGTTTTTTTTTTAATTCTCAAAATATCATTATTTTTAAATTAAATATTAAAATTTATTTTTTTAATCAGTTAAAAAATCGTCATAACCCACGACGATTTCTCTATGATAAATTTTATTTTTTTAAAAATTAAGTTAAAAAATCGTCATGGATCATGACGATTTTTCAACTAAAACTTTAAAAAAAAATTAAGAAAATTCTTCAGAATTCTTCACTTTTTTTTTTAAATTCTTTTAATTATTAATTAATAAAATTTAAATAAAAATTATATAATTTATAATTTTAAAAAATAAAAATTTAATAATTTTTATATATAAAATTATCTCATGGGGTAAATCCGGTTCTGTAAATCCGGATCGTATTTATATAATTTTTAAATTTGTTATTATTTAAATTTTATAATTTTTAATTTTTAATTTTCTAAATTATAAATTATATAATTTTTATTTTCAAGTTTGGGCAAAGAAAATAAAAAAATTTCGGGCATCAGCCCGTAAAATATGAATTTTTATAAATGATAAATTTATTTCCTTTTTAAAATATAAATTTTTTATAAATGATCAAGGGAAATCGTCATGGCTTACCAGGCTGGGCTGAGACTTGAAATTTTTTTATTTCATTTGCCCAAGCCTGAAAATAAAAATTATATAATTTATAATTTTAAAAAATTAATAATTATAAAATTATAAAATTTAAATAATAACAAATTTTAAAAATTATATAAATACGATCCGGGTTTTACAGGGCCGGCTTTACCACCATGTGATAAAAATTATATAAATTATTACTTTTTTATTTTTTTTATTTTTTAAAATTATATAATTTCTTTTTAAAATTATATAATTTCTTTTGTCCCCGAAAATAAAAATTATATAATTTTAAAATATTGTACAATTTAAATAAAAACTTAAATAATAACAAATTTAAAAATTATATAAATACGATCCGAGTATACCAGACCGAACTTACCACCATGGGATAAAAATTATATATAAAAATTATTAAATCTTTATTTTTTTAAAATTATAAATTATTTAAATTTAGTATTTAATAATTAAAATAATTTTTTTTAGTTTTAGTTGGGAAACCGCCATTTAAAAAAAAATTAAAATTTAGAGTTGAAAAATCGCTATGGGCCATGTTGATTTTTCAACTGGTTAAAAAAAATGGATTTTGATACTTAATTTGAAAACAACGATATTTTGATAATAAAAAAAATAGCTATATTATGATAAAAAAAAAAAAAAAAAAAAAAACTAAGCATAAGAGTTTTATAACTAATGAGGTTTTGATTTTCGTGGAAAATATTTTAAAATAAAATTTTAAACATATTAAATTAATATAAAAAAAGTATTCAAAAAATGTATTTCTCTCAAACAAAACTTAAATATCTATATAAAAAAATATTAATTGCATTTTTTTTCCTTTGATATATTTAATTGAAAGATATTAAATTCATGGCATAATTGCATACGTGCATTGAAAGTTTTTCTTTTTTCTTTTTAAATACAACATACAAAGTTTCAAACCAACTAATTTTGTCTAGATAAATTATTTGATTTATTATCATTAAATTTTTTAAATTTATGAATAAAATTAACAAAATAATACATATCTCTTAAAATATATTTTAAAAAAAATAAAATATATAATAATTTTTTATGAAATTAAAAAATTTCACTCGTAAAAATGAGATTTACCCATATCCAAATTGACCAAACTTAGATATCATTGTTTAATTAATTTGAAGCACCGATTAACATTTTTTGTGGGAGTCAAATTTTTAATTTTTAATTTTTATGAAACTAATATGTCTGCAAATGGTATTTGGAAGTGGAACAGCTGAAAACAACAAACAGGGTTAAGGCCAGCCCAAGCCCATCTAACCCAATTATGGCATCATTTGTTTTACCAATTAAGCCCATATAGGAAACACAGTCAATTTGTAATTTTGATCATTTTTTTTTATTAATTGAAGTTACTCCAAATTGAATCTTGATCCCTAAAATTAAAAGTATCGTAATCGATCACACATGAATGTTCCCAATTTTTTTTTTTTAAATTTTTGACCAAAGTAAATTATCAAAATTTAAAATCGTAATATACAACAAATATAAAAGTGTCGCGTGTTGATACAAATTGAAATAAATGCGCATTATAATATTATGATAATCGTCACCCTTACCCCAAATGACTTACCATTAATTCTCTTTTTCTATGCAAATGCCGTTGAGTATCTGGATTGACTGTTAGAACCAAAATTTTAAGGCAACATGTTCAAGCCTCCCTAGTCGTAAGATCAACATCATCAGATTTTTGCACTAAAATAGCTATCCTCCTCCTAGTTCTACTACATATATTCTTAGCCGGGCCAAGCCTGGTTATGTTACTTGCCCTCGTCCGAAGGGATAACCTAGCTCGGCCCATATTCAATATTTTTGCTTTTATTAACCTGATCCAATGATAGAATGTATAAAAGTTATTATAATTTGTGTAAATTAAAAAAAAAAAAAAAAAAAGAACACATATATATATGTAATATTTGAAATATTTGAATTTAATTAATTTAAAATTCGTTTATTATTCGCTTACTATCCGAATATTATTATCCAAATTCAAATTAGAGAGCAATATTCGTTGGATATCTTAATTCACTGAATATCCGAATTCTTGATAATAAGAGTTTGTAACTCAAAATTCGAATCTTTACAATAGTATAATTTTTTATATTTTACAAATATGTAAGCGGATATCATATTTAAATATCTGATAATATTCATATAAGAAAAGCGGATTTTAATAAGATACTATTCGAACCAAAATCAAAATGAATTTGGATATCGAATTTTTCCTATTCAAATCTATCATGAATAGTAAATTTAATATTTGAATAAAAAAATTATTTGAATTCATAATATCTAAATTCATAAAAATCAGATCAAATAATATCGATTTTCAATATTTTACTATCTATTATTATTTCTAAACTGATTTCAACATAGTCATTCTCTTTTTCCCCGTCAAAATCATATTGCTTGTGATGTTCGAACTCTGAACCCTACTTTGCATTGCAGTTGCTTCCCACCCAACAACACTCGTATCATGTATATTCTCCGGTTAACTAATATATGTAGGTATTAATTAAAGATTATTTTATTATTTTTTTAAAAAAAAATTGTATTCGAGGCATTAGCAACATTATTTTTATTAAATTAAAAAAATAATTCATTAATTATATATATTTTAAATATTATTTTAATCGATATCAATATATATATATATATATATATAAAAGGTACTCTTAAAAGCCAAATTCTGCATGGTCTTTCCGCCCTCGACTTTTCTAGCTGTTTAGATAAGCATTATGAATAAAAAAGGGTTTTATTTTCTAACAATTTGTTCATAGTTTATGGGAAACTAAAAAATAAAATTGATGTTTCAAGAATCCAAAACCATTTAAAAAACAAACTATAAAATTACAGCTTTACACCTAATATGGATAAGTGGGATCTGTATTTAATTACTTTGTGATGGATTTGTATTTTACTTTATGAAAGTGTATCAAGTCAGATAAGAAAGCTTTTCAGCTTGCCTCATTCTCGCCTGCAAAGCTACGAAAAGGTTACGTCTCGTCTTGAACAAATGCCCTACTCTTAAGTCTTAACACGTACTCTTCACCCTTCTCTATCATTGGTCTTGAAAAGTATTAAATAAGGATTAAACGGGATTTATGAAGAATCAAAAGAAATAAGGCTGAAAATTTTATTAATTTAATAATTGTTATAAAGAAGAAGTGCTTAAGAATATTAATTATTAAATTAACAAATTTTTATTTATTTATCTATCAAACTTGACCCGAATTAAATAGTGAAAACATAAAATTAATAACATGATATATGAATTATATTATTGAAACACTCTAGCCAAACAAGTTAATACGATAATAAATAAGTTCACAAATAATAAATCAGATACACACTAATAAATAAATGTAAAAAAAGTTAAAATAATAAAAGCATCAGGATTTTACATGGTTTGATTTTAAATCTACATTCACGAATAAAGACAACGAAAATAGTTCACTTAAACAAAATGATAATTACAAGTTTTACCAATAGCTATGTGGCTTGTTAGTAAAATATTGGACTTATAATTTCAATTATAAAAGATCAAACATTGATAACTGTAAGAAATTAAAAGCTAAAAACGTATCAAGCTATTGTTGATCAAGAACGTGAATTTACTCCAAACACTCAATGAAACTCTCTAATTTTAATATATGCTTTCTGGTCTATTTCTTATGTTTTCTGTAAGTTACCTTGATATGGTTTCACAGGAAATTTATAGACTAGACTAGGGACCTATACTGGATAACTGATAGAGTTAAATCCTACCATCAAGGAATCCTTATCCTTATCAGTTACTGAGATAGAGAAGTTATCTTTAACTCTTATCATTAGAGTAATTTATCTTGAATAGGATTTATTAGGATAATATCACCTAAGTATTTATCAAGATAATTAAATAATTATCTTGGCTTTATTAAATTATCATGTGGGCCACATTATTATCCAACATTCTTCCACTTGGCCCATATGATAAAATCAAAAACTGGAATAGGTGATATTTAAATCTAAAACTTAATATGGCCATAATTACTCTAGCCAAACTCCCACTCAATTAAAGATTCACATAACACGAATCATGGCGGTAGCATTCTAATTCGAACATTTCCTTCCATGTATTACAATGTATGATTTTCTCTAAAAAAGCACTTTATGAGATAATACTTTATGAATGAATTTCCTGTAGTCATTCAAGGTCCAAACAAATATGTAAACTTTATGTGCACAAACTGAAACATGTTCATAAATTCTAAGATGTGAAAATAACAAAATTAAGCATGTTAAACAAGTCAAACAACACTATAACAGACATTACTTAGTCTCATATGACCCACATGATAATAAACTGTTTTGTCGACAGTGCTTTAGCCATGGGATCTGCGACCATCAAGTCTGTATAATGTGTTGAATATCCACTTCTTGTTTCTTTACGTGATCTTTGATAACAAAATACTTTATATCGATGTGCTTGCTGTGATTTTCACTTTTATCATTCTTATAAAAGAATACCGTAGAAGAGTTGTCATAATACTCAATAGCCTTGCAAAAATTGACAACTCTTTAGCCAGAGATAAAATATCTCAATCTTAATGCCTGTGATGTTGTTTCATAGCATAATTCTTGTACTAGATTTCACATGATCAAGACCATGATTACTTTAATATCTGCCAAATATTCCTACTACAAACCTTATGTCAAGTCTTGTACAAATCTGACCACACTAAGGCTACCAACAACAGATGCATATGTAATGCCTTTCATCTGCTTCTTTTTCAAATTGTTTTGGGGATACTGGCTTAAACTGAATTTTCCTTTCACAATTGGTGCCACCGTAGGTGAACAACTTTGCATCCTAAATCTTTCTAAAACCCTTTTGATATAAGCTTATTGAGATAGACTTAATGTCTTTTCAGACCTATCTCTATGAATCTCTATGCCTATGACATAAGAGGCTTCATCCAAATCTTTCATATCAAAAGGTTTTGTGAAAGAAAAGCTTTTGTGTTATGTAACAAAGCTAAATTACTGTTTGCAAGAACAATAACATCGACATATAATGATCAACAATATTTTTAGAGAAACCAAATGATGTCACAACATTGTGAAACTTTATATACTAATTGACGGGATGCTTGTTTTAGTCCATATATTGATTTCTTTAATTTGCAAACCAAATTACTATTCTTAAAGAAACCTTTAGGTTGAATCATGTATACCTGTTTTTCAATATCTCCATTTAAAAAAGTTGTTTTCACATCCATTTGATGTAACTCTAAATCAAAATGAGCTACCAAAGCTATGATAATTCTAAATGTATCCTTTTTAGAAATTGAAGATAAGGTTTCATGGTAATCAATACCTTCACTTTGAGTGAAACCTTTTGCAACAAGTTTAACCATATATCGTTCAACATTACCAGATGATAATTCAACGAGTTCCTAGACTGGATTGCTAGCTATTAGTTTCATCTCTTTTATTATAGCTTTATGTCAGAGTGTAGAATTGTACTACTCATGGTTTGTGAAAACAAGATCATTTTTAGAAATAGCTAGTTTTCTTGTCTTGTTGGATCTTTTCAATTCTACTATTATAGAATTGTCAGTGAGATTATTGTTCTCTTATAAATGTTGTTCTTGATTTGATTGTTCTCCAGTTAATTATGTGGGTTTGTTTTGAAAAACAACCAATTCCTTTACAAGAGATTTATCCAATTTAGTTTCTTCCTCAATATCAACCATACGAGGAAAGTCACTCCCACTGGACTCATCATCCATAAGAAACTTAGTATTTCTAGCTTCAACAATTCTAGATAAATGCGAGGGACAATAAAACCTATATCCCTTGTTAACTGCATAGCATATAACTGCTAACTGTTCTTGAATCCAGTTTCCTTATGTTTGGATCATAGACCTTCACATTAACTGGACAACCCCAAGTATGTAAATGTCTTGATCTGGATTTTCAACTATTTCAATAGAAGTTTTAGAAACTGGTTTAGTTGGAACTTTATTTAAGACATAAATAACAGTTTCAAAGGCTTTACTCCATAAACTTAGGGGAAGGTATATGATCTCTTAAATGTCAGTGCTTCTTTTAACCCCTTTTGTGGACTTGTTAGTTTGCTTTCCTCAATGCAACTAACACAAATTTCAAAATAAAATCAAGAGTTTTAAGGACTCTATCATTTACCAATCTTCTAAATTTCTATATAGAGATATGACACAATCTTTTATAACACAACTTGGAAGAGTTTATAGCACATCTTTTACTACCAAAAATCGGATGCATAGTTAACAAACTATTCTCATGATTAGGATCCAAATCAATTTTGTATAAAAAATTATTTAAATGATAAAAACCAATATAAACATTATCCTTTGAAATTTCAACAATAGAAATTTTAAACTTAAATTCAAAACTAATTTGTTAAACTTAAAAATGGAAACCAAATTTTGGAAAAGATAGAAAAAGTTTCTTCAAGGTATAAAATAGATTCTGATTTCAAAATGATCCTGAGAGTCCTTATTCCTTCCACTTGTGAAGGTATTCGATTTCCGAAGTAGATGTTTCTCCCACTTTCCTTCGGTTTCCTTAGCTTTATGAAACCATACATGGTAGTAGATGATTTATTGATCCAGCGTCTAACCACCATGTATTATGAGGAACATCAATAAAAGAGATTCATAACATACACAAAAAAAATAAGTTTACCTTTCTTTTCGAGCCTTCTTTTATAATTTAGGCAATATTTCTTTATATGTTTAAGTGTTCCTACAAAAGAAGGATTTGATGCCATTTTTCCTTATTGACGTTATTTCTTCATTCTTCACTTTTAGAACACATTTGCCTTTCTTATCACCCCTTTTACCATGAGTCGCTAGGAAATTGTATCTAGTTTCTCATCCTTCAATCTCTCTTCCTCTTGAACATACATAGTTAAGAGTTCATTTATAGACCATTTTACTTTATGTGTGTTTTGAATGGTCTATACTCATTTGAAAAGAGTTGAATATAAAAGTGATAATAAAATAACTCAGATAACTCAATTTTTATAACTTAAGTTGAGCAACAAGGTCACTCACATTCCATAATATGCCCATGCATAATTTTAGAACTGTTATGCTCCATTCCTGAAAATTTCCTTATTATGGTGGTAGCCAAAGCCTTATCAAATTAAATAAACTTGTTTTCAATAGCTTTCAAGTAATCCTTGACATTGTCACAATCTGGGGGTGGAACCCCGGATGGATTTACTAATATAGGATTTGATGTACATCATACTTAAACGATTAGATTTCTCCTATTGTACATACAAATCCATTTACCTTTGCGTACTTAATTCGTTGAGGACATGTTTGTCTCCGAAATGCTAAATCAAGGTCCTTAAACCCAAAAATAGCTCAATTTACTTATTTCAATCAGAGTAATTTCATCACCAAATAACATTGAACTTATAGCAGCCTCATATATCAAAATAGTATAATAACTGCAAAATACAAGAACACAATCATACTGTAAAAAAAATCCTTCACCTTTTATTCAAATAGTAAATTAAAACCTTTATGTGGGCAGAGGTGCATCATGCATATGAATTTACATAACTTTATGATAAAACAATAACTAAAGCACCAAAATTAAATAATCAATACTTGTGGGCCTAGGAAAAAATTGCTTTTGATGGTATCCTGTTTTATCACTTTACAATAAATTAATTATCTCCTTGTGAGATCAAATAACTAATTTTTCTGTAAAATAATTCTTTATCGATGTTATTTTTCTTACGTAGTTATTTAAAGAAAAACGTTATTTTAGATAACTACTTATTTTATCTAAATCAATCAACTTAAGATGCTGTGGCTACTCCCAAGCAAATGATTTAGAATTTTTATAAAAACATCCAACATGCATGCATAAAATTTATTGCATATCACAAATAAATTCATATTAATGTCATTTTCCTTATATAGTTATTTAAAGAAAACTTTATTTTAAATAACTACTAATTTTATCTAAATCAATCAACTTAAGATGCTGTGACTTCTCTCATGCTAATGATTTAGAACTTTAATAATGACATCTAAATTTTATACAATAAATTATTTTATATCGATGTCATTATCCGTATGTAATTCTTTAAAGAAAAACTTTAATTTTAAATAACTACTTATTTATCTAAACCACTTAACTTAAGATGTTGTGGCTACTCTCAAACTAGTGATTTAGAACTTTAATAATGACATCTAACGTGTATACAATAAATTATTGCAAATATATCACAAATAATTACATATTAATGTCATTTTCTATATGTAGTTATTTAAAGAAAACTTATTTCAAATAACTACTAATTTTATCTAAATCAATCAACTTAAGATGCTGTGGCTATTCTTAAACCAAAGATTTAGAACTTTATTAATGACATAATACATGCATTGTGTACATGATTTAATAACATATGAAATATGCTCAAGATCATTATCATAGTCTGAATAAATGAACAAATTTTATGGCATAATTGTGCATGTTGCTATTAAAATTGAAATACTAAAATTAGTAAAAATAAGTTTATTTATATGTTATTTACCTTATGTAGTTCTTTAAACTACCAATTTATCTAAATCAAATAACTTAAGACGCTATGGCTAATCCCAAGCTGATGATTTAGAACTTCAATAATGACATCATAACTTTATGTAGAAAAATTTATTGCATAAAAATTTCAGCGGAATATCACATAATTATAACATATAGCATGTTCATGGCATAATATATGCATTCCATAAAAAAAAAAACATATATGCTTCAATAACATACAAAAATATGCCCAAGAATCAGAACTAATAAGTTTCATGGCATATTAGTGTGCATGTTACAAATAAGATGGAAATTCAAAATTAGTAAAAAAATAAAATTTGCTAAATATTCAATCATGCACTTCATACCTTAGGTTGAGAGTACAAAAATATTGGTCACTTTATGGGGAGAGTTCATACTACCAACATATTCTCAACATGCCAAAATATTTTATCATGAAATAAAATTCCAAAAAATTCAAGCATAAAAAAATAAAATTCCAAATAATTCAAGTATAAATATTTATCATTCAATTATGTAAAGATCGTAAAACATGATTTTATGCTAAACTAACATAACACAAGTATCAATTTGATTAAGAACAATAAGAATCAAATCAATCTAACAAGATTTTAGGATTATTGTTTCATGCTTTAAAAATAAAGTTAAAAACTTCTAAAACCCTAAAACATAATTTTATATTAGATTAATATAACTCAAGTATCAATTTAATTAAAAACAACAACAATCAAATCAATCTAACAAGATTTTGGGGTTTCTCTAACAAACTTCTAAAATCCTAAAACATGATTCTGAATCAAATCAATATATTCGTAACTTTAAAAAACATACTTAAGATCTGAACAACATAGCTAGAGGGATAGCTCTGATACCAACTGTAAGAAATTAAAAACTAAAAGTTTACCTCAAGCCATTGTTGATCAAGAACGTGACTTTGCTCCAAACACTCAAAGAAACTCTCTAATTTTAGTATATGTCTTCTAATCTATTTCTTATGTTTTCTGTAAGTTACCTTGAGATTGTTTCACAGAAAATTTATAGACTAGACTAGAGACCTATACTGGATAACTGATAGAGTTAAATCCTACCATCAAGGAATCCTTATCCTTATCAGTTACTGGATAGAGAAGTTATCTTTAACTCTTATCACAAGAGTAGTTTATCTTGAATAGGATTTACTAGAATAATATCACATAAGTATTTATCAAGATAATTAAATAATTATTTTGACTTTATTAAATTATCATGTGGGTCACATTATTATTCAACAATAACCTCAAATAAAAAAATAAAAAAAATACAAATTTTGCTACCAAAATTCACCCGAATGCGTTACACCAACAGACCAAGAGCAAAGGTGCAACAAAACCAAAAAAAAAAAAGCTCTAAACTCTCTCAATCACACTTTGTTTGCCGTGAACCAAAAGTGAATACTACTTCAAAGTTTCCCACCCCTTTAACCTTTATATTCACCCTTATTTGCGATACCAAATTTTCCAACAATAAAGGAAGACATAAGGGCAAATAAACAAAAAGACAATAAATAAGGGCAAAAACATGTAAATATGCATTAGGGTTAGACCTGGTTATAATATTGAATATGACACGATAACACGACACGAAAAAATAACTAAAATATGCACACACAAAAACATTCGAAAAAACAATATAAACACGACATGAATACATGAATGTTTCAAAAATTTATATAATACGAATTATTAACGTATCAAAATTTATATAAATATAAAATACCTTAAACACGATTATGATACGATAAAATACACAAACACGATATAAATACACTAATTATTGGATCTAATTAAGTTGGACAAGTCTACCAGTGGGTCGACTAATTCTTAAGCCACCAATCCCAACAATTATTAACTTTATTGTTTCACATTAATCATGTAATTATTTATTTGGATAATTTTAAGACATTTTCCAATAATTGGTTGCTCTACTACGTACTATACTTTGTTATATTTTTATTGGATATCTAATGATGATGATAAAGTAAGGGACATGTTGTTGGATTTGATCATGGAAGCTTCTATTTTTATTTGTAAACTTAGTTTCGGAGAAATTTAAATAGAGAACCAATAGACAATTAATGAATCTTGTTTAAATTAAGTCCTAGCAAGACTGCAAGAGTCACATATATGTTTTTTTTTTTTTTTTTTTTTATAAAGGAATTGGGTCATACAAATTAAAAAAAAAAAAAAAATGAGTCATAACAAATATACTTCGGGTCTCAACCATAATTGAAATAATAAAAAAAAAAAAAATTAAAATTTTGGTTGAATTTTTGGATTATTTTTTTTTACATATATGGTCTATTATTGGATTTTAAAATTCATACGTACGATAAATAGAATTCTACAATCTCATAAATTAACCATGATTTTCAGATTTTTTTAGAACATGAAGAAGGATGTTGATTTTGAAAAGAAAAACGGTGAAGAAGGATGTTAATCAATTACTCTTAAATTTAATAATTTTGAATACGATACGAAAAAAATAATTATAATATAATATAATATAAAAAATAATATAAATACAGTACGAATATACAAACATATTAAAATATATATAATATAAATTATTAACGTGTTAAAATTAATATAAATATAATTATTTTATGTCAATAAATTTTGGGTCGAAGAAATTTGAGAGATTCATTTCAATAATAAATAAATAAACAATATATAAATGTTAATCATCATTCCACAAAAGAGTCTTTTAATAAATTAAAAAATAATGCTGCATGATGTGAAGGATGATTGAAAGGGTTGCAAAATCAAACATAATAAAATAAAGCAAAAGATAATAGCATCGATCGAGCTGAGTATGGCCAGCAGTGCCCATCAAAGTCTCCTTTTCTTCGAAGTGTATCCATAACTACTACATTATTGAATTAATTAACTAATCCAATTCGCATTCTTTAAGCACACGCATTAATGCACGCTCTGATCTCTCTCTAATATTTTATTTTTTTTATATAACAAATATTTTTATAATTTTTTTTTTTGCTAAGGAATGTCTTAGAGTATTTTTTAAAATTAATTAATATATTATTTATAATAATAATATTGATGTCAGTGTTGAAGTTACAAAGTGAATGACTCATATTATACTTGTAAAATATTTACAAGATGATTTATTAGATGTAGTATAGTGAGACTTAAACCGTGTGATATTTAAATAATTATCTTCGCTCATATGTATCCAAAAATATTGTATTAAATGCAATAATTGATAATTTTATTAATTATTTTTAATATATTGAATAAATATATATTATTATATATAGTAAATTTAGAAAATACCCTTAAAATACTTATAACAAAATCCTTTTATAAATACTCCAACTCCAAATCCAAGCAAAATGTATCTCATATGGTGTATTTGAGGCTTTTACCAACGACAAGTCATCAAAAAGTTCAAAGAAAAAACTACTATTTATTATCAATTTATGTACTAATTGAATTTGTGGCTTGGTTCAAATGGCTCACTTGTTTCTCTTAAGAGATGGATTTTAGAAGAGTTGGGGTTCAATTCCAACACTTGCAATTTTGGCATCCTTTCTACAATAAAAACTTATGTAATAGTTATTCATGGCTAGTCAGGTCAGATTAAGCTCATGGCTAGTCGAGTCAGATCAGGTTCAGATAATAAAAAAAATTTGTTTGTCTAAGGCTTGGCACGTCAAGTTCGAAAAACCCTTTTTATTGTTTAAAATATATTAAAATATTAAAAATTATTATATATATATTTTAATAATTAAATTTAAATGGCGAATCGGCTTTCTTTGTCTACGAATAGGCTGCCCAAAATAGGGTCTTTCTGTTGGAATATGGCTCAAAATATGGCTCAAAGTCACATAGGTGGCTTACCACCATTATTGGAGCTACCACTTGCACCACTTGCACCACCAATAATGGAAGCTACCACTTGCAAATGGATGGTGGCTATGGTGGCTACCACTTGCAAAGTGTTCACACCAAGATAGGTGGTGGAAGGTGGCTATGGTGGCTGCCACTTGCTTAGTGTTCACACCTTGATATTATGGCTATAAATAGCCATGTAGAGATGAGAGAGTGATAACTCGTATAATTATATAGTTTTTAGTTATGTTTTATTATTGTTTTGTGTCAAATACGAGTTATTATTGTTTAGTCTAACTGTGTTTATGATCTTTTATATTTTTATGTAATTTGGTGTTTTTCACAAGTTTCTTTGAGTGATTTCAGATTACTAGAATTAAGGGCAAATCCAGTTCAGTTCCAGTTCCGACACCGTTTGCCATATCAGCTATATCTCGAGTTTCACTGAAGCAATAAGGCTTAAATTTGTATCCGTGCAAAGCTAAGAGGCATATCTATCTTTTTCATGTTTTACACTTCTTGAAACGGAGTCGTTTTCCCTAGCGAAATCGACCATCAAGTTGGCTGATGTGCAATGACGTCTGTGCTGACCTGTTTTCGTATTTTGCCCATATCTTCTTATCCACATCAGCAAATGAGCTGATTCCAACGGCTATGGATCCGTAACTGATAGGGGTATATTTTTCTAGAAGACAATTTTATCAGATCAAGCCTCCAACATTGACAAAATCGACCATCAAGCTGGCTGATCAGAATTGTCATACAATATGACGAAAATTGTTAGAAAAATGCACCCACCTATTATACCTACCTTTGAAATTTGTAAAGCTTGTCTCTTGTCATTTAGCCCTCCAAAATGTGTATAAATAGAGGGCCTTGGATGAGTATTGGGATACATTATACATTGGTAGGATATTAGCCATTATAATAAAATTCTCTAAGTTTTCTTCTTCTTTCCTTTCTCTAGTTTTCTTTTTTTATTTACTTATGCTTCTTACATTTCTTTTCATTTTATTCATATCTAGTATGTGTTGCTAATCATATTGTTGAGGTGATGAGGTGAAGCTTTTGGTAAATGCTAAGGTTAGTCTCTTAAACATGAGCTAAAATGAATCATCATTTATAAACACTAGTATAGATAATATTTTCTTTTGGTTTAAAATCATACTTGCAAAGTAGAGATCTTGATTCATTATTGACAATGAAAATGGCACAGTAAATGCTTGGTTTCATAACCTTGATTTGTTGTAGACATATACCTTGGCATAAGGAATGCTTGGACTCTTTTTATGAGTTTTGAGGACACCAAATGAACATAATATCATATGCTATGGACGTTGGACAATTTGGACTGAATTGCTAAACCTTCCGATTGGAACCTCCTTTATGTGTGGATTTCAATTGTGTAATAAAACAAGATTAATCTTAGCATAACACCAAGAGTGGATTCTCTAACCTCAACATCTTTTTTTATTGTTTTTTATATCTTGTTTAATTTCTTTTATATTTTGTTTATTTTGTTCTCTAATATCTTGTTTATCTTATTTTGTTGTTGATTCCCTAATATCTTGTTTACTTTCTTTGTCTTATATATTTATAAACTTATACTTACTAATACGCTTCCCTGTGGTTCGACCTCGGACACCCGAGAATTTATTACTTGAACATAACCTGCACTTGGGTTTACAACTCTTAATTGAGTCTCCATCAAGTTTTTGGCGCCGTTGCCGGGGAAGCAATACTAAGTATATAAGTTTATAAGTATATTTATTTTTTTTGGCTGGTTATACCGCCTAATTTGTTTATATTTATTTTTATTGGCTGGTTATACCGCCTAATTTTGTATATTAACTTTGTTTTATGCTTGTTTGGCGACGTGATTTTAGATCTCGTCGTTTAGTTAGATTTTATTGTGAAACTTTTTCAGGTAATCTTTCTAATACAACTCCTACCATGGCTGACAATGAAAGTGTTCATGCTGAAGATGAGAACAGACAAGTACGCACCATGCGTGACTACTTGCAACCAACTCGAAGCTCATCACCCTCTTGTTTTATTTTTCCTCTCAATGCAAACAACTTTCGTTTTAAACCAGGTATGATAGCTTTGCTTCCAAATTTCTATGGGTTGGAATCGGAAAGTGCTTACTCGTTTCTAAAAGACTTCGAAGATGTATGTGTCACCTTTAATGACCAACAATGTACAAATGAAATTGTCAAGCTAAAATTATTTCCTTTTTCTTTAAAAGATAAAGCAAAAATTTGGCTTCATAATTTAAAACCAAGGTCAATTGGCACATGGCAAGAATTACAAACTGAGTTTCTAAAGAAATTTTTCCCAGCACATAAAACTACTGCTTTGAAAAGACAGATTCAAAATTTCAATCAAAATCAAAATGAAGCATTTTTTCAGTGCTGGGAGCGTTTTAAAGATTTGTTAAGTTCTTGTCCACATCATGGTTTTGAAAAATGGCGTCTTATTAGTTTCTTTTATGAAAGTTTAACTCCCGAAACTAAACAATTTGTTGAAACAATGTGTAACGGTGAGTTTCTAGAAAAAGAACCTGAAGAAGCCTTTGACTACCTAGACCATTTGGCAGATAACTCTCAAGCCTGGCACACAGATAATTCCTCTGAAAGTTCCAATAGATCTAATCTTGTTTCTAACAGAGGAAAATATCATTTTAGTCAAGAAGATGAGATAAAAGCTAAAGTAGCTAATTTGGCTAGAAAGATTGAAGCCATGGAACTTAGAGAAGTAAAAGAAGTCAAAACGGTTAAAAATGAAGAAAGTTGTGGAATTTGTGAAATCATGGGACACCCCACTTCTGAATGTCCAAACATTCCCATTCTTAAAGAAGCGTTGCATGATCAAGTAAATTCCATAAACACATTTAAAAAGCCTTTTCCTTCTCCTTACTCTGAAACGTATAACCCTGAATGGAGAAATCATCCCAACTTCAGTTGGCGGAATAATAATCATGTTCAGGTACCACAATCTCAAAAGCCGGGCAACACTTTTTCCTATCAACCTTCACGTGTACAAACCTTGGAAGAGACATTGCAAGCATTCATGCAAACACAAGCAAATGTGAATAGCCGGACTTCACAGGACATCAATGAGATCAAAAACACCTTGTCCACATTGACAGCTTCATTACGCACTCAAGAAAAAGGTAAGTTTCCTGCTCAACCTCAGCCTAACCCTTCTACTCAATGTCTTGTTTCTTGCTCCAATGAAACTCAACAGGAAAATGCCAGTTCTATCACAACTCTTCGAAGTGGAAAGGCAATTGACAAAAAGATTCCATCAAAAGACCAAGATCCTCTTTCCCCTCCGAAAAGTAATGGTAAGGATGATGGTAAGTCTGAACTTCTTGAAAATTTTGACAAAGAAAAAGGTATGCATCCTGCTCCTTTTCCTCAAAGGTTGCAAACAATAAAGAATTTGAATCAAAATGCAGAAATTTATGAACTTTTCAAACAAGTTAAGATTAACATTCCTTTATTGGATGCAATCAAACAAGTTCCATCTTATGCTAAATTTTTGAAGGACATGTGCACAGTTAAAAGGAAACATAATGTACAAAAGAAAGCATTTTTGACGGAAAGTGTGAGCTCAATCATTCAGCACCTTACTCCACCAAAATTCAAAGATCCTGGATGTCCAACAATCTCATGCATCATTGGAAACACTAGAATAGAACGTGCATTGCTTGATCTTGGTGCTAGTGTTAATCTTTTGCCTTTTTCTGTTTATCAACAGTTAGGTTTAGGTGAACTCAAGGAAACACCTGTTACACTTCAACTAGCTGATCGTTCTGTAAAAATTCCTCGAGGGATAGTTGAAGATGTTTTGGTTCAAATTGATAATTTTTACTTCCCTGTTGATTTTATTGTTTTGGACACACATCCTGTTTCAAATCCAAATGTTCAAATTCCTGTTATATTAGGCCGTCCATTTCTTGCAACTTCTAATGCTCTGATAAATTGCAGGAATGGTATGTTGAACATTTCTTTTGGAAATATGACTTTAGAATTAAATGTGTTCAACATTTGCAAGCAACCTGGTGATAATTCAGAAGTACATGAAGTGGATTTCATTGAAGAACTTGTTCATGAACATCTCACCACTACCACATTCCATGATCCTTTAGAAGCTTATTTAATTGAATATGAGTTTGATAATGCTTCAGAAATTTCACACACTGATTCTTTGTTAAAATCTTTTCAGGATAAGCATTGTTGGAAACAAAAGTTTGAGGAACTTCCATCACTTACAAATGTCACTGTACCATCAACTATTGAACCACCCAAGCTGGAGTTAAAACCATTGCCATCCGAGCTAAAATATTCCTTTTTGGGTGAGAGTGAAACTTTTCCAGTCATAATTTCTTCACATCTTGATGAACTACAAGAAGGTAAGTTGTTACAACTTTTGAAGATGCACAAAAATGCATTAGGATGGACCTTAGCTGACATAAAGGGAATAAGCCCATTAATCTGCACACATAATATTTATTTAGAGGAAAATGCTAAACCCTCTAGACAAATGCAACGAAGGCTTAATCCTAATATGAAAGAAGTAGTGAAAAATGAAGTCATTAAACTTCTAGATAATGGAATCATTTATCCTATCTCTGATAGCAAATGGGTAAGTCCTACTCAAGTCGTACCTAAGAAATCTGGAGTTACTGTAGTTAAAAATGAAAACAATGAATTAATTCCAGCTAGGACTGTTACTGGTTGGCGCATGTGCATTGACTATAGGAAACTTAACTCAGTGACGAGGAAAGATCATTTCCCTTTGCCTTTCATGGATCAAATCTTAGAAAGAGTTGCAGGGCATGAGTTTTATTGTTTTCTAGATGGATATTCTGGGTATAATCAAATTGCCATTGCACTTGAGGACCAAGAGAAAACCACTTTTACATGTCCTTTTGGTACTTTTGCATATCGTAGAATGCCATTTGGATTATGTAACGCCCCTGCCACATTTCAAAGATGCATGCTTAGCATTTTTAGTGACATGATTGAACGTAATCTTGAGATTTTCATGGATGATTTTTCTGTTTCTGGTGATTCATTTGATGATTGCTTAGCCAATTTGAAAAATGTATTGATTAGGTGTGAAGAAAAAAATCTTGTTCTTAATTGGGAAAAATGTCATTTCATGGTCACTAAAGGTATTGTACTAGGTCACATTGTTTCTGCAAAAGGGATTGAGGTAGACAAGTCAAAACTTGAATTGATTGCTAATCTACCCACACCAAAGACAGTAAAGGACATTAGGTCATTCTTGGGACATGCAGGTTTTTATAGAAGATTCATAAAAGATTTTAGCACGATATCTAAACCTCTATGTAATCTTTTAATGAAAGACACTGCATTTGAATGGACTAAAGATTGTGAAGATGCTTTTGAAAAACTCAAAAATATGCTCACTACTGCTCCTATTATGAGATCTCCTGATTGGTCTTTACCATTTGAAATAATGTGTGATGCTAGTGACTATGCTGTTGGTGCTGTGTTAGGACAAAGGAAAGATAATAAACCACATGTAATTTACTATGCAAGTAAAACTTTAAATAGAGCCCAAATGAATTATTCCACTACAGAAAAGGAATTACTTGCAGTTGTTTTTGCATTGGATAAATTCAGATCTTACCTTGTTGGATCATCAATTGTTGTCTTTAGTGATCATGCAGCTTTAAAATATCTTCTCTCTAAGAAGGATGCAAAACCTAGGTTGCTGAGGTGGATCCTTTTGCTGCAAGAATTTGACATCACCATTCGAGATAAAAAAGGAGTAGAAAATGTGGTGGCTGATCATTTATCAAGACTTGTTTGTGATGAATCTTTTGGAACCTCACCAATAAATGATACTTTTCCTGATGAACAACTTCTAATTGTCTCCACGACACCTTGGTTTGCTGACATTGCTAATTTTCTTGCTACAGGAAAAATTCCTTCTCAATGGAGCACCCAAGATAAAAGGAAGTTTCTGAATGAGGTAAAGAAGTTCTATTGGGATGACCCTTACTTGTTCAAATATTGTCCTGATCAGATTTTTCGAAGATGCATTCCCGACAATGAGGTAAGTAGTGTAATTAAGTTTTGTCATTCCGAGGCATGTGGTGGTCATTTTTCATCAAAGAAAACTGCTGCAAAAATTTTACAGTGTGGATTTTACTGGCCAACTTTGTTCAAAGATGCACATAATTTTTGCAAGTCATGTGAAAGTTGTCAAAAATTAGGTTCCATTTCGAAAAGAAACATGATGCCTTTGAACCCAATTATTGTAATTGAAATTTTTGACTGTTGGGGTATTGATTTCATGGGACCATTTCCACCATCTTTTGGTTTCTTATACATTTTAGTAGCAATAGATTATGTTTCAAAGTGGATAGAGGCAATTCCATGTCGAAATAATGATCACAAAACAGTGATTAAATTTTTAAAAGAAAATATTTTGAGTCGATTTGGAATTCCTCGATCTATCATAAGCGATGGGGGAACACATTTTTGCAACAAGGTTTTTGAAACATTAATGAAGAAATATGCCATTACACACAAAGTTGCAACCCCTTATCACCCGCAGACAAATGGACAGGTAGAATTAGCAAATAGGGAGATTAAACAAATTTTGGAAAAGACAGTTAATCCAAATCGCAAAGATTGGTCTCTTAGACTTAACGATGCATTATGGGCCTATCGAACAGCTTTTAAAACAGCATTGGGCATGTCTCCTTATAGGCTAGTTTATGGAAAACCTTGTCATTTACCTGTGGAACTTGAGCATAAAGCATATTGGGCCATTAAAATGTTCAACTCAAACCTTGATGACGCTTCTAATTTACGAAAATTACAAATAAATGAACTTGAGGAACTCAGAAATGATGCATATGAGAATTCTAAAATTCATAAAGAAAGAACTAAAGCCTTTCATGACAAGTTAATTTCAAGAAAAACATTTAATGTTGGGCAAAAAGTTCTACTTTATAATTCTAGACTTCACATATTTCCTGGTAAGTTGAGATCAAGATGGACTGGCCCATTTGTGGTTAAGCATGTGTATCATTATGGAGCAGTTGACATTGAGAATCCTCAAAATGGTAACGTATTCAAGGTAAATGGACAAAGACTAAAACTTTTTTTGGAAAATCATGTTACTCAAGAAGATGTTGTTTTTCTTTCTGATCCTTGTTTTGAAAATAACTAGATGTAAATATAATTTTTACTAATCTTAAAAAAAAAAAAAAAAACAAACATTTTTTTTCCCGGTTAAATGGCGGATAACGGTACTCCGTGATTATTTAAGTCGGTTCCATCAGCTACCCACAAAACTGATATTGTATATAAATTTCTCTTTCAATTCTTTTTTCATTTTTTTTTCAAGATGGATGATATTCTCACAAGATTGCAGAAACGATTTCCTCCTTTTCCTAGGAATATTTTACTGAAGCTTTACCAAGTTCGATTTGAAAGATTAAGAATGCTTATGAACAAAGGGATTCCTGAAGACATACGTTGGATAATTGAAGCCAAGGTACGTGAAGATGAATATCTTCCTGTTTTGCATTTACCAGGTACAGGTAGAAGCACTTATGCAAAGAAGCGACGAGCAAAGCGCATGAGTTCAAATTGCCACAAGTGTGCACGATGGACGTGTAACGGTAAATGTCGTTCTATTGGGATTCCGTCCTCTAATCGAGATGATAAAATTGAATTCATTAAGGATGGACTGAGTAAGGAGAATTTGGGTAATATCCAACTTTCTCTTGAGACGCATCCTAGTGGAGATGTACAAAGAGAAATTCTTGATTTATGGCCGCAATTCCAAAGGGAATGGCAACATCTTGGGAATCTGATGATAAAAGACCCTGTTTGCCAGCTTGTAAGAAAACTGGATGGGAAGCATATCCTCGACTCATAGAAGGCGTTTAAGCCGTTTCTGGACGTAAAACCAGAGGAAGATGCCAAATACACTTTCGGCGACATTATTACTTTTGACTTTTACGGTTGATTTTTCTTCTCTTTTTGATTTTCTTCCTGAAATCATGCAAAAATCTTTTGTTAGGTTAACATTTTCTTCTGACAGGTCAAATACACTTTCGGCGACATTATTACTCTTGTCTGATTCATTACTCAGTCCTCTATATATTACACCATGTACTCATTCTCTTTCAGGCACTTGAAAAAAAAATGGAAAGTACTTCGTCCCAGCGCATTAAAAAAATTTGTGTCTTTGGAGGTGCTTATCCAGGGAAAAATAACATATTCGCTGATGAAGCCATAAGAGTTGGAGTAATACTTGCCCAACAAAAGATCCAGTTGATTTATGGAGGCGGTAGTACGGGTTTAATAGGAGCAGTCGCTACATCAGCACACGCCGGAGGAAGTCCAGTTCTAGGAATCGTGCCAAAACTATTCACAGATTTTTGTGGACCTACCGTGGGTAAGGAAATACAAGTCTGGAGTATCCCTGAACGGATGACAATCATGTACCATTCTGCCGATGCATTCATTGCTTTACCAGGAGGTCTGGGTACATTGGAAGAAATAGCTTGCGTGGCTTCTTGGTCATCTTTGGTCACAAATAAGAAACCCATTGGTTTGCTTAATATTAATGGTTATTTTAGTAATTTGCTTTCATATTTAGATAATGCTGTGGATAATGGATTCATGTTTTCAGAGGCAAGGAGAACCATAATTTTCTGCTACAACCATTGAAGATTTACTCAAAAAGCTACAAGCTTATGAGTGTTTATCTGCTACGGTTGTTTCGCAAACGCTCGGAAAAAGAAAAAGAGATATGGACGAGCAAGGAGTGGATTGCACTTTGTCTTTGTGACATTATCTAACATTTTGCTTGTTGTGTCTCAGCTATAATAAGTGGTTAGCAACCTCTGCAGGTAATATCTCCTAAATTCTACCTTTAAAATTTGACATTGGGGACAATGTCATATTTTAATAGGGGGTAAGGGACATATTTTGCTTTAAAAAAAAAAAAATTGTTGTGTTTTAAGACATTTAGAAGTATTCATTCTGAACAAGGTCTGAGTAAGGGAGACTTGAGACATACCTTGTCAGTTTGATTTAATCTTCTTCTTCAAAAAAACAAAAAAAAAAAAAACAAAAAAACAAAAAAACAAAAAAACAAAAAAAAAAAAAAAAAAAAAAAAAAGCATGTTTAGACTTAGTGTGTTTTTTTTAGTTACTTTCAATACAATGATGAGATATGAATTGCATAAGTCTAAAACAGATTTATTAGTGAGAAGATTTTCATGAGAATTGAGCTTGATGTCAACCTTTTTATGAGCCAATGTTAATATGATATGTTGATTGAGAAAGAAGCATGTTTAGACTTAATCTGACTTGTATAATCATCCTTGTGAGTTTTTGAGCCTATAATGATTGATGCATTATACAAATCAATCTAATTTCTTTCTTGAGTGCTCTTATGATTACATGATTCTCTAGAACTTGCTTTAAACCGTTTGAGACTATATTGATACATGTGACAACATGAATATGATAGAGACATTAGGATTATAACCAGAGCCAAACAGCCATCCATTATTAATGTTCTAAGAGAACATCCCCACTAGTGAGCCAATTTGAGCCTACATTAAATATGCTATTTTATTGGTAACCAGAACTTACACCTAGCCTAAATATACTTATATCCTTACCCTTGTTCTAAAGATGGATTATATATTTTGAGACATATTGCAAAAACAAGGGATACTTTTTGAAAATTTGGGTTAGAACGAAAGATAAGTGTGGGGGAGGAGAGAGGCAAAAGTCAAGAGAAAAAGAAAGGGATCATTGTCAAATACATTCCCATATTAAAAAAAAAAAACAAAAAAAAAAATCTTCTCTTGAACTTCTAGTTAAAGTAAAGAAAAAGATGTTACAAAGTTGGTTAGAATGAAGCAAAGGCTCAACATGAATATTTAGCCTATGTTATTATGTGCTTTATTAGAGTTTTGAGAAGTTTTATTTGTATGATCTTATTATGTCTCTAAACTCTATGAACTCTTTGGAACCTTTGTGATATCTTTATCCTTTTGTTCTTTAACCACATTATAACCCTTTGGCCCCATTACAACCTTGAAAAAAGACCTCTTGATTTATGAAGTTGTATGATCTAAATAGTGGAGAATAGGTGGACAAGCAAGCATATGGTAGAACTGTTTTCATGCGATTGATTGAGTGTAAACACTTTACCACTACTTTAAAGAGTGAAAATCATGAGAGTATAGTGAGAAGTTGAGATTAAGTTGAATATGCACTATTTTGATTGAAATATGTTATGTTAATATTGGCTTAACTCATTTATTTACATTCAAGCAAGATTTTTTGTGAATTTCTTTAAGCTATTGATTAGTTTTTAAGACTTGTCCCATGATTATCTCTAATTTATATTGGAAGGATTAGTTATAATTATTATTTTTAGTTTTTCTTATGTCTTCAATGTTTGTGGGTATCGTCCTAGTAAACCCTCACGAGACTAAACTCGTCCACTAGGGACACCTAGGGGTTTAAAGGCTTGTGTCACATGCTAAGTGCCACCGTGATTTCCAACGAAAATGGATTAGATTAGATTTTCTTATTTTATTTTTATTGAGTCGTTGCTAGGGACTAGCAACAATCTAAGTGTGGGGGTGTGATAACTCGTATAATTATATAGTTTTTAGTTATGTTTTATTATTGTTTTGTGTCAAATACGAGTTATTATTGTTTAGTCTAATTGTGTTTATGATCTTTTATATTTTTATGTAATTTGGTGTTTTTCACAAGTTTCTTTGAGTGATTTCAGATTACTAGAATTAAGGGCAAATCCAGTTCAGTTCCAGTTCCGACACCGTTTGCCATATCAGCTATATCTCGAGTTTCACTGAAGCAATAAGGCTTAAATTTGTATCCGTGCAAAGCTAAGAGGCATATCTATCTTTTTCATGTTTTACACTTCTTGAAACGGAGTCGTTTTCCCTAGCGAAATCGACCATCAAGTTGGCTGATGTGCAATGACGTCTGTGCTGACCTGTTTTCGTATTTTGCCCATATCTTCTTATCCACATCAGCAAATGAGCTGATTCCAACGGCTATGGATCCGTAACTGATAGGGGTATATTTTTCTAGAAGACAATTTTATCAGATCAAGCCTTCAACATTGACAAAATCGACCATCAAGCTGGCTGATCAGAATTGTCATACAATATGACGAAAATTGTTAGAAAAATGCACCCACCTATTATACCTACCTTTGAAATTTGTAAAGCTTGTCTCTTGTCATTTAGCCCTCCAAAATGTGTATAAATAGAGGGCCTTGGATGAGTATTGGGATACATTATACATTGGTAGGATATTAGCCATTATAATAAAATTCTCTAAGTTTTCTTCTTCTTTCCTTTCTCTAGTTTTCTTTTTTTATTTACTTATGCTTCTTACATTTCTTTTCATTTTATTCATATCTAGTATGTGTTGCTAATCATATTGTTGAGGTGATGAGGTGAAGCTTTTGGTAAATGCTAAGGTTAGTCTCTTAAACATGAGCTAAAATGAATCATCATTTATAAACACTAGTATAGATAATATTTTCTTTTGGTTTAAAATCATACTTGCAAAGTAGAGATCTTGATTCATTATTGACAATGAAAATGGCACAGTAAATGCTTGGTTTCATAACCTTGATTTGTTGTAGACATATACCTTGGCATAAGGAATGCTTGGACTCTTTTTATGAGTTTTGAGGACACCAAATGAACATAATATCATATGCTATGGACGTTGGACAATTTGGACTGAATTGCTAAACCTTCCGATTGGAACCTCCTTTATGTGTGGATTTCAATTGTGTAATAAAACAAGATTAATCTTAGCATAACACCAAGAGTGGATTCTCTAACCTCAACATCTTTTTTTATTGTTTTTTATATCTTGTTTAATTTCTTTTATATTTTGTTTATTTTGTTCTCTAATATCTTGTTTATCTTATTTTGTTGTTGATTCCCTAATATCTTGTTTACTTTCTTTGTCTTATATATTTATAAACTTATACTTACTAATACGCTTCCCTGTGGTTCGACCTCGGACACCCGAGAATTTATTACTTGAACATAACCTGCACTTGGGTTTACAACTCTTAATTGAGTCTCCATCAGAGAGTAGAGTAGAGTTGAGTATGTGTTAGAGCTAAATTGTTGAAGCAAATACTCTGTGTTTATAGAGTAATTCGGTATTGTGTTGAGTTGTGAGTTCAGTGCTTGTGTAGCACCTTGAATTCTGTATATGTTTGTACTCTAAACTCCATTAATACAAAGCTTCAAGCTCCTCCTCCCGTGGACGTAGGCACAGTTGCCGAACCACGTAAAATATCGGTGTTTTTTCAGTGTGTTTAAATCGGTTTTAGTAATATCAATTCGCTTCCGCACAACAAATTGGTATCAGAGCCAATTTTTACGTAAAACCGAGTTTGTTCGATTCTGTCCGTTTTTCAAAAGTGCTCCAATTTGTGTTTTGAAAATACCAGGTTGAAGAGGTCGTCGAGAGGAGTGCAGCAGAATCAACCGGAGCGCCAGAAGCCGCCGCACGCGCCGCCACGCGCCGCCAGAAGAGGAGCTCACGCGCCCCACGCGCCCACGCGCCGCACGCGCCTCTGGAGGTTGAAGACGCGTGAAACCCACGCGCCACACGCGCCGCACGCGCCAGCCAGAGGTTGAAGACGAGTGGGCCTCACGCGCCCCACGCGCCGGTGAGCCAGCAGCCTTCACGCGCCCACGCGCCGCCGCACGCGCCCCACGCGCCGCCGCAGCTCCGACCAATTTTTTCGGGCTATTTTTTGAGCCGTTTCAGAACACTATTCCGAGACTTTTCCGAGCCGGTTGATCTAAACCGAGTCCATTTCGAGCCACTTGTAGCAGAATATTCGCAGAATATTCACCGTGTGTCCAAAATTTACACAGTTGGACCCGTTCCTGGCTATTTCGACTATTCCGGACTCAACCGCGGCATCCGTTTTTCCATACAGGTACCGAAAAAACACTTTGTTGGTAATTTTGTTTTATTACCATGGCAGAATCATTAGA
Organism: Fremontodendron californicum; assembly: GCA_030761205.1. Lineage (NCBI taxonomy): Eukaryota > Viridiplantae > Streptophyta > Magnoliopsida > Malvales > Malvaceae > Fremontodendron > Fremontodendron californicum. The sequence continues at coordinate 6,227,369 of JAULJL010000010.1, forward strand.
GACACATGAAACAACCAGCAGCGCACGATCAAGTTCTTATATCAGAAAGAACTCGATGACCACTGCAAAGTTCGAGGTGGAGAAATATGATGGCACCACCAACTTTGGCATGTGGCAGTGCGAAGTTCAGGATCTGTTATTCCGAGAGGGTTCATATATCGCTCTGGAAGACAGGCCCAGAGATATTTCGGAAGATGACTGGAAATTTGTCAACCGTCAGGCTTGTGGCACAATCCGGTTATGCCTAGCCAAGGACCAGAAGTACTTTGTCATGAGAGAGAATAATGCAAAAACTCTCTGGAAACAACTTGAGGACAAGTACATGACAAAAAGCATGGAGAACAGACTCTATCTGAAGAAGAAGCTGTTCCACTTCCAGTATATGCAAGGTATCACCATGCAGGAGCATCTAGTAAGTTTTAACAAAATCCTCGCTGATCTTGAAAATCTAGATGCAAATATCTCTGATGAAGATAAGGCTCTTACTCTGTTAAATTCCTTGCCTGATAGCTATGATCATTTAACCACTACACTGTTGTATGGTAAAAATGATATAGAATATGTTAATGTTTGTAATGCTCTGGTGAATAATGAGTATCGGAAAAAGGATCAGCATGATCACCAGAATACTACACCAGAAGCTTTAACTGTGTACAGAGGCAGGACGAGCAACCAAGGAGCCGGAGAAAACAAGCGAGGTAAATCCCGCTCAAGGAGGGGATCATCAAGAACACGACTCTCGAGGGATGAGTGTGCCTTTTGCCATGAGAAAGGGCATTGGAGGAATAACTGTCCCAACATGGAGAGGTCGATTGTGAGTGTAGCTCAAGAATCTGAGGGAGAGGAAGACTCTGCATTTACGATTTCCACAACAACACACTCTTCAGATCAATGGATTCTGGATTCCGGATGTTCCTACCATATGTGTCCGAACCGGAAGTGGTTCTCAAACTTCAAAGAGTTTGATGGAGGGATTGTCCATATGGGCAATGACAATACTTGTCACACTAGAGGCATCGGAACGATCCGACTGAAAATGCATGACGGTACAATCAGACAACTTACAGACGTAAGGTATGTCCCTGATCTCAAGAAGAACCTCATATCACTGGGGGTCTTAGACTCAAATGGTTACAAGGTGACCATTCAGAATGGAGTCCTGAGAGTTGTACGTGGAGCATTCTTAGCAATGAAGGGTTATATGAAGGGAAATCTGTATCTCCTTGACAGAGAAACCGTGACAGGCAGAGCAGCAGCCTCTCACAGAATGATGGGATAATCCGACACTTCACTGTTCCTAGCACTCCCCAGCAGAATGGAGTTGCAGAAAGGATGAACCGAACTTTGGTTGATAAAGTTCGCTGCATGTTATCCCAGTCGAGCTTGAGCAAAGCATTTTTGGGTGGAGGCTTTATTGTTCGCCTCCCACATTATCAACAGACTAACCTCCACCGCAATTGATGGGAAGACTCCCATAGAGGTGTAGTCCAGATATTCTGCCATTGAATATGATCGGCTTCGTAGTTACGGATGCAAAACTGGATCCTAGAGCCAAGAAAGCTGTCTTCATGGGCTTTAGTGAAGGAGTAAAAGCAGTCCGATTGTGGAACCTTGAGTCAAAGAAAGTCATCGTAAGCCGAGATGTTGCCTTTGACGAATCTGTAATGCTGAAACTGTCAACTCCAGAGAATGTGAACCAAGATTCTCTAAAGCAGGTGGAGTTTGAATCAGAAGATGCTGGTCAAAATTCAGATGAATCTGAACCAGAATCTGATGACACCTTAAACTGAAGTGGAGGAGTCATCCCCGGAAATCTTTCAGCAATTTGAATCAGTTGTCACCAGTAGACCGAATAGACATATTCGGAAACCTGCTCGATACACAGACGTGGTGGCATACGCCCTTCCAGTAATTGATGATGATGTTCTGATCAATTACAAAGAAGCTGTAAACAGCCCTGAGCATGCCCAGTGGAAGGAGGCGATCAGACTTGGAAGTTGGTTCCACTTCCAACACTCAAGAGATCAATTGAGTGCAAATGAATCTTTGCCAAAAAGGAGGGTGCTACCGGCAAAGACAGCATCAGATACAAAGCCAGATTGGTAGCCAAAGGTTAGACTCAAAAAGAAGGAATAGACTACAATGAGGTATTTTCACCTGTTGTTAAGCATGCATCTATTCGGATCTTATTGGCTTTAGTAGCACTGTATAACCTAGAGATAGTTCAACTTGATGTAAAAACTGCATTCCTCCATGGTTCCGTAGAGGAGGAAATTTGTATGACTCAACCAGATGGTTCTGGAGTCCCCGGTCGCAGAGATTACAAAAGCAAGTTGAACCGATCACAGTATGGTCTGAAACAATCCCGTGACAGCTGTACAAACGGTTGGACTGTTTCATGACAGGATGAAAAGTACACACACAGTCAATTTGATCACTGTGTTTATTTCCGGAAACTTCAAGATGGATCATTTGTCTATCTGCTGAAAAAAGCAAGGTGGAGATCGACAGGCTGAAGGCTCAACTGAGCTCAGAGTTCGAGATGATCTTGGAGAAACTAAGAAAATTCCTGGGAAGTAGACAGAAAAAATTGACTCAGGCTCAGTGCATTGATGAATCATGCCAATGCAGTAGGTGCCCTGATATGTGAGTAATGGTGTGTACATTTGAAGGAGAAAGGAGGAAGCTCTGATCTGTGAATTCTCTGTGGATTCTCGCCAAGGTGGAGATTGTTGGAATATGGCTCAAAATATGGCTCAAAGTCACATAGGTGGCTTACCACCATTATTGGAGCTACCACTTGCACCACTTGCACCACCAATAATGGAAGCTACCACTTGCAAATGGATGGTGGCTATGGTGGCTACCACTTGCAAAGTGTTCACACCAAGATAGGTGGTGGAAGGTGGCTATGGTGGCTGCCACTTGCTTAGTGTTCACACCTTGATATTATGGCTATAAATAGCCATGTAGAGATGAGAGAGTAGAGTAGAGTTGAGTATGTGTTAGAGCTAAATTGTTGAAGCAAATACTCTGTGTTTATAGAGTAATTCGGTATTGTGTTGAGTTGTGAGTTCAGTGCTTGTGTAGCACCTTGAATTCTGTATATGTTTGTACTCTAAACTCCATTAATACAAAGCTTCAAGCTCCTCCTCCCGTGGACGTAGGCACAGTTGCCGAACCACGTAAAATATCGGTGTTTTTTCAGTGTATTTAAATCGGTTTTAGTAATATCAATTCGCTTCCGCACAACACTTTCGGTCGAGCCAGCTTTCCTTTTCTAACCACCGCCTTTTTCTTTAACTAGCTAATAGGAAAACACCTCATTTTCAAAACAAAAAAAAAAAGTTTTGCATTAGAAATGTGAGTTGAGAATCAAAATAAAATTTATTTTATGATTTTCTTTGTGTGGTTGAATCTTCATAAAATTGTGACGCCAACACATAGCCATCCTTAGTGGCAAGCCACTTTAGATTGTACTTTGAGAATAACCCCACAAATAGGAAAAAAAGGATAGGAAGTGCAATTGTGTGACGTTATCTTCTGTTTGTTCAAACAATTTAAACAAATCAAATTAATTAATCGGTGTTTAATAATATTGATTGAAGTAATATATATATATATAATTAATGTATTATATTTTTGAATTTAATAAAAATAATCTATTAAATATAAAATATTTATTAAAATAATAAATAAATAATTTTTATATAGAAATCAATTAAGTGAATTTAAATAAAGAATACCAAAAAAATAAAAATCACTAAGGAATCAGCCAACCATTGGATTGCACCACCCAACTATCATTGCTACTTTACACATATCATTGGCACCCCACACCTTACTATATACCTATAATAATAATAATAATAATAATTTAAACTTATCCTCTCTTCAACCATTTGAATCTTTTCTTCCTACTAGATTATCCATACTTGCATATATATAATTAATTCTTACTACTATATATTATTCTTTTAATCTACCCATGTATGCTTTACTTATTGTTGCTCTAGTTGGCTCTAATTAAACATTAATTGGTCCTGCAAAACAAAGTTTTGAAAATGTCTTTTCAAAAGTTGCTTAACTATGTGAAGAAGGGAAGTGTGGGAGGAGAAACATTTTTCAAATTTCAAGATAGCAAATGGAATGTCTTCTTTTTCCTTTTTTTTTTTCAAGTATAAATTTAAAAAATGGCTAATTTGAATTCAATTCCTTGAGTAGAATATATATATATATATATATTATATAATATTTATCATGGAATCAAATGTTCAAGCGTCGATTAGAATTGTCTTTGGTTTAAAAACTTTAATCCTCACATAGGCAAACAATTGTAGTCACATCCAATTCATATATTGTATTTTAGGTCATATTTTGAAATGTGAAATAAATCACCAATTGATATTAATATTCCTGTAATCAGAGTTCAATCTTTGACAGTCATTTAATACAAAACTTTATATTATGTTAATTCATATAAGTATAATTATAAAACCTACTCACTTATATTAGATATACATGGAATTCATGAAGAAGTCTAATACCATGAAAAATAGGAGAGGAATTGTCCTAACAATGGGGGCAACAAATTAAAGTAATTGGAATCGGAGGACCTTGATATATATATATATATATATATATATATATATATATATATATATTGATAATTCGGGAATGAGGAATTCGAACCTAGCTCCATATTCCTAAATGTATAAAAGAATTGGGTTTTGTTTAAAGTAATTCCTAAGGCAACTTGCCAATTAACAAACTTGTAATTTCCAAAATGGAATAGATTCGGAATTTGTCTACTCTACGGCCTAACTTAAGGTATTCCATCCTTGATTGTGTCGTTCATTCTCAAATTGAAATGGTAACTTTTGAAATTGGACTTAATTCGAATGGTTCATCCACTTGTGAATTAATTCAGTGTATGGATTCGATTTTCAGTACTTGCAAATAAATTTGTTCATGGGTCAGGTCGGGCCGCAGTCCGAAAAAGACTTTTTCCCTTACTCAAACCTGACCCTAGGCGAGCTCAGGTCGGCCCAGTTTACTATTCATAATATTAATAAAATTAAAAAATCATTTTTATATTAATATTAATATATTTTATAATTAAATTTAAATAAAAGGTAATTTTTTATTGATTAAACAATAATCCTGACTGATCCGGATCATAAAAACTCTTGCCCAGCCCGGCCTAATACGAGTCGGGCCGGGCGGACTATCCGATTTATGAGTAGGTCTATTTGCAAATTAATCTTCTCCAATTATAAAGTTTGACCTTTTTTTTTGGTACAAAGGAGGCCATATTTTGAAAGTAAAGGAAGGAATTGCAAATGCTAAAATTCGAACTCCAAACCTGCTGGATGTCACTTCTTAAGAGTGGCTGTATGAACCAACTAAACTAAATTTCGGATTCAACTTTGATCTCTTTCGTACCAAAAAAATGGAATGATCTTTTTTTTTTTTTTTTGTACGTATAATTTTTTATTAGAAAATGAGGCGTAACTTTCTCTTGAGCATCCCTCAAATCTCAACATTGCATCCTTAATTTGAACTCTAAACTTCCGAATTGAAGTTTCAAGGTATAATCGTTGAAGTATTCCCTTGTGAATAAAAGAAAAAAAGAGGAAAAGTTGTAGTAATGCAATAAAATAAACAATTAGTTGGATATGTTGAGTCTGAGCTTTGTCCCCTATAAGATATGAAGGGGCAATGCGATGAGAAGAAGGGTCAAAGAACTCACGTGACTGCAGATAGCAACTTAATCGTATTTCAGGGTCAAGAACTCACATGATTAGCAGTGGTCTCCACAATGGGATTTGTTTCTTCCTTTCTTCCTTCCTTCTTTTATTTATTTATTTATTTATTTATTAATTTATGAAAATTATCTGATACATCGTTTGAGAAGAATTTTAAAATTTATAAATAAAATTAATAAAATGATATATATTTTTAAGTATATTAAAAAAATAAAAAAATTACTTAAAAAATTAAGTGAAACATATAGTAATTTCTTATTTCTGTTTATGAAATTAAATTTTTTTTACTATCAATGAATAACAAAAGAACTCTTTATTTATTTATACTATATTAAAAGGGCTTATTGAGTTAGTATCACGAGTTAATTAGATACCAATGTAGTTAATAAAATTAGTTAAAGACTTAAAAGAAATTATAAACAATAATATAAAATTAAAGATAATTATGTCTTTTTTATATCTAAAAAACTATCACTAACCAAATTTTTTAAGCATAATTTTTTTACTCACATTTTTTTCTTATCCATCAAATAGCGATTGTATCATAATCTAGTTTTTTAATAAAGGTTTGAATTACCAATACTTTAACCCTAATTTAGGTATAGGTTTAAACAAAGCAAGCATTGCCCATTATTTATATAATTTGCCTGCCGAGAATACCAATTTTTTTTAAGAAAAAAAAAAATTGGGGGTAAAGCATGTGCTTTTATCACATGCAAAATAAGAGGAGCTTTATTAAGAGAAAAAGATCATTTTGTACACCTTTTTTATACATCCTTGTCCTTGTCCTTTTCTTTTTCTTTTTTATTTTCATTATTATTTCCTTAACATAATAAAAACCAACCTTAAAAGAGAAGATCAGATCATTCACAAGCAAGTTGTTAAACATTCAATCTTAAAATTAATTAACATTAAGTGATGAGATTCAATTTAAATATAAAATTACAAACAACGTAAATGTAGACACCTTTTGTTTGGGTCCCTTAAATAAGATAAATTCTCCTTTTCAACTTTCAGGAGTGCAAGGAAACTTCCATCATTTCTCAGATGGGTCTCCAAAATTTTGATTCGAAGGTCAACACAAAAAGTCAACTTCAGAAAAAGTTAAATTTTAAAAAGTCAACTTAAAAAAGTCAACCATTAAAAAGTCAACTCTCAGTTAAAGTCAAGATTCGAAATTGAATTGAATAATGGTGAAGGAATTTTGATAATCAGAGGTCTACAACGAAAGATAGAGAGTTGAAAGACAGGTTAAAAAATTCAGTGTAGAAAAATACCTAATTTTGCAAATTTGGGAAAAAGCGCGTAAACGATCTAATTGGACGAAATAGGAGGTTCTAAATGGAATAAGATCAATAAATATAGATATTGGAAGGTTCAATTTTGAAGCGGAGTTGAAGGAAGAATTAGTTGGAAGAGAAAAAGGAAAATAAAGATTGAATGGATAAATAGGAAATTTACAAATTTGGAGAAAACTGCAGAGATGGTCCGATTCAGTGAAATTGAAGCCCCCAGTTGATAAAGGATAAATAAATAAAAATATCTCAAGTCCCAATTTGAAGTGGATCCAAGGAAGAGCCGGTTGGAGGAAAAACGAAAAAACAAGAAAATTTCCAATAAAAAGGAAAAGGGGGAAACTAAATCGGAGAGGAATTCAGATGTAAAAATTGGGCATTTTCGGACCAACTCCAATTAAATATATAACAAAGGCAATGGAAAAAGAAAATCCGGAAATTGGGCCCATTTTGAGTAAAACTGAGGTTTTCAGATGTTAAAGGGCAATTTTGAAAAATCCGGAAAAAATAGAATCTGAGCTTGAAAAATTATGAAAACTTTCAGATCTGAGTTTTATATTTTATGGAAGGGATTGGAGAAGAACAATCTAGAATTGGAGCTCAAATGGAAAAAGATAAAGTTCGGGTCCACTAATCCGAAATTTCATGAGAAAATTCCATAACAAATAGAAAACGAGCTCAAAAAATTATGAAAACTTTCAGATCTGAGTTTTATATTTTATGGAAGGGATTAGAGAATAAAAATCCAAAATCGGAACTCAAATGAAAAAAGACAAAGTTTGGGTGCACTAATCCAAAATTTCAAGAGAAAATTTTTGGGAAAAATAAAAAACGAGCTCGAAAAATTGTGAAAAACTTTCAGATCTGAGTTTTATATTTTATAGAAGGGATTGGAGAAGGAAAATTCGAAATCGGAGCTCAAATGGAAAAAGACAAAGTTTGGGAGGCACTAAACTGAAACTTTAGAGAAAAATCCAAGAAAATAGAATCTGAGCTCGAAAAATTATGAAAACTTTCAGAACTGAGTTTTATACTAGATGGGATGGATTGGAAAAGAAAAATTCAAAATTGGAGTCCATTTGTAATTAAATTAAGTTTGGGGGCCAAAATGTAATTTTACTAAAAAACCGAAAAGGGTCATTTTGCAAATAAAAAAGAGGAATGGCTTGGAAATTTCCAAACCATTTTCGTCTAGCCTGCTGATTAGAAGAGGGGGTGTGATCATCTTGAATCAAATGGCCAAGATTGAATAGTAATATGACATTTTTAAGAAATGACAAGATTCTCCACTACTTGCCTACATGACATTTTTGGCCAATGAGAGGTCTCCAAATTGCAATGCCATGTGAAGGCTATGAGATGATGCCAAGTATAATTAAAAATGCCACATATGAAGATATTTTAATAGTAAGCCATATGATCATGACAAGTGGCTTAAATATTTTGTAGAGATAGGAGACAAGAATAATCTAGGTGGCATTATTGGCCAATGAGAGACTAGAAAACCCTTAATTTAAGGGAAGTATCATGCAAATACGGGACAAGCACCCTTAATTTAAGGAAAGCATCATGCAAGGAGGAGACATTTTTTAGCCATGTGGCAAGGATGTTGGAGGAGTATGCAAAGCATGACAAAGGGCAAAAAAATAAAACACACTCTCATATAGTATATCAAAGGGCCGGCCAAGAGGAAAAAGATGGGGATTCATTTTTTTTTCTTGAAGGCATTTCACTACACTCTTGGAGGAGAAAAGGAGAAAAAGAAAAAAGAGAGAAAAATGGAGAAAGAAGGAGAATTTGGAGAGCTTGATTTGGACAGCAATTGTTAGGTTGCTATTCCCTCTCTTCTTCTTCAATTATTTTCTTTGATATCATGTTCTTTTCCTTCTCTTTTTCCATATGATTTGTTAACTTTTTGTTGAATAAAAGATTTTTAAAAATAAATTTTAAAGGTTTTATCTCCTTTATTCATTACAAAATAACCAAGTTGACAAAAAATTTTACACTTTTTTTTGCCTTAGCCGAAACCTAGGGGGCCTTTTTGTGCTTGTTTTTGCTTGATTATTCTTGGTTGTTTGTTTGTTCATATTTTTAACTCATGATTGATTCATTGTCATATGTTTGTTGGCTGTAAAATCATGCATTTCATGCCATTTTCAACTAGGTTTTTGGCTAACATCAACCAATGATCTCTAGCCAAAACTTTGTCTATACTAGTTGAAAAAATGATAGTTTAAGTTGGATATTCTGACTTTTGGATTTTTTTTTCACTACTAATTTTTCATCAAAATAAAATGATTTTTTTACCACATGTAGTAGACCTTTATAGGATGACCTAATATTTTTTCCAAGATTTTTAGATTTTTTTTATCAAGGTTGAAAAAATGGTTTTAGATAAAATAGATTTTAGCTCACTATTCTGACTTTGGTAAAAATTCGGTCAAAGCATCCTTGGTACAAAAATTAAGATAATTTTTTCCCATGGATACCATCAAGTCTCAAGTATATAATGATTTTTCCAGAATTTTTTTTAATTTTTTTATGAAGGGTAAAAAAATAGTTTTTCAAAACTGATTTTGGGAGTCAGAATATTTTTTTGTTTTTATTTGTATACAAGGAAGGGGCTGATTTGAGTCTTTGGTTACTGTCTTAGGTTGATTTCCATGTCATTTCAAGAATAAAAATTTATTTTACAAAAATCGGGTCGAGGATGGTCAACCCGGGTTTCAAAAATAGGAGAAACTAGAGCTTGCTTTAGGGGGGTTCAGCCAAGGCCTTCTTTTGCTCCAAAAATTCAAATTTTTTAAATCCAAGCCCAATTCGGTTTTGAAAATCCAATTTAAGTTTCTTCCAAAGATAGTCGGATACCTTTTTAGGTATACGAATGTCCTTACTTCAAGAAAGAAATATATTTTCATGCATTGCATTTTTAAAATATTTTTATTTAATTCAGCATAAAAACGTGCTTCTCGGTTTCTTAAACATTTGGCGAGAATTAGTTCCTAATCTTTGCCGGGAAGTTTAGGAAATCATTCAACGCACGTGGTTATAAAATTGCAAGGCACGGACTTTTGTTTTATTCAGAATCATATAAATATCATATGAAATAATTATTTTTCAAGCTTTGCCGGATTTGTCGGAGAGCACAGTAATATTTTTCGACATATGCCATTTATGTGATTCCTCACATGAAGAATCCATTTCAAAATAATGATGTGTGCATGTGAGCATGATGTGATTATGATTTTTTTATGATGGTGTCATTTAGTGATTTTTGCCATGTCAAGCATGCCATGCCATACCATGTCATTCATTCATATGCTATGTCATTTAGAATTTGCCATGTCATTCATGCATATGCCATATCATTTAGATAATGCTATGTCATTCATTCACATGCTATGTCATTCATTCATGTGCCATGTCATTTGGATTTTGCCAGGTCAAGCATGTCATATTATTCATTCATATGCCATGCCATTTAATCATGTGCCATGTCATTCTTTCTTTATACCATGTCATTTAGATTTTTTGTCATGTCAAGCATGCCATTTCATTATTTCTTTTGCCATGTCATAATAAAATATTTGTCATGCCATGATAATATGCATGTTTGTTTAATTTTTATCTTAGCAACATTTTTGCATATTCATGATCATTTTTTGTGATTTTTAATATAAAAAATAAACACAAATAATATTTTTTTTTCAAATCAAGATCATTCCCGAGTTAAAATAATTCATGAGTTCTCTTTTGGGTCTGTCGGGAGGATATCATCAATTATATTTAATATTGGAATATCTTTTTCAAAAACGAGGGTAATTCGGAGAATTTCAAAATCAAGGAAAAATTTCATGTTTTGCCGAGTTTGTCGAAAAATATAAAACAATTTATGTTAATAAATTCAAGATCATTTTCAAAATAAATATGAATTTTTTTTAAGGAAATTATTTTAAAACCCCAAATTTAAAATCGACTTTTCACCAAGACTCAAGATAACGCATGACTAATAAGGTACCGTTTTATACGGGCGTTGTGGAGGTGCTAATCCTTACCCGCACGTAACTGACTCCCGAACCCGCACTTGTTTTCTCTGGTTCAAAGCACAGATTTCAAAATTGATTTTAAAATTCTTTTATAAAAACCGATTTTAATAGGTAGCAGATCACACCTAGCCAAAAAAAGATTTGGTGGCGACTCCATTTCTTTCACGATGTCGTTTTCACACCCTCAACCTTTAATTTAGAGGAATTAAGTCGTCTTTTCCTCTATTTTTTCAATGTCACACTCTTTAATGAATGGCCGATTGTCCCCACGACGGGATCATATTTTTTAGACTTTTTTTGAGGAGGTTGCGACAATAAGATTTAATCAATATGAAATAACACCACTTTAACACAAACAAGCTAATAAGCCATTTTAGTTTTAATTTTATTTTTATTCAATGCTACGCTTGCTCATTGGTCATATTCAAAAGTATAAAACTTTTTTATTAATTCCTTTTTTTTTATAGCCATTGTATAATTGCTTAAAGATATCTTATATGTATCATTTGCTTAAAGAAATCTACAACATTCGGATTTCAATTCATCATGTTCATGTAAAAATGTTATCCATATGACATAAAATAAAAATGGTGCTTTATCACATACAAAATTCCTTTATACTACAAGCAAATTAAAAGTGACATTCATAATCTTAAAAAAGTTGAGACTTGACACAATCAAATAAAAAAAAAAAAACAAGAACCAAATACTATTTAAGTCGAGGTCTATTTTGGTTCTACAAAGATTTACTTTTTTATTTCTCCAATTTAAAAAACTTTAATTTTTTCATATAGCTCAAGAATTGTTTATAATATAAATATTTTCTAACTCTTTAAACAAGATTCAATTTTTTTTTGGGACAAATTTGAAAAACATACCATCAACAATACAATAATTGTTAAATGGTATAATAAGTAAGAATTATTTGAAAAAGAAAAATGAAAAAATAAAAAATTGTTAGAAAGGAAATTGTAAAGACAAAATTACCTTTGATAAAAAAAACCTTCTCCTCCCTTCTCCTCTTATTTTTTAATTTGCTTTTTTAATTAAAAAATAAAATTTGATTTTTTTTTAATTTTAAAAAATAAATATTTAAATATTTTTTATTTTACTTTTTTAATTAAAAAATTTTAAAAAATAAAAAATAATAAAAATAATAGTTTTAAAATTAAAATTTTTTATTTTTTAAAATTTTAAAAAAATAAATATTTAAATATTTAATTTTTTAATTTTATTTTCAATTAAAATTTTTAAAAAAATAATATTTTCTTAATGGAAGGAGAAAGGAAAAAAAGATTTTTTCATTAAAGACAATTTTATCTTTACAATATCCTTTCTAATAATTTTTAACTTTTTCATTTTCTCTTTTTAAAATAATTGTAACATATTAAACTATTTAGGAATAAAGTGATTATTGAGTATATGTTTTTCAAATTTTTTTTTTTTTGAGTATTATAACAAATTGCAGGTTATAAAATCAACATAATAAACCTGTTTATGAGTCGAACTAAAACAAGATACTAACAGAGTGATTATGCAAGCTCAAGACTTAGAGAAAAATGTGCTGATTTAATATTTGTATTTTTCCCCTTATATTGGGAATGTTGTTCCAATTGTTTGATGCTATTTTAGGCTAGCATAAAGTTACACTCTTATTTGGATGAATAAACAAATTGATTTATTCAAAAAAAAAATTTCTCTAAATTAAAAAAATAAACTTTTTTAAAATTTTAATTCCTACCCTTATAGAATCTTAGTATTTCAAATGAACCCAAAAATTAGAGGTGGCAAAATGAACCCGAACCCGAAAACCCGCCCAGAAAAACCCGAACCCGAACCCGCCCAAACCCGATTTGACTAAAAAGTCAAAAACCCGAACCCGAAAAAGCCCGAACCCGAATGGGCCCGAACCCGAATGGACCCGAACCCGAATGGGCCCGAACCCGAATGGACCCAAACCCGAATGGACCCGAACCCGAATAGGCCCGAACCCGAATGAGCCCGAACCCGAATGAGCCCGAACCCGAATGGACCCGAACCCGAGACCGTCCCGAACCCGAATTTAATACTAAAAATAAAAATAAACAAATTGCAATTATTTTTTTTTACAAAGAAATAACTTTAATTATTAATTTTATTCTAATTTTTTTTAATAATTTAATTAAAATTTAAAATTTAATATATTATATATATATATTATGAAATAATAATTTTATCAAAAAGTAAATTATATTTTGTACTTATAAGTTATAACTTTAACGTCTCATATCATGATGAATTTACAATCTAAATATTTTAAATTCTTGAAAATTTTAAAGATGTGAAAAAAAATTTGACAATAATTCAATTAATCTATAAGGGTAAAAAAATTGACAATAATTCAATTATTTTGGCCTTTTGGGTTATACTTAGACCTGCTCACGGGCCGGGCCTGGGCAGGATATTTTGTGTTCCGGGCCGGCCCGGAACAGTAATTTTTATTATAATATTATTTTATTTAATTTTAATTATAAAAAAATAAAAAAAAATAAAAAAAATTATTTTTTTTATTCCAATGAACAGTGTTTCGGGCCTAAACGGGCGGGCCGGGCCGACCCAGGGCCAGGCCTGGGCAGAGAAAATAAAAAAAAACTGGGTAGGGTGGGTTTAATTGGATTATGGCTTTCATGTGATTTTATTTTAGCGGGTGGATTTAATGGGGTTTTGGGTTTTATGGCCTTTTGGTTTTGGGTATATTTATTATATATTAATAAATAATCATATTAATTATATATTTATTACGTATAATTTAAATATAAATTATATTTTTTAGTACTACTTTATAATTTATACTTTATACTGATGAAAAAAATATAAGTACTCGATATATATATATATATATCTTGACTATAAGCATAAATTTTTTGCATTTTATAAGTATATAAACGAATAGATGAAGGCCAGGATTTATTTTTAAAAGTTTTTTATTTTATAGTGAATATAAATTATAATGTATTTATATTTTGAAATTCGAGCTCATCAAATCAATTATTTTAAATATCAATATATTAATTTATAATATATCATATTTTTTATAATAAATTATTTCAAAATTTGATTTTATATAACAAATTAATTTCTTATTCTTTTGGTGCTAACAAATATTAATTTTAAAAAATAAATATAATTAAAAATATCATATAATAGCAAAAGTATAAAAATAAAATTAATAATAATAATAAATTAATAATTTGTTTTTAGATATAAATATTTAAATTACGTAAAAATGATTACATCTAATATAAAATAAAATAATGTAAAACATACCCGTACCCAGATCGAACCCGAACCCAGACCGAACCCGAACGGGCCCGAACCCGAATGAGCCCGAACCCGAATGGGCCCGAACCCGAATGAGCCCGAACCCGAATGAGCCCGAACCCGAATGGACCCGAACCCGAATGAGCCCGAACCCAGATGGACCCGAACCCGAATGAGCCCGAACCCGAATGAGTCCGAACCCGAATAAACCCGAACCCGAATGAACCCGACCCGAACCCGACCCGAACCCGACCGAACCCGCCCAATTGCCACCTCTACCAAAAATAGTAATAAATCCTAATATTCTTTGTCTTTTTCACAAACTCGAAAAGTCAAAAATCAAAAACAGTTACCAACTTGCCATGCCACTACAAAAAGAATAAAACCAAACAAAACAAAGAAGTTTAAAAGTCCCAGTTCCACGCGCTTGATAGGCGAGTTAGTACACGCGTCAACTCCTTCTGCCGCAAAACACATTTTGCGTTGGACCTTTTCTACTTTCTTCCCCTTCCCCAGCCACGCTCTTAACCAGCGCTTGAACATCACTCTCTTTCTTTATCAACTTTCTAAAGACAAAAATTTTCGCCGGAAAAATGACGTGTGGTAACACGCAAAAGGAGTGTGCGTAGGTTAAGGGGGAAAGCTGCGTAGGATAAGAAGCCACCTGGTGCGCACATTAGCGATAGTGGAAAGATGACAAGTTTTTTTTTTAAATAATCAATAATAAAAAATTTCTGTTCTTTTTAAAATGTAAAAATTGTTAATTTTTTTTTGGTACAATGTAAAATTTGTTAATGGTAATGCTGTTGAGTGTTGACTCACTATAGATCACGAAAACACAAAGATAAGTAATAATTAAAAAAGAAAAATGATACGAAAGAATACAAAATAGTAGTAGAAAAAATTAATATAGTAAAAGAAAAAATATATAAAAATAAAAAATTTTGGGGAATAGTTTGAAGGGTGTTTTAAGGTGTCTTGTTCCGATTGGTGAAGGGAATGATGGGACGACTGAGGGTTTGGGAAGGAGGCGTTGCTTGTTGGATTTCAACTGGGTTTTTTTTTTTGCCGCTTCTGCTTTTTGCTGTTTTTGGACCTCCAATTTTAGCGGGAAACTTGTTCTAACGACCCTTTAAACAAAAGGTTGGTTTTGTTTTTGTTTTTGTTTTTGTTTTCTTTTTTTTTTTTTTAAAGAAATTTTTTTGTGGGTGTTTTCTGTTTGGTTGCCAGGAAAGCAGGGCAAAACCAACAGATAACATAGTACTCAAAAAACTTCTTTTTGAAGCTGGTTAAGTTGTTTAAACAAAGGGTTCTACTTCTTTCTTTCGTTTTTTAGTATTCTTGTTCTTCTTTGAATTAAAAGTTGTTTTTTTTTTTTTTTAATTTGAATTTTCCTATGTAATTTTTTTTTTCTTTCTCATAAGGTGGAAATTAGTAAAAGTAGTTATTTTTCTTTTTGGAGTTAAGAAAATGGATTTTCAGTTGAAAAAAAGTTATTGGGTAGCTTTTCTATTTTCCATCTTGTGCAATATTTTTTTTTTTTTTTTTTGTGTGGCTAATTTGATTAGTTCTGGGTTTAGCATTTAGTTATTAGTTATGCCTCTTTCGCTCTCTTTTATGGTCTTGGATGAAATGCTTTTGGTCTTCTTTTTTTTGAATTGTTTGGAATCTTCTTCCGAGGTGAAAACAGATGGAATAAATATAGATTATAGTGTTTTCTTTCATATTGGATTTTGTGAGTTTGATTGTTTTTTTTTTCTTATTTGTTGCTAATTTGCTATTGAGTGTCTCAAGTGGATGCTTTGAAATCCTCTTTATCCAGATTCACATGCAAAGTTTTGTATTTTTTGTTTTCTGGTTTACTTCTTCTCCTCTGTTTTAGTCGACCAGTGGCAATTTTAGTAGGACCTGCAATTGCTTCAGTGCGATCCAATCTAATTCTGAAGCAGAAGAAACTGTTTTTCTGCAAGTTTTTGTTAAATGGTTTGTGCATATTAGGAAGGTCCTATGGAAGAATTGCTAGTTTTGAATTTTTGATGGTAATGAAGAATTTTGGGAGAACAAATAGGTACACCAAGAACGCAAAAGACAAGCGAACAGTGAGCTCCTATAACGGCAAGAGTTGACAACTTAAGACTGAGCTGGATAGAGGAGAATGATATGCTAAGAGGGATGTCATGATTGGTGTTCAATCTTTTCTTACATTTGGATACAAATAATCTGAGTTCTCTGAGTAAGCACTAAATTCAAGTTGATTTTTGCATCATTGATTGCCCTTGAGTGGAGTTATAAATGACATGGGATCGGGAAGTTTAAAAAAATTCACCATCCATCCTTTATTCACTGTTTACTATAATCTATGACTACGCACTGCATTCATCTAGTGTTTCCAATGCCAATGTCACCATAGATTTATCTTCCTTAATTGCTAAGCTTCTATAAGGTCCGTATAGAAGAGGCTAACAGCAGATTCACAGTATTAAGTAACTTGAAAGGTTATTATGAAGTTACTTTTCAGCAGCAGGTAGTGGCAAAACTGAATTAGACTAGGGAGGGAATGGGAGCTTTAACTTTATAATAGAAAAGTAGGTCAAAGGGGGAAAACAGAAAGAAGAATACTCAAACCTGTATATATGGATAAACTATTGGCAGACAGGGAATGGTTATAAGGTAATAGGATTAGTTGCTTGCGGAAGTACGAGAATCCTGATTGTTGAAGCTGTTATAGGAGCTTGTCAATAATTCATTTGAAGATGAAACTGAAAGATCAAATTTTAGATTAAGACAATTCTTTTCTTTCTATTTTTTGGTATCTTTTACTTCTTTCTCATTGGTTCTGACAGTTAGGAACTACATTTTGTGTGTTTACTCTTGCATTAGTTTTCCTGAAGTACTAGCCAGTAAAAAAATTTAATGCATGCTTGTTTGAGTGCCATAGGAATAAGGAAGTAACTGTTATTGTTTTCTTTTTAGGATGTCTCTTCAATTCTTTAACTAAATTCCATGGTGCATTCAAGAGGTCACTCAGGCAGATTTCATGCCAAGTCCTTCATCCCAAATACTCATTCTATCCTTACCATGATGGGGCCATGTTTAACAAGCTCCTTTTTACTCTCTAATAAAACCAATAAAATGGTTACTTGAGATTTAAATCACGAATAATTGTTTTTCCTTATTTATTTTCAAAGAGATTTATATTGAAAATATGCCTCCCTCTCTTTTTTGCACAAGTAAATATGGATTATTTTTTAGAAAGAAACACCCACTATCTCTACTGGAACTCTTTTATTTTGCTTTCTCGCAGAGATAACTTTTTCTGGTGATCTAGTCATCAACATGATGTTTAGGAAATAAAAAACATGATCAATTAATACTCACTTTGAACATGCCATTTCTTCCTTAGTTAAACGTCTTTAGTTAGTGGTGGGTGATTCTCAATTTAGAATGTCAATTATCTGATTGTATTGTCTTAGAATATGTAGAAAACATAATAAGCTACAAATATTGCCTAACAAAGCAAACATAATATTTTCCATAGATTCCATTTGTTTGTGCTGTACCTTTGTCAATTGTAGTATTTTAAGGGGTTGTCAATTAAATTTTATAATCATCTTCTCTGTTGCTTGTCACGTGTTTGCTATTATACCTGTTCTTCTTACTGTTAGAGCAAAGCTTATACGTGTCTATGTCTTGTTTCCTTCCAGACCCTAAGCTCTCAAATGCCTCCTATATCAAGTTAACTTGTGCAAAACCTTCATCCATTATCAGTTCAAGAAGCATGAACTCTCCATCCAACCAGTTTGTACCTTCAAGAAGGATGGATATGTATGAGCCTATCCACCAGATTGGCATGTGGGGAGAAAATTTTAAGAGCAATGGCAATCCAAATACATCGGCATCAGTGATTGTCGAAGTGGATAACAAACTAGAGAATGAGGTGCAAATTTGGATATATTATTCTTTTCTTGGTAGTTAAAACACATTTATCTGATTTTGGAGATAAGTAACCTTTCTTATTTGAATTTTCCAGTCCGAGACTGCTTCACATGAAATGCTAGCACCTTCTAACAAGTATGACCAAGAAGCAACTAAACCTATCGATAAGGTAAGTGTGAATTGTACATGATGCTGTTTTTTTTACTTCTTTTCTCATTTTAATGGATATAAATATTGTTCTGGATAATGCTGTATGATATGGGATAGATTGTATCTATTGGTTTGTGAAAGATTCTCCTTTGGAATTTGAAAAAGATGGTACTTTTCAGTTCTAGACTTCTAGGTTCCATTCCTTTTTCCGCGATCATTTCCTGGCGCATGCCGATTTCAGCCATCCTTTGCACATTCTTTATCTTGCAAAAAAACAAGCTCTTGTTTTGCCATCTTAGATTTCTAGTGTAGTTTCCCGCTTTTTCTTCCCTCTGAAGTCTGAATCATATCCGGTGCGTGCTCACTTGTGTTTCCTAAAGAGTAGTCGCTCCCAGTGTTTACAAATATTGCAATCTGAAATGTGGTCAATGCATGAAGCTTTTAGTAATTTTTTTTTTTTTTAAAGATGAGTCTTGGAAATGCAATTGTGGTGTTTTTTCCATTAGTTCATGCTAATGGCATTGTTATTAGATGTTCTGTAATTTTCTAATGTGAGCATGGGGATTTTTATCTTCCACTAGCTAGCCACCTCTTCTTTTGTTAATTTCTAGGCTTATATAACTGTGTGCAGCTCAATGATGACCCACTTCTAATTCTTCAATTAACCTGCATATTATCTGAACAATCTAATTTAAATGGAAAAAGTATGTGTACCTCAAAGCAGTTTGATTTGTTAGCTGCTAAATTCATAGAATAAGTGTCATATTAATTGCTGTAAGTTTGTTGATGATCTGTTTTCCTTAACTAGCGGTATAATCTGTTTGTGCATTTTACCTTTAATATTTATAGATACAAAGACGTCTTGCACAAAACCGTGTGGCTGCTCGTAAAAGCCGTTTGCGTAAAAAGGTAAGATGGAAATGGATGTGCAGTGAAATAGATTGCCAGAATGCCACATGTGAATTTTTGTAATAACTAGATTTGGCATTCCCCTTCAGGCATATGTTCAACAGTTAGAAAATAGTCGTTTAAAGTTGATTCAATTGGAGGAAGAGCTTGAACGAGTGAGGCAACAGGTTTGAAGAAGATGGATATCATATTTTTCTTTTGTCATTTTAACAATGTTTAAAGCCACTAAAGCAATAAAACCTTTACAGCAGGGTCTTTATATGGGTGGTGGGTTAGAAGGTGGTCATCTTGGATTCTCTGGAGCAGTAAACTCAGGTTTGTTTGTAAAAATACTGGCAGTTACTGTTATTACTTTTGAACTCCTTGCTCCAACTATTGCTTTGTTTTGTTGAAATTTTATATGATTTTTTAGTTGTTTCAGTATCTGACCTTACAATTATGTCTTCTTTCTATTTTTATGTGGTTAGATTGATTTTCCACCTTCAAATTAAGTGTTAAATATTTTCAGAAATAAATAATGAGTTTAGAATTTGAAAATTGTTACTTACCAATTAGTTGAGGTAAAGGAACTCTCATCCTGGCCCCTGATACTTTATTTTTAAAACAAAATTTATTGGAACATATTCTCAACACAAAGGATACCCTAGTTGAAGTCATATATTGCTAATATTGTCCTTCTGATATCCTTATATTAGATACTTCTTATTTTCTATCTATTCTTTGTATTCTTTCTCCTCTAAAGATTTTTTTTTTGGTTGATAATTGACAATTTTTACTTCAAAAACCTAAAGAAGCAGAAAAATCTACTACATGCATGAAACAGTACAACACAATGTTCAAAACATCAAAAACAAACAAAACTAAATTCCTCTATCAAATGCCCCAGCTATTGCATAAAGTCCTGTTTGTAGATTTGAAGATTATAAATTCCTATCCGCAAGTCTTTTATGAGCACCAATGTGCACCCCAAAGTATTACACACCCTGCCTGCACCTTAGTGAAACCTGTACATGCTTCAAAAGAAACCAACATGAGCCGGCCATTTATTTTCTCTGAGAAAACATATTCAAACTTTTCTTGAATTGCAGCTGAATTTGTTTCCTCACAAGTAAAAAATCTCAACAAATTACACTTTGTTCATTTCACACCTTTTGACGAGAAAAACTGTTTCAACTTCTCTCAGCTCATCACATCTCTGGAGCCCACTGGGTACATAGGCTTTACCTATCTTTTGCTACCTCCTTTCATATGTACTTGAACATTATACAGCTTATTGTATGAATAAGCTATCAGAAACTACACTCTTATGATTGAAACTAATCTACATTTTTTTGTGTGTGATATAAAGGCATTTTAAATTGACAGTTAGTGTGTAATTGTCAGACCACCTTGAAATTTTCATGGTACGATATAAAGCTTCATTAACAACTCTCTGACGTGTTAAATGCGATCTTTCTGCAATAATTCCCTATGGTGCCTTCTTTTTTTTCACATGACAAGTTAATTTTTGTTCTTTTATGTTCAATGATTAGCTCATCTGAGGATTCTGCAGGGATTGCTGCATTTGAGATGGAATACGGACATTGGATGGAAGAACAAAACAGACAAATATGTGAACTGAGGACTGCTTTGAATGCCCATATAAGTGATATACAGCTTCGCATACTTGTGGAAAGTGGCATGAACCACTATTTTGAACTTTTCCGCATAAAATCAACTGCTGCCAAGACTGATGTTTTCTATGTGATGTCTGGTATGTGGAAAACATCAGCAGAGCGATTTTTCTCATGGATTGGAGGATTTCGCCCTTCAGAACTTCTTAAGGTGATGCATAATTTATTTTAATTAACTGTAGATCATGCATTCGTTTTTTTTTATATAGGTCTTTTGAGGGGAAGAATCTACAGCAAAGGGTCTAACTGCAAATTCTTTCTGCAGGGTGGCACTGATGAAAATTTAAATGAACGACTATATTATTTTGACTTGTCTATTGATGGATGTATGCACAAATAGTTTCTATGGATGTATGCTTACATCTTGTCTAACTTTTGGATTATTTTTGGAACAATGCTTGCTAAGCAAATCTCTTCTCTCTGTTTATCTTGCTTTTTCTGCAGTTAATAGGTTTGTCTATTTTGACTTTATCAAACATAGAGCCCTTTCTCTCTCCTTAATTGTCTGTATCCCTTTTGGTTAGAGAATTGCAATTCTATCTAATCCTTGCAATGTGTTTAACATTGCTGTGATATGTGACTCATCAATGGGATATTACATTCTTCAGAATGCTTTTCGGTTGATCTGGAAAGATCATTTATCACCGAAGAAATAGTTAGTTTCCTGGCACAAGCACTGCACTTGGCCAATTATAACCCTAATGATGGTTCTTTTTGGTCTTTCTGTCCACATGATTACAGCATCATTGAGCACATTGGTTAATCAATGCTTCTTTAACAAAGTAACACTGTACTCCCATGTTACTCGAAGGACATAATTTCTTGTATTTTTCATTGGAATCCTTGTCCAAGTTCTATTGCCAAATGTTGAATAATATTTGCTTGTGATTATATGTTGATTACAGGTGCTGGTGACTCAGCTTGACACCTTGACAGAACAGCAATTTTTGGAAGTTTGTAACCTGAAACAATCATGTCAGCAAGCTGAAGATGCCCTTTCCCAAGGTTTGGAGAAACTCCGGGAAACTGTGTCTGCCACTGTAGCATCTGGTCAACTGGGCGAAGGTAGTTACATTCCTCAGGTGGCTACTGCAATGCAGAAGTTAGAAGCTCTAGTCTGCTTTGTGAATCAGGTACTATTGCATCATCCCATGATGCCACACGAGTTTAATCCAAGAACTTTCCAGAATTTTTTTTTTCTTCTGTGTTTGCTCTTCTTTTCATAGTCCATATATTTTACCCATCAATTGGTTCTTTATCCATGCATTTGAAGTGAAATTATAATAGGTACATCAAGGAATTTTAAAATGATGTCTAACAACTATGTTACTTGGACTCAGGTGTAAGTGGCGGATATGGGTATGTGTCCGACACGGGTATATTCAATTTTTTCTAAGTTTTTCCATGTTTTTGGAGAGTCCTTGGAGGGTCCATGTCCGGATATGCGTCGGACATGGGTGTCGGACACGGGTACTTAAAGAAAAATGAAGAGTCGGAGCAACATAGTCTAACAATATATGTTGCACCCACTATGATGGGTAATATGGGTTACATAACATCCTTGGAATTTTCTAATTGTCTTATTTCAGAAAAACTAGGTTGGTGAGTACAACATGGTCTTATTTACCAAAATCGAGTTTAGGACAACTTGTATTAGAATCTAGGTAATAAAAGATTATTAATGTTTTAGAGACAAAAAAAGGGCATCTGAGTGATGTTTTCAAGTTTCATCTAATGTCAGATATTTTTCTATATGCAGGCTGACCACCTTCAGCAGGAAACGCTGCAGCAGATGTCTCGCATCCTAACAACTCGCCAGGCAGCTCAAGGCTTACTTGCTTTGGGAGAATACTTTCAACGTCTTCGGGCTTTGAGTACACTCTGGGCTACCCGTCCTCATGAGCCTGCCTAGCCTTACAGTAAAAGATCCTACATGCATGATGGTAGATGATTACTGCACGAACTGCGTTCCTGCATACAGAGGTGCCCTTTTGGTAAATGCCATATATAAACATAATTAGCATCAATTTATGCTGCTGACATTTTTTGAAGCAGCTTATCAGAAAACTGAGATCTGAGATGTTGTACATGTGGGTAGTTATTTTACCTAGGGGAAGGTTGTGATTAAATCAATTTTCAATGCTGTGTTGTACATTATCTATACTCTTGAAAGGATATATATAGGTTCTACATTTGAGTTATATACCAATTGAAACTTTCATTTAAAGTTTTTTTTGGTACAAAGGAAGTAGTAGCCTGAGAATAGGAGAAGGATTGCAAATGCTAGGATTCGAACCCCAAACTTGTTGGATGCAACCTCTTAAGGATAACTGCATGAACCAACTAGGCTAAACCTTGGGTTCAACTTTCATGTAAATTTCTATGAGTGTTGTTTCTGTATTATGAACATGAACAATGCATAATTGTCAAAAGCTGCTCATGTATTGGAACATTATTTGTATGTTAATAAAGCTTTATGTTGTTTTGACTCTTTATTTTTCTTGAAGTATCTGTGTCGGACACATATCCAGACATGGGTATGGGGATATGAATATGATCCTCCAAGGACCCTCCAAATACATGAAAATCTTGAAAAAAATTGAACATACTCATGTCCGACACTTACACCCGAGTCCAAGTAACATAGATAAAGCTTCACTTAGTATTAACTTTTTGGTTATTAAAACACTTCCAAGTTCCAATCTGAAAAGCAAAAAAAATTGTTTTCATTGTAGTGCTTGTTTGCAGGTTCATGGCCCAGGATTCTCTCCAGCAGTGCCCCGGCTTCAGTGCCTTGTATAGATGACACTGCCAGCTTTTTGAAGTTTGAAACCGATTTGGAACCTTGCCATGACTCTCAGAAATTAATTTGTTTGATCACAAAAAGAATCAGAAAAACTTTTTTTTTTTCTTTCTATTTTTTCCCTTTTTATCAGATTGTTTTTGTTAAAGCTGTAATTTGGTGTATCATTTGTATTTTTAATCAAATGTTATATTATTTTTTGTTATGGTTAGTTGTGATTTATAAATTCATGAGCAATTTATTCCTGGATTGGATACTATTTTTTTTTTTAGAAAAATATTGAGTCTTGATATATAAGTAATTTTTTGTCTGTAAAAAAGTGTACAAATTTATTATTAAAATTACAATCTTTTTTATAGTTCTTATCTTGTTTTTTTTTTTTTTGGCCAAATAGTTATCTTCTTGTTCAAGTTACTAAAAGATATGATGTTTCCAAAATGGATGAAAACTACTATCCTAATTTATTATTCCAATCAAAGTGACGATAAAACTAAATTGAAAGTTTTTTTTATGAAGGTCAAATAATCTAAATGATTCATTTTACTAGTTTCAGAAAAATTTTGTGCGTAGCTGCAATCAAAAGAAGGGTCATGTTATTCGGGTTTTTGTTTTTTATTTTTAAAAAATATTTGTATCTGATATCTATATTCGATATATATTTAGACATTAATATATAAATATGATCTTTCTAATATATGAAAAAAAAGTATATTTATGTCGGACATGTATTCGTATATAACACTCATCCTCGAGTTCGGGTAACATAAAAGAATGGGAATGTAGTTGCAAATGTGTGTTGAATTTTAGTGTTAAAATGGTTCAATTCCTCAGGTTTCCAATCAAATTCAAAAGGCATTCTTTTGTAATTTTTCTTTTTTCTTCCGAAAGAAGAAAAGCAGAGACGTAATTTAGATGAACATGAGTGGAGACATGAGATTTATTTGTTGTCTTGTACGCTTTACCAAATCAACAGCAGAGTAAACAAAAAGGAGTCCTTCCAGTTAGAGATGCTCATGTGCCGGGCCGCGGCTCTTTTTTTTTTTTTCTGTCCAGGTCCGTCCGTTTAGGTCCGAATCACTATTCATTTGAATAAAAAAATAATTTTTATTTTATTTTTTTTAATTAAAATTAAATAAAATAATATTATAATAATAAAAATCACTGTTCCAAGCCGGGCCGGCCCGGAACATAATTTAGCCTGCCCAGGCCCGGCCCAATACGGGCCGGGCCGGGCGGGCTGCCAGGCCCGTTCCAGTTGCCTTCATCTATTGATAGGAAGTCGGCACTCCTTGCTTTTTCCCCCCTTCTTTAGAAAGTTACGTAACATTTTGGTAAAGAATGGCACCTACTTTGATCTAAAAACGAAAGAAAATTGATGGTATATATTATTACATGCTAATCCTGCTTCCTTTGCACACTCAAAAGGAATGTAAAGTCAATGAATCGTGTAATTTTGTGTCAAATTTTTGTCTTCTTTTCTTGGCAATGCATTTGTGCAGAATAGAGGGATCCATAAATCGAGTCGGGTCGAACCTGAATAGAAAAAAATTTATTTGTTCAAATCCGGTTCGAAAACTTGTTTTATTGTTTAAAATATATTAAAATATTATTTTTATATTTTTATATTTTCATAATTAAATTTACATATATTTTTTTAATTATTTAAATAGTAATTAAGACCGAACTGATAAATGGGTTCATGGACAGGTCTAATGCAAACTAGGATCACTAGTGCATCGAAAAAGAACATGAATTGTATCAACACATCCAAATGCAAAGAAATATACTTTAGATTATTAAAGAGATGATCATACTGGATTTTGATGATCCTTTGACACATCCAAATGCAAAGAAATATTACTTGATATTATTAAAGAGAAAATCATGCTGGATTTTGATGCCAAAGATTCATCGAAAATTTAAAAAAAAAAAAAAAAATTACTTGATATTATTAATGAGGATGGTTAGCATAATTAAATTTACAAGATAAAATAACTGAAAAAGCCTTTCTTTTCTAATTTTTGATTCAAGAGTTGTGCCTTGAAAATACCTCACATAGAACCCACCATTAACTTAAGCCCCCACCTCTGACATCTCCAATGATTGAAAATCAAAGGGAAATTAGTAATTATGAGAATTTGATTCATTTGATAGCACTAATTTGAGACATTGTACAACAACAATGGTTGAAAATAAAGTTAAATGATATTGCGCCTGCCTGCCTGCCTCTTGTACTAATCCAGCACGCCCAAGAAGGTCAACCATCAATGCATAATAATGGCTTAGTGTTGGTTCAATTTTGTGAAAATCTTCCTCTCCAAGACCATGTTGAGCCAGAGCCATTATCATAAATGTCCAAAGAATATACAGTATCTGACTGAATACTTGCCTTGCACAATTAATGCATGCTTCCAGATCTACTAGCATAAATGGTAATTCGAGCCCTTGTTTACAGAAACCGAGGATGCTTGTCCAGTTCTTATGGCACTTGCATGAAATTTGTTGTTTGCCATGATTCAATGAAGTCAAAAGCTTGAACTGACACTACTCAACATGGCTGCTAGAACATGATGCAAGAACACTAGTAATCGTCGTGTGCTGCGTTTGCATAACTCGTTCTTTTATCATTTTATTATAGCAATTTCGAAACGACCCATCTGATATTATACCCCACAATCATCGTACTCCACAAAACAGAATCACGTTTCGGTATCTTATAAAAAAAATTCAGTAGCTTCCCCTATTTTACCCTGTTTGGAGTAAGCTTTCTTTCTAAAAAAATCTATGATGGCCATGCATAATCCTTACAATAAATTTAGGTTATTTTCCGGATCAAAGAAGGTTTCCACGTTGCTCTTTATTGTTTACTCCTTTGCTTTTTCTTTTTTCTTTTCATTTTGAATATAAAAAAAAATCCTATGATAAAACAGGCGGTTGTTGACTACCCAGGCCAGTCCCCTTTCTCTCTCCATCTAACCAGTTCATTGTCTCTTTTATTTTTTTTATTTTCATATTTCTCCACTTTCTCTCTGCATCTTACAAGTTACCGTTGACTTTTTTTTTATTCACCATTTAATATTGTTTGCCAGAGATAATATAGGTGAAATAAATTTTATCTGTTTTTTTTCTCTTTACCTACTCCACATCTCTTATCTTTTTCATTCTTTTCTCTTCAAGCTGATTTCTTCTATCTTCAACAAAAAAAAAAAATAGGTGTCTTGATTTGAAAAAAAAAAAATATCAAAATGGTCAGAAGAATAGGGAGAAAGTAAAAAAAAAAAAAATCAATTCATTTTTTCTTTATCTACTTTCTCTTCTGTTCTCTCTTCTTCTTCTTCTTCTTTTCTTCAGAAAACCTTAAATCCTTTTTAGTTTATGATCAATGTATGCTAAGATGTTAGGTTGTCCTACGGGATTTCTTGACATCATAGGTGTTACTTTTTCCTTCTTTTCTGGCCAATATTTCAGCAATCCTTGCATGGATTGTATTTTTTTTTTACACTGTGCTTTTTTCATTTGCTTTGAGTGGAGAGTTAGCCATCAGATGGGTCTCCACGTGCCTTGATTGTTACTGTTTGGTACAGTTTCACCGTCACTGTGCTTATCTCCTTTGCCCCCTATTTTCGGCTTAGTGAACCCATTCCCTCAGTCACTCTTTGTGAATCCATGCTTTGTAGAGGGTTGTACGGTTGCCGCTCATATCATCCCCATCACCCATTCATTTTTCTAACCAATTCTTTACCAACCCTTTGATTTTGCAGGTTGGGCATCCTCAATTTCTTTTTCAACTCTAATTTCTTCTTCTCTTTGAGTGGGTTTTAATGGGTTTAGTCAAATGTATTGTATTCCTTATTTTAAGATAGGAATGTTAGTATGGTTGTTGTTACCATACTTTGCTGCACACGAACTCATGTCCTTCATTTTCGTCCCTGCTCAAAAATTATTTATGTCCTTTACAAACTTTGATCCTCTGTGGCCATCTTATAGGTTTGTTGGTTTTCCTATTTTTTTCTCCCAATTTGCTCATTTGTTGTGGCCTTTGTCTTTCTTGAGTTGGGAAACAAAAGAAAAAGCATTCATCTTTCTCTTTTCTTTGTCTTGTTGCTTTGTTGTGTTTGTTCTGTTTCCTCTCATGTTGTTTTAACATGCTCTTTACTTGGGGTTGCTTTGTGTTTAGTCAGTCTTGTTCTGTTATTTTAGAACCTCGACTTTGTCTTTTTATTTAGGTTATTGTTGTTCTTTTTTTAGGGTGTTCATTGTTATTGTTGTTGGAATACTCTTTTTTTGATAGCCTCAGCTCTTTTTGTGTACTTTTTTGGGGTTATGTTATTTAACAACTTCCAGTTTGTTCTTGGGTTTCTATTTTGTAATGCATGCTATTTCTTTTATGTGAATATAATTATTACATGTTTTGATGTATTTTTATATTTCATTTTTCTTAACTTCTTTATGTTGTATTCTGGAATTTTCTTTTTCTTTTTTTGACTTTTATTTTGCCTATAACTGATCATTCGTTTGATGATTGTTTTGCAGGTGTTTGCTATCTTTCATTGTTTCAGCTATTGGATTATTGAAGCTGATCCATTTGTGTCCCTCTACTCTGGTTTGTTTTGCACAGAGCTATATATCCTGTTTCTATCTTTTTTAGAGTGTTGGTACTTAGGTTTATTTTTCTAATAGTTTTGTATTTATTATCTACTTCTGTTTTACATGCTTTTGTTGTTGTGAATTTGGGGTTTGTTTTGTATCCGGTTCTATTCTTTGAGATTGTATGCCTTTTCATGAGTTTGCTTATTTGTTGTCCGAGTGATTTACAAACCTTTCTGTGCATGTTTTTTTTTTTTTTTTTTTTTTTACATGTAGATAGAATTGTTACATGTTTTGATGCATCTTTGAATTTCTTTTTCGTGAACTTTTTCTTAGCTTCTTTGTATTGTATTTTGAAAATTCTTTTTCTTTTTTGGACTTTTATCCTGCTGTTTCTGATCATTCATTTCATGGTTTTGTTCTAGGTCTTTGCAAGCTGTCATCATTTTAGCTTTTCCAATGTTGAGGCTGATCCATTTGCATCTATTTGGCCCGGTTTGTTTTTCACACTGCTTTATATGGTTTTTTTTTGGTTTTTTTGGGTATTGATTATAAGTTTTATTCTTTTTATAGTTTTGTATTTATCATTTACTTATACTTTTCATGTTGTTGGTGTTGTCAATTTGAGTTCTGTTTGGTCATGTAGGTCTGTTTTGTTAGATTGTTGACCTTTTTAAATGGTTTGCTTATTTGTTGTCTGCTTGATTTACGAAGCTTTGTCTCCTTCTGTTGTGCCATGAATTATCATGAGTCAATGAGGTTAAATAGATTAAAAAGGATTGAATATGTTAGGAGTCGACGACGTAAAAATAGGCAAAACCATAATACTTTTACAAGTTGCACATGTTGCTAATCAAACTTTTGCTCGTACTGTTAGAATTGAGAGTTTATCTTGGTTAACAAATGATAGTGTTGTTAAACGATTTAAGATGCATTCTGTTGTTAATGGTCACGGAGAATTGCAAATTGTTTCAACAATTTCTGATGTGGCTATGCCTCATGAGAGCGGTTCATCTTCGCTTTGTCTTGATCTGTCGTCCATGAACTAAGCAATTGGATCGAGTAGTTCTGTTGGTCATTGTCGTTTAGATGCTGCCATTGGTGACCTTAGTCATCAAGCTGCTGATGGTACAATTTGTGTTAAATACTTTATCTTTGAGTTTTATAGATTTTATCTTATTATGTTCCAAGTTTTGATTGTTGTTCTTAATAGAAGTCATGATCTAGGTTTTTAATTTAATATAAGTTATTAGTTATATATATATATATATATATATATGTGTGTGTGTGTGTGTATTGGGTTTTGATGGTAATTTTAGATTTTTTTTTTGGGTCATGTAGCTAATTACTTCATGTTTAGCAGGTTATGTTGTGACTCACTTTTTTAAACTTTATTTTTAGTTATGATTTTCATATATATTTTGATCTTTCCTTTTGTTGGCTTTTTTTATATTTGTTCTTACTCTATTTTTACTTATAAATTTGAAATTTTCTAATTACAACATGAGTTTTTTATGTTGCTCTTGCTTTAAACAATTTACTTAATGTGAGTTGTTTTTGTTCTGTTTAAGTAAGCATTTATGTTATATTAAAATGCAAGTGTGTTCTCCTGTTTTAGAATTTTTATGTCTTATGTTTGAATGTATGCACCTTTGAAAAGTTTTACTTATATTTTCAATGAAATTATGTTTAATTGATACGCAACATGTGTGTTAAGTTAAGCTGTTATTATTTATATTTTATTATAAATGTTTTTAGTGATGATTGAACTATTGCACCACCTATTAAGGTTAATGAGAAGTCTTATATTCCTACCATATTAGTGTCGTTCCTTTTATCTGAATATTTTTGTTCTTACTGCTACCTATGTTACTAGCTATGTTTGATTTTTTTTGTATGGGGAAACATAGTGCTTTTATCTTTGACCATTTAATTTCTCTTTGAGTAGCTCTCCTTTTGTATTACATATTTCACTAATATATATTTTACATGCAATACGTGAACAAAAGCCATATGATCAATTTATTTGTCTTCTTGAGGTGCATTATCCAATCTTATTATTTAATTTTCGAGCATGTTTTATATGCAATATGTTACCAAGAGCCGTATGATCTACGTTGCATGGATGCAAGTACGGTATCGATACCCGGTACTGGTACGAGATACGATAAATTTTAAAAACTAAGGTACGGGTATGTTAATATTATAAAAATATTATATATATAACTGAAATTTCACATATGACACAACATAATATAAAAAATAAAACACACAAATTTCACATAAAGGAGCTTAAATTGTTCAACATGACAACATCTAAAAATAAGAAACTACAATACTTAAATTACACAGCTGCAAAACCCAAGCACAACAAAATCAAAATATAGGAAGAAAGTCAGAAAACATACATTTGGAGGCTATGAGCTATGGCTGTCGGGAAGTGAGGACTGAGGAGGGATTGAGGGAAGCAATCGTCGAACCCACCGCTGGGCTATGGCTGTCTGCTGCTGTCGTAAAAGAGGGCGTTGGTTTGCTGCTGCTATAAAAGAGGAGAGAAGAGCCAATCGACAATGAAAAGAAAAGAAAAGAAAAAAGGGGGAATCTGATGCTGCCAATAGACAATGAAAAGAAAAGAAAAAAAAGGGATTGAGAGAAGCAATCGTCGAACCCACCGCTGGATTATGGCTGTTTGCTGCTGTCGTAAAATAGGAGAGAAGAGCCACCCATCACTGGGCGCTGGTCTGCTGTTGCTGACTGCTGTAAAAGAGGAGAGAAGAGCCAATCGACAATGAAAATAAAAGAAAAAAGGGGCAATCGACAATGAAAAGAAAAGAGGGAAGGGAAGGGAAATTTATGTCGACTGATAAAGAAAAAAAAAAAGCCGTACCCAAACCACCTGAGCAGTACCCCGTCGTACCTCGCCGTACCCATTTTTTTTCTTTTTAAATCCGATACGTACCTGGTATGTACTCAGGCGTACCCCAAGCGTACCCGTACCTGGTATGTACCAGGTACGGGTACTCTTTCATTTTGGACGTACCTATGCTTTAGAGTGTATGATCAATGTATTTGTCTTCTTGAGGTGAATTGTCCAGTTTTATTATTTAATTTCCAATAGATGTTGAAACAATTATTGGAATACGAGGACATTAGTGTTCAAACTTACATTCTAAATTCATAAACTTATTTTGTACCATGTCATGGCTCCTGTGTTTTTCATTTTTACCAAACAAAGTTATCCTGGAAATTTTTTGAGTTACACATATTTCAAAACACCAATAATATTGCTGCAACTAAAAGGTATGACATAAAATAAATTGTTACAAATTAAATACAACGGCATATACATGCTTGATATATATGTCATTTCCAAGATCAAGGAATTTTCTAAGTTGTCATTTTCTGTTTTGCAAGGAGGTTCTTCACTCTAAATAGGATAATAGAATTGAACTTGAACCATTCTCTTTAAGAGAGGTAAGATCTTGAGGCTCTTAAATCTTAACTATTGATTTTTTGTTTAGTATATATTTAATAGTGAAAATTACATAGTGCGACACAATCCTTACCATAATTGAGTCTCAATCAACTTAATCTTTGTATTTAAGGTGTATATATATACATATATATATATATATTATGTCAACATTCTGATTTGAATTTTTTTTTTTGTATGCTTCTTTATCAAAGTTTCAATAGTTGCTCATTTTATGTTTATCTCAGCTTTATTGCATTTGGAAATTTTTTGCTTTTCAGAATAGAGCTAATAACTTTATGTTTGGGAGTTGTGACAATCTGTTGTAGCATGATTTTGATATGAGCTTTTTACTCTGACATTACTAATTAGTTGTTTCCGAGCTTAGTTTTTGAAATTGAAGGTTTAAATAATAATTGCATGAGACAATGAAAGATAAGACCATAAAAAAAAGAGTAGATGTTGAATTTGTCTTGACTTATTTAATCAACATAGCAAGTATCATCGCATTAAATGATGATTTATAGGATTTTCAAAGGATCATAATTATGTTATATTCTCTTTTATATTACATTCTCTTTGATGTTATATTCTTTTTGTACTTTGAACATCGTAAATACTTATAATTGTTGCATTTAATTTTGAATGCTGTAGTATTTGCTGGCTCTTGCAAAATAATACTTCTTATTTCATTTCATGTTGTTTCAATTTTAAAAATCCTCCTAAAATTCATTTTAATTTGTTGGCATTTTTTGTACATTTTATAGCTCTAAATAGAAAAGAGAGCAAGGATGAAAGACATTGTAAAATGATTAAAAAAATAAAGAATTAAATTCAATCCACTATTCTCACAACATCGTGCGGGTCTCCTTTTAGTATCAATAATAATTAAGTTAAATTTGGGTCAATTCTTAAATAAAAAATGGGCTCTGCTTGATTATAAAATAATTTAAAAAACTAAAAACTCCAGCTTTATTTCTTATATTAGAATTTGATTTAGAATAATAATTGAGCTCTCAGTTAAGTTTATTTGAATGCGAATTCTAAATTTAATTTTAAGCTCATTATTATCTATCTATATATATATATATATATATATATATAAAAGTACCAACTCCAAAATTATAAATAGTGAATGACATATTTATCCTTACTAATTTTTAAAATTAATTATTTTATCCTTAATGCTGAAATTTAATTATTTTGACATATATACCCTTACTAATTTTTAAAATTAACTATTTTATCTTTAATACTGAATTTTAATTATTGTATCTTTAATAATGATTTATTAATTTTGTAAACTATTTTATTCTTGATAATGATTTAATAATTTTTTTTATTAATAAAAAGACTAATTTTCTCATAGGCTACTACAAATCATTAATAATGATTTATTAATATTTTTAAAAAATTTATCTTTGATAATGATTTATTAATTATTTTAATAAAAAATATAATTTTCTTATAGGCTACTACAAAACATTAATTAATCCTAATTATTATTTGTATCTTTCAATTTTAGGCCTAATTTTTATCATTGAATAGTTCTATCCAACACTTTTTTGACAAATATATATTATCTGAGAAGCTGAAAAGAAAATTCAGTCCACATATTTTTTTGATTGGCTGATGATCACTCGATCACGAAATGATTTTACAATTTGAAGTTCTTTGTGTTGAGACTTGAGTTGGTTTTAATCGATCTTTTTTTTTTATTACAAAAAGGGTTGTAATCTGAGATTAAAGAAAGGATTGCAAATGTTGGGATTCGAATAATGAATAATCGATGTTATATTATTTGTTTGTTTAAGTTTACAATTGTTGTTAAAGATCTATTTTTGATTTGTGGGTCCTCAATTTGAATTCATTCTCTATATTTTCAAATATAAAAGTTAAATAAATAATATTATTATACCTTGCTAATTTTTTAAATTAATTATTTTATCTTGCTAAAATTTAATTATTTTATCTTTAATAATGATTTATCAATTTTTTAAACTATTTTATCCTTGATAATGACTTATTAAAATTTTCTTAAAAAATCATTTTCTTTTAAGGCTACTACAAATCATTAATGAATCCTAATTAGTTTAGGCCTAATTATTATTTGAATCTTCCATTTTGGGCTTAATTATTTTATTAGTTATTATTATTATTTACATCCTAATCAAAGTAGAGAAAGCTCTTAATAGAAAAACCCTAATTAAGTCTCCGTATTAAAGGTGGAATTCATGATTAATTTATTTTGTGAACTTTTGTCTACATTAGCATTCTAATATTGCGCTATTGCTTCTTTTGCACAGTAAGCTCATTTTATTGCTTTTATGATCTATATTTAAGTTTTAATTTTTACTGATTTTTTAGCCTTATTTGTAACATGCTTCTTTTACACAATAAACTGATTCTATTGCTTTTATAATTTATCTAAATTTTAATTTATATTGATTTTCTAACCCTATTTGTAACAACCTATTATACTCTGGTTTTTATGGAACCCTGCTAAAGATATATATATATATATATATATGTGTTTTTTTTTTTTTTTTGCAAGTACATATAGTGAAAAATAAATAGTGAGAATTTTTTTTTTTTTTACATGTTGCTTAGCCAATTTGCATTATTTAAATGGATAATTTATGGGCATATGTACTGATCACAAACATAAAAAAAGAAGTTGATTTTCAAACCACATAAAACTTGAAAACTTAGAATTCATTTTGTGGTTAAAATTTACAAATTAGCTGAAAGTGTGAAGAAAGTCCCAAACTTTCTCTATAATTGATGCAAAAACTTTTAAGAAACTAATATATATATATATAATTGTTTATTTCTTTTATTGGGTGAAAACAATCTTTCTCTAATTTAATTTCATTAAATAAGTTGATTTAGAAGTTTAATTAGTCTAATTTTAAGCACAAGATTTCTAACGAGTTTGTTATGGTTTACTGCATGTATTGGAGGAGCCTGTTTGCTATAAATTATAATATCAATACTATTACGTATCTAAAATATATAGTTTACCCATTTTTCTATCTGACTTGTATTCATGAAAATTTTAATTTCTTACCAACTCCATCAAGAATACTAACTATAGTGATCATATCATGTTAAGACTTAAGATATAACTTCACAAACTTATAAATTAGCTAATTGTGGGTGCATTACATTGATTGGTACTTTTCTAACAACAATTTTTTTTTAATTAACACATACTTAGCAAAGTTTCGGTTGTGGAATTAGATAATGTTTAAATTTAGTGTTATTACAAAGAAATATTATCAATTGTCAATTTCATTATGAAAATTGGATCCTAAAGTAGTGGTTAATTATTACATAAATAGTTTCATTAGAAAGGGTGTGGAATAAGCACAATCATGAATTATTGATGAGCATTCTTCAAGCTATTCAATATAAGAAATTCAAAATATAAAGTGGTTGCATCTACCATTACATGATTAATTTGATTATATAAACCATTGCTTATTCTGTCAGCTTCCTCCTATGTATAGTCATATGTCCATTGCTAAAGCTAATTGAGCTGATTCTTTTACTTTGCTACTTATTAAATCTTAGATTTTTTAAAAATAATTATGAATGTTTTTTTTTTTGACATTTAATATACTTGCTTATTAATTCTCATTATTGTTAAATTTAGTTATGCTAATATATATTTGAAGCTCCAGTTTATTGAATCAAACATCACATTCATAAATTTGGAGAAAAAATGTCAACAATCAAGATTTCCAATCCTCTTATATTTATCTAATTATTTAATATTCAAAATTTTATATATATTTATTACACATCTAATTTATGTACTACAAATATTTATAAAAAAATACAAAAATTTGTCGTATAATTCGTAGAACTTATAATTATATTTAATCTATTGAGACATCAAACAACCAAGCTACACCCACGTGCTTCATTCAATTATATTTGTCATACAATTCATAGAACTTACTTAAAATTTAATTTAATTTTAACTTTTTTTACAGAGATAATAATTATATTATTATTAACATTGATTATATATTATTATTTTGATATATTAATTATATGATATATCACCCACGTGCAACGCACGTGTAATTAAACCTAGTACTAGTAAGTATCATATCTTAATTATGTAGGTAAAGTGAAGTTATAAATATATGTAAATAAAAATAATACTAGTAATAAACTTAAGTTTATAGGTAGTTAGATATATTCAAAATTTAAAAATAATTAAAACTCAATTAAGCTCGCCAATTTATCAATTCGTTTTTGATACACCGATAGTGTAATTTTTTAATTTTATAAACGAAATTAAGATACCGATGTATGAGATAATTTGTCTTAATAATATAAGAGAGAAAAAATAATACTACTACTAGATGAGAGCAAAGAAAAGATCTGTCTCGCCCACAGTCCCACAAAAAAGGGCTATCAGAAACCGGCAGGGAACCCTCCTTTTCTTGGGTCACTAACTGCCACAAGTTCTCCAATGCTTCCATTTCCCTCCAAACCATCTAATTTATGAACTATAAATTGGGTAATAGTTCCACCGGCTAGGCCTCTTAGGACATGGCCCTTCTTTTGAAGGTCTCTCCTGATTGTAGCAGGAACTTCAAAATGGTCTCCAATCACAGTTGTCCAGTTCTCATATGTCACCACGTTTGGTATCAGCTGCATCAAACATATATAGTGAAAAGTTTATTAGATACTAATTTGCCTTAACCATCTAGCTTAATGAATCAAGAAAAGCAATACCAAATTGGCAATGGCAAGCTATGGTACTCGGACTCGGGTGTGAGTGTCGGACACAGATATGTGTTCGACATAGGTATGTTCAATTTTTTTTCATGATTTTCATGTATTTGGAGGGTCTTTGGAGGATCATATCCCTTTATCCATATTTAGATATGCATCGAACACGGGTGTCGGATATTGGTATTTCAAAAAAAAAAATGAAGAGTCGGAGCAACATAGATGGCAAGTGTTTTCTGCAAAAACCTGATGGTAGATCCTTGGTGCCATGACAGAAGAGAGTGGATCCATCCCCCGAGCAAAATGATTCAAGAAAACCTCTGTCGTCCCAGCAATGATATTAGCTCCTCCACTTGCACCCACCACACCTTTCAGCTTCTCATCCTGTAGAAATTAACATGCATGAATGAAATCAAGTTTCCCAAAAATGACCCAACCAGAAATAGAATAGAAAGTTAGAAACCAATAATATTTAGAAGTTAGATTATGTTAATTTGAAGCAGGCAGCAAACCTTCAATACAATTGTCGGTGTCATAGACGATAAGGGCCTTTTGCCAGGGCGGACGAAATTGGGCGGTGCTGGCGGTGGGGTATTTCCAGAGCTATTCCTAATTGGCATGGAGAAGTCATCCATTTCATTATTGAGTACTATTCCTGTACTTGGTGACAGTATTTTTGAACCAAAGTATGCATTCACTGTATTAGTCATTGATACAGCATTTCGTTTGCTATCCACAATGGATACATGGCTGGTTCCATGATCATGGATTTGGTTCCACCTGCCAGGATGCCAAACATTTGGAAGACAATTAGCCACCACCAAAGTTAATTTTACATAGACAAAAAAGCATCCATGAGGATAAAAGATGATAATATAATGAAAATTGAAGCAGTTTACCTTCCACCATAGTAATTGGGGCCAAAAGTCATGTTGTCATAAATGGTCTTCTTCAACTCCTGTGCAAACTTGGGAGAGAGCATATTGGCTACAACTTTAGAAACATCAAGAAATTCAGGATCACCTAAATTCATCCTCACCGCAAATGCATGTTTCAAGGCTTCAATTAGTCTATGGATTCCAAGTGATCCTGAAAGGCCGGAAGGGATTGCATATCGAGCAAGAATGTTCAATATCTGTTACAAGAAAATAAAAAAAAAAAAAGGCCAAGTTATCAAACTTCCTTCTATTGTTTGGTTAAATTATAAGATGGGCTAAGGCTAAGCATGAACCAGAATACACTTACTAGAATCATTGAAACACCCCCTGAGGAAGGAGGTGGCATGCTAAGAATTTTAAGGCCTAGAATATTAGCTGAGATTGGTTCCCTCATTTTAACTTCATATTTCTTCAGGTCAGTTAATGTCAGTATCCCTCCAGCTTTCTGAATATCTCTTACCAAATTAAATCCGATGGATCCATTATAGAAAGCCTGTATCCCGTATACTGAAATCTTTCGAAGAGTTTCTGCTAGTTTCTTATTATAACAGATGTCACCAACTTGCAAAAGCTCCCCATTTGATGTGAAGACGTCACGGAGCCCCTTATCTGCCAAGATTGCTGATTTTGAACTTTCCATCTGCATGCGGAGATATGGAGAAACTTTGAACCCTTTCCGAGCCAGAATCTCAGCTGGTTTCACCAGCCTTTGCCATGGAAGCCTTCCATGTTGTTTCCAAGCTTTGTGAAGGCCTGCAAGTTCGCCTGGCACAGCGATGGAGAGGGCACCCATGGCCTTTAGAGTAGCATTGCCTGCATACATATTCTGAGTAGGGAGAAAGGTGGAATGATTAATGAAGAAAATACAAAAAGATGGATTCAATTTCAACATATCAATAGAAAAACTAGGCACCTGGGAAGCTTTCATTGGAGCTGTTTCTCTCATGTCAAATGCTTGTGTCTTCCCATTAGCTTCCCTGAGTAGCATGAAGGCTCCTCCGCCTATGCCACTTGATGCTGGGCTTACAACGCCCAAGCAAAGGGAAGCAGCCACGGCTGCATCGACAGCATGACCTCCAATCCGAAGAACATTAATCCCAATCGTCGAACATCGGCCATCGTCAGTAGCAACTGCAACTTGACGTGCAACAATTTCCTCACGTCTCTGTTTGGTGGAGGCACTTACACCGTCATGATTTGAAGTAGCAGGGGACACCAGAAAGAAGAGAAGTGCAATGGTGGTCCACAACAATGGCACAACTGCAACCAAGAATCCGGAATTGTTGAGTACCCAAACAAACAAATCCAAGTGAAATTTAAACAACACCAAAAATAACCTTATTGCCTGAATTAAACAAATTCATATTGAAAGTTTTCATGTTCCAATTTTTAGAGTAAATAGCACCCATAATCCCCAAACTTTGGGGCATATAGTCCCTAAACTTCAAAACGTAACAATTTGGTCATTGATTATAAGTATCATAACAAATTAGTCTCTTCCGTTAGCTTTTTCGTTACCTTTGAAACAACCGGTGACATGTCACCAGCGGGTTGCTAACACATGTCTCTTCATTTTTTTTCCTTTTTCTTTATTTCTTTGATTTTTTTATAAATAAATACAAAGAAAAAAATAATTCATATTATAAATTAAAATGATTTTTTTTTAAAATATAATTAAATTATAAAGTATGAAATATTTATTTACTTTAATTTTATAAAAAATATTTTTAATTTTTTCGTTTCTTCCTCTCTTTTTTTGTTGCTTTTCTCATCTTTATAAATAAATACTAAAAACTCAATAATAATTTACATTATAATTTAAATTAATATTGTAATAATCAAATAATTGAAAAATATATATAATTATATATTTACATTAATTTTATAAAAATATTTTTTTTATCTTTTTGTTTCTTCCCTTTTTTCTCTTCTTTATAAACAAATACAAAAAAAATAAATAATAATTTATATTATACTATATATAATTATTTATTTACATT
The DNA here is from genome assembly GCA_030761205.1 of Fremontodendron californicum. Classification (NCBI taxonomy): domain Eukaryota; kingdom Viridiplantae; phylum Streptophyta; class Magnoliopsida; order Malvales; family Malvaceae; genus Fremontodendron; species Fremontodendron californicum. The sequence continues at coordinate 6,266,998 of JAULJL010000010.1, forward strand.
AAATATTTTTGTAATTCATTATATTTTATAAAATTAATTTAATTTATAATATAAATTATTATCTATTTTTATTTGTATTTATTTATATAAAAAAAAGAGTAAAAGAAAAAATGAAAAATGAAAAATGAAAAAAAAAAAAAAAAAGCAAAAGGAAGAGACATGTGTTGTAGCCAAGTGGTGACACGTGTTAGCAACTGGCTATTAACGGAATGGTAATTGAAAAATTAACGGAAAAAACTAATTTATTATGATACTTATAATCACGGAACAAATTATAACGTTTTAAAGTTTATGGACCAAAACGATCCAAATTTTGAGGACTATGGATGCTATTTAGTCCAATTGTTAGAGTATTTACTTATTAAGTTTAATATTTTGAAAGTGACACAGTTCAAGTTTAAATATATATATATATATATATATTAAAAAAAACCTTAAACATAAACATCAAGACTAATTAGCCTTATAATTAAATCGTACTATACAACAATGTCTTTTTGAAGAAACAAACAAGACAGTAGACATTTATTTCCTCTATAATATATATATATATATATATATATATATCGTTTCTTTTTAAACCTTTTTTTTTTTTTAACAAGAACCAATGTGCATTAGCACTTGACATTTGTCTTGCATGTATTTATATTCCTCTAATAAAAAAGATAGGTTTTGAATTTGATTCTCTTCTTCCTTACAAAAAAACGAAAGAAAAAAACAACATGCATTATAGAAAACACACATTATCAGGCATTTTCACTTCTCTCTTATTGTCTCTCAAAACAACTAATTAAGCTTCATTGACTTCGAAAATAATCAGCTGTATTTCGTACTTTCTTAACTTTCTTTTGTCTTAGCTTATACAAAGTTCACAAATATGAACAATGGAGGGATGTGGGGGGTGGGTTAAAGATCATGTTTCAACTTTCTAATTTATTCCATATTAGCTTTGTTTAAACGGAAAGAACAAAAAAAGTTTCATAGACCACCACATTATCTCCAAGAATATATTTAACAGCTAAATTCTATATAAAGATAAAGCTACTGATCGATGAATGCCAACATTTCAGTACTAAAACAAGTGAAAAAGAAAAAAAGAAAAATCAAAAGGAATGCAAAGATTTCTTACATGATTTAGCAGTAGTAGTATTAATCTTCATGATCTCTTCTTTTCTTTTCTTTTCTTTCTGATTCTCTTCTCCTCCTTACAAATAATGAGAAATTGAGTTGAGTAAAAAAAAAACTTTATTTTCAGCCTCCAGGGGAAACTTGGGTTGCTGGAGTTGCAACTTGAAAATGCAAACAAGTACTATAAATATTCCTGGTCGATGCTGGTGGCGTGTGTTTGAATCTGATAATCGATCAATCGAATTGCATAATTATCGAAGGGACAAACGTAATTGATGCTATTTTCCAATTTAAAACGACAGCACATGGAATATCATATTCCTGTTGAAAAATGACAATTATTGCTGTCTTTTGATAATTTCGAAGTTCGATTTTAAAAATCACTTTAATTTCTTTGGAGTGTTTAGATCTCTGTCAAGCTACCAATTTCGTTTTGGATTTTGTTGTCCAAAGCATTTAAAGATTTCATTATAGTATTTACTATTTTTGCACCTACACTTTCACTTAGATTACCTAATTAAAATGTAGGATTATTATATATATATATATATATGGGTTTTTCTAAGCTACCCTAAGGACATCCGTTAAGAATCTTTACCGAGCATTAATTGCTCTCTTTTTTATTGATAAACTCAATTCTTTTATTAGCTTTTTAAATTGGGTTTTGTACTTTCCAGCAGCTTTTTAGATAATAAATTTTTTTCCTATAATACTCTTTAACTTTGTATAAACACAATACTCACCACTCTTTGTACAGACAATATAAATAATATATTTTCTTTTTATAATGCCCTTTAACTTTCTACAAACACAATAGTCTGGTGCTCTTTGTACAGACTATTCCATGTGTTCTTAAAGCAATATTTTCTTTCTTACTCTTTCTATTTTCTTAAAGCAATTATGGATAAAAAAAATATAAAAACAAATAACACCAGAATATGAGTAAGAATCCTATTAAAATAACATTCAAAGAAAATAAGAGTTCAACTGTTCAAAAGTAGAAACAGAATAAAAACCATTAAAACTGAATAAAAAAAGTTACATAACCTGAGGCTTTTTTTAATGTCACGCTTAAACGAATATAAGGTCTCGCGATGAGATTTTTTATTTTTTAGGTTGCGACAAATACAATAATACAATAAACACAATGACACAATAAATACAATAATCACAATAATCACAATGACACAATAATCAGAATGACACAATAAATTTCGTAACACAATAATCACAATACCACATTATACAATTTCATAACTAAACACATTTTATAAAATTTCATAATAAACATATTATACAATTCCATAATAAACATATTATAAAATTTCACAATAACACACATTATATAATTTGAAAATTAAACTAATAAGTAATTAACAATTAGACAAGTAAAACACATATTTATTTATTTATAAATAAATAATTTATTTATAAATTACATAATATATTTTTAACAAAAACAACAACAACTAAAACACATATCTTTTTATAAATAATTTCTCTCTAAATTACATATGAAATTATACTAATAATAATTTAGACTAAACACAATAACAACATTAATTACACAATTTAACAATTTTTTTTTAAATATAATAAAAAATTTTAAAATTTTAAATTCAATAAAATGTAAAACATAAACTTACATCAACAAATTGATGGAGGTGGTGCTTCCACAATTTTTATGCACAAAGAAGTCAAATTTATTACATTTATTTGTACAAAAAAAAATATTAATGAAGAGAAGAGAAGAGACTTACTAGACGCGTGGATGGCGACAGCGAGGGCGGACGGCGATGGCACTTGTTGGGCTGGGTTCGATCGGGAGGGTGGTCGGTGGGGGGAGGAGAGGAAAGAGAGAAAAGAGAAGAAAAAAAGAAAGAAATGAGAAGAGGAAAGTCTCGGGCATATTAATTATGCCCGAGACTTTTATGGACAATATTTTCGTCTTTACCGATGAAAATTTCGTCAATAAAATTTTACGCGATTTTCAAAATTTGAGTTCGTCGGTACATAAATTTTTCGACGAATATTCCGTCGAAAATAGATTTTATCATTAATTTTAAAATTTCTTTTTGAGGTTTTTTAAAAACGTGTTTTTTATTACAGATGGATTAATTCGTTGGTAAAAAACCTTGATCTGTCGGTAATAGTTTGGCGGGAACCAATTAGATTGTCACCAAACTATTAACGACGGAAATTATCGATGGAATCTTTTAGTCGTAAAAATTTCGTCAGTAATACACAACTTCTGTCGCTAATGTTTCATGTCGATAATGGTCAAAAACATTACTGACGAAATTTTGTCGGTAATATTGAACTTTCCGTCGCTGATGTCGATTATTTCCAACATAAGTATTTCGTCGGAGATAAATCCGTCGCTAAATCTTCTTTCTCTTGTAGTGAGATAATAAAAAATTGGATATTTGACACTATTCGATTCATTTTTTTTGCGGATTCGGATATTAGATTTATTATCCGAAGCGAATTCTGAGCAGATTTAGATATGAATCACTGGATATCTGTTATCTGAATTCATTTTGGTTTTGGTTTGGATAATGTTTGATATCCGAATCTTTTTATTTATACGAATAACATATTCGGATATCTGAATCCGATATCCATTTACATATTTAATTTTTGTTTAATTTTATATTTTATATTTTAAAAAAAATTGATTTAATAAATGCAAATATTTAGTGGATTCGGATATCTGACGAATATTGCTTTTTAAATCAGATATGAATTTGGATAATAATATTCGAATAGTAAGCGAATAATAAACAGATTCAAATTTTGAATAATTAATTAAATAAATTTAAATTTAAATATTTTAAAAATTATAGATGTCCGATTCATTGTTATAGGTAGATATAGTGCTTGAACTCTAGCCTAACTCATGGCAATTAACCTAAAGGAGTCCAAAAGTGCAGAAAGCATCATTATTACAGTGATGTACAAGGAAAAGGTAGAGCTGAAAATAAACACGAGCAAAATGGGCGCGATCATTTGATCCATGCGGCGCAGATCTGTAGTTTCCAAGCTGGACCCCCAACCCTGCAACATCACGTTAAAAACATAGAATCATTGTCATTCATGCAGGAATTCCGAATTCCCATGGTTATTTTTTCTATCAAAAGAAGAAGAAAAAAATTCCATGGTCACGATGTTGAGAATGATTTGCTTCTTCAACCCATCAATTTAAACTAATTTTTTCTATCACTCGGAGTTGATCATTTCAAGTAAAAGATGTACTAGTACATATTTTAAATTCGTATTTGATATATTGACGGTGTAATTTTTTAATTCTACAAGTAGAATTAAAAATTTGTTATATATCTTTTTTTTTACTATATTTTAAAGAGTACGCGTGTCACCTTATTAATCTCGGTATAATTTCTCATATATTTTTGTCACCCTTTTAAAATTGCTTTCTTTGGAGCTTCTACTATTTTCATACTTCTCAATACTTTGAGCTGATAATGGAATGGAAAAAAAATTAATTCAGAAGGGGATAACCAATCAGCTATTGTTTTTAGTGAGAGGCTATTGTTTTGTTAGTCCATAGAATTGTAGGCTGCAATATCGAGAAGCAGCAAGGAATTCATCTTTATTTTAGGTGATCATTTTTTCCATATGCATCCATAACGCCGTTATAACGTATATGTATCAGGGGCAATACTGCTCTCAGCGAGATCCGTAAACAAAGCATTAATTTGATCCACATTTCAAGCTTGAGCAAAGGCTCTCAAAAGGATATATTGTAAGCCACAATGTTGGGTTTACACCGTTCCCTTCCCTTCCCTTCCCTTCCCTTCATCTTTTTAAAGTACCCTAATTATCCAAAAAAAAAAAAGCTTTCGCTTTGTCACTAGAATGGAGGTGGGAAGCATCAAGGCCGACAACCACTATTACGCATCTCAGAGAATAGCCATATTGGCATTGCAGTTAATTTGGCCTTTCTTTCCTATAACCGTAATTAATTTCGAATAATTAAACCTCATTATCCGAAATGTACCAGCGATGTTTCTGTATCCATCTGAAAAATCTGAATGGTACAAAATGTAAGTAAACAAACCTTTTCATTTCATCGAATGCCTTTACCAAATACCAACAGTAATGGCCCTCTTTGTAACTTTTTCCTTGCTCCAATTCTGGCAATTCAATTGGGCACTTCAAAAACTTAAATTTTCAAATAACATTAAAATTTTCCTCTCATCTCGTATGTTTCATGCTATTGCAAAGCAGGTAATGAATGATGCTTATAATTAAGTGAATTCGAATTTAGCTCAATTGATTTAGGTAGATATTTTTTAAAGGTTACATTCAACGTATCCGGATTTTGAATAAAAAAAATGATGCTTATTAAGTGTTATTGGTCTACTGCTTTTACCTAGTTGCTGTTTACAAATTACAAGTACTACTATGTATTCCTTTGCTTCCTTAAACTTGTAAAGCAAAAGTAAATAGTAGCAGAAATTAATGTTATCGTTTATTAAAATTAAACAGACGACTATAATACCATGCTACTTCTAACATATTTTTCTATATAAATGTAAAAAGAAACAAGAATATCCTTCTTTTTTTTATCCAAAACAATTATATCTATAAGTTTTTAATTTTTCAAAATCATTTTTTTTTTATTTTTTTTATCAAAACCATATCAAGAGAAAACCTTAAAATAAAATTTCCAAAATACCCAAAACCTTAAAATAAACCAAAAAAGAAAATCAAGAAAGAGAGAAACAAACAAACCTCAAGGCAGGCACTGAAACCATTTATCAGTTTTGCCAAGCTCTTCAAACATAAGAAAACAGTGCTCACATGTCACAACTTTCACGTATCTGTTCAATGTCTTAACCAATGTCTCTTTATCGCTGAAACTTCTCATTAAGACCCGAACCAGTTCACGGGATTCCGCTTCCTCGACCTTCGAAGAACCAGTTTTCCTTCTGGGTCGGGTCGAAATACAGGACATTCTTGTTATCGCTCGGGTTGAAAGGTGACATGGTAGGCTCAAGCCTCAAGGTGTATATGTAAAGTTTTGAGGAATTTTGGGGAAATGGAGAAGGAATGTGGAGAGTTGCAGAGAGTAAGGTGACAAAAATAGGAGCATTTTTCAGGAAGGAAGTAAATGACGAAACTGCCCCATATCGTGAAAAATTACCAAAATGGGTGGATACGCTTGGGATCGGGGTATTGAACCCGACGTGAATCGAACACGCAACCTTCTGATCTGGAGTCAGACGCGCTACCATTGCGCCACGGATCCGCAGGTGGTAGTGTGTGAACAGTAAATCTAAATAAAGCGATTTTGGGAGTGTCGAAATTGCAACAAATGAAAGCCATAAAAATGGAAAGGAACTGATCAAAATAAATTTTTTAATGCCTTTGAATATAGAAAATTGGAGTCCTTTTAATGTACTTATAGTTAAGAGAAAAAGGAATCTTATAATTACTTTTTTGTCTTTATCATAATGCCTAGTTGATTTGATATGAAACATTGTTATAAGAATTATATGTACAGGCGTTGAACTACGCTACATTTTTTTTGTTTTCTTTTCTTTCTTAAAGTTCCTGGTTTTTAGCTTTCTAAATACCCTAGTTGCAGCCTTGCAGGTGTAAAGGCTCTGTCTCAGCTTTTCCCCTACCGTCACGGTTAAGATACCTGCTCCGTTTGTTCATTGGAGGCTGGAGCACCAAGGTTGAAGCCCGGTAAAGCAATTCCCACAATGGAGTATTTGACCGAAATATAGCACTTGTAATTACGGCACTTTTCTTCTTCTTTCAAGCATTGGCATGGAAAAGAATGGGCAAGAAGAAACTACCTCCTGGTCCGAGAGGGCTTCCTATTCTTGGAAACCCTAGCTAGCTTCTCATGTTAGGGAACAAGCCTCACCAAGATCTTCAATGACTAGCTCAAAAGCATGGCCCCATCATGCACTTCTGGTGCCTATAATTGTTGCCTCATCTCCTGAAGCTGCCGAGCTCTGTACGTTCCTCAAGACATATGACCTTGTTTATTGCTAGCAGGTCAGGCCATCTTTTGCAGCTGCCAAGTATATATATATATATATATATATATATATATATACTGCTTACAGTCAGCATAACTTGTCCTCCTCTCCATATGGGTCTTATTGGCGCAACATCATGCGTAAGATTTGCACTCTATAGTTACTTAATTAGTAACCTTAAAATTAGTTCTTTCAGGTCCATGAGAAAGGATGAGCTTCATCTTTTCATTCACTACAATACATTCAAGCGGCTGCCTGCGATCGTGTTACTGTTGTTCTTAGTGATAAGGTCTCATCTCTTACTAAAGAAATATTTTGATGATGGTTTTGATATAGCATTTGGTTTTTTCATGTTGTCAAGGATGAGCTAAGAAAGCGCATAAAAGCGTTTGCAAAGGTGTTTGATGAATTCTTGGAGAAGATAATTGATGAGCATGTTCAACTCAAAGATGATAATTAAGAAAAGAACCAAGGACTTTGTTAATGTCATGTTGGGATTCATGGGATCAGAAGAAACTTAGTATCGTGTCGTGCGAGACGATATTAAAGCCATAATCTTGGTACTCCCCCACATGTCAACAAACAAAGATTGATTTTTCTAATAATAATAAAAAATAATAAAAAAGCGCAATCTGATTTGCATAGGAATATTAACAAATATATATAATAGGACTCTAAAAAACCATTAACTCTTCATTTTTCTTTTCTAATTTTCACAATGTCCTTGAATCTAAAAACTGTACTTCTTGCTCACAGTTCCCTCGCCTGCCATTTTTTGTTTTGACTATATTTGTATCCAACATTAATGATAAGAGTACAAATAACTACGTTATTTGAATTTAGATGCGTTATATATTTGAGTATATTTAATTTTAAAATTTTTTTTATATATTGAGAGATCACACTCGCATATCCATTTTTTTTTGGATAAGTGATGATTTTATCATCCAAGAAAGCAACAATGTGTTGCTACATCATACTCTTTACAAACAAAGAATTAAGCATAAAAAATGTGGCCTGCTAAGTCCCAAGCTGTACAAAAATTGGTATTTACAACGTTTGGCTCCACATTCTTAATTTAGTCTTGTTACCCTTAATCTAATTAGTACTCGAGAATCTGTAAAGTAGTCTGTTACGTGCCTCCATATACTCTGTTGTTCCTTTCTCTCCAAACTTGGTAGACAGCACTCCATACGGTTCGCAAGACAAGTGAGATTAGAGACTTATCCTTTAGGTGTTTTACTGCCCAGCTTAGCTCTTCCTCCCAATTCTGGATGCCTCTGTGAATCTGGCATAAGTCCAGTACACCTCTCCAAATGGCCTTGGAGAAAGCACATTCAAAGAACATGTGGTTTCTTGATTCTGACATTGAGTGACAAATCACAAACTCACCATTAGTTTCAATTCCCCAAGCTTGAAGTCGATCCTTTGTTGGCAGCCTATTTTGTATGGCCATCCAAGAGATCATTGCATGCTTAGGGATGTGCAGAGGATACCAAATCAGTCGATCCCACCCCACCTTAGCTTACTTAAGTATGAGTTCTCTCCAAACCTTTGCAATATTATACTTTGTACTTGGGAATCTCCAAACTGTTTGGCCACATTATTGCACTATAAACTGAAGTGCCATTGGTCTTAGCTACAATATTTTCCTCCAATTCCAACTACTTTACTGACTTGTATTCATCTGCCAAACAATCCTTCCTTTAAGAACATAAGCTTCAATCCAAGCTATCCAAAGGGAGACAACTTGGGATAGTAAAGCCCAGATATGTTGTATTATACATGCTTTGATCCAAGAATCATCCTTAAGTCCAAGGCCTCCTTCAGATTTTGGAGTGCAAATGGATTTCCAACTGACCCTTGCTTCTTTAGCAGGACAGTCATTCCCTGACTAGTAAAATTTGGAACATATCCATATTTAAATATGTGTAAAACACAAATATAAAATACGAATATAAAAAGTTCGGATATCATAGAGTGTTAATTATTTGGAAGGCTATATTTGTATGCCATTTTTTGTTTTGACTATTTTGAGTAGGGATGGCAAAACCCGATCCGACCGATGGATTTCGAACCGATCCGATCCGAATGGAGAGGTTTTTTTTTTTTGAACAATGGAGGCGGGGCGGGGCGGGGCGGTTTTTTTTGTCTGAAAGGCGGGGATGGAGCAGTTGTGGTAATTGCCTGCTCCGCACCGCCCCGCCCCGAATAGTGAAATTACAATTTTACCCTTACATATTTAGCTTTTAAATGAATAATAAAATAATATAATTAAACTTATTATTTTTATGTTTATATTTAATTTATTTTTAAAATGCTTTATTATTTGAAAAAAATAAAAATAATTAATAAATATCAAATGGGGCGGAGCGGGGCGGTTATGGATGTAACCGACATCCATGGAGGTGGTAGTGGTATTGAAATTTCAACATCCATGGCGGAGTGGGGCGGGGCACGGAGCAGTACAATGGCGGGGCGGGGGCGGATACTGCAAAATCCGCCCCCGCCCCGCTCCATTGCCATCCCTAATTTTGAGACAAATTTGTTCATCTTTTCTTTATCATGATGAATAAAGTCCATCCTTTTCCTATTTTTTGACTATTTTGGGATTTTTTTGGATAAATATGAAAAACATGCCCTAGAAAAATTATTGCTAAATGGTCTAATGAATAAAAGTTATTTGAAAAAGAGAAATAAACAATTAAAAATTGTTATAAAGGATATTGTAAAGACAAAATTATTCTTGATAAAAAAATCTTCTCCTCCCTTTTTCTTTTATTTTTTAATTTATTTTTTAATTAAAAATAAATATTCTGAAAATAAAATTTTGTTAATTTAAAAAAATAAATTTTAAAATTTTTATTTAATTTTTTAATTAAAAAATTTAAAATAATAAAAATAATATTCCTAAAACTAATTTTTCTTTATTTTTTAAATTTTTTTTAATATTTAAATATTTAATTTTTTAAATTTATTTTTAATTAAAATTTTAAAAAAATAATATTTTCTTAATAAAAGAGAAATAAAAAGTAAATTTTTTCATTAAAAGGTAATTTTATCTTTACAATATCTTTTATAATAATTTTTAATTATTTATTTTTTTAAAATAATTTTTATTTATTAGATCATTTAGCAATAATTTGTATATGAAAGGCATGTTTTTCATTTTTTTTTTTTTTTTTGGAGGGGGTTAGTTAGTTTAGGCCTGTTCAACATCAACTGACAGGCTAGGCTGACTTTACTAAAATCGAAGCCAAGCATATATACGCGGCTAGGATTTTCTGTAAAATATAGATATTTTAACCAATTAAAAACAAAAATTAATTAACACTTAAGCGAAAAAGCGTCCAAATGAATTTTGCATCAGGATTAGTCTAATATTATTGTTGAAAAATATTTAGATTAAAAAAAAATGTTCAAAAAAGTGTGTAAAAAATATGATTTTTTAATAATTTAATATTATTGTAAAAAATTAAAATATTAAAAAATTTAAAATAATAAAATTATTTTATTCAAAAATCAATTTTTAAAATTACAAAAACTTCATTTTTTTTAAATTTAAATTTAAATTATTAAATTATAATTTTAATCACAAAAATTAATTTTTTATTTATTTAATATTAAATTTATGATAAAAAACAACTTTTAATCTCTGTTAAGTATCCACATAATCCTGTACTATAATGAAAAGAGTAATTTAGTCCATGTACTGTGAAAGTGAGTAATTTAGTCCATGTACAATTGAAATAGGTGCAAATAAGTAAAATTGATAACAATGTTAATGAAAAACCTTTAAAATGTTAATGTGAACTCGTAAAATCTAACATAATTAATGATTTGAAATAAAATATGACTAGAAATATATTTAAATCTGTTAAATTTTACGAGTTCACGTCAGTATTTTAACGTTTTTTTTTTTAAAATCGTTATCAATTTTACTTATTTATACCTACTTTAATTGTATAAAAATTAAATTATTCATTTTTATTATATAAAGATTAAATTAATTTTTTTATTAGATTACTTAAATCCAAGTTAGACAAGCGACTTTGTGGCCAAGACATCTCCCGCCACAGTCTCTTGACTTCCAATCACAACTCTCAAAATCCCCCACTTTGTCAATCCTCCTCCTGCCACGTGTCGTTCCTAATCTCCATCCTTTTTTCTTTATATATATATATATATATATATATATATATATATATATATATATATATATTTCCTTTCTCGCTTTGTTCGCAATTTTTTTTTTTTTTCCTTTATCACTTCATTTTCTTAAAAATCTGTCCGTTTCTCACTTTATCTTCACTCTCCCACCACAAAACCTTCACAGTCCCAAAACTAACAAAAAAAAGAAAAGGAAAATAATGAAAATTTTGGGAGGGTTGGTTAGGGTTTGATTCGGATTTTCTGTCGAAGGAAAAAAGATAATTCTGTTACATTAATGGCATCATCTCTACCATTACAAGAGCTTCACTTTCTCTCTCCAATATCAACTTCGAAGCACCGGTTTTATCTCTCTAGATATTCCTCTCTCTCTAGAGTTTCTCTCGCCGGAAATAACCATTTGAGGAACGGCGCCGTTTCGCTTTCTAGGATTCGAGCTCTTAAAGACGATGGAGTTGCATATGAGGAAAGGGAGAAAGAATTTATCAAGGAAGTCAACAGTAGGTTTGAATTGAATGGAAATGGTAGTGCAAGTAAGTACGAGTATAAGAATGGATCGGTTGAGGGATATACCAACGGTGGGGTTGGAGTTTTGGAGAGTGAGAGCAATGGGAGCTTGCTCAAATATGTGAACGGGGATGGGAATGGTGCGGCGGCGGCGGAGGTGGTGTTGGTGGAAGAAGAAGGAGTAGTTTCGGAGGAGGCGAGGAAAAAGAGGGTCGAAGAGATTGGGAAAGAGGAGGCTTGGTTCAAGCGGAGCACACAACAACAGGTCGAGGTACTTGGTTTTACCTTTAAGGAGTTGTGATTGATTTAAAAAATTCGTAGTTTTGTTTTGATTTTTTTTTTCGTTCTAACTTGCTTTTTTGTTCTTAAAAATTTCTGCCAAGCAAAAGCAAATGATAGGGAGTAAAACCATATTAATTCAGAGGAAGTATTCTTTACAAAATGTGATATTTTTAATGTTTAATTTTCCAAATATAAATTTTTAATTTTGCATTCAAAGACCAATTTTCCTTTTGATTTTAGGAGCAAAAAAAAAATTAACAACTAAGAGGCACCATAATTTTTTGAAATAAATGCTGCTTCTACTATTATATAGTAAGATATAGGGCTTATGGAATTTGAATTTTAAGGTGAAAATTTTGCTTGCTTGTAAGCAAATGTACTACTAGTTCAGAGTTTGTAGGATTGCCTTAATTTATTGGTTGTAGATCTCCGTGACTGATGCAGCAGTATATACCAATTTTTTGCTTCTGTCCTGAATGTATTAATGTATTATCTTATTTCACATTTAGAGAGGACTATATATAGCTACTAATAATAAAATCTAGGTTTAAGCTAGTATCATGGTGCTTTTTCCTTGATGTGCATTCTCACCTATTTCTGTGATGTATGTTTGATATTTACTTGACTTATGTAGTATATGTTGAGCTGACTGCATCGATGTCACAATCATCTCTGTTTTGGTGTGCTTTCTAGCTAAGTAGGAAGCTCTGGATGTGTCTCTCTGTGTGTGTACCCCTTTAATTTTGTATTAACCATAATCTTGTGGCAATAAATCTCTCAGGTTTCTGTTGCTCCTGGGGGGCGTTGGAGTAGATTCCAAACCTACTCAACAATACAGAGGACCTTGGAAATATGGGGATTTGCTCTAACTTTTATATTTAAGTTATGGTTGAACAATCAGAAATTCTCCTATCGAGGTCAGTGACTGCTAGATTTGCCTTTTTTTTTGCTGTAAAAGTCGTATTGTTTTCCCTATAGTCTTCTTGACAAATATAAATTTTCTTATTCAAAACCATTTCATTCTTCCATCTGATGAAACAAAATGAAAATGAAATAAAATAATAATAATAATAATAAGATAATATATGCCTCATTATCAATTGGTTTTGGTTAGGTTAGACGTTATCTGCTTCATAGTTTTACAGCTGTTAAATAATGAAGCCCATGTGTATGACTGTCTGCAACTGCCCCATTTTTTTCATTTTTCCCATTGTTTTACTTGGAGGAAAATATATTATAAAGATTGGAAAACCCAAATTTCATCCATGACATATCACGACAAAAGTGATATTTCCAGAAATGGTATTTGAGAAAGAATGCATCACATATGAATAAGTTCATTGTTTTACATTTTATCAAACCTAATTCAAGTTTTACTAGATAAAGGGATGTTATCGAAAAGAATTAACATTCCTGAGTTGCAAATATAAAGAGAATTGCTATTTTGTGAAAAGAATTGGTTTTGAATGACTGACATGATCAGCATTCAACAATATTATCAGGATATTAAATTTTCTTTAAGATCCTTTTTTATTTTGCATCTTGTCTTTTTAGACGGTGGGTGTGCTTGTAGCATCCTCTTGCATTGCACCAAATGATGGAATTTAGAAGTGTAAAGGGTGGTTTACGTTTGGGCCTATATCATTTAGATAAACCCTGTGGTCTTTTATTTGTGATAGCTGGAAACCTGTCTATGGTTTTTATGGACTAGAAACCTTAACCAAGTTAAGCAGTGGCCCAAGCTCACTATTATAATCAATATCTGATAGAAAATATTTTGAATGTCCCAAAGTTGTCCCAATTGATGAGCTAGATGTTTTTAAGATGATTGATAAGTTAATTATGATTTATGATGTAAAGCACAATGGCATAATCTGTGCCTTTGTCAGCTGTTTAGGTTTGATGCTTTCTGAAGAGGTAGAACTAGTTTTTAAATTTGTTTTTACACTCATTTTAGTTATAGTGTGTAATTTCTGATTACCTTTCTCTTAGTTCTTATCATATAGTTATGTATCCTAGTTGTTGGCGTTATATATCTAGTTTTAAGGTTGCATACATGCAGGAGGAATGACCGAGGAAAAGAAAGTTCTAAGGCGGAAGACCCTGGCAAAGTGGTTAAAGGAAAGTATCTTGAGACTGGGTCCTACTTTCATCAAAGTTGGCCAGCAGTTCTCCACAAGGGTCGACATTCTTGCTCAAGAATATGTTGATCAGTTGTCAGAGCTACAGGTTGAAGTTCCTTTACTTTAAAATTTAATATTGTTTATTGTGAATGTTAGTTTCTGCTTGGAGAAGAATTTATTTAAGATATGGCAGATCAAGATAGAAAAAAGAAAAAAACTCTATTATAGTTCTGTGCCCCAAAATCATAACATAATTTTCTATTACTTACTACCCCCTCCCTTCTGCAAGAGAGTGAGAGAGAGAGAGAGAGAGAGAGAGAGACTTTGCTGGCCAGATGGTTTCTAAATTTTAAATTCTGTAGGTAAGAATTTAATTTCTATTCACGTGCAGGATCAAGTTCCACCTTTTCCATCAGAGACTGCAGTATCTATTGTTGAAGAAGAGCTTAGAGCCCCTGTAGGAGATATCTTTGACCGGTTTGACTATGAACCCATTGCTGCTGCTAGTCTTGGTAATCTTCATGTCCTCTAGGTTCTTCCGATGTTGAAATTTTTTGCAATCACTGACCAAACGTTGCGTAAGGTCAAGTGGTAAAAGATAGATTATGGTGTGGTTAGTGTGACCATTGTCAAATCACAAAATTATATACACATACAACACACACACACCCAATATATATGCATGCATTTCCTATTTTTGCATAAGGCTTTATAGAGATCCGCTGCATCTCATGCCAAGTGGTATATTTGTAACAAATTTTGTTTTCATTTTGTTTTCTGTTTTCTTTCATTTAACGTGTTTTACTTGTAAATAAATTTCCAACTCTTTCCAATTTATTGGAATAACACGGAAATAGGAAATGCTCAAAGATTAATTCAGGTGTAGCTGTGCCTAAAAGAAATTTAATGATCTATGCTTTCATGTGATAATATATCAAGAGATATTACTATTCTATTGCTTTAAAAACGCATTCATGTGGGATCTAATGCTTATTTAATTACATATATGAAGAAAGATTAACTTTATAGATTTCTATTAACTTGTTATGTTTAATACATCATAAAAAAAACATAAAATGAAATAAGAGAATATAGATTGGTATTACCCATTACCAATAATAGAAGTTTCACTTTCAGTTCCCCCCCCCAATAGTAATAATTCAATTAAACGAATGAAAAGGACCTATGTTTTCTAAGGTGCTTACATAAGGATGTGTCTTAAATTGTGCACAATGACACAATATGATCCATATAATTGACCTTCATAGTTGGAAAAGACTTGTTTGTTTGTTTTATTTTGTATGGGTCATCCACTTTATTTCATTCACACGTATAACGTATTAAGTGATATGGTAAAGCTTCACAAAACCACTCTCTTTAATAGGGATGGCAATGGAGCGGGGCGGGGGCGGATTTTGCAGTATCCGCCCCCGCCCCGCCATAGCACTGCTCTGCCCCGCCCCCCGCCCCGCTCCGCCGTGGATGTTGAAATTTCAATACCACTACCGCCTCCATGGATGTCGGTTACATCCATAACCGCCCCGTCCCGCTCCGTCCCATTTGATATTTATTAATTATTTTTATTTTTTTCAAATAATAAAGCATTATAAAAAAAATTAATATAAATTCAATATAAACATGTTTCTAATCTAGGAAGAAAAAAAATAAAGTATTAGGTTTAAGTTTTTAAAAAGAAAAAGAAAAATAATAAGATTAATTATATTATTTTATTATTCTTTTAAAAGCTAAATATTTAAGGGTAAAATTGTAATTTCAATATTCGGGGCGGGGCGGTGCGGAGCAGGCAATTACCACAACTGCTCCATCCTCGCCTTTCAAACAAAAAAAACCGCACCGCCCCGCTCCGCCTCCATTGTTAAAAAAAAAAAACCTCTCCATTCGGATCGGATCGGTTCGAAATCCATCGGTCGGATCGGGTTTTGCCATCCCTACTCTTTAACTATAAAAAAAATTGGAGTTAACTTTCTTGTCATCGCATTATTTTGTTACATTATATGTTGTAAAAATTAAAATATTTTTTCCATGTGATACTAGGTAAACTAATTCAGCCATGTTGCTTTTTTTTCTTTTTTCCTTAAAATTAGCCCTAACCAGTTACCAGATCATGTATTTTAATTTCAATGAGTTTGCTAATATTTAGAAGAGTCAATTCAAAAACAGAAGAAACAAATGGTCTTCAGCATGGTTAAACAATAAAGGAGCAAGAGAACATACACAGGATAATAGTTTGTTAGTTGATTAAATGGAACTGACAGATTTTTTGTTTCTTTTTCAGGCCAAGTCCATCGGGCAAAATTGAAGGGCCAAGAAGTTGTTATCAAAGTACAGAGGCCTGGTCTAAAGGATCTCTTTGATATTGATCTTAAAAACCTGAGGGTTAGTTTTACTATTTATTTTGAAATTATATGTTCCACTGAATAATTTTATCTTCTTAACTTGATTTCATCATGCCTATGCTTTCTTAGCTTTTGTGGCTTTGGATACATTGACGTTTACTCTTTAATTTGCTTGGCAAACATGATTGAAGGTTATGCTATCACTATCATTGAGTAATAAGATACTACTTTTGTTTCTCTATGAGATAAGCTTAAAAGGTACTTTCTGACACTGAGAACCGCTAGGGAAGGTTGAAGATTCTAATTTTCTCTCTCTCTCTGTCTCTGTCTCTCTCTCTCTCTTGTTTGGTTGGGCCTCAGGTAATAGCAGAATATCTTCAAAAGATTGACCCAAAGTCAGATGGCGCAAAGAGAGACTGGGTTGCAATTTATGATGAATGTGCAAGTGTGTTGTATCAGGTAGCCTCATTACTGCATCAGAAGCAATCAAAGTGCCTTACGTCTGAAATGCTTTAATCAATGCTATATTGCCTGCAATTTGCAATTGCTAATATTTTCTTATCAAGCTTATGCATGAAGGTTCTTTATTTAAGTGTTAAGGAAGTTTCCTTATTGCTTATTAAAAGTTGATGCGCAAAAGATCCCAATGTTACAAGACTGGATGAAATTATAAAAATGAACTAGCAAG
The DNA here is from genome assembly GCA_030761205.1 of Fremontodendron californicum. Taxonomy (NCBI): domain Eukaryota; kingdom Viridiplantae; phylum Streptophyta; class Magnoliopsida; order Malvales; family Malvaceae; genus Fremontodendron; species Fremontodendron californicum. The sequence continues at coordinate 6,284,270 of JAULJL010000010.1, forward strand.
ACTAAAAGACAACTGATGTAGAACAAGGAGGGAAAATAGATAGATAACAGAAATCAGAAGGAAAATCTGATATAGATAGAAGAAATTAGAGATAAACAGAGGAAATTAAGGGAGAATTGGAAGAATTGGGGAGGAAAAACCAGAAAGAATCAATAGAGCGGAAAAATCTCAATAGTTCATCATCCAAAAACTACTAGAAACTAAAATAAGATAAGTGTAAATTAAACCTTAAACCATAAGTGAATCTCCCTCAGCAAAAGTGTAATAAGTTGGTGCACATTTTTAGAGAAATAAAGAAAGGATTTATCAGGAACAAGAATGATAAAATGATTAGATTGTCTACTCATGCAACAAAGGTGAGGGAAGGCTAAAGATTTTGTTACAAGTGAAGGCATAATTGCTGGTAGTTTAACTGGATCCTGTGTCATGACCAAACCTTTTAGCCTTGTGGAATAGACTGCTTTTAAAGGGAGAAGTCTTGGATGAAGTTTGAAATTAGGCATGGAGAGAGAAAGGATTTTGCACTATGGCTCTGAGCCTCCAAGAAGGGGAAGTATTGATAAACACGACCAGATAGCATGAACAGTACTCAGGCTTACAGGGGAAATCCTAATCTAAAGATGGTAATATAGGAAGAGTGTTATTTAATCATGGTTACTTTTTAAATTTTTATTTTTCGAGAATTTTGAAAGATCTATGGTGGAAATCTATAATATCAGCAAGGAAATGAGAATGCATTTTGGATTCCCATTTAATTTCCATAATTAAAAGAAACATATAGGCAAATTATTTAAGTATTTTATCATCTTGACCTGCAGGTTAAATGCATAATGTTAGCTAGTGCGAGTTACTCTCTTCTTTCTGCAAATTCCGCAACCATTTTCATTGATAGTAACTTATATATATATATATATATAAATATATATGCAATTTTCAGGAAATTGATTACACAAAGGAGGCTGCTAATGCAGAATTATTTGCCAGTAACTTCAAAGACCTGGATTATGTGAAAGTTCCGGCAATATACTGGGAATACACCACACCTCAGGTATGACTTTTATGAATTTATAAAAATTTTAAAGTTGGAATGTCTTCTGGAGTTACATTCTTAAATATTTATTTATTCATGTAATTTTGTGTAGGTCCTGACAATGGAGTATGTTCCTGGGATCAAAATAAACAAGATTCAAGCTTTAGATCAGTTGGGAGTTGATCGGAAAAGGTTTTGCTAATTTCCCTAGTGGAAACCATTAGTTCATGCATTACTTTCTTCTCTTACATATAAACAAGTGATTACAACTTATGATGTTCATGTGTTACCCTTCTTGTTCTTCTCAATCATTACATTTTATATTTGATGCAGGTTGGGAAGATATGCCGTTGAATCTTACTTGGAACAAATTCTGTCTCATGGTTTTTTCCATGCTGATCCAGTGAGTTTCTTTAATCACATTCAGTTTTTGGGCTTATATAAATGCACTGATTGAGCAAGATATTCTTCTGGGTTTATTTGTGGAAATGCTAGGTGAAGGGGGTGTGAATTGCTTATTATGTTTGCACTTAAAATAATAGCATATATTTTATCATTTCATGCCGTAGTTTCAAAGGAATGCTGTGCCTACCTTTGAAGCCATGCTTCATGAATGGTCAATAGAATTCTGTAGTAGACCCTTGGAGTGCAAACTTTTCATTGTGTATGCCTAGTATTTGTTTTTAGAAACAAAAATGTGCAGTATTGAATTGGTAGTTTACCTGTTTCATTTAATTCTTTACTCAGACATTACAAAATCAACTTATCCTGAGTTCCTCCTTGCATATTTTTTCATTTTACTAAAGCAAGAAAAAGATTTATGAGACAACTATAAACTTAATTACTGATATTAGAAAGTTAGAAAGAAATCAAATTTAATCGGGGTTGATGCTTTTTTCCTGCTGGAGTTCTCTTTGGGTTATTCTATCCACCAGCTTACTTAGTCAGCTCAGACCCTTGAACTGCAAACATTATATTATGTATGCCTCGCATTTGGCTTTAAAACAAAAATGTGCAATGTTGTCAATTGATAGTTCCCCTGTTTCATTATTTCTTTGCTTAGTCTTAGACATTATTTATTCAACTTATACTTGCATCTTTCTTCATTTTACTATAGCAAGAAAAGACAACCATAAGCTGGAACTACTAACATTTTGAAAGAAATCAAATGTAATTACGGCTGATATGTTTTGCTGGTGCAGTTTTCCATTATGTGGGTTCCTCCATCCACCAGCTTGCTTAATCAGCTCAGTGGTCTTTTTAGGAGTAGTTATTTCTCAGATATTTCAAGTTAGAAACACCTCAAACACTTAGAACTTAGCTAATGCCAAAAAATGTAAAGTCCCATTATACAAGCTGTCAAAAGCATGACCCTCACCTCCTGTAGGCTGACCAAGAGAGCCAAGAACTGTGTAAACCTATATTACCCGGACTCGGGGGTGTCGGATACAGGTATGCTTAATTTTTTTCTAAGTTATGGTTCAGATCATTTGGAAGAAGTTCCAGGAGTTTTAATAGATTCTGTTATCATTTTTTCTTATCGTATATTCCAATAATTGGGAGACTTGATGTAGCCTATTCATACCTTTTCTAGATTTTAGGACCCAATAGCTGTAATAGAGATAAGTTAGCTATGTTCCTCAATTTCCATGATTGCTTAATGCTATATAAGCCCTCAGGTATGTCTAACAAGAGCCTTCTTACGTTTTCTTTTTCTTCCATTTCCGTAGCATCCAGGAAATATTGCTGTTGATGATGTTAATGGTGGACGGTTGATCTTCTATGACTTTGGGATGATGGGAAGGTGATTTCCTATGCTAGTGTTGGCTATTTGCAAAAGCATTCTGGATAGAAAGCTTTTCAGGAAATTGGTGACATAAATCTTCTGTTTTTGGCACCTTGCAGTATTAGTTCAAACATCAGAGAAGGTTTGTTGGAAACATTCTATGGAGTTTATGAGAAGGATCCGGATAAGGTAATTATATCTTTAAGAAACAGCATGAATTAGTTTATGGACTTCGTTGTTATATTCTGTTACTGATTTAGTTAACCTCGACCTTTCTATAGGTCCTTCAAGCAATGATTCAGATGGGTGTTCTTGTGCCTACTGGAGATATGACAGCTGTCAGACGGACAGCACAATTCTTCCTTAACAGGTGTGATTAATGAAGAGAAAAATCCTATGGTTTTAACTTTTCTGGGTATCCTTAAGTTTCTTTTGTCTAATAGGATGATCTTGGTGTAAACTTTAAAGAGTGCTTTTGTCTGCGTTTCTAAAATTGGAAAGAGAAATAGGAAATTTTCTCTGCAAAACTAGTAATTGGATATGCTCTTTGCTTTGCCTGTTGAAGATAAGTTTAGAAATATAAACTATTTTTTTATTTAACCGGGGAAACAAAAGCATGGGTGGCGAAATTGATGTGTATTACAGTTGTCTTCATCTAATATTCTGTTGAATGTGAAGTATATAAATGCAATTATTTCAGTTTTGAAGAGCGTCTTGCTGCTCAAAGAAGGGAGAGAGAAATGGCAACAACGGAACTTGGATTTAAGAAGCCGTTGACCAAGGAGGAAAAGATAGAGAAAAAAAAGCAACGTCTGGCTGCAATTGGTAATACATTTGGTGCTATTTTTTTTTTTTTTTTATGTAAAATAAGGTTTTACACTCTTGGCTAGATTTATCATTTATGTGTTTTGTCAAGTTACTCAGCAAAGAGGACATGAGACCTTTTCATAACTTCTGTGGGGAGGACTCATAAGCATCTAATAGGCTAATTCTTTTGCAAGTAATTTCACATCTATAATGCATGGACACGTACATAAAAGCAATCGGAGGAAAAAGATAATACCAGCTTCTTTATCAGCTGATCTGTTTTGAAAAATATTAGTATCATAGGTCTTATGAAAAGATTGCCTCACTTGCAAGAAGGTCTGGCCTTTTAACTCCTCTAACAAGAACAATATACCCATCAATTAGACGTTACTTGTGGTTGGATACTGAGTTTTTCAAAACTTGATTTGTCTTTCTTTATGTTAGGTTCATTTGATACACCGAAGAATCTTTTAAGTTAAACAGTATTTTTTCCGATCAATTAATTTCCACTTATTTCTTCCTTGAGTTAGTAGCGCAGCTGCTTACCCTTTCATTTGTTCACGATAAATACTGGGTTCCTGCTTCTCATGGATGTTTCATTACCTGAACAGGGGAAGATTTATTAGCCATTGCAGCAGATCAACCCTTTCGATTCCCTGCCACATTCACATTCGTTGTCAGATCATTTACAGGTAATACATTAATCTGGTGGCTTCATTGCTATTTGTGCTGTATTGAACAAAAACGTCAGCACAACGAATTATTTCCTTTGCAGTATTAGATGGCATTGGGAAGGGCCTTGATCCTCGGTTTGACATAACTGAGATTGCAAAACCGTGAGTTTGGTTTTAGCTCCTTCATATCCTTAAAATTTTCATTTACCTTTCTAAGGTTTAGTCATCCATTTTGTCTGTATATCTGATTCTCTTGCATTCTCTTGCTTCTAGCTATGCACTGGAGTTGTTAAGATTTCGTGAAGCTGGAGTTGAAGTTGTTTTGAAGGCAATCTTCAGCAATCTTTGATTCTACTCTTGACTTGTATTTTTCATGATACAGTTCCATTTTCATGATAAACTATGTAAACAATTTCAGGACTTCAGAAAGAGATGGGACAGGCAGTCCCGTGCATTCTACAACTTATTTAGGCAGGCAGATAGAGTTGAGAAGCTTGCTGAAACCATCCAAAGATTGGTAGGGTTCAAGAATTCCTTCTATTGAAAGTTAAACTAGTTGCTATGTTATATCAATCTTTTCAAACTTTAAATTGATGTTGCATAATGATGTATGTTACAGGAGCAAGGTGATCTGAAGCTTAGAGTACGAACTTTGGAGTCTGAAAGGGCTTTCCAACGTGTTGCTGCTGTTCAGAAGACAGTAGGGAGTGTGAGTTAAATTATAAACTTGTTTTTCTTTTTGTCTAATTTCATAGTTCGAGATTTGTTTTAAACAATAAATTCCTTCAAACGTCATTTTGCACTGTTGAATTATTGGCTTTCCTACATTTTCAAGTGGCTGCGGAAAGTTTTTTTTTTTCGGTACTTCACTTTAAATTCTCATATATGCTGCTAATCCTTCCATAGGTTGGCAACTTGTTAACTAGAGATATAGGCCCAACATGATCCCCTTCCCCTTCTGTACTTGTACTCCTTCAGTATTAGACTCCAATGGGGCATTTGGAAGGACTTGGGAAGTGACAATATGTGGCAATGAAGTTCATGAGTTGCATGATGTGCATGCTTTCCATGTGATTATAGTAGTGGTTTTGCTGGTACTGTGAAAATCCGACTTCAAGAAATTTAAAACGGATGAAATCTAATGTATTTCAGATATTACTAGAATTGAAGGGATTTTATAGCTTATTGAAATTTTTTTCCCATTTATAACTTTAAAGGACAGATATATTCTTGGTTGCTTTTCTATATATTCTAAATTAGGGAAAACATTCGGAATATTCTTCAAAATGAGATATTACTCGGTGATCATGTTCCTTTTGACCTATAAACAGGCAGTAGCTGCTGGAAGCCTAATCAACCTTGCAACAATTTTGTACCTCAATTCCCTCAGAGTAAGCTCTCTATTTTAATATGAATATATGTGTATTATTACACCCCTCAGTTATTGGCTATATCTTTAATCATTTTCTCTTATGGTTATCAATTTAGGTGCCAGCCGTTGCTGCATATCTCATCTGTGCATTTTTCAGCTTTCAAGTTCTTATTGGTATTATAAAAGTGAAAAAGTTAGACCAGCGAGAAAGGTTGATAACAGGAACTGCTTGAGTAATAGGTGAGCAAATCTTAATTCTTTTACACTTTATGCATCTTGTTTTAAGTTCTTCCTTCATCTTTATAGTTAATATATATAGTGTAAACAAGGTTCGCTATGAGGCTTTTCTATGATTTAATTAATCAGCATTGTTCTTTTAGACACTTGAAGTACAAATAACAAATCGGACCACTACATATTCTCTTTGATATGTCCTCGTTGTGGAAAAAGAAATTTAAATATATCAATGTAGACTAATGCATGTTTTCATGCTATTCTTGTGTCACTCTTATAGTAAGTTATTTCAACTAGGAAACCGGAACATATTATAGGTTTCAACTTTTTATCTTTGCAGAGTTGAAGATTCAACTCAAATGAAGCTTTGATGATAAATCAATTTCCAGCCAGAGAAACAAGGTGAGAGGCACAGATGTTCTACATTTTGTTTGTTAATTTCAACATAACTGAAAGCCTTCAACTTAGGAAATTTAGATGTCTAACAGCTGTGCGCTTGGGATTGGCCTTCTTAAAGCTCACAAAGATCTTGATGACATTGTTGTAGCCAAAGCTTGATTGTGGTCTTAAAGTATCCCTGACAATATTCCCTATTCTGGAGGGTAGCTGAGCATCATATAGTAAGTCTTTTAGCCATAGCATAAAGTAATAATTTATGCAAAAATTCAATGTTCAGTGTTAGCATAATGTAGCTCTCTGTCATAATATAATAGGGGGCATGTCTATAAGCTGTGTATAATATTTTAACATGCATGAAAATGTTTAGTGGAAGGAATTTGTAAGTTATATACCATGCACAGATTGCAAACTCAGTTATGGTTTCTGTCATATTGGAAACTCAACATGTAGAGACTTCCTATGATTAAAGACCTATTGTTTGTACCTTCCTAAACAGCCCTCGTATAACTACATGTAGCTTTTCTTGCTTTCTTTTTTATTTTTTTATTTATTTTAACATTAAGAACTTAGAAAATTGATTTAAGTCTGAAAATATAGTGATATGAATAGTTTGACTTAGACCTATTCATAGGTTGGGTCAAGTTGGGCCGTGGTTCGAAATTTTTTTTTATTTCCTTACCCAAGTCTGGGTCAAGCTAGTCCGAAAACTCATTTTATTATTTTATTAAATATTAAAAAAGTAGTTTTTATATAATATTTATATATTTTATAATTAAATTTAAATAAAAATATTTTTTATTTAATAAATAGTAATTTGGGTTAGGTCGGGCCGAATTACTAAGGGTCCATTTGGATCTCACTAGTGCTTTAGTCCAGTGGGATTCAAGGCAAATTTGGGAGGATTTCCCCCCAATTGGTTTCACCTCCATTGGAGGTGTGTTTGGATCACCTCTGGAGCTCCGGTGGAGGGGAGTAATTTTCTTTTTATCCCCTCCACTGTTTTTTCTTTTTTTTAAATAATATTTTAAAATTTTATTATTTTTAATTTCAAGTTTTTAATTAATTAATCTTTTTAATATAAATATATTTTTAAAATTTTAAAATTATTATTTAACATAAATATAATTTTAATATATATTTTATTATTTAATATAAATATATTTTTAATTATTTATTATATATATACATATTTTTAATTTAATGCCTTTAATGATTTTTTTTGGTCCCATTATAATTTATCTCATCGCCACCGTTGCCTTTGAATCCAAACACACATCTCACCACTGATTTTAATCTTACCGTTATAGTATTTAATTTTACCGTCACCGTTTTTAATTTCATCGAAATCAATCTTATCGTTAATCCAAATGGATCCTAAAATTTTTGTTTAGACCTGATCTAATTTGAACTGGGCTTTTTGGATTGAGCGAGCGATCTGATCTTTGGACAAGTTCACTTTGACTAAGATACCAAAAAACAAATTGCTTTTAAAGTTTACATTATTCATAGATACTGTCATTATTTTTTACTTTTCTTTTTGAATTTCGGATTATTAGACATAATTTTTAATTTTTATAATAATTGGTCAAATTTGAGTAAAATTTTTATTCATGTTTCAAATCGAAATCGGACAGATAAAATGTTTATAAATATGGAATCTAAACCTAATACGATTCGATATGGCTTGACCCATTAACTTTAGAGTCTCTTCTACCAACTTGGCTTTTTGAGGATAAAGAGTCTCTTCTACCAACTTGGCTTTTTGAGGATAAAGAGTCTCTTCTACCAACTTGGCTTTTTGAGGATAAAGATAAAGTGATTTGAAAGTCTTTTGAAATCGAGGTCGTGTGGTCCTTGAGTTCAGTTGGCAATTACATGCATTTATTACTTTACAGATCATTCATGCCACAATGAGAAAGACAAAAGCTAAGAAAAGCTTGGATTTGAAAACTTTTCAAACACCAACATTTGAAAAGACATTAGGAGTATATTGGAGATAAAGGGTTATTGTTTTTAAATCCGTCATTCATTAGCTGTCACTGACAGTCACTTCATGTAAAATCCAATATCCTGTATCTTTTATAATCAATAAATATTCTTAAGCAGATAGGCTGGCCGGCGGTGTTATGTCCCCCCCCCCCCCCCCATCCATCAACTGAGTTTTGATATTTGTCCTAATTTGCAATTAGTATAAGATGTGGGAAAAATACAAAGTGTTAAAACAGCTAAGCTTGTAATTAGACCTTAAAGATCAGATGCCACAAGTAAGTTGCTTTAGATTCCAAGATGATCATGTTCTCAAGTTTTTTTTCCCATCAAGAGATTTGTCGTTACAAAACTCTTTCTTTATCCTTGTGATTAGAAGCCAAGTTAGTTGAACTTGAACCCCAAATTAGAGGACAATTATCCTATAGTTTAATATCCTTATTCTCTCCATCCAAAAGGTTGTCGGAATAGCGAAGAAGATGAAGTCAATTTTATTAATTTGTTTGTCGAAATTGAGAACATATGTTAGGGTCAAAGTGGCCAAACTAATCAGCTTTGTTAACTTCAATACGAGCAAAAATATCATCCACTGGAAAAATGTTTATAAAAGTATTTGTCTTGGGTTGCAAATTGCAATGCAAGGAATTGCGTGTGAAATTTGTTTGCTTCTTTTGCAGCAGTGAAATCAAAGGTTTCCGTTTCCTTTTCGACATGTTAGCCTATGGGTTTGACAATGGTTTTAGTCTCTCCAGTACTGTTCAAGAAAATGCTATAAACACGATATGTTTAATACACGTATCATATTCGTATTTAGAATTTTGATATATTTAATAATTTGTGTTACATTTATATTTATATACAAAAAAAAAAAAAACACGACACGTATATACAAATTACCAAATCTAAATTTAACTGAACTTATAGTGAAATGACTCTAAAAAATCGTTCTTGGGATCACTTAATTTCCTCTATTCTTTCAATCTTGCAATGTATTTGTTAGCTCTATTCTTCCAAGGAATATGAAAGGGGAAATGTTAATATGCAAAAGCTCTCTTTGGTTGTAACTTTGCAGATAATTGGTCTCTGACAGTAGCAACTGATTTATCTAACAAAAGTTTCAAAAAGAATTCACTTAGGATAAAACTCTTTTTTCTTCTTTTTCCTCATTTTTCTTCAAGTCTGGAATAATTTTAATCTAGGAGGAGGTTTTACTTTTTCTAATTATGCATGGTTAGGTGTAAAATGAATCAAGTTAGACATAAATTTATAAACAATTTAAGTTTGAATGAATTAGTTATTGGTTTGAGATTGTTTGTATTGTAGTTAACAAACCAATCACTATTCCGTCGGTAACAATCTAGCATTACCGACGAAAAGTCGTTGCCTGTTCTCTAGTAGTCCAGGTCCAAACAAAAGTCGAATCCTTTGACCTCAACTATCTCGTACATCGTCGTCGCCAACAAACATATAAAAAAATTCTATGACTCAAACAAAGAATATAACCCAATAATAATATATTTTTCTTTAAGCAAAGTAGAAAAAGAGGGTTATTTTTGTTGTGTAATCTAACCAATTAATTAAATTTTTTATCAATTCTCCTTCTTAGCCCTATGTAACTTTTTTTTTTATAAAATTACATTCATATATTACAATAATGATCAAAAAAAATTTCATATCAACTAGAAAAAATTAATAAACAAACAAACCAACCAAACAAACAAATCAATATATAATTATACCGACCAAACAAATTAATATATAATTATAAAAACTTACATAAGATAAGACTTGAACATGAATACTTAGATTCGTTCACTTGATGCACTTTATAAAGCTCTTGGACTCAATTTAAAAAAAAAAAAAAAAAAAAGATGGAAATTTCTCTGGACAAGTTGGGTTCCCACATAATTGATCTTGGGTTAAAACTTCAATTTAACTAGTTACAATACAAGAAATTAATTAAGAGTAAGAGCTAATCAAGGGAGGGAATTGGTGTAGATGTAGTCCTCATCGAGAACAGCCTCTTCAGCTGCCCCAGCCCCACCTTTTCCTTGCTTGCAATCAACATTAATATTCTCCTTCACGCACTCAGCTCCTCCCTAAATCATGATTTCAACTATCAAAGCATATTAAGTAATTGTACAAGCTTGAAGCTTAATATACATGGAAAGGAGCGATATTGGAATTCTTCTCTTTAAGCTATGTTACCCGAAATTGAAATTGAGTATCAGATCATACGAGTATCTGTCCAATACGGATATACTTAATTTTTAAAAAAAAATTCATATATTTAAAATATTATATATGTGTCGGACATAAATACTGTAGGAAAAATAAAGAGTTCGGATAACATAATCTTTAAGCAAGAAATTATGTGCAGTAATTACTGAACCAAATGCTTCGAAAAACATGCAAACTTAAGCTGAAAAAACGAGAGGGATTTCTAATTCTGAAGTTTCAAAATATCTTACCAAATGGACAGAGTTCCCAGCACCCAGCAGCAGCTCTTTAGTAGTTTCCACTTTGGCTGCATGCACGACAGAGATCATATAGAAGCAGACAAGCAAGGAGATAAACACGAAAATCAGACTTGAAAACTTCATTGCTACTTGATTGATCACTGTGAAAAAACCCTTTGAAAGCAGGAAGGACAGCTATATGATGATGAGATCTTAAAGAAAGCTTCTTTGTACGAAACTCATAATTAGAACACTAATGTAATTAACCTAATTAATTTATAAGAGATTTATGAGTTTTAGACTATTTTGACCTGTCTCCTGATTCCTCAGCAGCAACCTCGACCCACGAGACCATGGGTTGGCTTCGTTTGTTTTCTTCTCATTAATATAGAAGATGACTGAAAGAGTACTGCAAGGGGTTAGTTAAAATGTTTGGTCTTTTCAAGATTTTTCACTTCTTGCATATATTGTATGGCAGTTGAAATATATATATATATATACACACACACGAGGGATCAACTTCTATCGATGTAAAATTAATAAGTTTTATATATTTGTATAACTTTGTATATAATTGTTATTTTAACAAATTGAACGTGTTAGATTTAACATTAATATAATAGCACCGTCTTTTTTTATATATATTTAACGGTTGATTTTTTCTTACATCAAATAAGTAATAAACATTTTTAATTTACTTGGAATTTGACGTGCTGTCATTTGAATTCAGGTCAGATATCATATTCTTTTACTAGTTGTACCATGATTAAAAGTGAGTTAATTTCTACCTAACATTGTGTTTATAAGAGAGAAAGAGAAGATTAAACCCTGACAACCTCAAATATATAAAAAAAAAAAAAAAAAATTGACATGCTGGATCTACTTGAATATAGCATAAAATGTAACTATCGGATTAAACAAATATAAATCGTATAAAAACTAAGATATAGTGTATGGAGTTAAAATTATCTTATATATGTATATATGTATAGCATGTATACAGGGTTGTTATATATGCTCATTAGCTTATGATTAAGAAAATTAATATATTAATTATAAAATTATGGAATTAACACCTATCAGTTACTTTGATCTCTTTCCAGATCATATAATCCTCTAATCCAATCCAACTTAGACACAAAGCGTACCAGTCACTTATATTTTATAAGCTTTCTTAGTAAGCTAATCCTAATACTCAGGTTCCCTAGAAGGTGAAACCCAAAAATTCTCGGATCAATAAGAAGTCGTCTATTAGTTGGGTTAATTGAGCTTGGAAAAAGAAATTTTCAAGTTAATAATCTTTTCGAGGTTAGGTTAATCTGAGTTTGGGTTTCAAATTGTGTGAGTTAGATTATTTGAGTTCAGGTCAGATATCATATTCTTCTACTGGTTGTATTATGAATTTATGACTAAAAGCGAGTTAATTTCTATCTAATATTGTGCTTAGTGAGTGAGAAAGAGAAAAAAAAAATCGAAGAATTCAGGGATTAACTCAGTTAATTCATACAGTCATCATTAAGAGATAGCATCTAGCATGTATGAGATTCAAATCCTAATATTTGCAACTTCTTCTCATATCTCCTGACTACGGTTTCGTTTATTCCACACACAAAAAAAAAAAAGAGAATGGAAAGAAAATTAATGAATTTGTACATTGTTCTTACTTTCAAATTTAATTTTTTCATATGTGAAAAGAAAACATTCTTTTATAATTTTATACTTAATTTTTTTTTATTCATTCACACCAAAGATAATAATAAAAAAAAAAATCTTTTTTTATTTCATTATTTATCGTCCTTTCATTTTCCTTCCTTTCATAGTGTAATATGAAATAATGGGAAGATGCTGACAAAGAGGAGCTTCCAACAACCTCTAAATTCAAATTGTCTTTGTTCCATAAAAAGAAGGATAAATCTCTTTACCAATAAAGTCTAAACATTAAACAGCAACGTCATCATCAATAAAAGGATACTTCATGGTCACCCACCATTTAAACTTGAATTATCTTCTCTCACCATTAACATGGTTAAGACCAAACAGATTGAAGTTCATATGCAGTAAGATACTTTTCTTACTATTATGTTAACAAATACATAAATATTTTTTCCGATATAAAACACTCGTGTCGATAAAATGATTTGGATCCATGGTCTAACAATGTAATGAATACTTTTATTATTGTGAAAATTTATCTTGGTTCTTAATATTATATTGATATTATAATTCACCTCACTAAAAGATGTTATCTTAAGAATTTTCTTTTTAATCTTGCCAGTTTGTTTTGAAGCCTAAAAATTTGTAGTGCTTACTTATGTATAAATACAAATGCCAACAGATTTTGTAAGATGTGGAGTTGAGAATAAACCTGTCTATGAGTCGGATTAGGCCGAGACCCAAATATTTTTTCCTTTTCTTACTCAAGTTTGGTCCAGTCCGATCTGTAACTCTGTTTTACTATTTAAAATTATTAAAATAATTATTTTTATATTAATATTTTTATATTTTATAATTAAATTTAAATAAAAAATAATTTTTATTGAATAAACAGTGATTCGGGACGGCCCTAATTGAAAAATCCCTATCCAAGCTCGACCCTTGAACAGATCTAGTTGAGAACTTCTATAAATAATTATCTCTATATTTTTTCTAGCTAGTGATCTTTGATTTGTGAAAAAATCATAGATAAAATATTGTATAAAAGTGAAAAATGAAAAAGAAAATTAAACCATTGACCAATTAGATATAGTGTGAAGTCATAGTAATAATCCGTTAAGGTTGTTCTAGCTATATTCCAATTCATTTTCTTTTTCGGTTTAAAATGAACATTAATTGATTCCAAGTCGTTTTTTTTTTATGAGGATACAATTACAAGTTAATTTTTTTTATAGTATTAATATTAATAAACAAATTAATAAACTAAAGAAACCAACATAAAATTGAACTAAACCTGTATGCGCCGAGACTTGAAGTTAAACCTAACTTAAAGATTAATCCTTCTTTCTTGCCATTGAAACAAGATTTCATTGGTGTTATTGTATTATTAAAGAAAATATAAATACCAAATTCTTTCTCTTCTAGATGCATAAAGGAAAAAACAAATACCACTTTGATTCAGTTTTCTTTTTTTTTTTTTTTTTAAACCATAGATGTGCTAGATCTCATATTATATAGCAAGATAAAAACCAAAAAGGCAAAATTATATGTTAAAGTTCCCAACACCTTTAAATTTTAAGTTTAAGTTTCAATATGTGTGGGGTTTGGTCCAATTATATATTAATCTATTAGTTGTTAGTTTGACTTATTTATTGATTTTTTATTGACATATTTTTATTTAATTATCATTGTAATTTCTATTGATACACGTAATAATTTTATCAAGAAAAAAATACATTTAAAAGACAAAATAAATTTATCTTGAAAACTTCCAACTCTTTGATTTACATTTTTCATATATATATATATATATATATATATATATATATATATATATATATATATATATATATATATATATATTGGCCAACTTATTATAGATAGATAAAAATGTGACTCTCCTTAAAAATTAGGAACGGGGGATTTAAAAAAAAAAAAAAAAAAAACCTATGGAGAAAATAAACATAAAAATCATTAATCAGTATTTATTTGTAAATTGATAATTTCCCATCTCATTTAACGCACAAGGAAGGTAATTTTTGCTTCATGTGTTATAGTATTTTTCCTTTCTAGTTCTAGAAAGAAAGATTTGTATGAAACAATTATTTTATGTCAGTATATATCTTTTTCATTCAAATCATATCACATAATCAGATTTTTTTATATAAAAAAAAAATCAATTATTTATTACAAAAAACATTAATGAATTGCTTAAATAAATATTTCACTTAATTAGGTTAAAGTACTTAAATAGTCTCTCTACTATAGTTAAAAGTGCATTTTAGTCCCTGTAATATAGAAGTGAGTAATTTAATCCTTGTACGTTTGAAATTGGTGTAAAGAAATAAAATTGGTAACAGTGTTAATGAAAAACCGTCTAAATGCTGACATGGACATGTGAAATTGACAGAAAATATAATTTGGAAAAAAAGTGATGATGTGTCAACTTTTTTTACTCAAGTAAAAAATAGAAAAACATAAATCTTTTTAATCCAAATCCCTCCCTTACCCGTAAAAACATATCATAATTTTTTTTTCGAAGTCATCTATTCTGTCAGTTTCTAAATTTCACCTGAGCAAAAAATTTTGACACGTCATCATTTTTTTCCAAGTCATCTATTCTGTCAGTTTCACATGTCCACGTCAGCATTTAGACGGTTTTTCATTAATACTGTTACCAATTTTACTTTTTTGCACCAATTATAAACGTACAAGAATTAAATTACTTACTTCTATAGTACATGGACTAAATGCACTTTTGACTATAGTAGAGGGACTATTAAGTATTTTAACCCACTTAATTATTACATGTAATGTGTAATAAATAGTTAATTTTTTCAACAAAAAAAAAAATAATTACATGGCATGATTTGAATAAAAAAGATATATGCTAACATGAAATAACCATTTCATATAATCCTTTCTTTTCCTTCAACATCCTAGAGAAGAAGAAATTGAAAATTCTAACATGTATAACATCAAATTAGATAAACTATAATTTAGATTAAAATACTGGCCAAAAACTCATTTTGGCAATATCTCTAGTCATAATTCCATAACATTCAACAAGAAAAAAAAAAAAAAAACTTCTAAACATGAAATTTTGGTGGACCAAAATGGAGAAAAGAAAGTCACAAAGTGGCTGAGGAATGGTTGGAGGCCATGAAGACTTGGGAAGATATGAGGTTTGTGCATTGAGAAAGAACCTTGTTGGTGTGGGATGGAAACGCCATTGGGTGCAAGTTCAATGCCATTTTTTTTTTCTTAAAAAAAGTGTTGGTATTATATGTATCTTCCCTTTATATATATATATATATATGATTTTAATAGTATTTGATGTGATTTTGGTAGCCTTTAATGTAATTTTGATAACCTTGCATGTAATTGTGGTAATCTTTTATATAATTTTGGTAAGTTTTGATAAATTTTTTGATAACCTTAATATGATTTTATTAATCTTTGATATAATTTTGATTTTGGTAACTTTTAATACAATTTTGGTAACCTTAGGTATAATTTTGATAACCTTTGATATAATTTTGATAACCTTTTATATAATTTTGGTAACTTTTGAAATAATTTTAATAACCTTTGATATAATTTTGATAACTTATAATAAGGTTTTGGTTAGTTTTGATATAATTTTGATAACTTTTGTAATAATTTTGATAACCTTTGATATAATTTTGATAATTTTGGTAACCATTGAAATGATTGATATAACTTTTGATACGATTTTAAGAGCCTTTTATATGATTTTGATAATATTTGATATAATTTGGTAACCTTTGATATAATTTTGGCAACATTTGAAATAATTATATTAATCTTTGATATAATTTTGGTAACTTTCGATATGATTTTGATAGCATTTGATGATTTTGATAACCTTTGATGTAATTTTGGTAACTTTCGTATAATTTTGTTAACCTTTGATATAATTTTGATAACTTTTGATATAAAATTTTGACAACTTTTGATATATTTATAACCTTTTATATGATTTTGTTAACCTTTGGTATAATTTTGGTTTTGGTAACTTTTGCTATAATTTTGATAACATTTGATATAATTCTGGTAACCTTCAATATAATTTTGGTAACTATTGATATAATTTTGATAACCTTTGTAATAGTTTTGGTAACCTTTAATATAGTTTTGATAACATTTGATATAATTTTGATAACCTTAATAATAGTTTTGATAATTTTGGATATAATTTTGGATATAATTTTGGTAACTTTTGTAATAGTTTTGGTAACCTTAGATATAATTTTAGTAACTTTTGATATAATTTCAATAACCTTTATAATTTTGGTAACTTCTGATATAATTTTGGGTATCCCTCAGTATGATAGTGGTAATATTTAATATAATTTTGATAATCTTCTAAAAATTTAGATAACTTTTGTAATAATTTTGATAACATTTGTAATAGTTTTGGTAAATTTTATATACTTTTGATAATTTTTGATATAATTTTGACAACTTATATTATAATTTTGGTAACATTTGATATGATATTGATAACTTTTGATATAATTTTGATAATCTTTGATATAGTTTTGATATTCTTTGATATAATTTTGGTAAATGCTATAATTTGGATAACTTTTGATATCATTTTGGTAACATTGGATATAATTTTGGTACATGTTGATATAATTTTGGTAACTTTTTCATAACTTTTAATATAATTTCGATAACCCTTAATATAATTTTGATAACCCTTAATATAAGTTTGGTAACTCTTGATGTATATTTGATATAATTTTGGTAACTTTTTATATAACTTTGGTGACATTTGAGATAATTTTCATAATCTTTAATATAATTTTATAATAGTTTTGGTAACTTTTGATATAAATTTGATAACATTTTTAATAATTTTGATAAAATTCAATATAATTATATCAAAAAAAAACTATCTAATATATAAATTTACCAAAAATGTAAAAAGTATTTAATAGTGAATTACATATAATAAAGTAAACAATATTGACATATTATATCATTCACGTGCAAAGCACATGTAGGATAAACTAGTATATATAAAAGTACGAACATAGAGAATCTTTTGAACTAGCAAAAATACTCATTATTATTCATTATATTACTAATTTGTTATTTTAAATATTTTTCTTTATTAATAAAACTTATTCAATTTATAAATAAAATTCTAATTCTATTGAAAGACTTTAGTTAAATGAATTTATTTGATAATAAAAAAAATAAAATTTACATTGAATTACTTTATCTTCAAAGTTTAAAATTTTTCATTATTAATCTTAAAAAGTAAAAAGAAAAAGAAAAAAGAAGAAGCTATTTTAATCTAATTTTAAATGTTAATGCAAATTTTGATTGTTTAAATAATATGTAACTTTACACTCAATATATAATTTTTTATAAATACATAAGTTTTTATAATATAAATATTTTATATTATATTACAAATAGTAATAAGATTTATTTCATTCTTATTTACGATTGTATTATAAATATTAACAAAATTTATCATTTAAAATTTCAATATCATTATGAGAATTTAAAAAAAAAAAATTATTAGAATATTTTAGATAATGCTTTTAACAGTTAAATTATGTGTAGAATTATTAAGTAGTTAAAATTTATCAAACAATAATAGAAAAATTAAGGTTTACTAAGTAACTAAATCTCATGTTATTATATATTTATGTCAACTTTTGATTTTAATATAATCATCAGTGAAAAAAGTTTGGGAACTCCATTTTTTGAGAATGGGTAAATGCTCATGGTTTTTTTTTTTTTCCCCATTTGCTTAGCAGGAAATAGTTTTCATCAACTTAAATCAAAGTCGTGGTCAAATTACTCAAGATAGTTTCGTGATTTTTTCTTGCTTTTTTGAAGGTTTTATAATATTTTTTAACTTATAATGTCATGGTATTATTATCTTTGATTAGTATTTTTTATTATGATAAAATTAATTTTTTATATAAATAGATGTAGCAATTACTTATTTAACATATTTCAATATATCATGCATTAGATTATTAATGTACTTGCACCTTTCAATAAAAAGTTATTGAATATTTGCGATGTTAATGAGCTTGCACCTTTTAAGAAATTTTAAAAAAAATCATTTTGTTGGTGTAACAAAATTGATTGGTAAATATATATATATATATAATAAAAACAATATTTTATTTTATTCAGTTAAAATTTATGAATTTCTATCATTTTATACTATTAATTATTCTTTATTTTATTTTATGATTTTAATTTATTTTATTTTACCAATCTTATAATTTTCTTAAATTAGTATCAATTAATGAATTAATGAATTATTTTCAAAGTATTTATTATCTATCATAATCAGCTTATAATCCTACTATAGTTTTAATCTAATTTTACAAAAGACTTCATTATTTTTTTTAAAAATTTGAATTGTCAAAATTAATAAGACTTAATATAATTTTTACTTTTATCTTACAAAGTGGTGTTAGGTTTTAGATAAAAAAAAAATTACCTTGAAAATAAGTTAAAAATTTCAAAACAGTAGGATTATCACCCGGAGATATTACAATTTGTTTCAAGATAAAGAATTTTGTTAATTTCTCTATATATTTTAATAACTATATTTTGTCTTACGTTATTGCTTTTGATTTTTTTTTTTGAAACATTGCTTTTGATTTTTTTATCGATCTATTTTATATTAAGGGTTTGGTTTGGTTTGCATAATTTTTTGTTGGTTGATTGATTAATATTATCAATGTAGTGATTCTATTTGAAAGTTATTTAACTCTAACATATTAGTCATACTATTTGTCAATGAGCTTAATGTATTGAAACGAATATATGGAATAAAATGTGCATTAGGCTATAGAGCTAAAATAACATGATCTTATAATACCTTAGAAAAATTTTCATTTTCACAGGATTTAATCAATTTATAAAAAAATATCGTCCTTATATTAATTTCTTTTTTTCTTTTGGATAAATAGACATTTTATCATCCAAAAAGCATGTCAAATAGCTTGTTACAAAATATATTTTCTGATTATATTTTTATTTATAAAGAATTTTTTATGTAATTGCTAGATATTTGGCTTACAAGGAGTTAAGATTGCTTGCAACTTTTCAAAAAGAAATTAAGATAATTAAGGTATGCAATGTGATAACTATTTTAATGATCTTTTTATTATTTAATAAATACAAGATGATAAACATGTAACATCAAACGCTATGCATGTGACACAATTACTAAATATATATATAGAGAGAGAGAGAGGAGGGATCCACTTACACTAGTGTAAAACTAAATTAGTTTGACATATTCTCATAATTTTTTATACGATTTATATTTGTTTAATCCGACCGTCGTATTTCATGTTCTATTCACGTAGATCACGTCAAGTTTGAAATATTTTATTTTTGCTTGAAAGTCTTTTTATTATTTAAAAAATATTTTTATATTAATATTTTTATATTTTATAATTAAAGTTAAATAAATAAATTTATTAAATGAATAGTAATCTAAAACGAGTCCAATCCAATTCAAGTCGGATTTGGGTTGAGTGAATAGTTTGACCCATGGACAAATCTGAATTGAAATTCGGCAGCTCATAATTTAAAAAGAAAAAAGAATTTTTTTTTTTGATAAATCTTGGACCATTTGGAGGTTGGAATCTAGTTAGTAGCTACTTTAATTTGCCAATAATTTTGGAGTGAGCTTAGACCCCTAGGATGGCCTTTCTTTGTTCTTCCTTTTCACGCATTTGGCAGATATCATTAGTAAAATTAGAAATTATATATTGTGTTCATAATTCGCTAAAGGTGGACAAACAAAGCCACCATTGAGTGTAACAAAAGATATATAACCCCAAAATAAACTTGTGAAGCATCCTACTAACAAAATTTACTATATATACTTCATATAATTAGTTCAAACAAAAAGACTTTTCAAATATATATCAGTAGAGATTAAACCCTAAAACAAAACAATTAGCAATCCCTTTTTTTTTGGTCACAAAAATGTGAGGGGCTCCAATCCTATGCTAGACCAAGATGTCTGTCTTATTTGAAAATTCCATTTTTTTGGGTACAAAATAAGTAACAGCCTAAAAATAGGGGAGAGAGATTGTAAATATTAGGATTCCAATTTCAAACATGTTGAATGTCACCTTCTAAAAATGGTTACATAAATTAATTGGACTAAATTTCGAATTTATTAATAAGTTTCATTACTTGCATTCAAGATTAGCACCAAAAGGGAGTCACAGTGTTCGAACCCAAGGCCATCTCAAGCAATCCTTGTTCTAGAGCCATAATGAACTATAAATACCTGAAGGCTTAAGGGAAACAAGGTATATAGTCTATGATCATAAACATAGTATATTCTAGGTACACTATAACAAGCTTCTAAGCCAACATACATGCCCTTGTTCTTTATCTTGCTTTTTATAATGTTCTATAGAATTAAACCCAAATTCTCATAGGAAGGAGGGTCGACTTCTGCATTAATACAGGTAATGATAAGGCTATGTATCAAGGATACTCTTCTATCTCTAGCATATCTTAGTCATTATAAGAGTTGTGGTACTCTTTCACGATATGTTTGATAAGAAAAAAAAAGAAAGAGAAAAATGATTTTTCTTAATTTACAGATTTTCGTTCCTTCTCAAATCCAATCTTTTAAGAAATAAAAGAAATACGTTCGTTCAACTAAAATTAATCATTTTATTATTTATACATAATTTTAACCCTAATTACTTTTTTTTTTTTTATCTCTTTCAGCTCAAATTAGATTCCTTCCTTTTGAACCTAATTCTTCGAATAAGATCTTAGGGAGATTATCCTTTTGATCAAAGTACTAGATCATCTAATGCAAATTAGTCCTTATACTATAAAACTGAGTAATTTAATTCTTAAAAATCTTTTAAAATTGAAGCAAAAAGGTAAAATCAGTAACCAAACTAACGTGAACCGTTAAAAAAATGACGTGGTATTTAAAATCTGTTAAAATACTGACGTGGATGTTAAATGATGATGTGGTACTAATAAAATATATTATTTTAAGATAACATTGACTAAATAAATAACCAAGTTGTTGCAAATGCCACATCAAATTTTTTTAGCCATGTGACATCTTCCAATTGGACATTCTAATTAAATGGCCACGTCAGATTAAATTACCAAAAGTAAAAGAATTACGTTAGATTAGTGTCACGTCAGCATTTTTTTACGTTAGTGCGATTATCGATTTTATCTTTTTGTTTCAATTTTTAAAAGATTATTAAACTATCAAATTTTATAATATAAAGACTAATTTATATTAGATGATATAGTATAAGGATCTTCTATGTAGTTTGACGTGAATTTGGCTAGCTATAAAGGATTAATATCATCCTTTCGATGTATACCCATAACTTTGACTCCCAATAGAGTTTCTTCTCTAATATCTTTTGTTTTCAAAAGCCTAGGTATCAAGCATTGTGCTTACACAACTAGGCAATAATGTGACATAAGTATCAATTGCTCTACTTCACTAGCCCTCACTAATTTTAGCTTTAACGATATTCCAATGTTCATTCTTTTTAGAGCTAGTAAAAAGTTTAACAATTTTTTTTTCCCAATATTATGATTCTCATTTCCCTAATCACACTTTTCCTTTTTTTAAAACAATAAAAAAATAAAATAACGATAAAATTGTAAATAAAATGTTTTATAGTACAAGTAAAAAAAGTGTTGTCCTTTGAAAAGATTAAATTTGAAGGAAAGAGCAAGATATAAATTCTAAAACCCATCTATTTTCTTTCCTTTTTTATTTTTTTTCCTATTAAACGAATGAAGGGAATAAAAGAAATACCATTTATTCACTTTCTTTCTTTTCTTCATCTTTCTCTTATTAGAGGCGTTCTTGAATTGAGTTAGATCCCGTTAACACTTTTAAATATCAAGCTTTAGCTTGAACTTGGCTTGTCCAAATCCGTATGTTCGATAATATTAAAAATTATTTTTAAATTAATATCTTAACATTTTTAAATCAAAACTACATAAAAAAAATTATTTATTTATTAATAAAATAATATCTCAAGTAAGGTCAGAAT
This sequence comes from Fremontodendron californicum, assembly GCA_030761205.1. Taxonomy (NCBI): domain Eukaryota; kingdom Viridiplantae; phylum Streptophyta; class Magnoliopsida; order Malvales; family Malvaceae; genus Fremontodendron; species Fremontodendron californicum. The sequence goes on from JAULJL010000010.1 coordinate 6,306,755, forward strand.
CAAACTTGAAAAATCATATTTAAGGCTCGAGCTAATTTAGGTTGAGTCCATGACAAATCTATCTTCTGCCAAACATAATGTTAATGAATAATGATGCAAAAGCTCAACCAATTAAAACCCTTCTTCACCCTAAGGTAATAGGTAATACACATTAAGTAAAATGTATTTTAACTCGTTATTTTAATTGTTTTCATAGTTTTAGATGCCATGATTTTTCAAATTTATATAAATATATAAAAGCCATTTTTTTGTTGATAAAATAGGTAATTGACTTACATGAATAGTTTAACTTTTTAGCATGTAGATAGTATTAATTTAAATAAAAAGTAATTAATTATTTTGATTTCATTTAATTTTATTTAAATTAAAAAAATTTAATTAATTAATTAATTATATTTATTTCCTTTTAAATTACAATGTTCTTATCTTATACATTTATATGTAACAATTATAAATAAGAGTCTTCCACAAACATTAAAAACGAAATTTGAGGGTATTTAAAAAAAAAATTAAAGTTTGTAGATTTCGGTTCTTCTTTTTTCTTTATAGTGCCTCCATTTGTTTGTTATCTAGTTTCATCAATATACCTTTTGACTATATACACATACCCTTACTATATAATATATATAGTGTTATCTTGAATCCTAATATTGTAAAATTTACTTCAAACTAAAGAACTTTCTTTTCATTTATACATGGTCAAGTTGTTTATTTGAATTTTTTTTTTCTTTTAAAATTTATCCGATTATGAATCCGATATATATTTTAAGAAACTTTAATGTTAATTTTTTTTTTTTTTTTTTTGTGATTTCATCAAGTTTTCTTTCATTTCTTTTTTGCAGTTTTTTTGTTGTGTATAATATTTGTGTACAATGATGGTATAAAGCTCGAAATTACAATTGAAGAATGTTACCATCAAAAAAGACATCAACAAAGTGATTATTATGGAGTGTACAAGATTGCAATGGAAGGATAACGATCAAAACAAATCCCAACAATATTTTTCAAGTAGATTGAAAAGAAAAAAAAGTATTTAGAAAAAAAAAGTTGTTAGGGATTTCCAATCGAACCATGTTCAAAATATACAGAGGGATCTATATTTTGAGAGGAAAAAAGAAAGAAGATTGTCATGAGATGTATTTGTTTTTTGAAACACATAGGATTTATTCATTTTATATGTTAATAAATAATATAAAATTAATGTCATATACTATTATATAAGACATTTAATGTCATATACTATAATTCCTAAAATTATATGAAGTAACTCAATAAGAAAAGAATTATATTGCCATTCTAAATAGGTTGTTTTTATGCTTAGAATTAATGTTGGACATATTTTTCCTTTCAAAGTAAATAAATAAATAAAAAACTAACAACTATATATTAATTTACCTTCTTAAAATTATTTAAATCAAATCAAATAAGAATTGATTTCAAAAGTATAATTGATGCAATCATAATGAAAGAAAATCAATGGACTTTCAAGTTTCAACTCGATAATTTATGCACCCTAATGCCAAAAAAAATCCGCTTGATTTTGTCTATGATTTAGAATAAGAAATATAATTATATGTGTTTTATTTTGTTGTTGATTTTCTTTGCGTTGCGTCAATTCATAATTCAAGTCAAACTTATAAATATAATTGATTTTGTTCATAGCTTGAGTTTAGGCAATTGCAAATACTTTATTTAAATTTTTAAGTTGTGATAAAAAGCATATTTAATTAAATAAACAATAATATATTAAAAAAAATATTGGGAGGGCTTTATCATTACATTCCGGCCCGACAGAGATTAGTCTTCTATCAACCATAAAATAGGGATGTGAGAACATCCTGGGTTTAAACAAATATATATATATTAAAAAAAATCAAGAAATTTATTGTGACAAAAATATATAAAATCAATTAATAAATATATATTGTGATAATTTATGTCTATTTGTAAATCTCCTTCAATAACAAAGTGAATTGTTATTTGAACGGGAGTTAGAATCTCAATATCTGCAACTTCTTTTCCTATTTTCATACTATAATATTTTTTGTACCAAAAAAAAAAAAACTATTATTTAATTTATTGCTCAAATTTAATTTATTTGCTAGGGCACTTTTTATAACTATTTTAAAAGTGTGCTTCTTAAAAGTTGCGTGTGTATGTTTTTTTTTTTTTTTTTTTGCTTTTTCAATATGAATCTTATTTTTGGAGAATATTATAATTATGGAAATTTAATGTTCTTTTATAGAACAATAATTTCGTTGCTTCTAAATTTTTTTTTTTTTCTTGGGTCTTTTTTTATGAGAAAGTCTTTTTTTGGCATCTAAAATTCCATAGTTAGTGACTTTCAAATTTGACTTTTATATAAATTATAAATTAATCTTTTGATTTTTAAATAGTATTATATATTACCAAAATTATAATTAAAATTTTAAATAGTATTATATGCTATCTAAATTATATGTTACCAAAATTATATTAAATTAGATTTACTTTAAAAAAATCAGTTGACTTTCATACTAATAATTTATATATATTAATTGTTATAGAATAATTTATATATTAATTTTAATTATTATATCTTTAATCCCTAATTTAGTGTAAGAAATCAATTGACATCCAACCAAATATATAATTGAGGTAGTTCATATACATGGAATAAAGAAATCCAAAATTTTCGCTTGCTTTTCTTGATATTATGGAATACAATATGCAACCTAATTCACTTAACAAAAAATGGTTCCATCTAATTTCTTTATTTTTTTCTGTCAAATTAACAAAAATAAACCAAAATTTGTTTAATTATTGCTATGAACTAATTTCCCAATTATGTTTTCTTGATACATTCTGAATTCTGATTTATGATTTTAATATAATAATTAAATTTAATAAGTATAATTTATTTTTACAATGTTTGAAGATCATTCCCATATATAATAATTAAGGTTCATTTGGTTCCTAATTTTAAACAAAAATTCAAGTTTTTAATAGGAAAAATCTTACAATTGCCTTTATTTTGAGAGCATTTGAGCATAGAATCCCTAAACACTTCATTGCCTTTCAATGCACTTAACTAAATACTATATATATGTTCCTAAGGTTTTTCAATTTAGCAATTTTTTAGCAAAAGCTAATTAGATAGTTTGCAGGTCAACTAATACTAGCTTTTCTTATTTTTATAAATTAATATTTTCAACTGGTGTAAATTTTAATTGTTTGTAATCAAAGACATTATTGTATTTTGTTTAAATATATCACTATTAAATGTGACATTATAAAAATATATTTTTTAAAAATTTTATTATAGCTACATATTGATGTTTAACATTTACTTTTTTACTTATTTTATATTAAATTTTTTATTAGAAACAATTAATTTTTTATTTTTATACAAAGTTTTTTGTTTTTTTGGCTAAAATTTTTATATAAAGTTTATCAATCATATTATAATTGAAACTTTTTATATAATTGCATACTCATGTGCATCATGCTTAAAACTAATTTTTATTAATTTTCAGACTTATTTATAAGACTTTTTTTTTTTTTTTGATAAATTTATTTGTATGCATTTTGTCAACTATAGATGCATGTATCCTTAGATCCAAATCATCCTTTGTTTCAAAATTATAGTTGATAAAGAAACAAGCATACAATAGTCTAAACAAATTTATGACTCACAGTTCATAATTATTATTGAAAACATAAATACAAGACAATAAATTTAAATTTGATTAGCTATATACACAAAAGCATTTTGTAAGAATGATTCAAGATTAATTATTATTTTAAATTATATTAATCACTCACACCAATTTACATCCAACTTTATAGTATTATATCTGATCATGTTGAATTATATATTAATTAATCTTGCTTAGCAGGATAACACTCACATTAGTATATTATTATTTATTATCATTTTTAATATAAATAATAATAATAATTAATTAAAAGGAGAGCCAGTTCTGGGGGGAAAAAAAAGTAAAAGAAGCCAGTCCCATGTTTTTTTAGGAGTATATTGCCAGTCTCGTCGTGGCTTTTTGAAAAGAAAAAAAGTTTATTTTTCTATTATTATTTTTTGTACAACTTTTTCCAAAGTTAGACAATATGTTAATTTAATTAAAATTTTATTTCAATTTATTAATTAATTTTTAATTATAGTAGGTGATAAGCTTATAAACATATTTGTGAAATTTAAAATTTTAATTGTTGGTTTATATAATAATTTTTGTAACTTTAAGACAAATGTGAAGTATCAAATTATCACCTTGAACTTCGATTTAGTCTAAACTAAAATAATCTTGATTTCGTTGGGATACTTTTATTTTTTTTAATTAATTAATTACAGTTTATATTTTAAATAATAATAATTTATTTAAATATTTTTATTTTTAAATTCTAATAATATTAATATAATTATATTTTTTAATTATAAAAATTAAATTTATGATAATTGTTTATTTATAAATTATATAATACAAATGTATTTTCAAATGTTATTTATATGTATTTTTAAAAAATATTTAGATTTTATTGTATATTTTTTTTATAGGAGGTAAGAAATAATAAATGAAAAATAATAAAAATAAAATTGTAGTTTATATTTTATTCTATCGTAAGATCGAGTTTCTCACATAGGTTAGCAGCAAGTTCGTTTTTTTCTTCTTTTTCTTTTAACTTTTTTCCCCGAGCGAGTCGGGTATGAATCCAAAATTGACCCGCGAGTCAACGTGTAGATCAACCACTTTAAATTCATCATTTAAAATTATAATAAAAATAAATAATAAAATAATTGTTTTTTTGAACTTTTTCCCCGAACGGGTCGGGTTCGGATCCTAAACCGACTCGCGAGTCAACGTGCAAACTAACCCCTTTAAATACATCATTTAAAATAAAAATAATTAATAAAATAAATTTATTTTTTAACTTTTTTCTCAAGCGGGTCGGGTACGGATCCTAATTCGACGCGTGAATCAACTTACGGACTAACCTCTTTAAGTATATCATTTAAAATAAAAATAAAAATAAAATTATTTTTTAACTTTTTTCCAGAGTGGGTCGAGTACGAATCCTAAATCGATCCGCGAGTCAACGTGTGAACCAACCCCATTAAATACATTATTTAAAATAAAAATAATTAATAAAATATTTTTTTTAACTTTTTAACGAGCCGGTCAGATACGGATCCTAAATCGACCTGCGAGTCAACATGCGGACTAACCCTTTTAAATACATTATTTAAAAATAAAAAACTAATTAATAAAATAATTTTTTTTTTATTTTTTTTCGTGCGGGTCGGGTACGGATCCTAAACCAACCTCCACATCAACCCCTTTAAATACATCATTTAAAAATAAAATAAAATAAATAATAAAACTAAAAATAAAAAATTTAATTAAAAAAATTTAATTTTTCCAAACTGGTCGATTATGAATCCTAAACAGACCCGTGATTGAACGTATGAGTCAACTCTTTAAATACACCATTTAAAATTAAAATAAAAGTAATTAATAAAATAAATTTCTTATTTTAACTTTTTTTTCTCGAGCGGATCAGGTACAGATCTTAAATCGACCCAGAAATCGTGCAGACCAACCTCTTTAAATACATCATTTAAAAATAAAAAAATTTAAAATTTAAAAATATAAAAATAATTAATAAAATAATATATATATATATTTTTCGATCGGATCGGATATGGATCCTAAATCGACCCGTGAGTCAACATGCGAACTAACTCCTTTAAATACATTTAAAAATAAAATTAATAAAAAATTTCTTCTTTTAACTTTTTTTCCATGCTAGTCGAGTACAAATCTAAATCGTCTCACGAGTCAACATGCGGACCTATCCCTTTAAATACATTATTCAAAAAAAAAAAAATAATAATTAATAAAATATTTTTTCCCGAATGGCTCGGATATGGATCCTAAATCAATCCCCGAGTCAACATCCGAACCAACCCTTTTAAATATATCATTAAAAAAATAAAAATAAAAATAATTAATAAAATAATTTTATTTTTATTTTTTTCGAACGGATCAAGTACGGATTTTAAATTAACCAATGAGTTATCGTGCAGATTAATCTTTAAAATATATCATTTAAAAATAAAATTTAAAAAAAAAAAACTTAAAAAACTAAAAAAATATATATTAAAAAAAAAGTTCACCAGGTATCGAGCAAAGGAGCTCGACACGTGTCGAGTAGACCCATTAGTGGTTTTTTTTTTTTGGTATTTTATGTATGTAGCAAGATAAAATTGTTCCTAACCTATTTCTAAAAAACCTCTTGAGTCCTTAGGACTCAAAAATAAAATGTAGTAGATAGATAGTTAATTCATCTTTTTAGAGAGGTGAATTCTAATAAAATTGGGTTTGCTACCCGGCAATTGTAAAAAAAAAATTTCTCAATTTCTTTTTAAGTTTTGATCTCTTTTATATTAAAAAAATTTATTACATTGTATTTAGAAATGTTCTTGGGCTCAGTCGAGCTAAGATAGTAAAAAAATTTGCTTATCCAAGACTTAGCCCGACTCGTCGAACCTGAAAAACTCATTTTATTATTTAAAATATTAAAAATTATATTCATATATATATATATATTCATAATTAAATTTAAATAAAAAATTTTATTATTAATTAATAATTCAAGTGGAACCGTATTGATCCAAATTAAACATATCCTATTCCAATTCAATCTAAATTTAGATAGATCTAATTGTACTTAGTATAAATTCTCACAACAAGGTAATTTGTTGTCTCCATGGTGAAGCATATAGCTCATATCTCATTTTTGGATAGATGAAAAATTTAACCAAAGTGATTAGCCTATCTTTGTTATTTATTTTTATTTTTTTTTTCCAATTTACCCTCAAGTTAGGAAGACATTGTAATAACCAATTTTCGTCTAGGTCGGATTCGAATCCGACCCGGGCCATTTGCGAACAGGGCCTGCTATTTAGCAGGCCCAATCTACAAACCCGGGCCACCAGCGGGCCCAAACCCCTCAACCCCCAAACCAGGCCCAACCTAACCCTAGCTGCCAAAACCCTAGCCCCTACCCCTGAAACCCTAACCTAACCCTAACCTGACAGCCCCAACCCCCCAGCAGAAACCCTGCCATACGCCACCCTCCCCTGCCACAGCCACCCCAACACGCCAGCCACCCACTCCACCCAACCCAACCCCAAACACTCAACCCCCATCCATAAAACCCCATCACCAGCACACACAAAAAAAAATGAGGAGGGGACCCTGATTCGGACCCCTCCCAAAAAAAACAGACCCCCCACCAAAAAACCAGATCCCCCCCCTCAGCCAGATCGAACCCCTCCTCACTGAAAAAAAAAAAAACAGATCCGGGGTCCGAAATCCAGATCGGACCCCCACTGGACCGGATCCTCCACACAAAAAAAAAAAGCCTCGATCCCCCACCTCCTCCGAAACCAAAAAAACCCTGTAAAAGAAAAACAAAAAAAAACCCACAGCAGCAGCAACAAAAAAAAGAACAACAAAAAAAACAAAGGGTCGAAACCCAGATCTAGGGGTTTCGGCTCGGATTCAGGCAAAACGGAGCCCGAATCCGAGAAGAGGAGGCCAAAATACCCCGGAGTGCGGAGTTTGGAGCTCATCGGCCTCCGGTGAGCTGCGGTCGACGGCGGAGCACGGCGGCCGGTATGGTGGTCCGATCGCCGGATTCTGGGCTGGGGGGGTTTCTGGTGAGCTGTTTAGAGAGAGAGAGAGAGAGAGAAAAGAGGAGAGAGAGAAGAAGAAAAAAAATGAAAAAAAAATGAAAAAAATAATAAAGGGGGCTATTTATAGTCCCCTGGAGCGGGTCGAGTGACCCGCGCGTCTACCCGCGGGTCGACCCGGGGTCCGCGCGGGTCACCCGCTCCTTTTTTAAAAAAACAAAATTCGGCGTCAAAACGACGCCGTTTCGACCCAGGGTCCGCGCGTGGACCCGCGGGTCGACCTGGGGTCCGCGCGCCCGACCCGGGTTCAAAAAAAAAAGAGGGCGCCAAAACGATGCCGTTTTGGCCCCTGGAAGCGGGTCAGCAGGACCCGCGCGCGGACTCGCGGGTCGACCCGGGGTCCGCGCACCCGACCCGTTTCGAGCAGGAAAAAAAAAAGAAAAAAAAATTGGGCCAGACCTGGCCCAGCAGGCCAGGCCTGGTTTTGGGCCAATAAAGAAAAAAGAAAGAAAAAAAGAAAAAAAGAAAAAAGAAAAAAAATTAAAACAAAAATAATAATAATAATAATAAATTTAAAATATAAATAAAAAAATAAAAAAATAAAAAAAAAATTTAAAAAAAAAGAAAAAAATAAATAAAATAAATATATAATAATAATAATGATAATGATACATAAAAAAAAAATTCAAAAATTAAATAAAAAGGGAAAAAAATAAAAAAAAAAAAAAGAAAAGAAAAAAATCACGATTATCGATTTTGATTTTGTTATTTTTGATTTTTTTTTTCAGGTGGTCGAGTACGAGCAAAGAGTTTTACGAAGATCAAGTCTGACATTTTAATTTTCGGATTCTCGACATTTTTGGTATGATTTTAATTTCTTTATTTATTTTCATTACTATTTGTATTTATTTATTTTTGTCCGGCATTCGATATATTTTTGTTATTTGGTTTCGATTTTAAAATATTAAAATAATAATTTTTCTAATTAATACATGTCTTTTAAAATTATTTTCGGTAAATAAAATTCTCTAAAAACGGATTTCTTTCTCGGAATGGTCGAAACATCAATCGTTCTTTGAAATGGTCCGAGTAAGAATAATAAGCGAAACATTATCGAAATATCGGAGTGATTCGAGAATTATTTTTGCATAGATAATTTCTTTTATTTCGAAAATAATTATTAAAAGCATTTTAATTTACACTTTCAAAAAAAAAAAGATTTTTAATAAATGCGAATAACCGACGACGGAATTCAAGGGACGTCACGGTAGTGATTCCTAAGATATCTTGAGGTGAGAGAATTTCGTTAAATATCACCACGAGTGGTGGGAGTATTTAGCGATATGCTCGATACAAAAATTCATAAAAAAGAAATGAAAATAATAAAAATGAATAAATAGTGAATGCGCTCGATACTTTGCCACGCTCGTGTTTTTTTTTTTAGTATTATGATTTGCATGTTTAATTTTATAGTTATATACTAAGTCGGGTGCATCCGACATTTAAATATTTGCATTGTACGAAATAAAAAAGATGAATACGGATTAGCCAACGATGGAATTCGAAGGATATCACGGTTGTGATTCCTACGATATCTTGAGGTGAGAAGATCTCGTTAAATACCACCGAGAGTATCGGGAATATTTAATGAGTATTTTCAATAATAAATTTGTGTTCACTTTCGCTTTCAAAAAAAATAATAATAATAAAAAAAATTCAAAAATAATAAACCTGTTTTTTTTATAAAAAAAAAAACAAAATAAAAAAAGAATTAATTTTAAATACCGATGTCAAGTCCATTAAATCGAGATTTGAGATAACACGTGATTAAATGGTACCGTTTTTTTACGGGCGTTACGGGGGTGCTAATCCTTCCCCGCACGTAACCGACTCCCGAACCCAATCATGTTTTTTACTCTGGTTCAAAGCGCGGACTTCGAAATTGGTTTTACAAAATGTTTTAATTAATGTTTTACTAAAACCGGTTTTAATAGGTGGCCAATCACACCTAGCAAAAAAGATTGGTGACGACTCCATTTTTGTGTTTTCAAAAACGTCACTAGAGGTCGAAAAACCGTTATGACAGACATGACACAAATTTTCTTGAGAGAATGGAAGACATATAATATTGGGCAATTTCTACAAAACTAAAAAACAAATAATTTACATTATATTAGCACTTAACCCATGATAGTCGGTATCGTACCGATTTTAAAGAAAAACGAGATTGTATCAACTATGTACCGTTTCAATTTTTGTATCGATATATACCGACCCTTATTGATTGGTACAAAATTTTGATTTTTAAAATTAAAAAAAAAAGTTCACTCGATTTTTTTAACCAATTCCTAATACTTTTATTCCTAATAATTTTTATTTTTTCATAATTTCATTCAAAATATATATATTAAATTAGGCTATTGAATCTAATTAATAATAATTTATTATATATTTTTAATATTTATTTTACTTATTTATGCTTAAAAATTTTAGATATTAAATATTTAAAATTTAAAATTTTATATTTGCATATAAAACATATATATGTATGTAATTGAGATGTACTTGTACATTTATATAATATATATTTTATTAAAAAACTTGAAAAATGAGTTTTATAAGTATATTTAAAAAATACCGGTAAATTTGAAACGATATGTCGAAACACATCGGTACATATCAATACCAAAAGATAAACGATAGGTCCACGAATACGATATTGACTACTTTGATTTTCGTGAGAGTTTTCACTCATTTAAAAAAACAAAAACGAAGACCTCTTTTAAGAAGTACCTAATTTGTAAAGGTTCATTCTCAAAAAAAAAAAATCTTTTTTTTTTTCAAGTATAGTTTTTAAAGAGAATATTTTAATGCAACTCTTTGAGTTAAGATGCATACATTTATTATCTATACTAATTACAGTGCGTTTGATTAGGCGGAATGACTATTCCATTTTGTCATTATTCTGAGCGCTACAATAACCTCAAGGTTTGATTCACCTAATTAGTGATTTAGCAGAGTGATTATTCCGCCTCTGTTATTGAAAATCTCGTAATAACTATTCAGTTCTGAGAGGTCTGAATTGAAATTCAAGCCCCATGAGAAATAGAAGAAAAAAATTTCTCAAAATATCCTTGAAGAAAATTTCAAATGACAACAATTACCCTTGCCAAAATCACAAACCAACATCATTCTCAACAATTTTCAGCCATTTATTTATGTAAAAAAATTTCAGAGAAATGAGAGAAACTTTCTCTCTCTTAGGGTTTTGAGTTAGGGTAGCTATAAGGGGTTTTTAGGTTTCAAATTTAGAGAGAAAGAAGAGGAGACAAAGGTAAAGAACATATCAAAAAATTGAAGTTTTTGGGGTGGCAGAGGACGACGAAAAAGGAGTGGAAGTCGCGAATTGTTTTTGTAGATCTAGGCTTTTTTTAGTGATTTTTAGAAAAAATCAAGTGAAAAAACGAAAAGAGTGGATTTAGAGGAAATTTTAGATGAAATTTGAAGATTTTCTAAGTTAGGGTGGTGGCGACCACTGGTCGAATTCTGGATTTAGACGACGGAGCTGGGCTATTTGAACATTCTGATTGAATGTTCATAACTTCTATAGAAAGAGAGAAAAGTTTAGAGAGAGAAAATCAAGATGAAAATGAAAAAAATAGGCTTTTATATATACCAAAAATTAATATTAAATCTATTTTAAAATAAATTAAATGTTATTTTAAATACATTTTTAAATTAGAAAAGAATTTTTAAAATATTATTTATTTTGGTAGAGAAATTTTAACAATATTAAATATATATTATTTTTTTTTTGCTTTTTAAAAATAATATTATATTAAAATATTTCTAAATATTTTTATTTTTATTTTGATATTTTAAAATAATTATTAAGTATAATATATTTAAATATTTGTTAAATATGCTAATAATAGTTTGGAAGAAATTAAAAATAAAAATAATTCTTATAAATAAATTATTATTACTTAATTCAAGGATAAACTAGTCATTTTATATATATATTCCTTACTTATTCCTTAACATCATTTTAACCAACCAAATAATGTAATAGTTTTCCTAATGTATTCCATTCAACGAACCAAACTACGTAATACCTATTCACCTCTCTTCCATTTTCACCGAATAGCTATTTCATTTCTCCTCTATTCTATTCCAGCCAACTAAACATAAAGTTATAGAGGGTTGGCTGAGTTTGGTATCCACGAGTCAAGTCACACCTATTCAATTGAAAAATATAAAAAAAAATCAAATAAATTATAATACCGAATTATATAATAAAAATATTCATGTTTTTAATTTTTTTTTTTTAAATAATTACATATTTCTTTCTTAAAAAATTACCCATTTTTTCTTAAAAAAACTACCTATAAATAATGTCTTCTTATCTTTCAAAATATTTTTCTTACACTCACATTGTCAGTGTACAAATTTCTAGTTGAATTAAAAACCCAAATGTTTCACCAAATCATTTTGATAGTATTATATTATATTTATTTAAAGAAAACACACTAAAAGCAAGGTTATGAATTCATATTTATATGACCAAATGACAATTAAACAAAATGGTGAAAAAATTGACAACTTAATATATTATAATTTTAAGAAAGAGCTCGTTTTTTTATAGAGTGATAGTGAAATTTTTTAACATATTTTATTTTTTATTTTTTTTTAAATATATTTTAAGAGTATTATCAATTATTACCTGTTAATTTTACTCATGAAATTTAAACGGATGAAATCTCTTTTACTAAATACATAAACATGTAAAAAAATTAAATCAAGGATAAAAACAAACATCAAAATATACTTTTTTTAGAATAAGAAATTTGTTGAATTCAAACTTAGCAAATAAAAATTAATCAAACGGCTAGTAGATTAAATAACAAACTCTTTTAACAAAAAAACAAAAATAATTACAAGTGGTAAGAAAAAACCAAACAATATAAGATTAAAAAAAAAAAGTTGTTTACTACGGTAAGAACTTTTATCATGAGAACGGTGAGAACCTCTTGAACAAAGAGTTAAAACTGTCATTTTAGGAGAATTACAAAAAAAGGCTAATGATAAAAATATTATTTGTTAATGTTATAATAAAAATTTTATTAAAATAAAATGAAATATTAAAAATTAAAAATTATTAAATAAGATATTGTCATTAAATTTATTCATAGATCAAGCTAATTATCAAGGTTACGAATTTGGCCAATTCGAGAATAAATTTGTTAAGTTTGACCTAATTTATAATATTATTTTATTAAAAAATACTTTTTTATTTTAATAAATTTCATGTCATAATCGTGTTTATGTTGTTATATGTTTATATATTTTAACACGTTTCGTGTTATATAGATTTTCACACGTTCGTGTGTTCATATTGTGTTCGTATAACTTTTTCTTATCATGTTGTATTTTGGATCGTATTTTAGTTATTTTTCTTGTGTTATGTCCAACATTGTCAACATGTTGATTTTAGTGGATATATATATATATATTTTTTTAAAATTTAACCCATTTTATTTTAAAAAACTATAAAAATATTATTTATTTTTTGTAGGATCAAGCGAGGTTCATGCCGGACTTACGCATGGTATCAATACTTTACATGCTTGCTCAAGCCTGAACCGATCAAGAATTCAGGCTCAAAATTATGTCTAGACCAATCAAATACTACTAAATGTTACAATCTAGACCTATTCGCAGATCGGACTATTCGTCCAAGCCCGAAAGCTGAGTGGGATTGGAAAAAAATATTAAACCCAAAAAATAGGTTTGGACAAAAAAATAAAGCCCATTTAAAAAATGGGTTGGATCTTGACTCCAACATTCAAGGTCTGAGTTCGGTTTGATTCGACCCATTTAAATTATTTTTAAAATATCAGATTAATTTCCTTTTAATTATTTTTTTTATCATGATATATACTTTTTTTTTTTTTTAATAATTGAAGCTGTCAGAAATTGAACCCTAAAACTAAAAACCTAATACTCGATCACATGAATATTTGCCACGAGAGAAAAAAGCATCAAGACTCAAGAGTTAATTTTCATTTATTTTAATGAAAGCCAACCATTATCTTACCGAATTTTGGCATGTTAATGCAATCAACAATGATTTTGTTGATCTGGCCTATTAATATCAATTTTGGTCATAATTTTGTCAGAATTAATTTGTCGGAGTTAAATCTGATTATGAACAAATTAGAAAAAACATGATCTGACTTGGACAAGGATTCATCCTAAAACTTTTTTCTACAATTTCTTTGATGGTGCAACTGCTAATGATAATTCTTTAATAAGGTTTTCTCTCTTTATTAGGACTATAAACAATTTGATTTTGGACATAATTTTCAGTTAACTTGTAATAATTTGATTTTTCAAAAAAAAAAAAAAAAAATTGAATTGAATGTTTGATCTTTTAATTTATTTAAGTTATTTTAGAAATAAAATAAATGTTTTATTTATGAAAAAGGAAATAATATAAAATATAATTTGGTTTTTGGTTCAAATAAATTTTTTTAATCTATGAAACAAAAATCAAACTAAATCAAATACATATCTGTAATATCTAAACCAAATTTAAATTGAATATAAAAAAAACCGAGCCACAAGGAAGTAATATGACTTGGAGCAAATTCCAAATATTTTGGTTCTTACCGTAAATAAGTTTTAATTATTAACCTTTTTTTATAATTTTATGATGTTTTGAAAAGTGCAGCAAAATCTGTCAGATGAATGTCGGGCTGTGATTATTCATATTAAATCTGAAGGTTAGAAGTTAGAGTGTTCTCATAGTTCTCAAGTAGGCTTTTGTTAACGAGTTCCTTTAAGACACTTGTTAAAGTTAGTTAATATATTATTTATAGTAATAATATTATATTAAATGCAAAAATTGACAATTTTATTCATCATTTTCGATGCATTGGATGAAGATATTACTATATATATAGTAACCTTAACAAGTGCCCTTAAGACACTTGTTAACAAAATCCCTAAAAATAAAAAAAATTGAAAAAATTGAGAGTAAAAAATAATTAAAAAAAGGGTGTTATTGTGATGTGAGTTGGGGAGGATTAGGAAGCAGCTGTAATAGTAAGTAAAGAGTAAAGAATAGTGGGGGTAGGCAGGGCAAGTAAAGATTATATCTCTGCAAAACCAAAATCTGAAGAAAGAAAATATAAATGGAAAGAAAATAAGAGACAAATCTCTCTCTCTTAATCTTTCATAGCTAAGGCAATAAGACCTTTGGCAAACCCTTTTCCCTTCCCTTTACAGACTGTAGTTACTCTTTCCCTACCGACCATCTTTCTTTACTTCTCCCCCCGACCGCCATTTTTAACGAATTTCCTTTCTCCCATTTTTGAAATTAGTAAAAAAAGAAGAGAAAAACCCATTAGGTTTTCTCTCTTAAACAAACTCGAACTGTCTTTTCTTTTTTCTTTTTTCTCAAGCAGAAGCTTCAGTTTCTGGGTTTTTTTTTTTTGGTTTGGGATTTTCTACTCAATGAATTAAATGAATCTCCCTTTTTCTTTCGCTTTCTCCTTTTATCCTCTTTTATTACTGTTGTTTTTGGGGTTGGCTTCTGCATCTGGGTTCGACCCGTTGGAGCTCCGATCTTTACTTGAGTTCAAGAAAGGCATCAAAAACGATCCTTTCGATAAGGTACTTTCGGTGTGGGATCCGGATACCCGACCCGACCCTACTTCATGGACCGGAGTCACCCGCGACCCCAGCTCCGGCTTCATCATTTCCCTCAACTTAGATCGTCTCGGCCTCATTGGCGACCTCAAGTTCCACACTCTCACTCCTCTGAAGAACCTCCAAAACCTCTCCTTGTCAGGCAACGCCTTCACGGGTCGGGTTGCACCAGCATTGGGATGGATAACCTCGCTGCAACATTTGGATCTGTCTGATAACCAGTTCATCGGCACGATCCCCGGTCGGATCACGGACCTTTATGGGTTAAATTACTTGAATTTATCGGGAAACAAGTTTGAAGGTGGGTTACCGGGCGGGTTCCGAAATTTACAGCAATTAAGAGTGTTAGATTTACACAACAATGCGCTTCGAGGCGATATAGGCGAGCTACTCAGTGAGTTAAGGAACGTTGAACACGTTGATTTGAGTTATAACGAGTTTTACGGGGGTTTGTCTGTGTCTGTTGAGAATGTGTCCAGTTTGGCTAATACAGTGCGTTTTGTGAACTTGAGTCATAACCAGTTGAATGGTGGGTTTTTGAAAGAGGAAGCAATTGGGTTGTTTAAGAATTTGCAGGTTTTGGATTTGGGTGATAATTGGATTGCTGGAGAGTTGCCAAGTTTCGGGTCATTGCCGGGTTTGCGGGTTTTGAGATTGGGGAAGAATCAGCTCTTCGGACCGGTGCCAGAGGAGTTGTTAGAGGGTTTTGTTCCGTTGGAGGAGTTGGATCTCAGTCACAATGGATTTACGGGTATTGATTTTTTGTTGACTTTCCTTTTTCTCTTTATTTTAGTGTTTTGATAATGAAATTGGAATATTTAGTCAATAGGCTACTAATTTTCAGGCTAAAATCTGTATCTATTTTTGGATTTAATTATTGATAGTGTTGTTTTTCCTTATATTTTGATGTTAGAGACCAATGCCAATAGTTCATTTTATTCTGATTTTCCCATGAAAGCAATGTTAGGTTTTTTTTTTTGGCCAAAGAAAGCAATGTTAGTTAAACATGCACGCCTTTTTTTTTTTTTTTTTTGTCTTTTTCGTTTACAATAATTATTTACTTTGTGTTATTGTATTTCATGATTTTGGGGGTTGAGTTTTAGGTGAAATCATCCTCTGATCAGATTGTAAACTTTTTTAGGGCATTAAGTTGCAAAGAGAGGAAATAGTTTGCCAAGTAAATATGTTTTTTCAATTCATGGTCTTAACAAATACAATGTAGGGGAAAAAAACTTGATTCTCATTGGTTTCTTACATAAATATAAAGCTGAGCATTCCATCTTGCATTAAAATGATTGTGTGAAATCTTTATAATGCAAAATTTTAAAATGAAAAGGCATCATAGCTGTTCCTGTAAGCTCTTGAGTGCGAATGTAGGAAAATGTTTTTTTTTTTGTGGTTTATTTGTTGCTTTACATATACTGTTTGAGGAGTGATGAAAGTGTGATGCACTCCTCTCTCATCATAGGTGTGCTTTAGATGTGCTTCAAACAAAATATGATGCTTGCTTAAGGGGATTCAAGGCGGTTAGGCTGTGTCACAATTATTCATCTTCTAAATCTGAGCTGATCTTCTGGCTTTTGCTTAAAGCAGTGATTACTAAACCAGGAAGATTTTTATGAACATGGATATCCGACAAATGCAAATCACTGAATCCCATCAATTAGTTATTTAAATGTAGCAAAAATCAACTCTTTATGATTAGTGTTATATTGACAGTAAATAATTTTGCTATGTCAAAATTGAATCATGAATTCCTGTCTTTTTTTTTATTAACCTAATGTTGCACTAAATTCTCTTATGTGCCCGTTTGACTGTCTGGATATTTACATCACACTGAAATCCTCCTGAGCCCATTTGACTGTACAGATATCTGAAGTCATCTGATATTTTACATCTTTCCAAATCTGTACAGGTTCAATTCGTGTAATTAACTCTACAACTTTGAAGGTTCTGAATCTTTCTTCTAATCAGTTGTCTGGTGATTTGCCCTCTTCTCTAAGAAGCTGTGAAACGGTTGATTTGAGTAGCAACATGATCTCTGGTGACATATCTGTTATGCGGGATTGGGAAGCCTCTCTGGTGGTTCTTGATTTGAGTTCAAACAAGTTGTCAGGAAGCCTGTCAAACTTGTCTCACTTTGAAGATTTAAACACTTTTAATCTTAGGAATAATTCCCTTGTTGGTACCTTGCCTTCTCTATTGGATACCTCTCCAAGATTATCTGTTGTTGAACTCAGTTTGAACCAACTCAGTGGGCATATTCCTGGCAGTTTCTTCACTTCTACAACATTGAAAAGCCTGAATCTTTCAGGAAATCATTTCACTGGACCAATTCTACTTCAAGCCTCACGTGTTAATGAATTACTTGTTATGTCAACTTATCCCCAAATGGAGTCACTTGATCTGTCCGATAATTCCTTAACAGGTGGTTTGCCTTCAGAGATTGGTAACATAGCTAGGCTCAAACTGCTGAATCTTGCAGACAACGAATTATCAGGCCAGCTGCCTAGTGAATTAAGCAAACTTAGTAATTTGGAATACCTTGATTTATCTAGAAACAACTTCAAGGGTAAAATCCCTGATAAGCTTTCAACTAGCCTTAATGAATTTAATGTGTCCTATAATGATCTGTCAGGTCCTGTTCCTGAAATTTTGAGAGGCTTCCCTAGGTCTTCATTTTCTCCAGGAAACACATTGCTAATTTTCCCTAATGGCATGCCATCAACAGACTCTGCTCAAGGTCATACCCTTGATCATGTGAGACATCATAATTCAAAGGGTAATATTAGAGTAGCAATCATTGTTGCCTCAGTTGTAGCTGCTGTAATGATTGTTTTTGTATTATTGGCATATCACCGAGCACAACTTAAAGAAATTCGTGGAAGACATGGATTTAGTGACACAACTACTGGAGGCGATGCAAAGTTAGGCAGGCTTTCACGACCCTCCCCTTTCAAGTTCTACTCAAATGTTCAGACGCCACAAACTTTATTGAGTTTTTCAAATGACCACTTGCTTACTTCAAATTCTAGGTCACTGTCTGGACAGCAAGAATTTGTTGCTGAAATTGTTGAGCATGGTGCACCTGAGAGAGTCACAACCTCTTCGGCATCTGTGAATCCTAATCTACTAGATGATGAGCCAGCATCATCTGGGAGGAAATCCTCCCCAGGCTCTCCATTAGCATCATCACCACGTTTTATAGAAACGTGTGAACAGCCTGTGATATTGGATGTTTACTCAC
This sequence comes from Fremontodendron californicum, assembly GCA_030761205.1. Taxonomy (NCBI): domain Eukaryota; kingdom Viridiplantae; phylum Streptophyta; class Magnoliopsida; order Malvales; family Malvaceae; genus Fremontodendron; species Fremontodendron californicum. The sequence goes on from JAULJL010000010.1 coordinate 6,325,405, forward strand.
CAGATCGTTTGGCTGGAGAATTGTTCTTTCTCGATACTTCATTAGCATTCACTATTGAGGAGTTATCTCGAGCTCCAGCGGAAGTTCTTGGCAGAGGCAGCCATGGAACTTTATATAAAGCTACTCTGCATAATGGACATATGTTGACTGTGAAGTGGTTGCGTGTAGGTCTGGTTAAACATAAGAAAGAATTTGCTAAGGAAGTTAAAAAGATAGGATCTGTGAGGCATCCTAACTTTGTTCCAGTCCGAGCATACTATTGGGGGCCAAGGGAACAAGAGAGGCTTCTTCTGGCAGATTATATCCAGTGTGATAGCTTGGCTTTGCATCTTTACGGTAAGAGCTCTTAATATTTCTTTTCTTTTATTGTTTGTGATTATTTAACTAAAACTTAATGTTTGTTTGCTATTTATTTCCTTTAAGTCTTTGAAGTTATCTTATCACATGGATTATGATGTTTATGGTATTGTTTGTCATCTCTTTTTCTATTTTTTTGTGCTAGATTTGCTCATTATTTGTTGCATGTTAATATTGTTGGGTTTGCTGCTAGTACTTTTCTCTTTCTTAGCTGCTACAAGTTATGGTGACACTAAAATCAAGACAATGCATTTTAAAATTAGTGCAGTTAACATGTCTGTGACGAGCTCTTTTTATGTTAGTTTGAATTGTTTCTAACTTTATCTTCTTGGGATATTTGCTGAGTGGTGCCCTACCTCAATTTTGGCAGGAGTATTATTTACTCATTTATTTAATATGGTCTGCCGTCTGCGGTGTATTTGTGTGCATGTTATGGGAATTTGGAGCAGTGTTGTCAAGGCGTGCGCCTAGACGCGCCTACGCCTTGCGCCTTAGCATTAGATAACAAAAGAGCCTCATACCCTTTCGGGCGAGGCGCATTTGATCAGGCGCACGCTTGGTGTGCCTAGGCATGCTTTTTTTGTAAGGCGATAGGCGTAAAAAAAGCTCGCCTGATTGAAGTTCTCTTTAATTTCTTTTATTTTAACTTTTTTCATTAGATGTACCTTTACTATTAAGAAAGGGAATAGTATCAAACTCTCTGCTTTTCAATATTTGAGTATTCAACAACAGACATGGGACCATAAGGAAATCATGCATATTGGGCAACAAAAAAAATTGCATGTTTTGTAAATAAACTGGACTACTCTTTAAAGTTTATTATCATAATTATATATCTTAAGCGTATTTTATATATATATATATATATATATATATATATATATATATATATATATATACACACACACACACACACACATACAAAAACACACATATACATATTGCGCCTTCACTCAGGCGAACGCTTTTTTTGCGTCTTGCGCTGGAGGCAATATAAGGGTTTTAGTGCTTAGAGTGCGCCTTGCGCCCTTGACAACACTGATTGGAGAGCCAAGTCTCTTCATCTCGCTTTCTTTAGATCTGTAGCAGGACCTAGAAACAGAATTTTGAAGTGTGTTTGCCCTACCTATAGGGCAGTCTTACCCTCTAATGGTTATGAAATTAAACTGGATAACATTCATGTGGGTGGGTGGGTGTATAAGGTCACTGTTGAGGTCTCTTGTGATTGTTTTAAACTAGCTCTGCATGAGGCAAGTAATGCACTGATGCTTAACTGGATTTTGACCTCCTTGGAGATCAAATTATGAGATCAGTGTCAAATGAACCTGACTAGTTGCAATAATTTCTCAGTTCACTATATAAGATGGTCAACTAAACCTAAAATTAGGCGCTCTTGCTCATTCTATAATCACCTTAGGTTGCCAGTGTTCACAACTACTGATGCGACTTTACCACCCTAATTATGAGTTAGGTGGTATTTTGTTACATTTTTCATGTGGATTTGTGGTATATCTTTGCATCAGTTGGTGAAAGATTTTAGAATAAAATCAAATGCCTCTTTTAAGGAGAACGGAAATAGTTATTTATCCAAAAGAGAACGGAGATAGTTGTTTCAGATGACAACCTTTTTAGATCCTCTCCTGATGAACTTGTAATCAGTCGGCATAGGGAAACCTTAAATAAAAAATCTTGGAGGTCAAACAACATGGCAGTAGGCAAGAAATGAGTGCACTAATTTAAGAGGAATATAAACCTAGATACTTTGAATCTGGTTTAGAGTTTAGGCTCCGGTGTTTAAGGCCTGTGTCTGAACTTTTAAATTCCGCTTCTTTCCCCCCGTCCCATCACTACACCTTTTGCTTTCCTTCCTTGGAAAAGATGGAGCAGAAGGTTAAAAAGAATCTTTGCAGTGTCATTAAGCTGTTCTTGGCACTATGGCTCTTCGTCTGGGTTGATTGTTGTAAATGAAGAATGGCAATAAAGGATTGTGCCTCTTTGATCACCTAATTGGCTAATCGCAACAACTATCAGAATTCAAGAATAACAGGTTAAATGTGGAGAAAAAAACATGTGTGGTCTTAATAACATAGATTTAAAATTTTTAAAATTTTCCATAACTGAATGAAATTACAAAGTTGATGATTAGAAACAATAGACTAGGGATCTTTTCTCTCAGACCCAATCGAAGAGAAGAACATAATTATTATACAAAGTGACTAACAAGAAGTAAAGGTTATTGTTAAATTTGCTAGTGTCTGACAGTGTTAGATTTCTATCACGGCAATAGCCATCGTTGTCACACTAATATTAAGATGAGCAGGGTTTCATTACAATTGTCTTGCAATCTTGAATTACATATGTTTGTAGCGTTATGTTTTTGGAGTTCATGAAATTGATTGAGATTCTGCCTTTTATGTTTTCATTTGATCAATGTATATATATATATATACACGTATATATATGTGTGTGTGTTAATAATGCAGAGACGACTCCTCGGAGGTACTCCCCATTATCTTTCAGCCAAAGAGTGAAAGTTGCTGTGGAAGTTGCTCAGTGTCTGTTATACCTCCATGATAGAGGCCTGCCACATGGAAACCTGAAACCGACGAATATACTCCTTGCTGCCCCTGATTACCATGCTTGCCTCACCGATTATTGTCTGCACCGTCTGATGACACCAACTGGCATTGCAGAGCAGATATTGAATCTGGGAGCCCTTGGATATCGTGCTCCCGAACTTGCTAAACCAGTCCCATCATTTAAGGCTGATGTGTATGCTTTAGGAGTGATCCTGATGGAATTGTTAACAAGAAGAAGCGCCGGCGACATAATATCGGGTCAATCAGGGGCAGTGGATCTGACGGATTGGGTTCGGTTATGTGATCAAGAAGGACGAGGAATGGACTGTATTGACAGAGACATTGCTAGTGGGGAAGAACACACAAAAGCCATGGATGATTTGCTTGCTATATCACTCAAGTGTATTCTTCCTGTAAATGAGAGGCCTAACATCAGACAAGTATTTGAGGATCTCTGTTCAATATCCCTTTGAAATTTTGTACATTCGTCTTGGAATTCATTTTTGTCATTCCTCGACCCCCGTGTTGATTTTTTTTCTTTCTTTTTTTCATATTAATTTTTTTTTCTCCTCTTCAATTGGTTTTCAGCCTTGTGATTTTGGGCTAGTTATCGCATTTCTTTTTCTTGTAAATTGACTACCGATCCATTGATTATTTGACTCTGTTTCCAGTTTGATCGTCAGTTGAAAAGGTTGCAAATTTTTTTCCTTTCCGATCTGTTTTAACGAGTAGTTAAGATCTATAGCTCCTGGAGTGGCCTGGTATCTTCAAATCCGATTTTTTTTTAAATTTTTTAAAAAAAATTTATGTTTAATACATATTTTAATATTAGTATTAAATATATGAATTTTTTTTTTTTTAAAAATTAAATATATTCGAATCGGATATATATTTATATTTGATATTTATTTTTGAGGATAACGCAAATTATATTATATGTAAAAGAAAATTATAACGCAATCACATTACATATTTCATGTTTCCTTTTGGATAAACAACCTATTAAACCCTCTACAGTATCCAAACTCTCCAAATACTATGATGAAACTATGATGAAATCTTCGGGATTTTTTCTTTTTTAATTTAAGGGAGAAAGAAATTTTTTTTTTTTTAAATTTAGATAAACAAAAAAAAAAAGACTCGAATCTTACTCTTAAAAAAACAAAGAATACATGCAAATATCAACTTGAGCAAAATGATAAAATATATGTACTCATAAAGTTCTTATTTATTACTCCTTTCCTATGCCATTTGTGAATAATAAAATAAAAACAGCATTTATCTTTCTGAGTTCTTTTTTAATACATTAGCAGTAAAATTTGTTAATTCCATACGAGGTTAAAAACTGTACCATATTTCATTTTTTTTTAAATTGACTTTTTTTTTTTATTTCTTAAATAAATTCGTTTTCGATACAATGACAATGAAAGTTTTTTAAAATTTTACAAATGAAATTAAAAAACTATCACATAAATCATTTTCTTTTTAAATTATTATTATTTTTAAATATATCATAAAAATTATGTGTCATCGTATTAATCCCACTTATGGAATATAAAAACTTCACTAATATAAATAAAATAATTTATCTTTCTAAATATACCCTAAAACATCTTTGACAATTTAACAGATGTCTAGTTATGCAACCATGCAAGACCTGTGGGAACATGGTGCAAACTGCGCATCTGCTTCACAACCATAACAGATGCAGCACATCCCATTGTTAGCCATCACTTTCTCCACATTCAAGCCCCCCCTCAATCTTCTGACACTCCGTGTTAGAAAAAATAACAGATATAAAAGATTTAAATGCGAACTTTGAGGCGTGAGAAACACTTTCCTTAAGGCTTTATAATGCCTCCAGGATACAACAAAGTCATAAACGTTCCAAGCAGAATAGTGAAAATGGCAGAATAGAAAAGTCTCTTTTATAGACACTGTAAAGTTACATTTGTTAGTAACTTGTCTGTTGGCATAAGTTATGTTTTTACACAACAAATGTCTGTTGGCTTAGGTTGTGTTCTTACACAACAACTGTTTAGTTAAGTGTTATATCTTTTCATAACAGTATTGTTAAGAAACACAACCATTCAATACAACTGACTTTTAATATAATTTTTTCGGTTTAATTAATAAATTAATTTATTCCGAAAATCAAAAAATAAAACAAAAAATCAATTGTATTAACAATTTTAAGCCCAAGTGCCCAAGTGCCCATCTTGGGCATTAAATAAGTAGTAGCCCACTAGGTGAGCCTACTAGGTGAGCCCACTAGGTGAGCCCACTAGGTGAGCCCACTACCACCTTGGGCTTTTGGCACTTAGTGCAATTGTCTAAGCTAAGAAGAATAGCTTATTATATATTCTTTTCTCTTGACTTTTCTAAGTGATATGGGATAGTATCCATCAACATTGCAAACTACTAACACTCCGAATGCCTGATGAGGAGGAGCCTCAAGAAATTCTAGCTGACAAAGTTTAGGAACATACGCTTTTCCTCTACAAGACGTTGCCTGCAAATTCAGGGTGTAAAAGAAATTAAAAAAAAAAAAAAAGACTGTAAAGCTAGTGAATTCAAGTCTTTAAATGAAAAGAAAACTTTTCCCCGGCCTTGGCATGGCAGCATCCGTGCAAATGCCATAAAGCAAAGAAACATGATGAGTTCTTGGAGATATTACGGCTAACAGTCGGTACCGGAAACCGTAATGCATGGTTTTAGGGCAATCCATGCTTGCAAACACACCCACAACATCATTCTGTTCCTTGAATTCCGACTCCGCGCTAGCATCCAACAAATTCACGATGATCCCGACTAGAGGAGCTAATATCATGCCTCCGTTTACTTGCTCTAAAGATTGACCATGCCGTCTAAGTGACCTGTTAATAAAAAGAATATAAACAAGAGTTTGATAGTAACATGTTTTTGGTAAAACAATTAACAAGTAATACAGCTATATTTAGCTCAACTAATAGCTAGGCCATTTTGTAAGACCAGTCAGTTCAGACATCTAAAAAAAGGAGATGATTTGAAATTTGAAACTTTCAATGTGTCCACAGATATATATATATATATATATATATATATATATATATATATATATATATATATATATATATGTCCACTGAAATTTAAAACACTTATAATGAAAATTCCACTTATCCCTTAAAATTTTGAAAATTCTACTTTACCTCTATATTCAAGTTATAAAAGAATCAAATGATAATTTTATCTTTTTTAAGTTTTTTGAGATAACCCACAATTAGGGGGTTCAGTTAAGTTCGATTTTAGACAAAAATTGCGGTTAATGTGCAGTATTCTGATTTTTAACACTTTGTGGTTACTGAACCAATAGAATAAAAAATCGTATCGACCCGAACCGAATTCCATCAATTCGGACCCGAACCCGATTTTATTTAAAATTTTAGCCCCCGACCCGACTTTCGTTTAGATATACTCGAAACTGCTCCGAACCTGATTTTATTTAAAATTTTAGCCTCCGACCCTGGACCCAATCCCGAAAAGACCCCCGATCCCATTCCGAATAGACCGAACTAATTGACCTTTTTAATTTAATTTTAAATATAATTATTTATATAATAATTTAAAATTATATATAATATAATATAACATATCATTTATATTATATAATAATATATAATATACAATAAATAAATTATTTTTTAAATAGTTAAATCCGATTAAACCGACCGACTTAAGTCTATTTCGATTTTTTCGGTTTTAAAATCTTTGTCGGTCGGTTCAATCGGTTTTATAAGTTTAGTCAGTTTAATCGGTTTTCAAAATTTTGAAACTGAATCAACCAAACCTACTGAATGCTCACCCTAATAATATATAGAATTATAAAAAAAATTAAAAAGTAAGAAAAATAAAAAAATAATCGGGGGCGGGTCAATTCGGGTTTATGGTAAATCCGAACCCATACCCGTTATTTTTTGAAATTACTTGCTTCACCCGACGTTTCGGATTATTTTGCCAACCCTAGACATGTTCTATGCCATAGAATGACAGTTTTGGCATGATATTAATTTTTAGGAGGGAAATAGGGTATTATCCAAACTATAAGGGATATCTGAAATTATGATTAAACCTCATGGGGTTTTTAATACTTTTCTTTATAAAGGGTCCGTTTAGATATACTCGAAACCGCCCCAAATTCGATTTTATTTAAAATTTTAGCCCCCGACCCTGAACCCAACCCCAAAAAAACCCCCCAATCCCATCCCGAATAGATTGAACCAACCGACCCTTTTACTTTTATTTTAAATATAATTATTTATATAATAATTTAAAATTATATATAATATAATATATCATTTATATAATAATATATAATATACAATACATAAATTATTTTTTAAACAGTTAAAACCGATTAAACCGACCGACTTAAGTTGATTTCTATTTTTTCGGTTTTATAATCTTTGTCTGTCGATTCGGTCGGTTTTATAAGTTTAGTCGGTTTAATCGGTTTTCAAAATTTTAGAACCAAACCAACCAAACCAACTGAATGCTCATCCCTAATAATATATAAAATTAACATATACAAAAAATTAAAAGTTAGAAAAATAAAAAAATAATCGGGGACAGGTCAATTCGGCTTTGTGGTGAACCTAAACCCGACTCGAACCTGTTATTTTTTGAAATTATCTGCCTAACCCGAAGATTCAGATTATTTTGCTAACCATAGACATGTTCTATACCATAAAAGGGTAATTTTGACATGATATTAATTTTCAGGAGGAAAAGAGGGTATTATCAAAACCTCATGGGTTTTTAATACTTTTCCCAATTTTCAATGAAAGAAAAATGAGAATGAGACCTGACATGTTGATAGGATCCAAGATGGCCCAATTCCATGGCAATATCTATATGGGCCAAGATCCAAGAAGATCTAGGAAACGTGAAAAGAATAGGTGGAATTCATTTGGGCCATGTTGCAAGTTATTCAGGAAAGGCTTCAACATGCAAGATGGGCTTGCATCCAAGTTTGGTCCATGTGATTCAATAACACAAGGTGGCACATTAAGAGGGCTTATTTGGGCTTATTTTAATTCTTACAATTACTTAGGTATTTGGGCCTATATTATGTAACATGGACATCTTTTAATTATTTAGGTTTAGGCTTGAGCATGTTCAGCCCATATTTTGCATATTATAACTTAGTAGATTAGGGTTATTATAGGGAGGCTATAAATATATGTCTTAGCCGCCTAATTCAATTATCTTTTGATCAATTGAGTTTGAATTTATTCAAAGTGAGTGTTTCACTCTTTTTAGTTCTTGAAAGAACTTAGGAACTTATCAAAGAATTCTTTCTTTGTGGCGTTCAACCTATCAAACTTAGGTTCTTGAAACGAGAGTTCTTAGGATCTAGCTTACATGCTTAATCTAGGTTCTTTGAAACAGGCTTTTAAGGGTTTAAGTTTTCTTTGCCTGAATCTTGGCTTTTCTGGGTTAGGTATTTCAATTTGTTAGTGGGTTCAAAGGGTTTAACCCCTAGGGTTCACATCAGTTGGTATCAGAGCTTAGGGACCAATCAGGTCAAATATTTTTATCTTCTTTACCATAGGGTATTGGAGTTTTTCTCAACTTTTTTGTTTTGGGGTTTCAGACATACTTGTCATAGGGGTTATAGCTTTAGGCTTTCTTTGTCTAATAGTTATAGTTTTTAGGCAGTTTAGTTTGGGGTTTCATTCTGAGAGTTGGTTTAAATTAAGATTTCGTTTCTTGAATTCTTGATTTATTAAAATTTCTTCTTATTGATTCTTGATCTGAATCTTGAAAAAAAAAATTCAAGAATTTAGAGGGGCATTCGAACAGTCCCAAGAAAGAAAAAAGAAGTTCATCCGAGATTTCAAGAAAATCAAGAAGTCTCGTTCTTGAAAAAAAAAAAAGAGTATCCGAATAGGCAGAAAAAGAAAGAAAGATTCGAAAAAGATTGAAAAGAAGAAGAAAGAATCGACATTCAATTTTTTTTTTTTTACTAACCAAATTTGTTTTGCAGCAACTTTAAGATGTCTCTCACATTATGCAACGAAGTAAAGCAGGCTCTACAAGAGATGAAAGAGATCACATTATCGTTTGAGAGGTTTGTGCAACAAGAGGAAGAAAGATGGAGAAGAAAAAAAAAGAGAAAAAAGAGAGAAGAAAAAAAGAAAAAGAAAGTGAGGTGACTGCAAATAAAAAAAAGCAAGAGGAAACGGAGAGTAAAAAAGAAAGTGAAAAAGAAATAGAGGTGGTTGAAATTAAAGAAATAAGAGAGGAGCCACTAGTAGAAAATGAGACAATTCATGTTGAGAAAAACAAAGAATTTGCGAATTTTTCTGATGAAAAGGAGAGTGAGGTTCTTATTCTTGATGCTCCTAACCAATCTCTACCTATTTTTCCTGTTTCTTTGTTGAAGGATTGTGAGGATTTATTTTCGGAGGAGTTGCAGGATGGGTTGTCACCCATAAGCGGCATTGTGCATCACCTTGATTTAATACCTAGCGCCGTCATTCTCACACACAATGCTAAGATTCGAGGGCGAATCTTTTCGAGGAAAGGGGGAATGATAGGATCCAAGATGGCCCAATTCCATGGCAATATCTATATGGGCCAAGATCCAAGAAGATCTAGGAAACGTGAAAAGAATAGGTGGAATTCATTTGGGCCATGTTGCAAGTTATTCAGGAAAGGCTTCAACATGCAAGATGGGCTTGCATCCAAGTTTGGTCCATGTGATTCAATAACACAAGGTGGCACATTAAGAGGGCTTATTTGGGCTTATTTTAATTCTTACAATTACTTAGGTATTTGGGCCTATATTATGTAACATGGACATCTTTTAATTATTTAGGTTTAGGCTTGAGCATGTTCAGCCCATATTTTGCATATTATAACTTAGTAGATTAGGGTTATTATAGGGAGGCTATAAATATATGTCTTAGCCGCCTAATTCAATTATCTTTTGATCAATTGAGTTTGAATTTATTCAAAGTGAGTGTTTCACTCTTTTTAGTTCTTGAAAGAACTTAGGAACTTATCAAAGAATTCTTTCTTTGTGGCGTTCAACCTATCAAACTTAGGTTCTTGAAACGAGAGTTCTTAGGATCTAGCTTACATGCTTAATCTAGGTTCTTTGAAACAGGCTTTTAAGGGTTTAAGTTTTCTTTGCCTGAATCTTGGCTTTTCTGGGTTAGGTATTTCAATTTGTTAGTGGGTTCAAAGGGTTTAACCCCTAGGGTTCACATCAGTTGGTATCAGAGCTTAGGGACCAATCAGGTCAAATATTTTTATCTTCTTTACCATAGGGTATTGGAGTTTTTCTCAACTTTTTTGTTTTGGGGTTTCAGACATACTTGTCATAGGGGTTATAGCTTTAGGCTTTCTTTGTCTAATAGTTATAGTTTTTAGGCAGTTTAGTTTGGGGTTTCATTCTGAGAGTTGGTTTAAATTAAGATTTCGTTTCTTGAATTCTTGATTTATTAAAATTTCTTCTTATTGATTCTTGATCTGAATCTGGAAAAAAAAAATTCAAGAATTTAGAGGGGCATTCGAACAGTCCCAAGAAAGAAAAAAGAAGTTCATCCGAGATTTCAAGAAAATCAAGAAGTCTCGTTCTTGAAAAAAAAAAAGAGTATCCGAATAGGCAGAAAAAGAAAGAAAGATTCGAAAAAGATTGAAAAGAAGAAGAAAGAATCGACATTCAATTTTTTTTTTTTTTTTTACTAACCAAATTTGTTTTGCAGCAACTTTAAGATGTCTCTCACATTATGCGACGAAGTAAAGCAGGCTCTACAAGAGATGAAAGAGATCACATTATCGTTTGAGAGGTTTGTGCAACAAGAGGAAGAAAGATGGAGAAGAAAAAAAAAGAGAAAAAAGAGAGAAGAAAAAAAGAAAAAGAAAGTGAGGTGACTGCAAATAAAAAAAAGCAAGAGGAAACGGAGAGTAAAAAAGAAAGTGAAAAAGAAATAGAGGTGGTTGAAATTAAAGAAATAAGAGAGGAGCCACTAGTAGAAAATGAGACAATTCATGTTGAGAAAAACAAAGAATTTGCGAATTTTTCTGATGAAAAGGAGAGTGAGGTTCTTATTCTTGATGCTCCTAACCAATCTCTACCTATTTTTCCTGTTTCTTTGTTGAAGGATTGTGAGGATTTATTTTCGGAGGAGTTGCAGGATGGGTTGTCACCCATAAGCGGCATTGTGCATCACCTTGATTTAATACCTAGCGCCGTCATTCTCACACACAATGCTAAGATTCGAGGGCGAATCTTTTCGAGGAAAGGGGGAATGATAGGATCCAAGATGGCCCAATTCCATGGCAATATCTATATGGGCCAAGATCCAAGAAGATCTAGGAAACGTGAAAAGAATAGGTGGAATTCATTTGGGCCATGTTGCAAGTTATTCAGGAAAGGCTTCAACATGCAAGATGGGCTTGCATCCAAGTTTGGTCCATGTGATTCAAGAACACAAGGTGGCACATTAAGAGGGCTTATTTGGGCTTATTTTAATTCTTACAATTACTTAGGTATTTGGGCCTATATTATGTAACATGGACATCTTTTAATTATTTAGGTTTAGGCTTGAGCATGTTCAGCCCATATTTTGCATATTATAACTTAGTAGATTAGGGTTATTATAGGGAGGCTATAAATATATGTCTTAGCCGCCTAATTCAATTATCTTTTGATCAATTGAGTTTGAATTTATTCAAAGTGAGTGTTTCACTCTTTTTAGTTCTTGAAAGAACTTAGGAACTTATCAAAGAATTCTTTCTTTGTGGCGTTCAACCTATCAAACTTAGGTTCTTGAAACGAAAGTTCTTAGGGTCTAGCTTACATGCTTAATCTAGGTTCTTTGAAACAGGCTTTTAAGGGTTTAAGTTTTCTTTGCCTGAATCTTGGCTTGTTAGGTATTTTAATTTGTTAGTGGGTTCAAAGGGTTTAACCCCTAGGGTTCACATCACATGTATATGCAACAACAATAAAGTACAAGATCCAAAATGTTAGTTCATCAAATGTCTTGCATGCAAGCTTCATAAGAGGCAATCAAGTAAACATATTGCCTCTCCTATACACAATGGATTAGCATCAATTTGGACTGGAAATAGGATATTATGCTTCATAATTTCAAAAGAAATAGACATCCATATAAGTTAACTCAGCCAGAAGACAACTTACAAGTCAAAAAACTCAGCATCTGCTGCTGAAGTTATATGGTTCAGAATAAAGACAATCAACTCAGTCAGTCTTCGTAGGTTTGTATCAGGCCCTGAGAGGAATTGTTGGGGGATCTCATGGGTACAGAACTCCAGCACCCTTGCAAGATACACGAGAGATCAAAAATGACGCAGCATTTCCTCTGCTGAAACTCCAATACCTGCAAAAGCATGTTTATAACATCAAATCTTAGATCCAAACGAAGATGGGCTCAGATGGAAAGAAAAGGCCAGGGCTATCCTCACATATGGCATTACATGACATATTGACAAAGTTCTAGCCATGAATTGAAACGGAATATGTAAAGAGTCATTTTGTTACCATAGAAGGGGCCATGTTTAAGTTAAAAGATTCAAAACAGTAAGATAAATTTTAGCAAGTTATAATGCTAAACTGCTGATAACACTGGAAACCACCATACATGATAGAGGAATATAGATCTGAAAAGATAAATTTTAGCAAGTTATAATGCTAAACTGCTTTCTTTTTTCTTTTCAAGTTTATGCTTGTTGTCTACTTTCTGGATGTAGTAGAAAAAAAGGTAGATAGAGGAATATAGATCTGAAAAGATGCAAGGCCACTAAGAACAAAGTTGGTGAGAAAAAAAAATAGATATGAGAAGCATAAGTACCCAACCTCCAAAAAGGGTTATTTAAAGTAACAAAACAGGAAGATATTTGTTTGAGTGTGAACATAATTATACCTGATATTTTTCTTGCATTTCTCAAATGGAAACTGAGAATTCAGTCATTGTCCAACTGAGAGTGTTAAATAGACGATTGAGAAAAGCTGAGAACAACTCTTCATCATTGATGCAAGCTTCACGCAGCAGTCTCTTTACAAATAAGGAGCCCCACATAGGGCAAAAGTTAGAAACAGAAGTGATTTTAGGGGAAAAAAAGATGAACAACAAGCATTAGTGATATTTCATTATTCACCTGGAAAATAACTGAGGATGACGACGATTCTCCATGCTTTGAAGAACCAAATCCAGAACCCTTGCATAGACGCAGAAGAATATTTGTCAGTGGAATCCAAGATCGGTTATCAAATGCTGACAATAATGCCTTCGGCATCCTCTGTTTGGCCGCTTTATTGTTCTCAAAAGATGCCAAATACTCCCTGTACTGTACGAGGACTGATATTGACTGAAGAAGAAGATCCCTTAAATCTGCACTTGATATCCTAGGATCGTTGAAGTGGGAAACTATAAATGTCACCTGATGAACAACCCAAAAAACGCAGACCACAACTCATCCTTAGAGAGAGCAAAGAAGAAACATCCAAAAGTTACTTCTCTGAGCTCATGGCTCATGCTACATGTTAAAAATATGTTAGATTTCAAAGATAACAGGGTTATGTGCTTTTTGGAATTCTGAAATTAGGAAGCTATTGAATGGAACATGTCAATTTCCTAACAACCAGAAACAATAAACAGAATAGAAACAGATTATTGAAGTTCCAAGTGCATATTATCCCACATCTTCTAAATGTTTAATCAACAATGTTTGTGTGGTGAAAAATGGAGTTAATAAGCAACATCAAAATATTTATCCAATTAATCCTACTTTGACCACAAACATTGATGAGAAACAAGGTACATTTCCACTCAAGTGCACATATTAATTGGCAATACCCAAAACTACAAAAAGAGAATAACCAAAAAAGAAAGGTAAGAGAGGTTTCCATGTCCATGTTGTAAGATTAATCTCAATTACTGAAATGAAGAAACGAAAAATTAGCAGAAAGCAAATTGTTAATGGGCTTAATAGTTCCAGGGAATATTATAACAGTTTTAAGAACATCAAATCAGTAAATAACAGCAGAACAGCCAAAAAGAAAGTCCAGAACATGCAGAACATATATATGCAACCATTTTTGCTTTATAAAATGTGATGCAGAGTATAAGCAATGATGCAACTTATACCAAAATGGTAAAATCCAGTATAAGACTGCTCAAAACAAACTCTGATGAGAGTAAACTGTAGATAACTAGTAGGACAAAATTTAAAACTCAAGACAAACAACAAAATCAGACCAATAGGCAAAACATACAAATGAAGTAAGTCCTTGCTTGATAAATATTGCAGGTGGGACGAATTGAGGATCACTCTTACGCAAGACATGAGAGCAGTCAACCTGAAACAATAACCGGAAAAATTACCACTAATCAAGGAATAAAAATGGAAGACATAAAATGCACCGAATAAGAATTTGGCAAGGCCCATGTTCCAATTCAAACATAGCATCCTCTACAAGCAGATTATAAAAACATATTTTCAATGCCCTATTAAATATACAGAAAACTGACACGGAAAAACTCAAATCGTTCTTCAATATCTTGCCAGGAATCTTTTATGTAATAGGTAATTTATCTAGCCAGCATATATGTTGATAAGATTCACTGGCATTGATTTCTCAAAAACCAAAACAAACAGAACTCTTGGGTTGAGTTCCATTTTGTAGCTTCATCAAATAGCTCGTCAATTACAAATAAAATTCAAAGTCTTCTTGTTCATATGAAATTATAATCTGCGATTACTTGATAGTAGTATATGTTTTGGAAGGATGTAAACATTGTGTTTGTGCGTATAACAACCAATTTTAAAAATCAAAGAAAAGAACATTTTTTCCATGCAATATGCAACAAACACAATTTAAATTGCAAGTCTAACTACTTTCAGTGAAGCTGATTATAGTCTTATCTTGGTTTAAATTGGAATTGAAAACAAAGAATAACTTAGTTAAAGGAAGACTTGTTTTACCAGAGCTTCAAGGTAAAACTCAGGGATGTAAATAAACACTGAATCCAATTTGCTAAGAACCAGCAGCAATTGCACAATCCACATGCATGTGGCATACATTCCTCTCTGCTTCCATCGAGCAAATAGAGAGACACTATACCTGTACAACAAGACAAAAGAAACTATAAGCATATACAGGGACTCAACTAAACTAATTTTACCTATTAGAAGTTAGAATTTGAAGTTTCATCCAAAAAATACAAGAAAGATGAACCATATCTTCCAGCTCTAATTTCTCAAAGCAGTGATGAGCCAGATAATAGGTATAGTGGTATACTGAGAAACATCCATTCAACAAGCAAGTTCACACACACAAGCATGCACGCATATATGCATAAACTGCATCTTCCAGTTCTAACTTCATAAATGTAGAGAAAATAAAGGCAATCACTGCTCAGACAGATGACATGGATACAACATCCAATTGTCTTAGATCCTACCTAAATCTCCTTCATAGATATTAGATTGACAGTTAGATACCATAAGACACTATAGAAGAAGGCATACAAAGAATCTTTACAAAGAGTACAAACTTAATGAGTGAAGGAAAAGAAAAAAGGAAAGCTAACGTGTGCAGATGATGTTGGTTCTGGCTAAAATTTACAAAGTACCCTGAAAGTTTAGTATATCCATTTTTATAATTTACCTTAACTGGCCATAACTAAATTTGACAGACACAAATGGATAAAAAGGAAACACTTCCCAATATCCACATAATAATTTTGGGTCAAACATTAATAAAAACCTTATTTCTTTGTCAATGCGCCTAGGTGGGGAAACCAGATTAGTATGCAAGAAGTTTTTAAAGAAAAAAATGAAGTCAAAGTCCAAAGAATGGCTCAGGTCTGGTGAAGATAATAATACAAGTCTTGCAAGTAATGAAACCTAAATAAGTCGTCCTTAAAGAACATAGCATTTGAAGCATCCACTTGTTGATCGAAATAGTAATATGAATCAAGAATTATAACCATACCAAATAGTCATAATCATTATCATTGTAAATTTAATATCTGCAATAACTAAAGATAGAAAAGTCTACTCAGATCTAAGATTTCAGCACTGCATAACAGACATGAATACTTTGTTTAACATCATAAATGAAATACAACACATCACTTGAACACCTAGTGGCAAATCAAAAGAAGAAAAGAGCACAAGCAAATTAAATGACTCAGAAGAAATGAGACCAAGAACAGAGAAATGATCCATGGGATAACAAACTAATCAAAGTCATCTTACCATGCGCAACGTCTGACACAATCAATAACTTCTTCACCATAGTTATTACGAGTTTCCTTCAAATGCTTTAACTGCTCACTGCAAGCTCGTTCTCGTATTTGTTTATCAGTTTCTTCCAGGAGGGATATTGACTGTGACTGATGAGATGTGTAATATGATGCCTATAAAAGGAAAACTTCCTCTCAGTTTTCACACCATTAAAGGGGGGAAGAAGGGGGAAAGGTGCTACAATTTCAGAGCTGAAATACCAAACATAAATCAATTACTAGTTAAAGAAGACACTAATATTCAATTCTTCATGGTAAAGATCATTCTAAAACCAATTGCATTTCTACCAAACAAAATTCAGATGAAAATTATTCCAAAAAAAAAAAAGAGAAACAAAACTAAACAAAAGAATCCTTTTCAACATATCACCATGTTAAGATCAATAAGCATTGTGTCATTCAGGTGGACCTTGAAATTTACTAAAACATAAAATACTAATATTGATATGCAAAAGAACAAAGCAGTAATAAAATCTTTATTTAAATCGGTAAGGCCAGCTTCCATCCCGTCACAATCCCTTGTGTATGTTGGCTTTGTTGAATTCACTTTAAGTTAGACCTTGAATATGTGATAAATAGCATCAACAAAATAAGCAAATTTTAAACTCAAAACAACTTGATCATATCTAGCATCACAAGAACAATAGGTCATTGCTTGTAAAGTAAAAAAAAGAAGAAGAAAACTACAAGACTCAGCATTTTGGGTATATAACTAGGGGAAGCACCTTAATGTCTAGTGTTTTCATTTCTATGGCATGCATAGAAACTCATCCTGTCAAATTAAATCTTTTCAGGCAACATTTCCATCAAACTTTTCTTGCTTGGATTATAACCCATCTGCAAGAACTTGAAGCAAACTTTTAAATAAACCCCCCCCCCCTTTTCTTTAACTCCTTCCCAGATTACCCTTTCTGGAATTAGGAAATCCTTTTCTAACTTTCTGTGGAACTGATTGATAGGATCCAAGATGGCCCAATTCCATGGCAATATCTATATGGGCCAAGATCCAAGAAGATCTAGGAAACGTGAAAAGAATAGGTGGAATTCATTTGGGCCATGTTGCAAGTTATTCAGGAAAGGCTTCAACATGCAAGATGGGCTTGCATCCAAGTTTGGTCCATGTGATTCAAG
The DNA here is from genome assembly GCA_030761205.1 of Fremontodendron californicum. Classification (NCBI taxonomy): domain Eukaryota; kingdom Viridiplantae; phylum Streptophyta; class Magnoliopsida; order Malvales; family Malvaceae; genus Fremontodendron; species Fremontodendron californicum. The sequence continues at coordinate 6,342,791 of JAULJL010000010.1, forward strand.
AACACAAGGTGACACATTAAGAGGGCTTATTTGGGCTTATTTTAATTCTTACAATTACTTAGGTATTTGGGCCTATATTATGTAACATGGACATCTTTTAATTATTTAGGTTTAGGCTTGAGCATGTTCAGCCCATATTTTGCATATTATAACTTAGTAGATTAGGGTTATTATAGGGAGGCTATAAATATATGTCTTAGCCGCCTAATTCAATTATCTTTTGATCAATTGAGTTTGAATTTATTCAAAGTGAGTGTTTCACTCTTTTTAGTTCTTTCAACTTAGGAACTTATCAAAGAATTCTTTCTTTGTGGCGTTCAACCTATCAAACTTAGGTTCTTGAAACGAGAGTTCTTAGGGTTTAGATTACATGCTTAATCTAGGTTCTTTGAAACAGGCTTTTAAGGGTTTAAGTTTTCTTTGCCTGAATCTTGGCTTTTCTGGGTTAGGTATTTCAATTTGTTAGTGGATTCAAAGGGTTTAACCCCTAGGGTTAGGTTCTTGAAACGAGAGTTCTTAGGGTTTAGATTACATGCTTAATCTAGGTTCTTTGAAACAGGCTTTTAAGGGTTTAAGTTTTCTTTGCCTGAATCTTGGCTTTTCTGGGTTAGGTATTTCAATTTGTTAGTGGATTCAAAGGGTTTAACCCCTAGGGTTCACATCACTGATGCTTAAGTAACTCCAATATTTTATGAAAAGCATAGGAAAAATATATGCAAATGTAAGAATAAAAGAGCTTGATCATATTTAAAATGAAATAAAAAAAAAAAAAAATTACACGGGCTTGCTTTTCTGGTGAACCAATGACCGTGCTATATTAGAAGAGAAAGCTCTCTCCTTTTCCACTTTCCCAACATCAGATCTCCTATTTTCGAACCCAGGGCTCACTTCCCAACCATTTCTTATTTTCTTTTGCAAGAAGAGAGCTGCTAGTAGGCCACAAGGCCTTTGACAAAAGTTGTACATGCAATAAGTTTAGGTTAGCTTGCCAGATGGTATTGACATATATAATAACAAATTACACTTGTTGAGATCTGACAAATACAATTTCATGTTTCAGCCAAAGCCCAGAGGTATTAACTGAAACTTTTTGTTGCATGATCTCCAACCTAATGTTACCTCCCCAAAGAAGAACCTATTGGTGATAGCCAACACTTAAGACATTTTAGATTAATGAAACTTCAAAGGCTAAGAACATCAGTATATAAAAGTCAACAAAATATCATTTCACTTGCTAAAGATCATAAGTAATGTTCAAGATAAAAATTCACACAACAAAATTAGGGGACCTAGAGGGACTTGATTAGACTTACAAGCCTCCATTTTTCAGTTTATCAGTTTATATCCATATAAGAAGGGTGTAATATTTTATGATTTTGGCACAAAGGTAATCCCATTTCACTACTTTTTTCAATTTTTCTAATAGAAACATTTTCCAACCATTACAAATTTTGTAAGCAAACAAAGCTGACACTCCTGAGAACAAGAACTTAGGTGGCTATAGTGTACCTAGTAAATGCTAGAAATTTTCCTGTTTGATTTCTCCTATGTTACCATTTGTACCTTGAGGCCTTGAGACTGCATTATTTTAATATTGTCATGCACCATTTTGATGAACCTCTGATATAATGAACCCTCACCTGCTTAAAGATTGGTGCAAGACCTATGTGATACAATAATAGCAAAGCATCCAAAAGTTCTTCCTCTCTTAGAATGGTTGAAGACACATCACTGTCCCTAGGCACAGTTCTCATATGCTGGACCGGACGATAACCAAACTCAGATTCCAACTGATCACTGGAACTAGGTTTATCCGCATCTCATCATTCAAACTTCCTGTACTACATTCTGCAGCAATCTGAGCAGATCTTTCAGGAATAGTGCTGCAATGGTGACGGGAACTTTTAGTTGTAGTTCTGATTGGATATTTTAAGCACTCTGTTAACTCCATGTCATAGCATGAGCAACAACATGGTTTCTGTTTGGTTAAATGAGTTACTATTGTTTCTTCATCATCCATACAGCCTTCCTCCCACCGAATAACTTCTGCTTCCTGATCATTTACAGGATGAGATTTTGATAGGTGGCTGAAAGAACCTCCAAGCCTAGAAATGTCAGCTCGATGTGGATCATTCTTGAGAAACAAACCTAAGGGCAAACTTTGGTGGCCACCTCTATGAAGAGAACCAACATCATGACCACTGGAATCACAGCTCTTCAACCACCCACAAATATTCCCCATTCCAAGGCCTTCTGATAGAAAATGAGAATAATGGTGTACAAAGAAACAATAACAGAATTGCTTGAAATCCCGGGAGATGGGATATTCTGATCCACTCCCCGATTTTTCAATAAAAGGTTCTGGACAAAAGTCCTGAACACATAACCAGGAAACTGGGGAGGTGATATTGGGGGTATGAACTGTATGATTAAAAGACAGAGATCCCTAGCTTTTCCTCAATCTGGAAAAGGAGAAAAGAAAAAAGAAAAGATGATCATTAGATTAAGATAACACAATCTAAGCTGTTACCCCAGCAGAGCCCAGCTGCATTACCCTTATAGGGGCAATTCAACTCTAATATGAAGTCTTTAAACACACAGATATGCATTTTCAATTTCGTATGCAAGGACAGCCAACACACTTTTCCTCTGGTTAATGCCCCTAATCATGTAAATGTTTTCATGACCCACCAAATAAGTGAAAACATACATCATTGGGATCATTAAAACTTAAGTCAACATTGTAAACATAACTTCACATTAAACTACGTAAGTGTTTAAGCACAATAGTCATCTTGATATGTAAGAACACAAGAGAATAACCAAGGATACACATTCCTTGGGCTAAGTATTGTGCAAATGACAACTATGGTAAGTAAACACCATCAAAATATGTAGGAAGAACAATTCTGATATGACTCTTAAAATCAGTTAAATCCAGAAGAAAAAGAAAGGGGGAGAGGGAAGGTAAAGGAATTGAAACCATATACAAAATGTTTCTAGAACTTAAACTATGCTGAAAGGAATAATTGGAAGTAAAAATTAAATTCTTTAGGCAAGCAATGCAGTAATGAAAGTTACTAAACCTCAAAGTCATGCATGTATTTTACCTAGTGAATTATGATTCATACTAAACTAATAATTTTAATTTTTTAAACTATTGATACTTCACCTGACAGTATTTTTACACCATCGATACTACTAAAAGATCATCAGGTTTCCTTCACAAATTTTTCAAAAGCTGGGTCAAGGTAGCGAAGCAGCCGAAAAAAAGGAGGGGGGGAAAGAAGCAATATCCACTAACATACAGTTCTAAGTGATAGGAGCAAACCTTACTAACTGCGTCAGATAAAGCTGTAGTTGTCAAGAACATGCTACTTTCAGCGAACACATCCTCACAAGAACCAGGCCACCAAACAGAAGGAATCATGCACCGAAGGTCCTGCCTGTTTGGACTCTTCCGTGATAGAAAACCTTCAAATAAGAAATCAAAATCTGATGACTTCCACCACAACACCATCAACTGTTCCCGTCTTAATAAATGGCATGCCAATGCAAGATAAGAATATGATCCTAAATATGGGCATTCTGTCAGAATCAATGATGCTGTCTTGCAACCACATGAAAGAGCGTTTATAATGTGCTCAAACATAACATGTGATCCTTGGTATTCTAGAAAGACATCAAGTACTCTATCCAAACTCAACCAATCATGTGGTGTGCCTGTACTCCAAATATCCCCATCAAGAACAGCAAAAGAGGACCCCACCCAATATACTCAGCACTTCGACAATCTGCTTCAATTGCAGACAAGAACTCTTCACATATCCCATGAGAAATAGGAGAAAATAGTTCTTCAAGTGATACAAGCCTCTTCAGTCTCAAATTTTCAACTGAAGAACGCTCAGCTCGCTCCACAGATTGCATATCAATCAGCCTGGATAGGCAATCCAGCAATTGCTTTGCAAAAGAGCTAAAAGAGGGAGGCGCTTGAAGGGGAAAGTACCTATCAATTGGGTATTTAAAGGGGCGGGCACCAAAATTCAATTCACACCGTTCACCCTGAGAAAGAGAAACTGCAGGATAATATCCAAATCCAGGTCCCATTTTCCGAATGCCTGAAAATGCCAGACCAAGAGAAACACCGTTACTATAGAATGAAATTTCATCATGATCCAAGTCTATACAGCATCCAATGACATCACCTGCCACCCATGACTGCCCGTATGGCTCAGCTTCCTTGTTCCATTCGCTAACTCTTCTTCCATCAAACGCATATGAATCATCAGCATCGCCTACACCCTTGTAGTCAGTGAATGGACAAGAAATAGTAGCCCATCCAAGCTGTTGTATACCAGAAGTCTCTAAAATTACTTCATACATCCATTTCCCTTTCCAAACACAGGCATTAGCCCTTGCGCTACTGAACACTGCTAAGCTCTCTAAAAGCAAAGGTGGCTTAATGATTTTAATTTCACCACAAATGCTGAATTCTTCAAGACCAACAATATCGGCTCCAGAGCCATTATCAACAATACAGACCCCATCCCTGTTACTAACCAAAGCATCTGAACTTGAGTACAAGTGGTTCTTTATGATAGAACGAACTAGACTGCTGTCCATGGGACCACTCAACGGACCAAATGATTTATTGGGAAGACCGAATACATATTCAAGAGCTCGCTCCACAGATTGCTGACCAAAATCATCAGAATATGATACAAGGCGGGATTTCGGCGAATTTTCCTTTCCATCCTCACGATTCAATATCACAGCCAAACCAGAAGAAAGCCCGCCAATCCGGTGGCTATCTTCTGCCATTCCCAATAAAAATAACCTCTATAATCCTTGTCCAGTCTATATTCAATTATATTCTTTTAACACACAAATTTGATGACCCTAATAAAAATCTCTCACCCTCTTCACCCTTAAACTGCAAAATTTGAAACTCAATTTCAAAATCAATGAACATATAACCGAAAAAAAGAATCAAAGAATAAATCTTCCATTAACAAAATTCACGTGAACAAAGAAAAATTGACACCGAAAACTAAATTAAGCTCACACAATCCTTAAAAATTGTGCTTAATTCCAAAATTTCTCATTTCCTTGTGTCTTTTCACTCAAAATCGAATAGAGTAACAACCCAGAGAATGAAATTCGAAAAATTTAAAAATAAAAGAACTTACATGCGCGCGTTTTACGCTGCTGTTACTAAAAATTGCAAAGGCGGCAGTGTCAAGCTAGGATTTTTCATGCCATTTAGAGAGAGAAAAAATAGAACTTCAATTTAATTAATTTTTAGAGAGAGTGAAAATCCAACAGTTTTTTTTTTTTCCTTCCTATTTTCCTTTTTTTTTTTTTCCAATGAGAGGGAAGGAAGAAATGGAGAGCATGAAGTATGGGCTCTCCCAGTTCCCTGGCCGTGAGGATCATCCTTTTCCCAACATTATCAATGAAAATATTTTTGCCCAAAGAGTTCGGAGAAAGTGAAACGATTGGAACCAGCCAGGGGGTGCACCTGCTGCTCCCCACGGCTTAAATCTGTGACAGCCAACTTCCGTTCCCTCACATTTATAATCGCTTCTGGTTCACCCCGTAATATTTCAATTTTTATTAATTATTTTTAATTTAATATTATAAAAATATATATTATAATTTATTTATAAACATAATTTTGATATATAATTTTTTAAATATATATAAAATATTAATATACATATATTAAAATATATATAAAAAATAATTTAAAAGATAAGATAATAATTTTAAAAATCGAGATGAAATAAAACGGAATAAATATTTATCAAAATCGTTTTATTTCATTTTTATCTGTTTTTAAAAAAAAAATTATATTTGAAGCGAATTAATATAAAATTAATCGGATTTTATCACCACCTAGTCGAGCCTGAGGTTTCGCATGGCCAACATGTGTTGATGACGTGACTGCTGATGCTATTTTGCGCCACCCTCTTGAGTTTCTGTCTGTAACTGGCTGGGTCAATGGATTGGAGAAAACCTTGGTTATGGTTGGCTCAGATCAGACACAAAATAAATAATCATTAATCACAGATTTATTAAAATTTAACATATGAATTCATAAGTTAACAGTAATAACTTTACTCAATTATTAATGAGAAGAAGTCTGACTCATGTATATAAATTTTTCGTCACGTGATTAGTTGGATCTATAAATAATAACATGAAAATAAAAAAGCCATTTTAGTGATAAGTTGTAGACCTTTCCAGGTTTTTTTACTGAGATATAGCAAAAAAAAAATACAAAATTACTGTTGATTTCGGATTAATTTCTAAAATACGGTCTTTTTTTTTCTAGCTGGGAAATCGCCATGGGGTTGAAAATTTGTAAAAAACACCCTTGGTGTATTTTGCAAATTTTGCAAATTTAACCAAGGGAAATCGCCACTTGCAAAATTTGCAAATTTTATGAAAGGAAATCGCCATGGGGGTGACGATTTCTCTTCATGTATATATATATATATATATTTTAAATTAATAAACAAAAATTAAATTTAAACAAAAATTAAATTAAATTTGATAAATTTATTTTTTAATTTTAAAAATTATAAATTAAATTAAATTAAAATATTTTTTTTATAATTTAAAAAAAAAATCGTAAGGTATATTTTAGGTTTTTTTATAATTTAATATTTTAAAATTTGTTTTTAAAATTTTGTTAAAAACAAATTAGAAAAAAATAAATAAATAAATTTGGAAGGAAGGCAATGGTCATATGACCGTTGCCCCCCATCCCCATGTCCCCCCTCCCCACGTCCCCCCTCCCCCACACCCCCCACCCACTATTTTTCTCTATAAATACCCCCCTCCTCTCCTTCAATTTTTCATTCTTCTTTCAACAATTACATCTCTTTCTACCAAAAAAATTTCTTTCTACAACAAATTTTTTTTTTCTACAACAATATTTAGAAATGGCTTCATCATCACTATTGAGGTTACAAGAAAATCACATATCGGAGGTTATATTTAACGAGGTAAGTAAATTGTTATATTATTATTGTTTTTTATATTATTATTATTATTTATATTATTATTGTTTTTTATATTATTATTGTTTTATATTATATTATATTATTATTGTTTATATTATATTATATTATATTATTATTGTTTTTTATATTATTATTGTTTTATATTATATTATTATTGTTTATATTATATTATATTATTATTGTTTTTTATATTATTATTGTTTTATATTATATTATATTATTATTGTTTATATTATATTATATTATATTATTATTGTTTTATATTATATTATTATTGTTTATATTATATTAAATTATATTATTATTGTTTTGTTATTTTATAGTTTTATACTTTTATTTATTAATTTTTAATTGTTATAGTTTTATAATATATTAATTTTTATTATTATAACAGGAAACTCGTCGCGTGTTACGTGCGAGGAAATTTACATTGGAGGACCCGCATCCATCTATTATCAACCACTTAAGAAGAGCCAGATTTTATCACGCAAGTCAAATTCGACGACTTGTGATACAACCCGATTTAATCAGTGCGTTGGTCGAACGATGGAGACCCGAGACGCACACTTTTCATTTTTCATGTGGTGAATGCACGGTCACTCTCGAAGATGTTGCGCTGCAACTTGGACTTCCGATCCATGGCGATGCAGTTACAGGCGGAAGCCTGCTAGATTGGAATGAAGTGTGTCAAGATCTATTGGGTGAGGTACCTCCAGAAGAGTATCTATCTGGCTCAACGGTGAGACGAACTTGGTTGAAATCGTTTCAAAATCTTCCATTACATGCAACCGAACAACAAATACAATATGCTGCTAGAGCATATATTTTACGTTTGATTGGAGGATTACTGATGCCTGACAAATCGAGCAGTCGGGTACATTTAATGTATCTTCCATTGCTACGTGATTTAGAGCATGCGGCAAATTATAGTTGGGGTTCTGCGTGTTTGGCGGTTTTGTATAGAGAACTTTGCCGAGCTACAGTTCCAAAAATCCATGACATAGGTGGATGTTTAGTGCTTCTACAATCATGGGCTTGGTATCGGCTACCATTTCTTGCTCCGCGCGTGGATATTTCGGCTGTATACCCCCTTGCAAGCAGGTAATAATCTTTACTATTTTATTAATTTTGTACGAACTTGTATTTTTATAGGTCATTAAGATATTATATGCATTTTAATAGATGGAGTAGGAGTACGAGTAGAGATTTTACAGAGACTCCGAGCGATCTTGCAAGTATAAGAGTACGACTAGATCGACTAGGATATGATAAGGTAAATATTTCGATTGTTACATTGAAGTTTTTTTTTTATTTAATCCATATGAAACTAATAATTTGTAATAATTATTCGCAGTTTCTGTGGATGTCATATTCCTCGCGTGAAATTATGGCATGCCTCCCATCGGATGCCTACAATAATTTTAATATATGGAAAGCAAACACAGCATTGATATGCTTTTCATATGTAGAGTGGCACCAAACTGACCGGGTGTTGCGACAATTTGGGATGCAACAACCAATTCCTGCAGCCCCGGTGAACCTTGATAAGCTTCACAAGGTCGACATGCGTGGTCGTAATGATGAATTCTGGCCTGCGAAGCATGAACATTGGATCCAATGGTGGAACATACGTTTTCAACGAATTTCGACAGGTTACCCGATTGTTGGTAATAATTTCAACCCATCTGCTGATTACATAAGATGGTATAGAAATGAAGGTCGGCCTTTCGTTTGTCCACCGTCGATGTATGAGGATGTTAGGAGTATGCCATTTACCGGACAAACTTCAGCTCCAGTCCCTCCTACACAGGATATGGATGCTCCTAGACCTCGCCGACAACGTGGGCGAACGCGTCAACCGACCTCATCGGAGTTCACAGCACCGAGGATGTCATTTGATCATCCTGAACCTGAACGGGATCATGGAGTACCATCTAGCCATCGTTATTCCGTAAGTCACCCCGGATATGACGTTGATGAGTGTTACCAACCATCACCGCCAAGAACAAGGTTAGATGACCAGCTCCCCATCCTAAGTCCAAGTTCAGCATATCTAACATCCATGTATCAGTTTGGAACCCCTTCGTCAGCATTTGATGCTACATCATTTATGGGTGCATCTAGTAGTCAGGTTCCCGTAATGGGTGAACTAGGTGTTGGCTCATCCAGCAGTGGGTTTCAAATTTTTGATACGGATGAAAGGACTGATGACATACAACCGGAACCAGTGGCGGTTATAGCAAGAGGTCGTGGTGGACCGTGAATACGTGCCACTGACGAGGTTGAACGACGGGTGCAACCACCACGCACTAGAAGAGCTCGACACTGTTGCTCTACACCACGCAATAATTAGAATAATTGTAATGTGTTTTAAATTTCTAATATAAATTTATATGTTTTGCATTTCATGTTATTTATTTTAAATTTGTTCGGAAATTAATTGTTATATTTTATTTTAATTTATATCTTAATGTTGTTATTTAATTTTAACATAATAATCCAAATTACATGATAAGTTGATTTTCTTTTTTTCATTTTAATTTAATTTTCTTTTTAAATTTTAATAAGAAATAAAATTTTAATCATAAATTAAATTAAAATTATTTTATCAAATATCCAGTTTTAAACTGTAACAATCTATACTATTATTAAAAACAATGATTAAATTGATGTCACGAGTTAATCGAATACCAACTCAAAAAAACTAATCAAATTAAAAAAATTATTTTACGATACCAACTTAAAAATAACTTCTTTATTTTAAAAAGTGACTCGATAAATTTCTTTAAAAAAAAATTTTATTTACATTTTACATCATTAAATTATTTTTGATATAAATTAAATTTTCCTTTTTATAATATTACAAAATTATAAAAAAAATACAATTTTTGATATAAAAATTTAATAAAAAATATAATCTTCTTTTTAAATTTTAATAAGAAATATATTTTTATTTTTTATAAAATTGTAATAATAAATTAAATTACATTTTTAATATATATTTTAAAAAAATAAATAACCAAACCTATAAAAAAATATTTTAATTTAATTTATAATTTTTAAAATTAAAAAATAAATTTATCAAATTTAATTTAATTTTTGTTTAAATTTAATTTTTGTTTATTAATTTAAAAATATATATATATATATATATATATATATATATATATATACATGAAGGGAAACCGCCATGGGGGGTGGCGATTTCCCTTGGTTAAATTTGCAAATTTTGCAAAATACACCAAGGGAAATCGCCATCCCCCATGGCGATTTCCCTTGGTGTTTTTTACAAATTTTCAAATTTTAACGCTAGGAAATCGCCATGGGAAATCGCCATGGGGGATGGCGATTTCCCAGCTAAAAAAAAAAAGGCCGTATTTTGGGAATTAATCTGAAACCAACGGTAATTTGGTATTTTTTTTGGGCTATATCTTAATAAAAAAACAGACCTTTCCACGGCCGAACGGCCAATTTATATTGGGTCGGTTTTGAATAAATTATTTTTTAATTTGAATTGATTTAGTTTAATTTAAATTATTATTGATTAATAAAAAATATTTTTATTTAAATTTAATTATAAAAATATATTAATATTAATATAAACATATTTTTAAATATTTTTAAATAATAATATGAGCTTTCGATCTCGACTCGAATCAAGTATGGATAAGAAAAATAAAAAAAATTAACCACAACTCTACTCAGCTCATGGACAAATCGAGCAAGTTGTATTGTTCTAAACAAGTCTCGTAGATGTTATGTGTATATTTTTTGTTATCATCTATTTAAAAGTGTCTTTATCAGGATAAGATAAAAGTTATTTTAAATTTAAATTTATAGTCTATCATCTAGAAATAATAGATATTCAAATAAATTTGCTTATCCAAAAAAAAAAAATTCAAATAAATTTGGTATTATGATAGATTCTTAGGAAAATTTATTACACAAATCCTTTCTACTACGCCATTTATAAAGTCCATCTAATAATATTTCGTCACCTTAGTATTTTTATCCATTGCAGATTTTACCAAGCCTAAAAACCTTTCCGCAAACCCTAAATCCAAAGCGGAGATATTTGAAGGAGGAGATTACATTACATGATAACATGATCCAAAGGAGAGGTTATGAATCATTAAAATTTGTTATCCTCTGGCTTCAACTTGCGTGGCTGGCAAATAAATTAAAAACCAGATATTAAAGGTTTTTTTTATGAGTTTTCCTTATTAGTGCTTTTCAATTGAATATGGTAGTCAATTGTTTTTGGCTTAAATAAAAAAAAATCGCTTGTATTATATCATTTTTTTTATTTTGGTATTTAATTTTTTTTTTATCTTAATCGGATACCTATACTATAATTCTGTCAAACAAATTGATATTTTGAACTAATATTGTTAAATAAATGTTGATGTGGCAAACAGCATCCGATGAATATGTGACATTTGGCAAAAATGCCACATCATCATCATGAAAAAAAAATAAAAAATCAAAATAAAGTTAAAAAGATTAAAAAAAATATATCATTTTTTTAATTCAGAAAATTCAAAAAAAAAATAATAAATAATCTGAAAATTTTAAAAATATATTTAAAAATTCAAAAAATTATTTTTTTTAAAAATTCAAAAAAAAAAAAAAACTATAAGAAATTGAAAATTTTAAATTTTAAATATATATAAATTTAAAAAAATCAATTTTTAAAAAAATTCAAAAAAGTCAAAAAAATTATAAAAAATTTAAATATATATAAAAAAAAATTAAAAACTGAAAATTTATATATATATTTTTTAAAAAATCAGTAAAAAAGAAAAAAAAAAGAGAGAAAGAAAAAGAAAAAGAAAGAAAAAGAAAAAAAAGAGGAAAAGAAAGGACAAAAAGAAGAGAGAGGAAAGGGAGGCGGGAGCGTCGGTTAGGGTCGATGAGATCGACGGCTGCCAGGCCAAAAGGGAATGAGGGAATCGAGAGAGAGAGAAAGGGGGAAAGAAGGAGAGAAAAGCAAGGGGAGGTCGACCAGCCCGAGGCAGATGGGGCGCTGGTCTGCCCCGAGCCGGCCAGGCGATGGTCGGCCAGCGCCTCCCCCTCCCTTTCTCTCCCCTTTCCCTCTCTTTCTCCCCTTCCTCCTCTCTCTCTATTTGTTTTTTATTTTTTTCTGATTTTTTCACATTTTTTAGAAAAATTCAGAAAAATTAAAAATCAATTTTTTTAATATAAATGTTTCATTTTTTAATTATATATATATTTTTAATATTTTCAAAATTTAAAAAAATAAATTTTTTTATTTTTATAAAATTTTTGTTTTATTTTGATTTTTTATAATTTTTTCGAATTTTTTGAATTTTTTAAAAATTATTTGAAATTTTATTTTTTTATTTTTTAAAAAAAAAATAGATTTTTCAAAAAAAAAAATTAAATTTTATTTTGAATTTTTATAATTTTTTCTATTTTTTTCTTTTAATAATAATGTGGCTAAACATTGATGTGGCATTTTTTTGTCACGTGTCATGATCTAATTGGATGTTAATGCCACATCATCTATTTATTTAACGACGTTAATGCGAAATACTAATTTATTTGACAAAATTATACTATGGATACTTAATCAAGAATAAAAATTTTAGAAATATTAAAGTGAAAAAAAAGTATAATTTGACGGTCAATTTTATATTTAAATCATTGTTTTTTTATTTATTGATGAAATGACTTGATCATTATCTTGACGACAGTTAAACTATTTTTGGATTTGCTGCCTGCCTGATTGATTACCTTATCCTGTGAATTGTAGGATATATTATGTACAAAATTCTAAATTGTACCTACTTTCTTAGTATAGAAATGACTGTTGTGTAATAAACATTGTGCGCTGACTTATTTGTTGAGAAATATACGAGTTTCTGTAGCAGGGCGAATGACTCCGCACCGCACTTGGAATCATCACTGAATGGGCTCGAAGGATTTGTTTAAAATTGGTATTAAACTATTAACACAGTTTTTGAAGTTAAAAACTGTATTTTATTGCAAAGGTTAAGAAAATTTAATTTTTACAGTTAAAGCCTTAGATTGGTAATCCAAATTAAAAAATTAAAAAAAATTTAAATTTTAAAAATCTACTTTTAGATAAAATGATTTTATTATCTTCATATCTCTACATTTTTATTATTTTAAACAATTTTTTTTAACATTTCAATTCTTCATAATATTTTTTTTTCCAACAGCACTAACCCTAAGTAGGGAAGCTCATGTCTGATAATGAGCAAAGAGCAAACAGTGAAGGTTAAAATAGAGAAGCTGAAACAGAATTGGTTTGAACGTTTCTGATTTGATGGACTTCCCACCAAAGACCCATTAGCAGTGAAAAAAGACTGGGAAAGAGGAACTCATGCATGCAGTTTCGAGTTCGAGGGAAACGCTCCAGGATGAATGAGAATCATTTGCTGGTATGCAATCATCATAAGCAAACTGGCACCTCATTTAAGTAGTTCTTGTCTAACAATAGTTTAAACCAGCTCAGATAATACATAAATACATACATCTTGGGGGCGCCAATAACCATCAGAAACTGTTCCCTGCTGCCTTGCATGATAATGTACAGGAAATTCAGAGAGAAGCAGACGCGAAAACCCTGATGAGAAGATTTTTATTGAGTCATAATATAAAATAGAAGACAGATATCAGCTCAATATAACCAGTATCCATACCTTTAATGGACAAAACCAAGGGCGAAGAGAGGGGGGGATCTATGTTACTCCGACTCATCATTTTTCTTGAAATATCCGTGTCCAACATATTTTCGGACATGGATATGAGGATACGATCTTCCAAATATATGAAAAAACTTAAAAAAAAATTGAGCTTACCCATATCGGACACACTTGTACCTGACACTCATCCCGAGTCTGAGTAACATAGGAGGGAATAGCTGCCTAGCCAGTGAGAGCCTGTTCTGTCAGTGAAACATAGTAATGGGAAAGGGCAGATGTTTATTTCTTCCCAAATAACTCATCCCTTCATTTGATCATAAGGCAAAAAATTCTCATATCAAGAACAAACATCCTTACACAGAAGGCAACAACTGTTTTCATAATTTATATAATTTAGTTCATAATGTTAGAAGTACAATAGTTTGATAATAAAATACACTTCAAGGATGCCTCATGAACTTCAAGTTTTTGTAGGTAAGAGAATACCTGCTGGACATGACACGCTACGGAAGGGGTTAAATAAAACGAACAAAGACGGCCTCAAATAATGCTCTGATAAATTACCCCAGCCAAGCCCACAAAACATTTTTTTTTTTTTTTGTTGCTGAGAACAAGTCGACACTTTGACATCTAATTCAAAATAATTACTCCAAAAGTCGATCGACAACCTCACAAGCACTTTAAAATTCACAGGAGCCACTCAGTTCTCCAAACTCTAGATTCCTTCATCATCACCTAAAACCAGCAGCAAGAAGTGATCTTTCCACTCACTCAGGCTCGCGAAAGGCATAAGACCACACAATAAAGGAAGAATGAAAAGCATAATAGAATAGAATAGCGATCTTCGAATCCAGTATGGAAGCAGTGTGCTCTGTCTTGTCCCTTGTGATACGTTAACAGGTCCATGAAGAATGAAGAACAACACCGACGGAAAGACATTTGAAAGGAAATGCAACAAGCATAAAATCTCCCAGTAGAAGAGCCAATAATTTCCATTTCCTCCCAATGTATCTACACAGAACTTCCCAGCCAAACCACAGGCAATTCCTAACAGCAACAGTATGAAAGTGACTGGCATTGTCTGCTTTGAAGTTCCTGAACGCTGTATAAGCAAATAAGCTACTGTAAGAATCAGCATGACACCAAACATCATTCGGCTTACAACTTGAACCTGGCACTTGAGAGTGTGGAACCCTAAATTGAACGATGACACCGGCTTTGGGATCCACCAGGACTTGGTTTCCTGAAAAAAACACAAAGCATCACATAATATTTCTGAAACGTTTAAAGTAACCTTAGAGGGGAAACATCGCGAAGAAAAAATAATTTATTATAAATGGTGATAATGTCAGGCACTTAACGTCAAGAGATAATGCTGAAACAGATATTTATCTAGAACAGAACGGCAACAGATGAATACTGGAGATGTACACGTGCATCAAGCCTAAGGATTAATTATTGTCATCAAAAAGACAAACACCATATGGTATATGGTGTCAGTCTCAATAAAAAATGTTTTCCTACACATTCTTGTCTTACGTTACAGAGAGCAACTGAACACCAACGTTAATTCCAGAGCCTTTCACCATTCATTTGCCCCATACACCACAGACTCAATTCCTACAGTCCTAAAGGCTACATGAATTTGCCACATATAGTTACAGAGTAAGCAACTATGATAATTCACTCAAAAAGCAACAACTAGAAGATAAGCTTTCATATGGTGTTGTTGAGGGATTACTTTTCATGGGCTTGAGAAACTAGTTAAGGAGATAATTACCACCAAACACATGTATCAATATTAAGAGGCACTAATCTAATGGTCAAACAAATCAAAAGAAATCAAAACACTGCACTTCTAATGCTCAAGAAACTCTTGGGAGGCAAATGATCAACTGAAGCCAGGAAAGGGAGATCACCCTTACCTCAAGTGAAGGATTACAAGATGATGTAGCATCAGTAATCCTTTTGTAAGAGTAAACATAAGCACCATATATAAGGAGGAATGACATGATGAGCAATCCAGCAACAAGACAATCGATGCACTTTTTAAGCAATTCAGCATGTCTTGTGTCTTCTAGTTCGTTCTTGAACTTTTCAGCTTTAAAGAATGCCTTTGATATACCCATTGCTAATTTTGATCTCTCCAGATAGTTCGAATCAAGGTTTAGAGATAGCTGTTCCTCTTTCAACTTCAACTTTTTCATAGTAAGACCAAGCTCTAATGTCTTGAGGTCGTTAGAACGTACTTGCTCTGTAACAGATTTCTCAATTGTGCTGAGCACTAACTGGTTTACAACAGAACCTGTGCTTGGCTTGACACAAACCAGTTGATTTACTTGTCCATGAATGGCAAGTTCCCGATTCAGGAAATCAGTTTGGAAATTCCCCTGTACCTCTTCATGGATATTCAATTGATTCTGAGTTGCAATGGAAGGCAGGTCAACTTCTGAGTAAGAATCCTTTATATCAAAAGAGTTTCTATAACATCCGCTTCTGCTTGAAGTTTCATCTGAAGTAGAACTTTCCGCATTATTGGGGTTTGACAGATACTTTTCCTTGTGCTTCGTTGACTCATTAATCAATCTAAGAGTCCTCAAGGTGCTTCCAAATGATTTCTCAAAGTTCCTCACAAAACAATCAAACTTGTCTCCAAAAACCTGTGACCAAGTGGACCATAGAGCAAAAGGCATGTTCTCGATAAGCATCATTGATGGTGTGATTCACATAAAAAGGCACGAGGAAACTTAACTTGTAATATCAGAGTCATTCAATGAGTCAGCAATTTAAAATCTGGCTTACATTGGCTAAAGATTCTCTGACAGCTGAGGTGCAGATCTGCAAGCATGAAGATTGACTAACTTTGTTAGCAAGCAAGACACTTTTAACTTCAGTAAAGCAAACCAGCTATCATGAGAATCTTGTTAGAGAATTAGGACAATACCACTGAGAGATAATCAGGAGGCAGCCTTTCCTTTGTGACATCTATCTTTTCCAGAACCTAGAATTACAAGGAACGGTGTTAATATAATCAATCAAAATTAGTGGTGAGATCTTCACAAACTGAAGAAAAGTTTAAGAATTGCCTTTTAAAAAATGTAGCTTTTTTTATTATAAAAAAAACTTTTGGCCACATTTAAAAGAAGGCCAAGAGGGAGAAGGGGTTCAAGCTACCTTGACCCCTCCACTGCACGATAATAAAACAAATAGGCAAAGTTCGGATTGTTTAACGACTATAATCAAAACAGATAAAATAGGGAGTTGCATGGAAAACAGATAGGAAATCATTTTAGAAACTGTGTAACCTAAAACAGGGAACCTTGTTGTCAGGCAAGACTTTAGAAGAGCTGCCTTAGCCTTTGCCAATAGCCCAGATATAGCTCTACATTGCAACTCAAGCTTCAATGTGCCAGGCAAAAAATGAGATTAAATCACTCAAGACCCAGCACTCCCTTTTGCTTGAGGCAATTGCAAACATTATTGATGCACTACATCAGACATCTATAAAACCAATGTCATAAGATATCTCCAAATCACCAAAATTAAGCATAATCAAACTGATAAATCTGGCATAAAAGTTTGAATACTAGGAGCAGAGATTGTCACCATAAAAAATTAAAACTTATTCCCAAATTGTCAAATAAAAAACAAAAATTTAACTTCAAAATTTCCCATCGAAAAAAAAAACCCTAAATTTCCACCGGAATTCTAATAATGTCCCCCTCAAAAAAGTTCAAAACTTTCAACAGAAAAATCAACGCATATATGAGAATAAAAACTTTACAATTTTCCATCTACATTAGGGTTAAAAAAGTCTAAAAGAAAGAAAAGATTGAAACTTAATTGAACCTGAGCAACAACAGCCGCGAAGGACATTCCTAGAGGAAGCGCAATAGACTCAATGTCACGAACCTCAGTTCGTCGAACCGAACCGAATCGAACCCTAGGAATCCGGCGTTTGAATGACATGCGCGTTCCTCTCTGAATAGAAGAAGAAGCAGAGCAAGAAGAAGAGGAGGGCGCGTCTCTATCAATTTTTTTCTTCTTCTTTCTGTTGGTGAGGGGTCTTGTAGATGAAAACTGATTTTCGAATGTTGAATTTGAGTCATGAGATTCGTAGGATTGCAGAGAAAAGAGAGGAGAAGAAGAAAGGGCGTTGTCCATTGAAAAACAAAATGGTAAAGCGTCAATTTTAAAAATGTCCCTTAAAGACGGTGAGCGACATGACGCCGTGAGAACGTTTGAATTTCGTCACAGCGTGTTATAAACATTGGTTTTTAGAGTTTTTTTTTTTTTTTTGGCAAGGAGGAGCGTTTCGTCACCTAAAAGAAAAGGAAGTGTGTTTTGTTATAACTAGGAGTAGCCCAACTCGAAAGTCGAAAGTACTTCTACCTCAAAAAAGCTTATTCGAAAAATGTTTGGAAAAAAGATATTGGACCACGTTGAAAGCTATTTCATTTTACGAAAATATCTTTTTAAGGGTAATTTAAAGGTTTTTTTTTTAAAAAAAAACATTTAGAATAATTTAAATTGGTTTAATTCGATTAAAATATAAATGTTTTCTTTTTAATTTTTTTTTCATTTTCAAAATGGGGATTCTTATTTTTCCGTCACCCATTTGTTATGTTTTTGTTATAACAATTTGTTATTTTTATAATATTTATGAACAGCTGTAAGTTTATATATATGGAAAAGAAGTATGCAAAAAAAATTCTAAAAATAAAGTGAAAAAACTTTTTATTAGATTAAAGATTATAAGAATTAATAAAAAATTATAATAGCTATTCTTTTTATCTATTTTAATTTGTCCATATTTGATTTTTTTTTTATCAAATGAATTTAACTTCGATGATTGTTTTGAAAATGTTTTATTGAATCAAAATTAAAAAGTTTGAAATTCAAAATTTACTCATTTTATTTTTAATAATTTTATACTATTATTAAACATAATAATTAAAGTTGAGTTGGTTTGATTAAAAAGTAATTAATAGATAATGAGAGGGGAAATTTTTTTACATTATCATTGTCATAAATGATGAAAAAGTAGGGTATAATATAGATCTTGATCACATGAGCTCCCTTTTATGGGAATTATCACGAAATTTTGACGTTTCTTAATGATAAATATATGAAATAGAGTTATTTGATCATATTTTGTGTTTTGAATTTAGTTAAATTCTTGATTTTAAATTAAAAATTTTTATTTTAACTTGTTTTTAGGTTAGTTTTATTTAATTCTTTCATGATTAAATTAGATAATAACTTAGTGTTTTGTAGGTGCAAAGCAAGAAGAAAAAGTTTGACTTCTAAAACTTATTGTTAAGAAAACGTGATTTTCAAGTCTTTATTCAAAAAAAACTTTCTTTTTTACTTTTAAAACTGATTTTTAGAGCTTTTTAACGATATATTACTTGCCCAAAATGCATAAAATTTGGACATCCAAATCTACTGAATAGATGCAAGAAGAATGCAGCAAACCAGCAAGGCTAAAGCCGCAGTGCCAAAGGGTTGCCGCTGCAGCGCCAGCCAGCATATTTACACTCGAGAGGCTAGCGCTGCCACTCGAATTGAGTATTGAGATACTCGAACTCGGTTCGCTCGATATCTCAAGCTCAAGCTCGGCTTGATAATGACCGAATCGAATTCGAGTTTTTTTGACCCAAACTCGAGTAGCTTGCGAGTATAAGTGTCTCATTTATACCCCTAATCAAGAATATCGTTCTATGATTGAATTTTAAGTAATTTTTTTTTTTAAATATAAAAAAAATTTATTTTTGAAGTTTTTGAACTTCAATTCTTAAAGTAAAAATATATATATCTTAAACATAAAAAATTAAAGGTTCATTTAAATCTTGAAAGATATTCTCACTTTATCAAGAAGGATTCGGCTCCTCTCCAATCCATTAAATGGATTGGAGAGGCCAATCCACATCTAAGATTATGATACTTGTTTTATAATGATAATAAAGGGTTGAAATTTGTTTAATAACAATATTAATAAAACATATCATTTATTCTGAAAACAAACAAAACATGTGAAAAACTAATTGCTTAAACTAATTGCAGGCAAAAGCATCACAAAACTTCAAAAAAAAAAAATCTATCTCATTATCTACTTTTATGAGCTTAATTCTATCTCACAAAACTAATTTTTTAAATCTAAAATTATGACACCTGTTTTATAATGATAATAAAAGGTTGAGTTTTATTTGCTGTTGTTGTTAGATTTATATATTAAAATAATAAAAAGGGTTTTAAATCTAAAATTATGACACCTGTTTTACTGTTCACTCTGCTCCGTAAAACGACGTCGTTTTACTTCAATATTCTTTGTTTCCGGGCATTCTCGAATTCGCTTAGCATTTATTAAATTATGATGTAATTTATTACTTCAATATAACTATTAAAAAGGGTTCAAAATCAGTAAAAAATTGCTTTAGATTTGATAAATTTGAACACATTATGATTACACGATAAAAAAAAAAAAGCACAAAAACACGATACGTATATGCGGATAAATACTGATTTTGAACCCTTTTTAATAGTTATATAAAAACATCATAATTTAATATCCATTACACGATTTAATAATACTTTATTTATTAACAGCATGTTTTCAAACACATTACAAGATCCATTACATGATTTAATAATTCGTGGTTGAACCCTTTTTAATAGTTATATAAAAACATCATAATTTAATATCCATTACACGATTTAATAATACTTTATTTATTAACAGCATGTTTTCAAATACATTACAAGATCCATTACATGATTTAATAATTCGTGTATTTATCCGCATATACGTATCGTGTTTATGTGTTTTTTTTTTATCCTGTAATCATAATGTGTTCAAAGTTATCAAATCTAAAGCAAATTTTTACTGATTTTGAACCCTTTTTAATAGTTATATAAAAACATCATAATTTAATATCCATTATACGATTTAATAATACTTTATTATTAACAGCATGTTTTCAAAATTATCCTTTGTTCTCTACATAATACCCGGCATTGATTGTTTTTGGTTGAACACGCAAAGCATTTATGATGGCCGAGTATTGGTAAGAGAGTTACGCGTGAACCATTTATTGTTTCTGGTCTCCATTAAATGAACACTGCAACACATTAACCATTTAGTCTCTGACTTATGTGTGAACGCATTTAATCCAATAGCTATATCATCTATAATACAATCCTGACAGAGTTAATTTCTAAAATTATATCTGATTTTTATCAACGCGCAAAGCATTTATGCTAGCCGACTAACTTTATTGGTAATAGAGTTAATTTCGTGAGCGCGTTAACAATAAATGCAGTAAAAAATACGAAATCAATAAAAAATATTCTCATTATTAACTGAGATAACAAATAATTTATTGTTTTATACAGCAATAAAAAATACGAAATCAACGCGTTTTATATAGCTTTGTTCGGACTAAATAGTTTCGTCTTTAACTCAATTACTTAACTCGATCTTATCAGCACATTAAATGCTTTGTCATTAAATGCTTTTATTAACATAAAAAATCTCACATAAGTTGTGTATAGATTTATTTAGGGGCCGGATTATTTATTCGGTATGATAATTTTGGTTTGAATTAGACTAGACATGGATAAAATTTTTAATAATATTGATCCGTTCGAATGATTATTTATTTAATAAAAAATTTAATTTAATTTTAATTATAAAATATACAAATATTAAGATAAAAATAAAAAATGCTTTTTAATTTTTTTTAAATAGTGAAATAAGCTTTCAAGTCTCGCTTGACGTCGGTTAGACTTTGAAAAAAAAAATCGAGTTCGAACTCGACTCGACTCGGTCCATGACATCTCTGACTCGTGCATTTAAATATTAACAAAAAAAACAATTTTACAATTCAATCGATCTATATGATATTTTTACTAACAAATACAATTAAAAAAATGCATTTTAGTTTAGGAATATTATGTATTTAATTTTTTTTAAAAAAAAATCTAACTTACATATACCGAAGAAATATATTGAGTGCCCATTTTTTTTAAAGTGTTATTGGGAGCCATGAATTCTATGATTTAATGATTATAACCACATTAAATACTTACCATAAAATTTTATATCCAAGATCTCATTTCTCTTTACTATCTTACTTTTCTGCTTTTTTTTTTACCATTAATACGTACAATTTCCTTCTTTAGCATTAATGAAACGCGTAGACATTGTTTGGGTTTATTGTTATCGGTAAATATGAAAAACATACTAGCATAAGTAAGTTATTGTGAAATAGTTTTATTAACAAAATTTATTTTAAAGAAGAGAAAGGAAACAGAAGAAACCAGAAGAGGAAGCGGCGCAAGAAGGGATGGGCTGACCAGGGAAGTGTCGATCGACGTCGACGGTACAAACAAATAGAAAGAGTCAGTCACCCATGTCTTCTCTATTTTTTACCAATTTTACTTTGATTTTCATGATACTAATTTCTTTTTTAAATTTTGTTTGCAGAGATAACGATATTTTTTTGCTTTTTGATTTAACTTATCTTTTTCTAATTTGTTTTTAATTTTTTTTTCCAAGTGCAGGTGTTTGTTTACCTTTCCTTTCTATTCTGATAGGTTAACAGGTTATCTATTTTATACAATTTTTTATTTTATTAATGTTACAAGTTTTTGAATCATTATTTTATATGACATCTCAGTGTTTTTTTTTTTTTTGGATGCTAAGAATATGGTTGAGAGTTCTATTATGATAAGTTAACAGGTACTCTATTTTATACAATTTTTTATTTTATTAATGTTACAAGTTTTTGAATCATTATTTTATATTACATCTCAGTGTTTTTTCTTTTTTATTGTATGCTAAGAATATGGTTGAGAGAATAGGAATAAAGAACGGGAAAAAAGGGGTTAAATCTTTAATTCCTACTGTTGGGGATTTTAGAACCTCTAAGATTTTACAAATTTCAAAACTAAAACAACTCAGATATGCAGAAAATGATAAGTATGGATTTATCTCTATTTCAAAAATGTGCCTTTGTTTTTAAAGAGTTCTTTATAAAAAAAAGTTTTCATGTGCATAATGAATTTAAATTGACTCCACTTAGAGCTGGTGAATCAAGAGCATTAAGGAGGTTGAGGGAGCTACTAGGTGACAAGGACGATATAACTTTTAGACTTGAGCATTGAATTAGAGATAGTAATATTATGAAGTTTAAGTTTTGGAAAAGCTATTCTTTCATGATGCTATGATGACAATTTATTCTTCAGTGATGGTATGGTTAATTATTTGTTATTTCAAAGAGTTGACTAATAGATTCGATCTTTACAGTTGCTATGGCAAGAAATTTTTTACACTGTGACTTTTGGATCTCCTGATTTTGATAGAATGAAGGGTAGCAAAATATGCTAGCAGGTGGATGTATTTATGTATTATGTTAAGTCACATTCACAAATGTTTGCTTTTGTTTGTTTCTTGCTCTATGATTCCTCTTAGAAAAATAATATGAAGGAAAAGGAAATGAAGCAAAATAAACAAAAACCACCTGATATTAGTACTATGTATGACAATTATTTGAAGTGAGCAGCCCTTTCATATAAGGTTACGTCTTGTCTAATGCATTCAAGCCACGTTGCTTTTGTAACTAGAATCATTTCACTATTAATTGCATAATAGCTCCAAATTAATTATTTATGTTTAACTTAAACTGATACCATCATGTTGTTGGGGATGAAATTGTTGAGTAGATGAATGGTTGTGCATATCAAAAAGAAAAAGAACCATAGAAAAACAAATGGTTGTTACAAAGGCATGTCTATTCCTATCTTACCTATCCAAGTTTGTTCCTCTCATCCTTATTCTATCCTTCACATTTTAGGCCTATATGCTGTCAGACTTTTCAAGAATCTTATTATATTTATCTTTCATAGCTGTATGTAATATGTTGTTGTCTGATTAGATTATATGTTTCATAGATTAACCAGTTACGAGTGATTCAGTAGTAGTGACATTTGGCTTCAAAATATTCTTTAAAATCTTTGTTTCTGCATTTTACTTTCTCAAGGTTACTCAATCTTTTGTATACTACTATTTTTAGGTTTCTTTAATTATTATTTGAAGTTGAAATGTTTCATCTTTCATAGTTATACATATTCCCCTTAGAATGATATGAACAGTATAACACTTTTATACTACTATTTTTAGGTTTCTTTAATTCTATTGTTTTTTTGGAATTTGTAATTTAGTAAGAGTTCAGTCAAATTATTATTTTCCCTGAAATGTTATAATACACCATAACAAAATAAATAAATTAAAAAATTTTATCGCCCGCGGCGAAGCGCGAATTTTCACTAGTTTTATATGTAAAGGTGAACTAGAAAATTCGCGAACGGTCCATAGTTCAAAACCAAAACGTTTTGGACCGATGTTGTTTGGATAGTCCACGGTCTTAAATGATGGCCCACCCGACCGAGACAAGCACCCATTAGTTATTTTATTCTATTTTGTAGTTATGTTAATTTGATATTGTATTTTTATAGGCACGATTAGTCTAAATAATGAAAAATATATTATTTTTTAATAATCAGATTCCTAAATAGCAAAAACTGTTTTTCAGTATATATACTATAGTTTCTTTTTTAATCTTTTTTTTCTATATACTACCAAATTGTTATTTTATATATATATATATATATATATATTTGTGGGTCAATCAAAGCGTGTGTGCATATGTTTATAATTTTAACTTTTAAATTACTAAACCATTTTTATTATCATATCAAACTATCTAATGTTGCATTGAACAATTAAATTTAATGGCAAATTAATGTATTTTATGTTCAAAAATTGAATTAAAATCTTCCATTCTCAAAATAATAAAAAAGAAATTATTGATGAATAAAATGAATTGGAATCCTCTTTTTCTAAAATTGTATATTTTAGAATCATTTTGCTTCAATATATGATTTTATCTATTTATATGTTTATTCCATTTATTTATTTTCTTGCTTATATTTTTGTAATTGAATATGCGTTTTGTACAAAATATTTTATGATTTTCATGCAAATTATAATTTAAATTTACATTTACATTTACATGCATCAGCAATCAGCCTTCACCAAAATTGCAGCCAGCTTCCTGTAGTTAACAGAATATTCTTTGTTTTAAGGCAATATTGAGTCTCATGGTAGCAAAATTAGTTCTGAATAGCAAAATAAAGGCAATTAGTTTCTCAAACTGCCCTAAATCATCTCCACTTACTGACCTTTAAAATATCTCTTTCCTGAAATTTCTGCTAGCCATTAGCCAATCCCAATCTGATGTTAGAAAACATCCTGCTTAAAGTGGAAGAAGTGTTAAAGAATCTAGAAGCTTTTATACATATGAGCCAACTTCTTACTAATTTGGTTATAGTTAATATAAAACCTTGTCCTGTCCCTCTAACATGTTATTCTAGTATATGTTATTCAGATTCAGAAATAAATGTTGAATACAATTATGTGTTTAATATAAAATTTTTTAATTTTTTCTAAGTTTTTTTTTTTATATATATTTGGATGATCATATCTTTGTACCCATATCTGAATTATATGTGTCAGTTACAAATGTCAAACACAAATACTTAAAAAAAATGAATAATTCACGTAACATAGATTCTAGTTTCTAATTATGATGATATTTTATCAAATTAAAGTTAGAGCAGAACATATATAAAATTAACTGAAATTCTCTTCAATTAAGCTTTAATTCTGCTTTTTAATAATAGCTTTAATAAGAGAATTTCTAATAAACCTTTATATATAGTCATTTGATAGTTAATCAAATTGAAGAAATAAAAATAAACTTCAACATATATATATTAAAGAAAAAAAAACCAGTAGTATTTTGATTTTTCAAGTTTTCAACTACTACCAGTCAACCCTGTGAAGATGAGCTGCCATGGTTCTATTACCATTTCCGTCTCCATTTTCTCGGATCCTGCTTGTGTTGAAAGCACCAGCCGTCATCAAATTCTCTCCATAGCCGCCGATCCCTCTTCCACCATCATAATTCTGTGGATGAGTAACTTGAGCCCCAAGCGAAAAGAAGCCACTGTTATAACCCTGGAAATTATGATCAGTAGCATTAGCTGATGACGATAAAGCCGCATTTACATTGTTGAATTCATTAGCCCCGCCGCCATGGTTGATTGCAGCAGCAGCATACGTAGGAGACTGATGATCTTCTAGCCTAGTAGCCATGGAGTTCTTGTCTCCTTCAGTTTCCCTATACTTGTTGAGATAAACCTTGAGAGGTCCAACATAATTCTCAAAACCCAGAGTTGTCATAGCCCACAACAGATCGTCCCCGTTTATGGTCTTCCTTTTTTCCCTTTGACACTTATCGGAAGCCTCACCTGTGATGAAGCTGATGAACTCGGATACACACTCTTGGACGGTTTCTTTGGCTTCTTTGGATATTTTTGCATTTGCAGGGAGGGATTTTTTCATGATGCGACTTACATTAGCTATGGGGAGGAATCGATCTTGTTCTTTGGATGAACTATCCGAGATGTTCCCGGATGATGGGCTGCCGATGGGGCTGCTGGTTTGGTTTCTTTTCCCAGTCATATGGAGAACTAGGAGGGCTATGGCTTTAGCTACGAATTGTTAAGGTAAAATTGGGAAGATATGATTGAATTGTTTATGAAAGCAGGCACTTGGTTAATTGAAGAATCTAATGAAGGGGGTTTGGATTTATAAGCTAACAGAAGGCACAAAAAGAAGCCAAAAAATACTAAAAAAAAAAAAAGTGGGAATTGAAGGCGGTTTGATGTAGACAGGAAAGGAAAGAAACAAGCACTTGGAGGATGAAAAGCTTAACAAGTTTGGAATCTTAAGAGAAAGTGTGAAAGTTCTAAAATGGGTTTTGAAATTAAGGAAAAAAAGAAGAAGAAGGAAACAATTAATAAATTATTTTTCTTTTACACCATGATCTTTTCATCTAGTCCTCCCATTCCAATATGTATTTTCAGTCAAAACTTAAAACTCACTCCTAGGAAAAAGGAAAAATCCATGACCAACCAGCAAAATAAAGCATAATATTTTTTTTTTGCCAATATGCAAAAGGTTGTTCTTTTGCTAGTGAATTCTCTAACTGAATTTTGCCTTGTAGAATCTAATCTACCAAATTGCATGCCTGATATGACATTGGGCTTGACTGAATCAGTGTACTGCATGTTTCCCACTGTTTATTTGTTTACTAGACACAATGTTCAGCTGGTATACCAATTAACACATTAAAAATTTTGGTTTTTTTTTTTTTTTTTTTTTTTTTTACAAAAGAGATCGCAACATGAGATAAGAAAAGGGATTAAAGATGTTTACATTCGAATATCAAACCTGTTGGATATCACCTTTTAAAGGTGATTATAGGAACCAACTAAACTAAACCCGAGTTCTTTTTTTTTTTTGAACAAATAGACATTCATCCATTTTAATCTCTTCTATCTCTTTACTCTTTTGTTCTTGATCATGGCAGGACTATATCTGTTTCATTGCTCCTAAATTCTCAAATCTAAATGAAGAATTAATGCTTGTGAATTGCAATGGTAACTTAATCCATGGGAGATTCGAATATATATTATTATATAAAAATCATTTGTACAAATGCATAGCCATGAAGATGTGATCTAGCAAGGAAAGAGAAAGTAAAAAAATAAATAAATTGGATTTCCACATTTTAGAGGAATTAGTTTGTCTTTAGGCACAATAAATTGAAGAGAACTAACCTCTCTTATAACTTAAGTTATCTTTACTCAAATTCGGGATGAGTATTGGATATAAATATGTGTTTGATATGATTACATTTAATTTTTTTA
Organism: Fremontodendron californicum; assembly: GCA_030761205.1. Taxonomy (NCBI): domain Eukaryota; kingdom Viridiplantae; phylum Streptophyta; class Magnoliopsida; order Malvales; family Malvaceae; genus Fremontodendron; species Fremontodendron californicum. Next base: position 6,370,353 of record JAULJL010000010.1, read on the forward strand.
AAATTTTTATTTATTTATTTGGAAGATCATATCCGATCATACGCATATCCGCATATGTATCGAATACAAATATTAAAAAAAAATAAAAAATTCGAATAACACATGTATATGCATAACAACTGTTAGACAATTCTCGTGGTTTTGTAATTAAGGGCTTTATTAATTTCCATTTTTGTAAAAATAAAATCGTTTGCAAACCATGAAAGTAGTAGTTTTGTTTTTTTTTTTTTTTTTTTGTGTGTTGCCGAAGCCAGCTTTAATATAGCATAGGGTTCCATTTCTATTTTCCATATATACCTACCAAATAATGGCGGAATAAAATCCTGAATATAGATTGGACATTCATGGAATGGAAGCTAGCGGCCGGGCTTTCTTCTGATCATCTTGTCTAATTCATGCAGATATTTTGCTTGCAAGGTTAATATGAAAATTTTCTTCATTTTTAAATTAGAGTTATTGTTAGATCAATTTATATTAACCTTGAATTCATATATCTATGAAATGGGCGTGGTATCTTTTCTTGATAGGAAAAAAAAAAAAGCATGCAAAAAGGGAAGCTGGGGATAGACTTTGCACATATGCTTCACTTTGCTCTGTCTCTTTATTTTTTTGCTTTGTTTTTGTGTTCCTGTGATTGAGATTCTCCCTATCATCATATTTAGATTTGTTCAAGAGCCGGATAGTTCATTCAACTCGACAGACTTGATCCATATTGGGATGGGTCTGGACAGAAATATTTTTTATTCGGGCCTGCTTAATCTGATCCGAGTCACTGTTTAATTAATAAAAAATATTTTTTATTTTAAAAAAATTATATAATTATATAAATATTAATATAAAATATTTTTTTAATTTTTTATTCTTATTTAAATAATAAATCGGGCTGATCCAAATCCGTCCAAAATCAAACTTGAATAAATGAAATGAAAAAATTTCGAGTCACGATACGACCAATAAAGAGATCTAATCATATCCTTGGAGTGCTACTCACTGTCACAACAATTAATTTTTAGGTAAGGAAAACAATCTTAAACCCTGAACCAATGTTTTTGATATCATATCTTGGTATCGGTTTTGAAGAAAATTGTTACATTTAAATTTGTGTACCATTTTACTTTTGTACCTGGTTAGTATTTGTCTGTATTGATCATTTTAGATTTTTTTTTTTTTATTATAAATAGTTAGATAATTCGAAATGTTTGAATAGTTTAACATTACTTTTGATTTAAGGTTTGAATCTTATTCATTATATTTTAATACATTTATCATTATTATTCATAACTCGTAAATTGTAAAAATCATATTATGAATAGCTATTAAAGTTATATTTATAAAATAATGGAAGAGAGTGGAACATTTATATCCTATTATTAACAGCTTAAAATTTAATCTCATTATATATATATATATATATGTATATTTTATATATACTAATGTAACGACACGTGCATTGCACATTTAATTATTTTACATATTTATAAAATAAAAATTATATACAATTTTTGATTTTCTATACCATGTTCCTACAGCTTCTAAAAAAGTTTATAATTAAATGAACTATTATATATTAATGTTTATGGTTTTTTATTAATTAATGTAAAATAAAAGACTATGAAAAAATAATGTATTACTTTAGAGAATCATAGCAAAGAAAAATAAATTTTATCCTTAATATAATCATTAATTATGATATCATATATTAAGAATATCAAATTGTGTTATCATTAATTATCAAACCAATTCATAAAACATACAAATAATATATTTTTTTAAAAAACATAAATAGCTAGCAAATCAATTAAAAGAAAAAGAGGAACGGCAAAAAATAGAAAAAATAAAAACAAAATTGCTTTAATGACTTAATTATGATTCTATTTTAATGAATTTATCAACATAAACTACAACAATTTTTTTTAAATAAAAAACTCCATATAATTGCCTGACCTTGAAAGACACAAATGGCTCCAATGAATACACGTTCAAAACTAATCAACTCATATATACTTAATTAGATGATTTTTCATTATTTGGTTTGAAATCATCATTATATTTTTGAGTAACCCTATGATCAATTAATAAAGCTTTGAGTGCTTTTTTAATTGATCATTTTAAATATTTTTATATATAAATATGAAAATAAAATTATTAATGTAAAACTAATTTAATTTTACATATTTTCGTAACTTTTTACATAATTTATATTTTTTTAATTTGATCGTTATATTTCATATTTTATTCATGTAGATCGTGCACATCAAATTTCGAGTAAATTAAAAATATTTAACTTTTTATTCGATGTAAAAAAAATTTAATCGTACGTTAAATACATATAAAAAAAAACGGTATTCTCAATCGACATGATATTAATATCAAACTGATTCAAAACTTTACTTGCACGATAAATGCGAGTATATTACTAAATCCAATGATTATTTGTTAAAATATTAATCGTATACTGATGGTAACTCAATTAAGAGTTGTAAACCCAAGTGCAGGTTATGTTCAAGTAATAAATTCTCGGGTGTCCGAGGTCGAACCACAGGGAAGCGTATTAATAAGTATAAGTTTATAAATATATAAGACAAAGAAAGTAAACAAGATATTAGGGAATCAACAACAAAATAAGATAAACAAGATATTAGAGAACAAAATAAACAAAATAACATAAAAACAATTAAACAAGATATAAAAAACAATAAGAAAGGATGTTGAGGTTAGAGACTCCACTCTTGGTGTTATGCTAAGATTAATCTTGTTTTATTACACAATTGAAATCCACACATAAGGGAGGTTCCAATCGGAAGGTTTAGCAATTCAGTCCAACGTCCATAGCATATGATATTATGTTCATTTGGTGTCCTCAAAACTCATAAAAAGAGTCCAAGCATTCCTTATGCCAAGGTATATGTCTACAACAAATCAAGGTTATGAAACCAAGCATTTACTGTGCCATTTTCATTGTCAATAATGAATCAAGATCTCTACTTTGCAAGTATGATTTTAAACCAAAAGAAAATATTATCTATACTAGTGTTTATAAATGATGATTCATTTTAGCTCATGTTTAAGAGACTAACCTTAGCATTTACCAAGAGCTTCACCTCATCACCTCAACAATATGATTAGCAACACATACTAGATATGAATAAAATGAAAAGAAATGTAAGAAGCATAAGTAAATAAAAAAGAAAACTAGAGAAAGGAAAGAAGAAGAAAACTTAGAGAATTTTACTACAAAGGCTAATATCCTACCAATGTATATTGTATCCCCATACTCATCCAAGGCCCTCTATTTATACACATTTTGGAGGGCTAAATGACAAGAGACAAGCTTTACAAATTTCAAAGGTAGGTATAATAGGTGGGTGCATTTTTCTAACAATTTTCGTCATATTGTATGACAATTCTGATCAGCCAGCTTGATGGTCGATTTTGTCAATGTTGGAGGCTCGATCTGATAAAATGGTCTTCTAGAAAAATATACCCCTATCAGTTAAGGATCCATAGCCGTTGGAATCAGATCATTTGCGCATGTGGATCGGAAGATATGGTCAAAATACCAAAACGGTGCAGAACAGACGTCATTGCACATCAGCCAACTTGATGGTCGATTTCGCTAGGGAAAACGACTCCGTTTCAAGAAGTGTAAAACATGAAAAAGATAGATATGCCTCTTAGCTTTGCAGGGATACAAAGTTCAGCCTTATTGCTTCAGTGAAACTCGAGATATAGCTGATATGGCAAAAGGTGTCGGAACTGGAACTGAACTGGATTTGCCCTTAATTCTAGTAATCTGAAATCACTCAAAGAAACTTGTGAAAAACACCAAATTACATAAAAATATAAAAGATCATAAACACAATTGGACTAAACAATAATAACTCGTATTTGACACAAAACAATAATAAAACATAACTAAAAACTATATAATTATACGAGTTATCACACCCCCATACTTAGATTGTTGCTAGTCCCTAGCAACGACTCAATAAAAAAAAATAATAATAATAAAATAAGAAAATCTAATCTAATCCATTTTCGTAGGAAATCACGGTGGCACTTAGCATGTGACACAAGCCTTTAAACCCCTAGGTGTCCCTAGTGGACGAGTTTAGTCTCGTGAGGGTTTACTAGGACGATACCCACAAACATTGAAGACATAAGAAAAACTAAAAATAATAATTATAACTAATCCTTCCAATATAAATTAGAGATAATCATTGGACAAGTCTTAAAAACTAATCAATAGCTTAAAGAAATTCACAAAAGATCTTGCTTGAATGTAAATAGTTTGAGTTAAGCCAATAATAACATAACATATTTCAATCAAAATAGTGTATATTCAAACTTAATCTCAACTTCTCACATGGGATACTCTCTTGATTTTCACTCTTTAAAGTAGTGGTAAAGTGTTTACACTCAATCAATCTCATGAAAACACTTCTACCATATGCTTGCTTGTCCACCTATTCTCCACTATTTAGATCATACAACTTCATAAATCAAGAGGTCTTTATTCAAGGTTGTAATGGGGCCAAAGGGTTATAATGTGGTTAAAGAACAAAAGGATAAAGATATCACAAAGGTTCCAAAGAGTTCATAGATTTTAGAGACATAATAAGATCATACAAATAAAACTTCTCAAAACTCTTATAAAGCACATAATAACATAGGCTAAATATTCATGTTGAGCCTTTGCATCATTCTAACCAACTTTGTAACATCTTTTTCTAGAAGTTCAAGAGAAGATTTTTTTTTTTTTTTTTTTTTTTTTTTAATATGGGAATGTATTTGACAATGATCCCTTTCTTTTTCTCTTGACTTTTTCTTTTCTTTTCTTCCCCCACACTTATCTTTTGTTTCTAACCCAAATTTTCAAATAAAAATATCCCTTGTTTTTTTGCAATATGTCTCAAAATATAAAATTCATCTTTAGAACAAGGGTAAGGATATAAGCATATTTAGGCTAGGTGTAAGTTGTGGTTACCAATAAAACATCATATTTAATGTAGGCTCAAATTGGCTCACTAGTGGGGATGTTCTCGTAGAACATTAATAATGGATGGCTGTTTGGCTCTGGTTATAATCCTAATGCCTCTATCATATTCATGTTGTCACATGTATCAATATAGTCTCAAACGGTTTAAAGCAAGTTCTAGAGAATCATGTAATCATAAGAGCACTCAAGAAAGAAATTAGATTGATTTGTATAATGCATCAATCATTATAGGCTCAAAAACTCACAAAGATGATTATACAAGTCAGATTAAGTCTAAACATGCTTCTTTCTCAATCAACATATCATATTAACATTGGCTCATAAAAAGGTTGACATCAAGCTCAATTCTCATGAAAATCTTCTCACTAATAAATCTGTTTTAGACTTATGCAATTCATATCTCATCATTGTATTGAAAGTAACTAAAAAAAACACACTAAGTCTAAACATGCTTTTTTTTTGTTTTTTTTTGTTTTTTTTTTTGTTTTTTTTTTTTTTGTTTTTTTGAAGAAGAAGATTAAATCAAACTGACAAGGTATGTCTCAAGTCTCCCTTACTCAGACCTTGTTCAGAATGAATACTTCTAAATGTCTTAAAACACAACAAATTTTTTTTTTTTTAGCAAAATATGTCCCTTACCCCCTACTAAAATATGACATTGTCCCCAATGTCAAATTTTTAAAGGTAGAATTTAGGAGATATTACCTGCAGAGGTTGCTAACCACTTATTATAACTGAGACACAACAAACAAAATGTTAGATAATGTCACAAAGACAAAGTGCAATCCACTCCTTGCTCGTCCATATCTCTTTTTCTTTTTCCGAGCGTTTGCGAAACAACCGTAGCAGATAAACACTCATAAGCTTGTAGCTTTTTGAGTAAATCTTCAATGGTTGTAGCAGAAATTATGGTTCTCCTTGCCTCTGAAAACATGAATCCATTATCCACAGCATTATCTAAATATGAAAGTAAATTACTAAAATAACCATTAATATTAAGCAAACCAATGGGTTTCTTATTTGTGACCAAAGATGACCAAGAAGCCACGCAAGCTATTTCTTCCAATGTACCCAGACCTCCTGGTAAGGCAATGAATGCATCGGCATAATGGTACATGATTGTTATCCGTTCAGGGATACTCCAGACTTGTATTTCCTTACCCACGGTAGGTCCACAAAAATCTGTGAATAGTTTTGGCACGATTCCTAGAACTGGACTTCCTCCGGCGTGTGCTGCTGTAGCGACTGCTCCCATTAAACCCGTACTACCGCCTCCATAAATCAAGTGGATCTTTTGTTGGGCAAGTATTACTCCAACTCTTATGGCTTCATCAGCGAATATGTTATTTTTCCCTGGATAAGCACCTCCAAAGACACAAATTTTTTTAATGCGCTGGGACGAAGTGCTTTCCATTTTTTTTCTTTTTCGAGTGCCTGAAAGAGAATGAGTACATGGTGTAATATATAGAGGACTGAGTAGTGAATCAGACAAGAGTAATAATGTCGCCGAAAGTGTATTTGACCTGTCAGAAGAAAATGTTAACCTAACAAAAGATTTTTGCGTGATTTCAGGAAGAAAATCAAAAAGAGAAGAAAAATCAACCGTAAAAGACCAATGCAAAAAAAAAGAGAATAATTACACAAATCGAACAACACGTAAACTAAACCGAAATAAAATTATTGCAAATCAAACCAAAAGCTGAGAAGTCATTTATTGTAGTTGTGATTGTGGCTCACATCTTCCTCTGGTTTTACGTCCAGAAACGGCTTAAACGCCTTCTATGAGTCGAGGATATGCTTCCCATCCAGTTTTCTTACAAGCTGGCAAACAGGGTCTTTTAACATCAGATTCCCAAGATGTTGCCATTCCCTTTGGAATTGCGGCCATAAATCAAGAATTTCTCTTTGTACGTCTCCACTAGGATGCGTCTCAAGAGAAAGTTGGATATTACCCAAATTCTCCTTACTCAGTCCATCCTTAATGAATTCAATTTTATCATCTCGATTAGAGGACGGAATCCCAATAGAACGACATTTACCGTTACACGTCCATCGTGCACACTTGTGGCAATTTGAACTCATGCGCTTTGCTCGTCGCTTCTTTGCATAAGTGCTTCTACCTGTACCTGGTAAATGCAAAACAGGAAGATATTCATCTTCACGTACCTTGGCTTCAATTATCCAACGTATGTCTTCAGGAATCCCTTTGTTCATAAGCATTCTTAATCTTTCTAATCGAACTTGGTAAAGCTTCAGTAAAATATTCCGAGGAAAAGGAGGAAATCGTTTCTGCAATCTTTTGAGAATATCATCCATCCTGAAAAAAAATGAAATAAAATAAAATGAAAGAGAAATTTATATACAATATCAGTTTTGTGGGTAGCTGATGGAACCGACTTAAATAATCACGGAGTACCGTTATCCGCCATTTAACCGGGGTAAAAAAAAAATTATATTTACATCTAGTTATTTTCAAAACAAGGATCAGAAAGAAAAACAACCTCTTCTTGAGTAACATGATTTTCCAAAAAGAGTTTGAGTCTTTGTCCATTTACCTTGAATACGTTACCATTTTGAGGATTCTCAATGTCAACTGCTCCATAATGATACACATGCTTAACCACAAATGGGCCAGTCCATCTTGATCTCAACTTACCAGGAAATATGTGAAGTCTAGAATTATAAAGTAGAACTTTTTGCCCAACATTAAATGTTTTTCTTGAAATTAACTTGTCATGAAAGGCTTTAGTTCTTTCTTTATGAATTTTAGAATTCTCATATGCATCATTTCTGAGTTCCTCAAGTTCATTTATTTGTAATTTTCGTAAATTAGAAGCATCATCAAGGTTTGAGTTGAACATTTTAATGGCCCAATATGCTTTATGCTCAAGTTCCACAGGTAAATGACAAGGTTTTCCATAAACTAGCCTATAAGGAGACATGCCCAATGCTGTTTTAAAAGCTGTTCGATAGGCCCATAATGCATCGTTAAGTCTAAGAGACCAATCTTTGCGATTTGGATTAACTGTCTTTTCCAAAATTTGTTTAATCTCCCTATTTGCTAATTCTACCTGTCCATTTGTCTGCGGGTGATAAGGGGTTGCAACTTTGTGTGTAATGGCATATTTCTTCATTAATGTTTCAAAAACCTTGTTGCAAAAATGTGTTCCCCCATCGCTTATGATAGATCGAGGAATTCCAAATCGACTCAAAATATTTTCTTTTAAAAATTTAATCACTGTTTTGTGATCATTATTTCGACATGGAATTGCCTCTATCCACTTTGAAACATAATCTATTGCAACTAAAATGTATAAGAAACCAAAAGATGGTGGAAATGGTCCCATGAAATCAATACCCCAACAGTCAAAAATTTCAATTACAAGAATTGGGTTCAAAGGCATCATGTTTCTTTTCGAAATGGAACCTAATTTTTGACAACTTTCACATGACTTGCAAAAATTATGTGCATCTTTGAACAAAGTTGGCCAGTAAAATCCACACTGTAAAATTTTTGCAGCAGTTTTCTTTGATGAAAAATGACCACCACATGCCTCGGAATGACAAAACTTAATTACACTACTTACCTCATTGTCGGGAATGCATCTTCGAAAAATCTGATCAGGACAATATTTGAACAAGTAAGGGTTTCCCAATAGAACTTCTTTACCTCATTCAGAAACTTCCTTTTATCTTGTGTGCTCCATTGAGAAGGAATTTTTCCTGTAGCAAGAAAATTAGCAATGTCAGCAAACCAAGGTGTCGTGGAGACAATTAGAAGTTGTTCATCAGGAAAAGTATCATTTATTGGTGAGGTTCCAAAAGATTCATCACAAACAAGTCTTGATAAATGATCAGCCACCACATTTTCTACTCCTTTTTTATCTCGAATGGTGATGTCAAATTCTTGCAGCAAAAGGATCCACCTCAGCAACCTAGGTTTTGCATCCTTCTTAGAGAGAAGATATTTTAAAGCTGCATGATCACTAAAGACAACAATTGATGATCCAACAAGGTAAGATCTGAATTTATCCAATGCAAAAACAACTGCAAGTAATTCCTTTTCTGTAGTGGAATAATTCATTTGGGCTCTATTTAAAGTTTTACTTGCATAGTAAATTACATGTGGTTTATTATCTTTCCTTTGTCCTAACACAGCACCAACAGCATAGTCACTAGCATCACACATTATTTCAAATGGTAAGGACCAATCAGGAGATCTCATAATAGGAGCAGTAGTGAGCATATTTTTGAGTTTTTCAAAAGCATCTTCACAATCTTTAGTCCATTCAAATGCAGTGTCTTTCATTAAAAGATTACATAGAGGTTTAGATATTGTGCTAAAATCTTTTATGAATCTTCTATAAAAACCTGCATGTCCCAAGAATGACCTAATGTCCTTTACTGTCTTTGGTGTGGGTAGATTAGCAATCAATTCAAGTTTTGACTTGTCTACCTCAATCCCTTTTGCAGAAACAATGTGACCTAGTACAATACCTTTAGTGACCATGAAATGACATTTTTCCCAATTAAGAACAAGATTTTTTTCTTCACACCTAATCAATACATTTTTCAAATTGGCTAAGCAATCATCAAATGAATCACCAGAAACAAAAAAATCATCCATGAAAATCTCAAGATTACGTTCAATCATGTCACTAAAAATGCTAAGCATGCATCTTTGAAATGTGGCAGGGGCGTTACATAATCCAAATGGCATTCTACGATATGCAAAAGTACCAAAAGGACATGTAAAAGTGGTTTTCTCTTGGTCCTCAAGTGCAATGGCAATTTGATTATACCCAGAATATCCATCTAGAAAACAATAAAACTCATGCCCTGCAACTCTTTCTAAGATTTGATCCATGAAAGGCAAAGGGAAATGATCTTTCCTCGTCACTGAGTTAAGTTTCCTATAGTCAATGCACATGCGCCAACCAGTAACAGTCCTAGCTGGAATTAATTCATTGTTTTCATTTTTAACTACAGTAACTCCAGATTTCTTAGGTACGACTTGAGTAGGACTTACCCATTTGCTATCAGAGATAGGATAAATGATTCCATTATCTAGAAGTTTAATGACTTCATTTCTCACTACTTCTTTCATATTAGGATTAAGCCTTCGTTGCATTTGTCTAGAGGGTTTAGCATTTTCCTCTAAATAAATATTATGTGTGCAGATTAATGGGCTTATTCCCTTTATGTCAGCTAAGGTCCATCCTAATGCATTTTTGTGCATCTTCAAAAGTTGTAACAACTTACCTTCTTGTAGTTCATCAAGATGTGAAGAAATTATGACTGGAAAAGTTTCACTCTCACCCAAAAAGGAATATTTTAGCTCGGATGGCAATGGTTTTAACTCCAGCTTGGGTGGTTCAATAGTTGATGGTACAGTGACATTTGTAAGTGATGGTAGTTCCTCAAACTTTTGTTTCCAACAATGCTTATCCTGAAAAGATTTTAACAAAGAATCAGTGTGTGAAATTTCTGAAGCATTATCAAACTCATATTCAATTAAATAAGCTTCTAAAGGATCATGGAATGTGGTAGTGGTGAGATGTTCATGAACAAGTTCTTCAATGAAATCCACTTCATGTACTTCTGAATTATCACCAGGTTGCTTGCAAATGTTGAACACATTTAATTCTAAAGTCATATTTCCAAAAGAAATGTTCAACATACCATTCCTGCAATTTATCAGAGCATTAGAAGTTGCAAGAAATGGACGGCCTAATATAACAGGAATTTGAACATTTGGATTTGAAACAGGATGTGTGTCCAAAACAATAAAATCAACAGGGAAGTAAAAATTATCAATTTGAACCAAAACATCTTCAACTATCCCTCGAGGAATTTTTACAGAACGATCAGCTAGTTGAAGTGTAACAGGTGTTTCCTTGAGTTCACCTAAACCTAACTGTTGATAAACAGAAAAAGGCAAAAGATTAACACTAGCACCAAGATCAAGCAATGCACGTTCTATTCTAGTGTTTCCAGATGCATGAGATTGTTGGACATCCAGGATCTTTGAATTTTGGTGGAGTAAGGTGCTGAATGATTGAGCTCACACTTTCCGTCAAAAATGCTTTCTTTTGTACATTATGTTTCCTTTTAACTGTGCACATGTCCTTCAAAAATTTAGCATAAGATGGAACTTGTTTGATTGCATCCAATAAAGGAATGTTAATCTTAACTTGTTTGAAAAGTTCATAAATTTCTGCATTTTGATTCAAATTCTTTATTGTTTGCAACCTTTGAGGAAAAGGAGCAGGATGCATACCTTTTTCTTTGTCCAAATTTTCAAGAAGTTCAGACTTACCATCATCCTTACCATTACTTTTCGGAGGGGAAAGAGGATCTTGGTCTTTTGATGGAATCTTTTTGTCAATTGCCTTTCCACTTCGAAGAGTTGTGATAGAACTGGCATTTTCCTGTTGAGTTTCATTGGAGCAAGAAACAAGACATTGAGTAGAAGGGTTAGGCTGAGGTTGAGCAGGAAACTTACCTTTTGCTTGAGTGCGTAATGAAGCTGTCAATGTGGACAAGGTGTTTTTGATCTCATTGATGTCCTGTGAAGTCCGGCTATTCACATTTGCTTGTGTTTGCATGAATGCTTGCAATGTCTCTTCCAAGGTTTGTACACGTGAAGTTTGATAGGAAAAAGTGTTGCCCGGCTTTTGAGATTGTGGTACCTGAACATGATTATTATTCCGCCAACTGAAGTTGGGATGATTTCTCCATTCAGGGTTATACGTTTCAGAGTAAGGAGAAGGAAAAGGCTTTTTAAATGTGTTTATGGAATTTACTTGATCATGCAACGCTTCTTTAAGAATGGGAATGTTTGGACATTCAGAAGTGGGGTGTCCCATGATTTCACAAATTCCACAACTTTCTTCATTTTTAACCGTTTTGACTTCTTTTACTTCTCTAAGTTCCATGGCTTCAATCTTTCTAGCCAAATTAGCTACTTTAGCTTTTATCTCATCTTCTTGACTAAAATGATATTTTCCTCTGTTAGAAACAAGATTAGATCTATTGGAACTTTCAGAGGAATTATCTGTGTGCCAGGCTTGAGAGTTATCTGCCAAATGGTCTAGGTAGTCAAAGGCTTCTTCAGGTTCTTTTTCTAGAAACTCACCGTTACACATTGTTTCAACAAATTGTTTAGTTTCGGGAGTTAAACTTTCATAAAAGAAACTAATAAGACGCCATTTTTCAAAACCATGATGTGGACAAGAACTTAACAAATCTTTAAAACGCTCCCAGCACTGAAAAAATGCTTCATTTTGATTTTGATTGAAATTTTGAATCTGTCTTTTCAAAGCAGTAGTTTTATGTGCTGGGAAAAATTTCTTTAGAAACTCAGTTTGTAATTCTTGCCATGTGCCAATTGACCTTGGTTTTAAATTATGAAGCCAAATTTTTGCTTTATCTTTTAAAGAAAAAGGAAATAATTTTAGCTTGACAATTTCATTTGTACATTGTTGGTCATTAAAGGTGACACATACATCTTCGAAGTCTTTTAGAAACGAGTAAGCACTTTCCGATTCCAACCCATAGAAATTAGGAAGCAAAGCTATCATACCTGGTTTAAAAAGAAAGTTGTTTGCATTGAGAGGAAAAATAAAACAAGAGGGTGATGAGCTTCGAGTTGGTTGCAAGTAGTCACGCATGGTGCGTACTTGTCTGTTCTCATCTTCAGCATGAACACTTTCATTGTCAGCCATGGTAGGAGTTGTATTAGAAAGATTACCTGAAAAAGTTTCACAATAAAATCTAACTAAACGACGAGATCTAAAATCACGTCGCCAAACAAGCATAAAACAAAGTTAATATACAAAATTAGGCGGTATAACCAGCCAATAAAAATAAATATAAACAAATTAGGCGGTATAACCAGCCAAAAAAAAAAATAAATATACTTATAAACTTATATACTTAGTATTGCTTCCCCGGCAACGGCGCCAAAAACTTGATGGTAACTCAATTAAGAGTTGTAAACCCAAGTGCAGGTTATGTTCAAGTAATAAATTCTCGGGTGTCCGAGGTCGAACCACAGGGAAGCGTATTAATAAGTATAAGTTTATAAATATATAAGACAAAGAAAGTAAACAAGATATTAGGGAATCAACAACAAAATAAGATAAACAAGATATTAGAGAACAAAATAAACAAAATAACATAAAAACAATTAAACAAGATATAAAAAACAATAAGAAAGGATGTTGAGGTTAGAGACTCCACTCTTGGTGTTATGCTAAGATTAATCTTGTTTTATTACACAATTGAAATCCACACATAAGGGAGGTTCCAATCGGAAGGTTTAGCAATTCAGTCCAACGTCCATAGCATATGATATTATGTTCATTTGGTGTCCTCAAAACTCATAAAAAGAGTCCAAGCATTCCTTATGCCAAGGTATATGTCTACAACAAATCAAGGTTATGAAACCAAGCATTTACTGTGCCATTTTCATTGTCAATAATGAATCAAGATCTCTACTTTGCAAGTATGATTTTAAACCAAAAGAAAATATTATCTATACTAGTGTTTATAAATGATGATTCATTTTAGCTCATGTTTAAGAGACTAACCTTAGCATTTACCAAGAGCTTCACCTCATCACCTCAACAATATGATTAGCAACACATACTAGATATGAATAAAATGAAAAGAAATGTAAGAAGCATAAGTAAATAAAAAAGAAAACTAGAGAAAGGAAAGAAGAAGAAAACTTAGAGAATTTTACTACAAAGGCTAATATCCTACCAATGTATATTGTATCCCCATACTCATCCAAGGCCCTCTATTTATACACATTTTGGAGGGCTAAATGACAAGAGACAAGCTTTACAAATTTCAAAGGTAGGTATAATAGGTGGGTGCATTTTTCTAACAATTTTCGTCATATTGTATGACAATTCTGATCAGCCAGCTTGATGGTCAATTTTGTCAATGTTGGAGGCTCGATCTGATAAAATGGTCTTCTAGAAAAATATACCCCTATCAGTTACGGATCCATAGCCGTTGGAATCAGATCATTTGCGCACGTGGATCGGAAGATATGGTCAAAATACCAAAACGGTGCAGAACAGACGTCATTGCACATCAGCCAACTTGATGGTCGATTTCGCTAGGGAAAACGACTCCGTTTCAAGAAGTGTAAAACATGAAAAAGATAGATATGCCTCTTAGCTTTGCAGGGATACAAAGTTCAGCCTTATTGCTTCAGTGAAACTCGAGATATAGCTGATATGGCAAAAGGTGTCGGAACTGGAACTGAACTGGATTTGCCCTTAATTCTAGTAATCTGAAATCACTCAAAGAAACTTGTGAAAAACACCAAATTACATAAAAATATAAAAGATCATAAACACAATTGGACTAAACAATAATAACTCGTATTTGACACAAAACAATAATAAAACATAACTAAAAACTATATAATTATACGAGTTATCATATACGAAATTATAAAAGTATGTAAAACTAATTAATTTACACCAACGTAAGTTGAACCCTGCTCTCTGTATATAAATAGATAGATAAATAGATAAAATATATATAGCAAATATTACTATTACATGAACCTAGGTTTAGCTCGCTGATCCAAAATTCAAATCTCAACATTTATAATTTTTTCTTATATTTTTAAACTATGATTTCTTTTATATATATATATATATATATATATATATATATATATATATAAAAACTACTACATGCACAATTGCAAATAGAGCCATCAAAAATAATCATCTAAACCACTCAACAAGAAGAGTTTTGAAATGAGCTGGGTGATTGACTTGAGCTTGGCAACATTAGGCTGGATATTATATTATTATATCATCTTGGCACACCTTCTGCTCTTTGGTTATTCGAACTTGGTTTTGAGCTTTGTGTTTTTTCAATCATATGAAACATTTCATCTCATATTGAATTATTTGTTGCTTCAAAATTATTATATACTAACACTTTTGGCCCACCAGTTTCTTTAACTCTAATCAAATATAGGCAGTGTTATATTTTATACCATTTTTTTTTTCACATTTTCTCATGTATTAATTTATTACATTAATTAATTGAGTTTTTTATTTTATTAATGTCAAATCTTCAAAACCTAAATAAAATATGAACCTAAGCAAACCCTTTAAGCAGAAATGTGACAAATGGCGTCTAATTTCTGCAACTAATTTAACTTTACCTACTCCACCCATTGCACAATTAAAAATATTATTATGGGGGACTGTCTGTCTCTAACTTGCTGTCTCCTCAATATAAATTAAAATGCAAAAGTGTCAATGTTGATTAATAAATAATTTATTGTCTATGGAAATGTTTAATTTTATTTTTCTCTATAAATATATTATTAGAATCAAAATGTGACAGAGTTTGGGGTTTGAGATGGGTGGAGGCAGGCTTCTTTATAGGCCAAACGTTAAAGTTGGATAAATATTAATAATATCATTATACAAATCTTTGCTTTAGAGAATGAACAAATTAAACCATATAAAAATTATGTAATTAATTTTAAACAGATAAAACTGTCCGAATATATATATATATATATATATATAGGTGCACAAAAGCATCCAACCACAAGGATTTCCTTCAGAATTGGCTTGGTATCCCATAACAAATACGAAAACACGATATAAATACGAAACATTTGATAACATAAAAATAATGTAATAAATAAGACATGACACATTTAATATATGTATCGTATTTTTATTTAAAATTATCATATTTAATAATTTATATTATATTTATGTTTACAGGACTAACACGAAAAAAAAAACATGAAATATGAAACATGATACATATATATATATTTATAAACACAAAATAAGATACGTATACATAAATTATCAAATCTATATTAGAAACAGCGGTTTAGAATATATTAAGGACTGGAATTGCCATGTAATCTTGGAGTCTGATTCATTATTAGAGGTAAAGGTGGTGAACCTTTTAGGAGTGGTGGTCCTATTCACAGGTGTTACAAGCTTTTCTTGAAGAAATAAAATTCACAGTGCTTTATTTTGCATGTGAAGAATGAAGTCAATTACTAGTCATTTTTTTATGCAGAATGGTTGGCGTCCCATTCCCTTTTTGCTTGAGTTGTTTTCAGGCTTCACCTTCAGAATCTCAGGTGTCATGCCCTCATTGCAGGAAGAAATCACCTTTTTTTTTTGCTCATACAACCATAAACTCGAGCATCAACAAATTGACAGAAGTTTATTTAGAACATAGTAACATTATATTAAAAATCTAAAAAATACCAAGTCTCACATAAACTAAAAGAGTAATTCCAAACATAGATTAATTTCTCTGCCTTCAATATATGATTTCGGTTCTTCATAAGAAAGAGACTGAAGACTGTTAAAGTGAATGACCAATTATCTCAAAAGCTTAAGCTAACGGGAAAGGATCTAATTATTATATTTAAGTTCCAATATATTCTCTCATATGCAAGCCGGATAAATGATTAATGGATTTACACGTGAATCCAATTGTAAAGGAAATGTGCAAGTTGAAAAAGATTAGAGTAGCAATGCGTAACCTGATGGGTAATAAAACATTGGATAAAAAAATATTGAAAGTGTAAGCGATTGTTAGGATTCGAAGTCGAGAGCTTTGATACCATGCTAAATTGGGTGAACAATTATCCCCAAAACCTACACTGATAAGAAAGAATCCAACTATTATATTTAAGTTTTGACAAAGACAGAGAAAAGCAAGCAGTTATAAAACTTTAAACCATCTCTTATTAAGTTGAAACACATGAAGTTAAACTAGACTAACGAGCATAGAGTTATAAGCAAATGGACAAAAAGAACAAATCAAACAGCATTCGAGTAGTGATAGCATTGTTTAGTGGGGCTGTGTAGAGGTAGAAGAAGCGTACGGTGATTTACTGATTTGTTCCCTTTTTCACTTTGTTATGGAGTAGTTGTCTTCTACTTTTAATTCAGCAATGTCTTCCTTATCCCCATTTGGTATGGAGCCCTCACTAGACTAATTGAAATATCTCTATGTTCAATCAAAATTACAAGTTTCTATATTAGCCTCTAAATAATTCAGAGTAAACAACTGAAATTAACATCAGAAAAGTAATATTAGTGCCCAAAAACTACTAGAAAACCCAGCAGTAACACACGAATAAATCAGCATGCTTGCAGGTGGCAGCTAAAGGATCTATCAGCAGAAAAACAGAAAGCAAAGAACCCTGATTCGAGAGGTCACTTGCATCTCAGGTCATAGACACTAACACATAAAAACCAAAAAAACAAACCTAACAGAAGATGACAAGATTCAGACATGACACATGTACAGAAGACAGATCCAAACTTGCCCACCACAAAGCTTGACTCCATGGTTCTACCGCTTACCTCGACTGGCAAAATAGTTAAGAGCCATCTTAGAAAATCGGGTAAGAGTGAAAAATATTTGAAAAATGGCTCGACCCTTAACAATTCTCTCCCTTATGCTTCTCGCAGTTCGTGCCAACGCTGGCCCTGATACCTCAGTTTTCTGATTGGCTACCACCTGCACCGAAGCTAATCAAGTAAAAATAAAGTAAAATTCATTGGTATCCATTTGAGAGCTCATAGCAAGTAACTAAAACAGCAAGAAATGGGTGGATAACCTGATGAAGCAATGTCTGTTAACCCACGCAATCTCTCCTCAGCTAAGCGAACAGCTCTAGTTGAGCTTCTAACACCTTGAGTAATCTCCTGCCTGTAACACAAATAAACAATTGGTTACCATAACTTCAAGATAGATTTGTATATTATTTTTTGTTTTATCAATCAAAAAGGGAGAAAATATATTGAATAAAAGGGGGAAAGGGAAATGGAAGAGAGAAGAGATATGACTGTACTAACCCCAAATCATTAAGCTCCATTGTTAAGTCACTAATCTCCATGCCTGATAACCTAACAGCCGCCATTGTATCAGGAAGCTCTTCCCTGGTGACATCCATCAGCTTCTCTAGTGACTCTGCTGCTCTCTTGAAAGCCTTTTAGAAAAATTAATACAAAATGGACATGTATAAATATTATCCTTTAGCACTTATAACATTAATCTTTGAAATGCTAATATCATTGAACTTGAATTTGTTCACGAGTAACCAACCAGAAGAGTGGGGATTGCAGAGAAGAAAAGCCAAGTTGCCGAAACTGCCACCTAGAAAAGATTTGTGGATTTGTCAGAACTATAACATGCTGTCACCTCAAAACACAATTTGCTGATTGTTTGATTAAATAGAGTGAGAGAGAGCACTCTGCAAAAACATTTGAACTAAAAAATCTTCAAAAGCAGAAGTTGTTCAAAACCTAAGTACCTTGCTTGTATATTCCTTCCATGGATTATAGAATCGATAAGTAACAAAAATATACGAAAATGATAATTGTCACACAACTGGAATAGATTTGAAATCCCAACAGGGTGATCTTTGTTATAAGGCGTCATGGAGACCTGATTCTTGCACTGGTAGACAAAAATACTAACAATGCTACAAGGATGGCAGAGGATTTCAATGTGATAGCATTTATATGCAAACTCATGTCTTCTAAACCCAAGAGATTTCCAAGCATGTTTAAAAGGATGAAAAACTTCTCAATTGTTCATACACATAAGTGCTTTATATTTGGAGCAATAAAGGATTTAGGGAGCTTCAGCCAAGAACTAGAAAGACCTTCCTGGAATAACTTAGGACAAACCAAATATGAATTTCTCTATCTATGGTTCCTCAAGTTGAATTCAATAATCATGAGTTTAAGGGCATTTACTAGATACACCATACAGTCACATTTATATCTGGGATGACTATTTACTATGAAACTAGAATTCTTTTTTTATTAGGGGAAAGGGATTCGAAATCAGTTCTTTGAGCAGGGAATACAAGAACATATCATTGAGCCAAATGCTTGAGTGCTGAATTATTTTGTATATGACCAGCAAAATTATGAGTTTTTTTTCTCTTTAAATGAATGGAATTGTGCAATACTGATTCAAATTTGCAGTAATTTTAGCTACAATTTTGTTAACAAAGTTCAAATGCGTTTTCATTTCATTTACAAATTTAGGCGAAGTTTCAAACAATAAGCAACAAAATTAAGAGAACTAAAAATAGAAACAATTAAGGAGAACTAACAGCGCAAGCGATGACGTTGAGAACGAAGATGTGGCGGTTGGTGAGGGTCCATTGAGAGAGCTGAAGAGAGGAGGACCCGACGGAGGAGATGTAATGAGTAGAAACCGACGGCTCAGATGATGATGACGGCGATGGTGAAGCTGAACCATACTTTGATCGGACGGAAAGAGAAGCGTAGCGGCGGAGCGGAAGGCGGAGATTATGGACGCGACGGTGTGGGCGGATGTTAGTAGGAAACGCGCGTCTGATGGAGGTGACGCTGAGGTCAGATGTCTGTAATTTCAGCCTACTCAACATTGATTCTGATTAATGTCTGCAATTTTTATTTTCTTTCTTGTGGTCTTAAAGCTCTTGATCTCCTCGCATTGTAATCTCCGGAGTTTTGATATCAGTTATTTTTTTATTTTATTTTTTTGGTCTTTTGAGGGTTTTAGATATCCTTTGCTTTCCTTTTCCTTTGCCTTTTTAATGGTTGTTAATAGGCATAATGATAAAATAAGCCCTTCATCTATATAAAAATGTCATTTAAGTTTCTATTTTTTTTATTTGAATTAATTAAACCTTTCATCTAATATTTTTTATCAAATAAATCAAATTTTAACAAAAAAAAAGACATAGTTTAGTTAAATCATCTAGGTGGCATACACTTGAACAAGAGTTGTTGACATGAACTTTACATGTGAAAAAAATAATATTAATAAAATTTAATTATAAAACAAATAAATCTCAAAATAAATTAAATTTAATTACAATTAAATAATAAAATACCCAAAAAAAAAAAAAAAAACAACTTAGGAATGCATATTTATTTCTTTTAGCTCCAACACCACCTCCATTGCACCATCAATTTCAGATTCTCAATCTCTCATTTCATCCCTTCTTTCTATCTCATTTGCATCACTCCATCATTGCTCAAAAATCATGATAACACATTTTCACTGGCAAATAAAAGAACTTGAACACAAAGAAACAAAATAAAAAACAAAACTAAAAACAAATCATATACACAAAAAATTAAGTTCATTTGCCATTTTTATTAATCTTTTCAGAAAATCAAACATATGTAGGAATAAAAGAAAATACACAATGAGACAAAGTCATTAAGTATAAAGGAATCCAAAATTTCAAGTATTGGTGATTTTGAAGATTTTGTATTCCAACCCAATTAAATCCAAATTCATATCTTGCATTTCTACTAAAATCTATATTCATCTTAAATTTTAAAAACCTATAAACATGTGAAACTCAATTTTCATTTATTTTTTTTGTTACTTTTAATGAAATTCAAAATTGATTTCAATTGAAAGCCCTTACCCAATGACTTGTTAAAACTCAAACCACTCATTATCAAAAACCTATAAAGCCTGAAGCGTTTGAAATTTCATAAGATGAAAGGCAGTGCGAGGAAGATCAGCAATGAGAAGAAAAAAAAGGATAAAGGGAAAGAGAGGGGGCTCGAGGAGAGAATCTAAGTGGAATAGAGGAGAAACATTCAGTGAGGAAAAGGTGAGGATGATCAAATCTAGTTTTTACCAGTAACTTTGGCAAAGATCATATCTAATAGAAGAAAAAGAAGACACGATTTTACAAAAATAGCACATCTAGTAGAAGGAAAGAAGACACGATTTTATTTTATTTTTTTAAAGGAAGGAAAATGTAAAGAAGAGAAAAAGTGAAAGAAAAAAGAAAGGAACCCCTCCTTGATCTTGATGATTATATCTCATGTCTAAAAACGATGGAAGGAAAAAAAAAAAAAAAAACTGGAAAAAAAATTGAAAGCACGAAAATAAAAATATATATATAAAAATATTTTTTTATCATGTGAGAGACATATGAATGTTGGATTCTCATGTGTTATTTCTTTTGGTATTTCAAATGCCATGTCCGGTGATATTTGATAAAAAAAATTCTTTTTATTTCTTCAAATGTTAACATACATCATGTGATTGCATGTGATATGTTTTTCGTTAAAATTTAATTTATTTGACAAAAAAATTAGATGAAAAGTTTAATTCATTCAAATAAAAGAATAAAAATTTAAATGAACTTTTTATATAAATGGAGAGCTTATATGCCTTGTTAATATTAAATAACTTTACATATATTATGATGATTCATTTCAGCTTATACGAATTTTTTCCGATTAACTATTTTGAACCATACAAGTTAGTAGCTTAATCTTATTAAGATTTTTTATTTTTTAATTTAGATTTATTCAATGATCAAATATTTAAACTTTAAAACTTTGATTAGACACACTTTTCAATTTAAAGATATTTACTTGAAATTAAAATAAGGATTGGTCGTTGATACATTGATAGTACAGTTTTTTAACTCTACAAGTAGAGTTAAAAGACGGTCACATGTCACATGTCTCATTTATTATTTTAATTTTTTTATTATACCCTAAAGAATATATATCACCCTTCTAATTTTTCTTGTAAAATCTAAAAACTTCACTGATATTGTATTAGATAATTTATCCTAATATAATACATTGATATTATCATACCGGCCAAATCTTTTTGTTGGGTCAATATGAAAATCTTTTAGACTTGAATTAGAAATAGAGCATGTTAAAATCTAAATCTAAATCTAAAAATTAAATCCGATAATTTATGTATATTTGTCATGTTTTATATATATATTTATGTGAAAATCGTATGAACTTAATAAATTATTAAATATATCAAAATTTTAAACACAAATTCGATGTGCTTAAAGCATGTTATGTTAATTATATTTAAATATATCGTATCATACTTATTATATTATTTTTATATTTATTAAACGTGTTATATTTTTATATCATGTCTAAAATTATAAAACCCCAAAAATCTTAAATAATCCAAATTTGAAAAGACTTTGACTTTGGACTAGTTTAACATTGCTGTTTGTTTATGGTACTTTTGGTGTTGGATGATTCTGAGGTAAGGGGAAGGAGAAGGGCAGAGCAACAATGATGTTTTTTTTCTTTGTGGTAGAGGTTTTTTCTTGGGGCCTTCAGCTGGTCTTAAGGAGCCTATTTATAGTTTTTACTGACGGGTCGTCGCTCGTCACGTGTTGAGACTTGGCTAAGGACATGTGGGTCGAGGTCCCACGTGGGTGATAGGCGACGATGTGACAGGCGGCGATGAGATAGGCGATGATGTAATAGGTAAGGTGACTGTCGGGTGAGCCACGTGGTTCTTTAAAATGATGGGCGTTAGGGTCGCCTAACAGAGGCGACCACCCGGTAGCTTAGCCTGGCGAGCTTACCTTCTTGGGTCCCATAGTAGAAGACCTGCTGGGTTTGATGATTAGCCTCGGCCCATCAAGCCTATGAGGTTTATTAGGTCTATTGTTGGAAAAAGTTTGAGTTGAAAAAGTATGATGAAAAATTATGATTTAAAATTTTTTAAGTGTTTAACATTGTTGTAAAAAAATATTGTAGGAAATTGAAATGTCAAAAAAATATATGCTTAAAATAATAAAAATGTAAAAATGTGAAGATAATAAAGTCATTTTATCCAAAAGTCAGCTTTTAAAGCTCACAAATTATATTTTTTGATTTGGTTTTTCAAATCATAATTTCAACAACAAAAACCAAATATTTTTATCTGTTTAACATTTTTTATAATGAAAAATAATTTTTGATCTCAAAAATTATGTCAGAAACAATGTTAAATAAGACCATTGAGAGATAATACTGCACCCAAACCCCATCCCCAATGACAACCTCTTGGCCCAAGAAAAAAAATACTAATTCTGAATTGACTCTTTGCAATTTGCATCTCGGATTTCTCTCCGAGACAAATCTCAGCTGTTGATGTTCGTTTGATTAAACAGTAAACTTGGAAATTTTACCGAAGCTGAATGAATGAATTTGAGCTAATAAATAATAACAATAATATTATCTCTGGTTTCTTTGTTCACTAGTTGAACTATTCTCAGAAGACAAGAAATCCAGACCCAAACACTTGAGAAATGCTAGCTTAGCAAGCCTGAGATATTGACAAGGATGATGGGTAAAATTCTGACTTGGTTCCTTTGATGAACATCCCTCCTCCTTTTCTACACTGTCTTCACCTCTTACTATCCTATTCCTTCTACTTGTTCCTGTGCCTATCTCACCCTTTATACTCTGGTTTTCTCCAACCTGAAAAACACCCAATAATCCAATATTAAACACCATCTATACTCATATTTATAAATGCTTTTAAACAAGAAAATTCATACACTTAATTTGGCTTCCAAATTAATAGCTAAGAAGCTATTTGCTTTCATCAACCAGAATTATTACTATAATCATTAACCAATGCCACCTATTATGTGAGGTGAAGATATATATCTCAGCATTTGTAATAGTTTCTCCGCCCAAGTTACCACAATTTTTCATTCTTGAGTTGGCAAATAAAATTGCGAAGTAAGTTTCAAACAAGTTTGACCAAAAGCATAATAAGCCTAGAAACCGAGATTTAATTCAATTATTCATACAAAACGTTTAAAAAAAAATTTTGTTAACGAGTGACCTAAAGACACTTTTTAAGATTATTAAATATAGTAATATATTCAATTAATACATTGAAAATAATAAATAAAATTATTAACTTTTGCATTTAATATAATATTATTATTATAAATAATATATTAAGTAACCTTAAAAAGTACCTTAAAAACACTAGTTAACAAAACTCTTAAAAAAAAAATTACATCCATCATATATCCCCCATCCTTTCTCTTATTCAGACCAAAACCTCTTTGGGAAAAAAAATTTGACACTATCCATACAACTTGAAAAAAAAAAGAAAAAGAAATTGGAGACATGTAACTTCAACTATAACAGTAAACTATCGTCAGCACTCTTTTCTTTCTCCCCCACCCCCTTTAAAAGGGATTAAAAATGTGCCTCCCAATGTAAACCTAAACGATACAAACGAAAAGGACAAATTTCGGAAGGTAGGGTGACTGAATTATTAAAGAAAGCACTAGTTTTCACTTCAAACAGACAAGAAAATAAATAAGGTAAATTTGAAAAACATATTATATATAAATTAATAATTGTTAAATGATTTAATAAAATAATTATTAAAAAAAAATTAAAAATTATTAAAAGAATTATAAAAATAAAATTACTCTTATAAAAAACTCTTTTTCTCTTTTATTTTTTAATAAATTTAAAAATTAAAATATTTATTTTTAAATTTTAAATTTTAAAAATTTCAAAAAAGTATTTTTTATTTTTTAAAATTTTTAATTAATAAATTAATTTTTTTTTAATATTAAAAAAATTTATTTTCAAAAAATTTATTTTTTAATTAAAAAAATAAAAAAAGAGAAAAAGAATAAAAAAAAATTTCATCAAAGATAAATAAAATTTTTTTCTCAATAATTTTTAATTTTTCTTTTTAAATAATTTTTTCATTAAATCATTTAATAATTATTAAATTATTGATAATATGTTTTTCAAATCTATCCAAATAAATATTCAATTGAATAAAGAATTGCAGCCTTGCATAGACAGGCAGAAAATGACTAAAAAAAAAAAACAGTTGTATATCATATTTCTTTACAGGATATAATATTAATTATCATGCTTCTATATAAGTAATTATTTTATTTTTTTAAAAAAGTAAAATTTGTTTTTCATGTTCACATGGTGATACACACTTGATAAGTCTAGAGGCCAAAAAAGGGATCAGGGAGTGAAGAAGAAAAATGTTTCTTCTTTGCAAAATCTCCCCAGAAATTAGAAATTATTGTCTGTTACAACATTTGCTTTTCTTTTTTTCTTTTTTTTTTTTTTATAAAAAGATTAGCAATATTTTTTTTTACCAAGGAAAAAAAAGGAAATACCATGCTTCCAAGTTTCAAAGAACAGAAGCATAAAGTGAAAACAAACTACTTTTGTTTTGGATTCTGTGGCAGAACTTCCTTCAGAAATTTGCGTTAAAAGTAAAGTGAGAACTAATGGAAACGTTTTAACTTTGCGTTTGGGATGCCAAATCATACTAAGAAAAGACATTCCTTCTTAGAATTGGTTTACCATTTCACTGTTTTGCTAACCAAACAGGGCCCCAATATTGTTCACATTATTTTCCCCAAAATCCACTGTATATTACTATAATATAAAAGTAAAAAATGGAAAAGTTGGTCCTAAATTATTGAAGAAATTAGCAAGAAATTCCAGTTTATGTACCATTTGCAGCCTTTAGGTTGCTAAATGCTACCCGAATTCTTTAAAAATATATATATTTTAGTCTCTAACGTTTCTTTAGACTTGGTCTTCTTCTTGGCGAAGAAAATATTAACTCAAAATAAGCCAACGGTCAGACCCAATTGAATAAAAAAGAAGAAGGTTAAGAGACAAAAAAATGACCAAGAGAGAACAAAAATGGGTACCTGGGAAGCCTGGAAGCAAGGGGAGACAAGTCTTGAAGTTTGCTTGAAAACAGGTTTTTTGCCCAACTGAGAATCAGTGCAAAGGGAAGCCGAAGATGACGAAGAGCTTTCGGGGAGATCCAAAGCGAAGAGACTGAAGCCATAGAGAAGAAGCATGAGGAGGAGTATGACAAGTATTTGGATCCATATCAGCCATGGAATTCTGTAGCTTTCAATCGTTACTTCATCCCCAAAATCAAACATATTATGTTTTTTTCCTCAGGTCAAAGATATATATACAAAAGTTGTAAACAAAATTGAAAATTTAGAGGGAAAAATTGATGGAAAGAGCTGAAGAAAGGAAGGGGGAGAGTTTGAAGCTTGAAGGGGGTCTCTGGGGTGGGTTAAAAAATCCCAACCTGAGAAAGAAGGATTTTTTTTTTTTTTAATGGCATCCAAAAATAAATTTTTATTTTATTACGTGAGCTAAAGCTGACTAATAAAGAAAAGAAATTATATGGAAAATTGGAAAGTGAAACATTTCTAGTGCAAAGGACCAGGCGCCCATTAGTAAGCGTAGCGGGCTGGGGCAGTGTTTGACGAAAGCTGGATTCGATAAATAAAAAATTTATACTATTATAAAAAAATAATTAAATTGATGTCAAATGATATTAATTTAAAGTAATATCAATTCAGTTGATAAAAATATAAAAAAATAATTAAATTTATATGATTGAGTTGGTGTCACTGAATAAAGTGACACCAACTCAGTTGGTGATACTATTATAAAAATAATAACTTGACACCAACTTAACAGATAAAAATATAAAAAATTATTAAATGTTAAAAATAAAAAATAAATTAAAATAATTACGTATTTTAATATTTTATATAATTTTTTTTAAATTTTTTTATCTATTTATTTTTAAAAAAATTATCCATTTTTCAAAAAAATATTCATTTATAAAAATTATCCACTAACAAAAATTATCTGTAAACATCCGATTTTTATCGGACTATTTTTCGGACTTAAGATTTGTCCATCTTTGATTCATTTTCGAGGCTTGATGCCCAATAAAAAAAAGCCCACATTTTCTTTTATATATATATATATATATATATATATATATATATATTCGTTTTGTTTTCGATTTTGACCGAAATATTTGAAAATTAAACTCCTAGTTAATTGGAACCAAGATTTTCGATTTTAGACAAAATTCTCTTAATTCTTTTTTTTTTTTTTCCCAAATTACGTTTCTTCTTTTCCCTTTTGCAGCCTCGGCAAATCCCCAAAATCAGTTTGATCTTAATTTCGAAATTTGACTTTCCTCTTTCATTCTCAGCAATTTCTCAATCAACAGCAACTTTTTAGGGGATTAATTTTGATCTGATTAAAAGGAATTAAAAGGAAATCAAATCAATTTGGCAGTTAAGGATCAGATCCTTTTGGAAGGATTCTTCATCCAAACTTCTTTATAAATACAAAGCAACAAATAGACAAAGGGGGATGGCAGCATAATCACACTATAATCGGAAAGAATTTTTTACAAAGGGTTTGATTCGGGATTTAAGGGTTTCTGGGGCTACAGTTGATATGGGGGAGAATCAAATGGTGGAAACCTAGAGGAAGAGTAGGGAGGGGTTTTGCCAAACTTTTGGTGACCATCCGACGATTGTCGGAGGAGATCAGTGGGGTAGAAGTTGCGGGCTTCGAATCTAGATCTAGATTTTTTTGTGTTGATTTTGGGAAAACTAGTTGGATATTGGGGTTTAGGAAGTCAAAAGGAAAATTTGGGAAAATTTTGGTGAATTTCTGGGGTTTGTTGCCAGCGACGAGCAGTGGCGGCACGATGGCGGTGGGTGGTCGGATTCTGGTTTTCCTGAAGAACAGGGGTTGCTGTTCTTGGTTAGATAAGAGAGAGGTTTTTTTTTTTTTTTTTTTTGTTGGAAGAAGGTAAAAATGAAGGAAAAAAAGGTTTTTTCTATATTGAGAAGGGTCGGGTCGGGCTTACTCGCACGGGTCGCATTCTGGACCGACCCGTTTGCTTTTTTATTTAATTAATTAATTAATTAATTTTATTATTATATCTTTATATATATTATATATATATTCTTTTCCTTTTTATTATTATTTTCATTTTGCAAATAGTTTCTTTTTATTATTATTATTGTTTTATTTTCTAACTTTATTATTTTTATTGAATAATTGTTCTTTACTTATTTTATTTATTTTGTTTATTTATTGCTCTCTAGATTTTTGTTTATGTGTTTGTTAATTAGAATATGTAATATGGATTTTAATTGTTTGTTTATTTTATTTAATTAATCTCTATTTATTTGTAAAGTATTTTTTAGCTGATTATTATTTTTATTTATTTATTGTGTTATGTTAATTAGAATAATTAAGTTTAATTAGCTTTTATATATATATATATATATATAATTCACATAGTATGCTTTCTTTATAATTTCTAATCATCAAGTTAATCAAGAAAATAAATCAAGATCTTTTCGACGATGGAATTCGAAGGAATCACAAATGGCTAATTTCTAAGAATTTCCTAGTTGAGAAAAATTCTTTTAAATTTCACCAGTATGATGGAGAATTTAGGAAGAAATTTTAATATTACTGATCAAGATTTATTTTTAATGGTTAATAATAATTGGTATCAAAATGATTATGAATGTAGTGCATTTGAATAAAAAATTAAGAATAAATCAAGATCTATCCGATGATGAAACTCGAAGTAGTCGCAAATGGTTGACTTCTAAAAAAATTTTAGATGAGAAAAATCCTTCTAAATTTCACCAGCATGATAAAGAATTTAAGTGAAAATTTCGATATCATCGATCGAGACTTATTTTTTCGTGAATAATTCATAAGAGTTCATTTGTGATTAGAAACTTTAATTCATAGAATTTAGATAGCTAACTTTCCTTCCATAAGATTCTAAAATAAATCCGATGATTGAGTCTCTTCCAGAGAACAAATGGTTTCTTTTGAATACTTTTAGTAAATAAAAGATACCATTAGGCTAATTAGGTGTAATGGTCAGAAAAATCCTTCTAAATTTCACCAGCATAATAAAAGATGATTGAGCCTCTTCCATGAAACTTCAATTCATAGAATTTAGGTGTAACTTTCCTTCCATAAGGTGAGGATAACATTAGGCTAATTAGGTACTATCTTTGGATAGACGTTGTGAGGTTGCTAATCCTTTCCCATACGTAACCGTACTCCCGAACCTAGTTTTGAACGCAGATCGAAACCTACTCTTTTTAAGGTACCTTAGTCGAGCTCAGGACCACTTCAGAAAGAATCAATTCATATAGGTGACTAATTACACTAGTAAATAAAAAAGATTAGTGGCGATTCCGTGTTTGTGTCTACCATGCCGAATTTGCGTTTGGCACGTTATGACACTACCCATTTTTTATATTTAATTTTTTTAAAACATAATTTATTATTTTAAAAAAAAATATATTCACTCACATAGTGAGTGTGTGAAATTCTAATTGGATAGAATAAAAAAATCTTTAAATAAAAAATTTGAAAAATAAAATAAATAAGAGAGAATTAAAAAATAATTTAAAAACGTTTAAATAAAAAATAAATTAAGTAATAAAAATTGTTTTATAAAAATGCTGAAAGGGGAATTTCACCCCACCAATCGGACCCTAAACTGGAGGGGTGGTGTAGTTAAACTGTAGCAGGATACATTCCAAATGCACTCGGTGCAGTTGGGGAGATAAAACCCCCCAATTTTAATTTTAGATTTTCAATATTAAAAAAATCGGATCGAAGATCGAACCAGTTAGACTTTGGTTTCCGATTCAATCGGTTGAACCGGTTGGATCGGCCGGTTTGATATATTTTTTATATTTAAACATTAAATTTAATATTAAATATAGTTAATATTTAACAAAAATATGCATTTGGTTTAATGATATGGTCTTTAATATAAAATAAGAGGTTAAAGGTTCAAATCTCATTAATTACAATTATTATTTTTATTTAAAATAAAAAATATATAATATAAAACCTTTTTTTTTACTGATTTTGTACCGATTCAATTAAAATCCGGTTTAATATACTAATCGAATTGGACAAAGTATCAGTTCAACCGATCCGACCGATCGATCCGGTTCAATTTTTTAATCGTCGTAGATTTCATAGCATAAAAAATTGAGTGAAATCCAAACGAACCCTTAGCCTTACTTTCTTTAAACTTGAACTAAATAAAATTCTTCAAGTCTGGTTCGTTTGTTTGAGAAAAATGATTTTTGAAAAATGATCTTTATATTTTTTTGAAAAATAATTTAATTAATTAAAAATAAATTTTAGATCAATAAAAAATTAATTCATTTTTCAAAAAATGTCTTACGCTTTGAAAAACGTAAGACATTTTTTAAAATGTAAAAAAAGGTTCGATCATCCTAAGGTCACTATATGAAAATAAGGGCATTCAAATGCCTAATTTAATCATTCGAATGTCACATATTGTGAATATTATTATTATATTGGATAAATACGCAATATTTATTTTTAATAGATTGAAAAACCCCATTATTTTCACAACAATGTAAAATTTCCAAAAAAATAATTAAAAAGTAAAAAAAAATATTTTTTCTAAAATCATTCAAATAATAAAAAATAAATCAAATCTTCAAAAATAACTTTTTTACCAAATAAACGAATCCGAATATAAATTTCACGAGATAGTAGATTCGTAGTCTCATAAGCTTCGTTTGGATTTAAACGAAGTGCTGGTGAGGCACGATTGGGGCACTTTTGTGCCCCAATCGTGCCATAATTTCTGTTTGGATAATAGGTCTAGCACGATGAGACCGTGCTGGGTCTTTTCCCTGTTTTAGCTTTGGAGCTTCAAGCTCTTGTAAGCTTTTTTTTTATTATATAATAAATTTTATAATTATATAATAAACTAATAAATATATAATATAATAATACGAATTAATTAAAAATAAATAATTATATAAATAATAATAAAATAAATACAAAAAAAATTATTTGATATATTATTATCATTTTTATTAATTTTTTTATCTATTAATAAAATAATTATTTGATAAAAATATAATTTTTAATTATTTATTAATTTCATAAATATCAAATAATTTAAAAGTTTCATTATATATACACATTTTAATTTAATACCTTTAATGATCATTTTACTTTCTCATTATAATTTACCTCACCGTCACCGTTGTTTTTGAATCTAAACACATATCTCACCACTGATTTTAATCTCACCACTACAGTAACTAATGTTACCGCCACCGTTATTTTTAATTTCATCGAAATTAATCTTATCGCCTATCCAAATAGACCTGTAAAATCAAGCGTGTGCACGTCACGATCCTTGAAGAAGCGTGGCGCTGTACCTTGGAGGTTTTATATGTCAACCATGAACGACACCGTCGTTGTAGGAGGTGACCGCGGAAGAAAAGCGTAAAATAGAAAAAGGAAAAGGAAACAGTAAAAGGCCGCGGCTGCGCCAACCATGTGAGAGGTGCGCTGACGTGGGTACTTTAATGACATGCCACGTTTCAAATTTCATTTAATCAATACAAATCATTACCGTACATCAAAAGTCCATCATTCATTTGTAAATACACGTGTAAAGACTAGTAAACATTTATGGGGGAATGGCCGATTGGGTTCGTGACTCACGTGCAAAGAACGTGATTATTTGGTAATAAGCTATATTATTATAAAAAAATGACTGAATTGATATCAGAATTGTTGGCAATAAAAAAAAAATGGTTTTATGATTCAGGAATCAAGTAATGTTAATTCAGTTAGTGAAAATAGAAAACAATCAAATTAAATTATAAAATTAAAAATTAAATAAAGATAATTATCTATTAATATTTTATCTAATATTTTTAATAAAAAAGTTATCTATTTACTTTTAAAAAATTATCAAATCTTTTAAAAAACTACTAATTAAAAAAAAATATCACATTTTATCCATTTTTAAAAAAATTTATTCATTTTTTATGTTTAATTTTTAAAAATATATTTTCGTGTCAAAAATTTTAATAATATATATAATATAACAAGGTACATACTTACTTTATAAACATTGCTCACATGTTCTCTTGATGACACGTAAGAAAAGTTTAAATAACATTATATCTTATTTATCTCCCATCTAACCTTATCAAATTTTAAAATTTAAAAATAAAATCTAATATTATCAATTTTTTAAATTATATCTTTTTAAGTAATTATTTTTATAATAAATTTTATTTTTAAATCTCGCCGGGTATAAAATTTAAAAATTGCAAGTGACAAATTTTTTGAAATTTTTAGGTGGCTTTATCCTAATTTAAACCATATCAAAAAATATCTTAACCTACTCTTATCAGATATATTAAATACAGAATTCAATAATAATTTATCAATTTAAAAATTATATCCCTTTTAATTAAAAAAAAGAAAAGTTATCAACTTTATCAATTTAAAAGTTATAACAACGAGTAAAATGATTTAAAATTTTCTTTTTATTTAAAAAAAATCACATTTCACAAGATAAAGTGTTGATTTTAATTTGGAGTTTACCTTTTTAAATGATCTCAGATTATTTATTATTAACTCACATATTTAAAATTATTGATACACCATTAAACGATATTTAGGTTAGTGCCAATTTATATTTTTAATTATTAATTAAATTAAATTATCCATTTAAAACAAGATTAAATTATAATAAAAATTTGAAATTTAAATTTTTTTAAAAGATTTTTTTTTTATCTTCATAAGTTACTTATAATCCTTAATTTTTTTTTTTGAATTTCTTTAAAATTTAAAAACACAATATCACTTATTATATCAAATATTTAAATGTCAATAACAGACGTCCATGGCTGTTCGCTGCACCTAGAACACATTGATCAGTTTTTGTAAGAGACCCTTTTGATGGTTACCAAAAGTTGGATGGTGCTGGTAGCTGAGATGCCTTTGAATGGAAATTTGAAGGGTTATTTTTGAAGTTTTCCTTTTGACATTATTTTGATTATGTCTTTTTTCTTATTCTAGAATTTTTGATTTTGTATAATTCTTATAAATTAGAGAGCAAAATTATACTCATGAATTCATTAATAGTTATATTAAGTTGATTTTGGGTGAAAATAATTTTGGTTCTATAGCAAAAGCATGTACTAAAAATAATTATTGGTTTTCATGTCCCACAACAAATTAAGCTTTTTGTAGTTTCTGGAGATTGTAGACAATGAGTGAAGCTGGAAAATGAGAAAGCGAGCTACATTCTCTTCAAACTCTCCTCTTTTACTTTAACTTTTATTAAATATCATGAGTAAAATCAAGTCATTTTATGATGTCAATTAAAATTTCTAATTTATTCATGATGTTTTTTTGTAGGCATGTTTGTTTTAGTGTACAAATACTCCATCTTTCATTCGTGAGTTTTTTTTTTTTTTTTTTTTTTTTTTCATTTCCTTTATCCATGTAATTGTTGTTCTATTTTTTTTATATATAATTTTGTTGATTTGTTTGTTATATGTGTATAAACTTCAATGACAGTTCTTATGCCGTTACTAAGAAGTTGCATTATGCAGAGAAAGAATTTAAGACATCGTTTATCCGAGAAATTTATCTTTTAAAAGTTTGATTAGTTTTTTTTTTTTTTTTTTTTTTTTATTGTTTTCTAGGATTTTATTTTTGATGTTGAGTTATTGTGTGGCTTTACATAATTATTTCATTTGTTTTTTTTATATATATTTTGACTATATTTTTCTTAAAATGTTCTTAGCAATGATATGTAATGTATCCATTTGTTGAAACAAAGTATGCAATTTTTCTTAATTTTTTTTTAATCAAATAACGAACTTTTGCATGGATTGCCTCTTGCTATTTGTTCCATGACCTAATAAAATATTTAAAATAAGCATTAACCAAAGATTTAAAAAAAAAAAATATTGTGACTGTTGTGAATATTATTTTTACTAATTATTTAAAATTTTATTTTCTAATTTAACTTTAAATATATATATCTTATTTAATTTTCAAATATTATTATCATTTAAATCACTCACTCCAGTAACAGAGCGCGGGTAGCAAACTAGTAATATAAAAAAAAGTGTAGCCAAGAGGTTCATTTGTCAATAAGCTCGTGTCATTAAGGGTTACATCAATACTGATTAGAGGTGTTCATGGGTCGGGCCGGGCCGCGGTCCAAATTTTTTTTAACTTCTTTGCCCAGGCCAGGCCCGCGGGTCCGAATTACTATTCACTTTATATTAAAAAATATATATTTTATTTTTTTTATTTTTTATAATTAAATTTTAAAAAATATTATTATTTTAATATATGAACAGTGATCTGGGCCGGGCTGGGCCAGATCACAAATATTAGTGCCCAGACCCGGCCCAATACGGGCCAGTCTCTCGGGCCGGGCGGGCTACCTGGCCCGTGAGCAAGTCTAGTAATGATGTTGAATATGAGAAAATTGTGTTTTAAAATTTTAATAAGAAAAAATGTTATTTAAAAATTTTAAGTATTTAATATTAATATTATTGTAAGTGTCAATAATTTTATTTTTTTGGATAATTAAAATTTTATTTCAAAATTCAAAAAGAAGCAGGAAAACCTGCTACATGAGTATGGACGGGTAACGCCTACAAATATTCACTCTTGGTTTATACCTTACTGTCTACACAAAGAACTATTTACATTATTGTTTAAAAACTTTAAAAGAATGCAAAAACGTGCCTTAACAACATCAGATATAACCTGAAATAATTCCTTTGAACTTCTTTGCCTTGTTGAAGGTCTTCTAGAGTTCCTTTCCAGGATATGATAAATAGTTATTTTCTAAGCAAATCTAAATAAAGTAGACTTGAAAGATTTACTTTTCATGTTCAGTATTACCCACTGGATGTCATTGCTCCAACTATCAAACCTCTTGTGCACAGAGATAGCAGTAAGTACCCTTTGTCATACCTGTGATGAATAAGAGCAGGCAAAAAATAGATGATCCTTGCTTTCCTCTTCTGTCTGACATAGCAAGTATGTAGTCGTCTGAACCAGCCCCCATCTTCTCATCCTGTCCATAGTGCTAAGCTTGTCAAGGATGGCCGACTAAGCTATAAAGGAAAACTTTGGCACATTGAGGGAAAACCATACTATGTGACGCCATGGCACTTCTAGCATGCTTAGTTCTCAAATAATTCTAGGTGTCTTTGATAGAAAATGCTCCAGATTTTGATGCTGCCCACCTTGGTCATTCATTCTCATTTCTGGGAAAAATAAACAGATTCTCTACATGCTCTCTTAGCTTTAAGAGTCTTCTCCATCCCCAAATACATAATTGTGGCATATTTGCTTGCCAAAAGGTAGCCATTCTCAAAGGATAAGCTTTAACCCAAGCTACCTAGATTGAGCCTAAGTTGCTGAATAAGGTCCAGATGTGCTTCAGAATACATGCAATATTCCATACTTTTAGATTCTTTAAGCCTAAACCCCCTTCATTCTTTGGATGACATATAGAATCCCAACTAACCTTTGCTCTGGTTTCCTTCCCTTTCCATAGAAAAGATGAGCACAATTGATCAATCTTATGGATGAGTTTCTATGATAGTATGAACATGGAGCACTAGAAATTTTGGATGTTGAAAAGTACTGATTGAATGAGCTGTTGACGCCCAACATATGAGAGCCTCTGTGAAGCCCAACTGTTGATTCTTCTTGATATTTTCTGAATTAAAGCATCACAATGGTTTGTAGTTAGTCTACTTGAAATTAATGGGATACCCAAATACCTGACAAGGAGCATCCCCATTTTGAATCTAGTGTTCTGTTGAATGGTCTGCAGCACCATGGGGTCAACATTGACCTGGAAAATTTTTGACTTTTGTATTGTTTAGTTGTAAACCCGTGAGGTAATAAAACTTTTGAAAGTTGGAGCCTAAATTTGATACTGAATCCTTTTTCCCATTGGTAAACACCATAATGTCGTCTGCAAAACATAAGTGAGAGAGCTTCACTCTTTTGCAAGATGGCAATAATCATTTGTATACTTTCCAATTCTATTTTATCCTTAAACTATTTCCTTTGGGTAATAAATGAAAAGATTTTTTGGGTTAAACAAATTTAGATATATAGGAAGAGGTTATCCTATTTCAAGATCGAGATATACATAGATTTCAATGAGAATATTAAACTTATAGATCGCTCATCAAAAAGACTGTTGCTAACAAAAATCGAACAAAAATCTAATAAATAAAGTATTCGATCATTATCAACTCAATCAATTAGCATGAATTATAATGAAATGCTAGATTAAGAGAAAAGTTATCTTAACCGATGGGATGCAAGCATTTATAATCATTTTAGGTTATCCTATTTCAAGGTCTAGATATACATAGATTTCAATGAGAATATTAAAATTATAGATCGCTCATCAAAAAGACTGTTGCTAACAAAAACCGAACATAAATCTAATAATTAAAGTATTCGATCATTATCAACTCAATCAATCAGCATGAATTATAAATAAAATGTTAGATTAAGAGAAAAGTTATCTTTGCCGATGGGATGCAAGCATTTATAATCAGCATTGGAAAGCTGAATGTACAAAAAGATATAAAAAACCAAAGGCAACTTGCAAGGTTTTGCCTCCATGGAGGGTAGCATATATAGCCATGATAGATAGCATTCCTGATCAATATTCAAGATCAAGCAGTTTTACTGAGATTTCAAGAGTGGTCCTAAACAGTTTTTTGTTTGTTTGTTTTGTTTTGGTCGAGCTAAACTGTTGTTGACAAGGGCACATCAAACCTTCAGCTAGGGAGCAGGGTCTATGTAAACCTTGTGGAACGTAAGAAGCTTCTTCTTACATCTAAAACAAGATCCATGGAACCAAACTGAAATCAAGCCTCCTTATTTTTACTT
Organism: Fremontodendron californicum; assembly: GCA_030761205.1. Lineage (NCBI taxonomy): Eukaryota > Viridiplantae > Streptophyta > Magnoliopsida > Malvales > Malvaceae > Fremontodendron > Fremontodendron californicum. The sequence goes on from JAULJL010000010.1 coordinate 6,406,812, forward strand.
TTCAGTAATGCTATATCTCAATTACTATAATATACTAGTCGTTTTATGTACCAAGAGAAAATTCATAATATTAAATCACTCTTGTGGGTAAAAAAAATGTGTTTGTTTGCCAATATAGTTGTATGGTCTGTAGATAGAGTGCTGGACTCTTAGTTTCAGTGATCAGATATCAAACCTTGACAATCTCAAATATAAAAAAAAATGTGTTTTTAAAATGAAAAGGTTTTATTTTTTTAAAAAAATAATGTTAAAAAAAGGTAAACAATTTGTTAGTGAGTAATTTTTTTAGAAAAAAATAAAAAACATAAGTATCCTTATTGTTATAACTTTAATATAGTTTTTATATAAATAAATCTTGACACATCCAATACATGAGTGAATAAATAAATAAATAAAAAGAAAAAAAAAAGGTTAAAAAAAAGTTATGTACGTAGCTATAAAAGCTTTGGATAGTTTTTTAATTGAACATGTGAATATTTTCAAACAAAATTAAATAAAATTTTAAAATTTATATTAATTGACATTTATATCTTTTATTATATATTTACTGTGATATAAGGTTTTGTCTCAATTCACTAATTGAATTTGTGTCATTTGACTCAATGATATCAAACTCAACCAATCACTTTATTAATTAAAATTTGTTCATTCACCATATGGGCGTAATTATAAGAAAAATATATGTTCTAAAATAATAGAAAATGTTATCTGATTAAAATATGAAAGTTATTTTAAAAGAAGTGGGTAATTTTTTTTAAACATGTTTTTATAAAAATAGTCAAATGACATATATATCATTCAAATTATTTATGTTATTATTGAATTTTTTCTATGTTAATTCCCGAGGTGATTAATGATACCAACTTAGTCAAGCACTTTATATATAATATAGATATATATTTTTACAACTAAATTGATGTTCAACTAATTCGTGACACCAACTCATATTAGAGTATGCCCTAAGATCAATTGGATTGGTTATGAGATACATGTCATATTAAACATTATTATTATTATTATTAATTAAGGTATTCTTTATATATAAGTTTGTATACAAATTTAATATTACTTAATTCTTAGACAAGACAAAGTCTATAGAATAAATATGCTTTGCAAGTGAATTATAATAAGTTGTAATTATGAGATCATTATTTCATCAAAGCATTAATATTCCTAAATTGTTCATAATCAATACTTTATCAAAAAATGGATATTGATAGAAGCTGTTGAAACTGACACATGGTTATGCTCTTACTTATGAAGCAGACAAACAATCTCATATGTTGAAATTTGGATAAACTTGAGTAAACATGTAGGTACCTTGTTACAAGAGCAAGTTCACTAAACATGACCTAATAGATAATGCCATTTGATAAATCACATAGTATCTATGGCAATATTCTCATGTGATTGTTGTATAAGTGTCCATTTGACTTGAAATTACTAATGATCTTAAATGATAAATGTTATACTTTGATTTTACTTTAATTATGACCCTAACCGTGGATGTTCCAGTCGGTATTATTGGGTATAACATAAGACATATGAAGATGTATGAGTAATCAATATAAGATTCATCACCTTAAATGATTGAGAGAATATCTCATTAGTTTTAATAAGAATTAACTCAATAAATTTTTGGCCGAAGTGAAATAAGGTTTTGGAATAGTTCTAAAATTCATTTAAAGAGCTATTGTCTTAATTCGAGACTTAATGTGGTTAAACAATTTAAGCAGACACTAATTTATGCTCCAAGTTAAATCGAGATATTAAGTGATGAAATGATAAGAATTATATTGAGAAACTAAGTACGGATAGATTGGTCAAATCTCATTGACTTCTTAACAATTGAGGGTCATGACTCATTGTTAGATGACAAACATGATTTATAAATATAAAATTGATTAATTAAAAAATTAATGATGAACTCAAAAAATTTGATTCATCTAATCCAAATTAAATAAATAAAAAATCCTAAGGCTTCTTTTTAATTTTGATGAAGCTTCTTTCCTTTGTGTTCGTGTCGAATTAACATCACTTGGACAACTGTAAGATTACAACACAAAGTTTGGTGATTCTCTTCGTTTGCAGCACACAACTACCCAAGGTTTGCAAATTTCTGATTGGTTGTTTGCTTTCTTAATTGTGTATTTATTTATCAACTTGATTTTAGGGTTTTGGAGGTTTTTTTTTATCAGAATATAGCTATTTTTTTATTTACCGAAATATCATTGTTTTGATATTAATTGTCAAAATTCGCTCGTTTTAAAATCAACGGGGAAATCGCCATCCCCATGACGATTTCCCAGCGTGAATTTGAAAAAAAAAATTCAAAAAACACCAAGGGAATTTGCCATGGGGGTGGCGATTCGGCAAAATTATCAAAATATTGTAAATTTTTTTTTATCAAATTACCAATAATACAAAATTAAGTATCGAAATACGCTAAAAAAATGCCATGTGAAGTCGCCATATGATACAACGACTTCTCTTCTAATTTAAAAAAAAAAATTATTTCTTATAGATTAGAAGTTGCTATATCATATGGCGACTTCTGACCTATTTTTTGTAAAAAAAAAATTAAAACCTTAGTTCGGAAGTTGCTATATGATATGGCGACTTCCGAACTGAATTTGTTTAAAATTTTAAGTTTTAAACGTTGTAACGGTAAAAAAAAAAAAAATTAAATTTAAAATTAAATTTAACCGTTGTAAACAACGGATAAAAATAATAATAATTTGGCAACGGTCAATTGACCGTTGCCCACCCCCACCCCCACCTATAAATACCCCTTTCCCTTCATATTTTTTCATACAAAATTTCATTTACTACTCTCTCTCTCTAAAATTTTCATTTACTACTCTCTCTTTCTCTGAAATTTTCTCTTAGTGTATGAATTCAAATGACTTCATCGTTATTGAGGTTGTAAGATAAGCACATATCCACAGTTATATATCAAGAGGTTAGTAATTTTTTTTTAATTTTTTTAATTTTTTTTAATTTATCATTATTAATTTTTTATTAATTTTGTTATTATTTTTTATAAAATTATAAAATTATTATTTATAATAATAATTTTATAATTAATTATATTTCAAAGAGATTGCATTATTCATTTTTTGATTTTATAATTATTTTATTTAATTAATTATAAACAGGACCCTGTTCGCGTCTTACAATCGAGGAAAACTATTTTCGAAGATCCACATCCATCTATTATCGACCACTTAAAGAGTGCCGGATTTTATTATGCAAGTCGAATTCGACAATGTATGCTTCTATTGGACTTAATTAGCGCGTTGGTTGAACGATGGAGACCCGAGAAGCACACTTTTCATTTGCCGTGTGGTGAATGCACAATCACTTTAGAAGATTTTGCGCTCCAACTTGGACTACTAGTGGATGGCATGCCAGTTACAGGCGCAAGTCTTCTAGATTGGAATGAATAGTGCCAAAACTTATTGGGCGTTGTACCTCCAGAAGAGTGTCTGAAGGGCTCAATGGTGACAAAAACGTGGTTACAGTCATTGCAAAATCTCTCCGAACTCGCAAGCGAAGAAGAGGTAAAATATGCTGCTAGAGCGTATATTTTATGTTTAATTGGTGTAGACACCTAATTTTGTCCGAACCACTAAACAGGTATGTTTTCTTCCTAAATTGATGTTTCCGAATTTAAAAAGACTTTTTTCATCTTGCAGGTGGTACTCCAAGACTTATTTTAAGAGGGTGAATATAAAAAGTCAAACTCGGAAAAAGTCAACCACGAAAAAGTTAACCCCGAAAAAAGTCAACCCCAAAAAAGTCAACTACTGGAAAAGTCAACCCACTTTCAAAATCAATATTTTAAGTTCAATTGAAAAATGGCGAAAGAATTTTGATAATCCGAGATCTACATTGAAAGATATGGAGTTCGGAAGTTGGGATTTGGAGATTCAGTAGAAAGGAAACCCTAATCCGAGAAATTTGGGGAAAAGTGCTTAAACGATGAAATTGATCGAAATTGAAGGTTCCAAATGAAAGATAAGCACTGACTACGGGTAATGGAGAAGTCACTTGCAAGAAAAATCGAAAGAAAAGTCAATCCGGGAGAAAACCGAGAATTAGGGTTTTTAGTGGATTTCGGTGAAATCGGGAAGAATCACAAAAATGGCCCGACTTGGTAAGACCAAAGCCCCCAATGGATGAAGAATGATTAAAAAGGATAGACCAAGGCTCGGCTTGAAGAAAATCTGAAAATCAGACTTGTTTTGAGCAAAACCGGGTTTCGGAGGCAAAAGGGCAAAATTGGAAAATTAGGGAAAAATAGAATATGGACTCCGAAAATTCTGAAAATTTGTAAATCTCATTCTTAAATCATTTGAAAGAGATTGGTAAAATAAAATCTTGATTCGGAGTTTGTTTGCAAAATGGCCAAATCCCGGGCTTCTCATGTAGTAATTCAAAAAGGAAAATCTCGGAAAAATAGCAAATGAGCTCCAAATATTTTGAAAATTTGAAAATACCATTTTTAAATTATTTTAAAGATATTGGCGAAATAAAATCTTGATTCGGAGTTCGTTTGCAAAATGGCCAAATCCCGGGCCTCCTATGCAATAATTCAAGAAGATAAATCCCGGAAAAATAGCAAATGAGCTCCAAAAATTCTGAAATTTTGAAAATATCATTTTTAAATTATTTGGAAGAGATTGGACAAATAAAATCTTGATTCGGAGTTCGTTTGCAAAATGGCCAAATCCTGGGCCTCCTATGTAGTAATTCAAGCCGATAAATCCCGAACAAATACCAAATGAGCTCCAAAAATTATGAAAACTTCCAGATCACACTTTTTAATTATTTTGAAGAGATTGGTGAATAAAAATCTTGATTTGGAGCTCGTTTAAAAAATGGTAAAATGTAGGGGCATAAAAGGGCATTTTTGGAAGAAAAAATCCAAATAAATAGCAAACGGACTCGGATAATTTTGAAAACTTCCAGAACTCAATTTTTTATTATGTTGGAAGTATTAAAAAAGAAAAATTGAATTTGGAGTCCGTTTGATGTTTATTTGCTTCCGGGGGGCAAAACAGTCATTTCACCCAACCAACCGAAAAGGGCCTCTTTGGGCCTTTCAAAAAATCAGAGTTGGACTGGAAAAGAGAAGTTCTGGCCTGCACAAGCCCAAAGGAAGGAGGAAGCTTCTGATTTTTCAATCAAATGGCTAAAAATCAAGAGTTAGTTAGAGATTCTCTTTGATCATGCCATGGTGATTAAGCCACATAGGCCAAGAGAGATGTCAACATTATTCTTTAACAGCTGTAATTTGAGAGGGCTGATATGCTAATCTAAATGTGGTAATTTCATGATTTTTTCACCTTGAATTATTAGCCATTTGATGGAAAATTGGTTACAAAAAAATGACAACATCTTGGAGCATAATAAGTCCCATTCGGCCAGCTCTTGGGGGGGTTAGAAAATTCATTTTTCATCTTCATTTTGCTGATTTCTTTTAGTTTTTACTTAGTTTTTCTCTTCTTGGTTGAAAGCAAAAAAGAAAAGTTTAGAAAAGAAAGGAAAGTTTGAAGAGATAAAACTTGAAATATAGCTTCTTGAGGTTGCTCTTGAGCACCAACTCTTGCACTTTCTTGATTTTCCATTCTTGTTTTTGCTATTTTGATTTCTATTTGGTGAGTTTCCATTTTAAATAAATGATTTTTATTGTTCTTTTCAAGTTCTTCCTTCATCTCCTTCTTGAATATATTTTTTTTACATATTTTTACAATAAACTCACCATGGCCAAATGGCCTACATTATTTATTTAAGTTGTTGTTTTGGGTTTATTTTACCATATTGTTTATGTTATTTTCTTTGATTTTGATGTTTTAAATGTTATGTTACTTCATATTCTTGAGTTATATTTTAATTTGGTTGCTTTGTTTGTTGCCATTTATGTTTTAAATATCATGTTTTTGTATTTTTAATTTTCTGTTTTCATGTTGTTTAAATTTGAGCATGTTTTAGATTTAGTATATCAAGTGTTTGTGAAAATGCTTGTGTGGTCTTTGCATGATTTGAGTTTTATATCTTAGTTGAGCATGTTTTAGATTTAGTATATTAAGTGTTTGTGAAAATGCTTGTGTGGTTTTTGCATGATTTAAGTGTTATATTTTAGTTGAGCATGTTAGTATACCAAGTGTTTGTGAAAATGCCATGGTTGTTGGAGCTTGAGGCCATTTGGCTACTCCATGTGTTTTACATTGTGTGTTGCATTTTTTGCCATGTTAGTTGGTAGGTTTTTGCGTTTACATGTCATTTGATTTAGTTTTGCATGCTAGTATACCAAGTGTTTGTGAAAATGCCATGTTTGCTAGTTACATTATGCTATTCGGCCCTCTTGGAATTTTTGCATTTTTTTGTGCATTCTTGCCATGTTAGTTGATAGGTTAGCATTTGCATGATATTTGGTTGAGTTTTTTGTTTAAGCATGCTTTGTGTTTGTGAAAATGCCATACATATTTTAGTTATTAAGTTAGGTTTATTTGCTATGCATGTTCATGCATTTTAGGTCTAGGTTGCATTAAATGCCATGCAAGTTCATTTAGGTCTAGGTTACTTTATGAATGCCATGCATTTTTTCATGACATTTAGGTTTAAATCCATGCATTTCATGCATTATGTTTGTTGTATTGTTTCATGCATTTCATGTTCATGCCACTTGAATAATGACTTGAGCCAATTAATGGTTCAAAGTCATGCTCTCTTGAGCACACTTGTGAAAAATTAAGTTTGTCAAATTGATTATTCTACCTTTGTGATTTTTTTTTACTTAGCCAATTTTTATCTAACTTTCAAAAGTCCTAGATACTGTTTGTAAGTCATTTTAGGAGTTTCAAATATTTTTACTTTGATTTTTAAATGATTTTATCAAAGGCAAAAATGTGTTTTGGCAAAGCAGTTTTTTTTCACCCAAAACTCGTACATCTCTGATTTTTCTGGGAATTCATATTTGATCAGAAAATTAAGTCGATTTTTTCCCGTGTATTTTTACATGTCATGAGTCTCAAGTATTTTTTTCAGAATTTTTTGAATTTTTAAAAATAGGATAAAAAATCGTGGCTTAAAACTGGACAGTGGAGTCAGAATTGAATTTAAAGAAAAATCATTTTTCTGTTTTGGTTAAGTTACTTAGAGTGGGCTGATTAGGAGGGTTAGCTACTGACTTAGGGTAGTTTCTAAGCCTTTTTAAACTCTAAAAATGGTTTTTCAAGTCTCGGGTTAAGGGTAGTCAAGTCCGAATTTTTAAACTTAGGAAATTAGAGCCATTTAAAAAAAAGATTTAGCCCAGTTTTTATTTTTAATTCAAGCTTTTCAAAATTGTTTTCAAACAATCACAAAGTATTTTGGTTTTAGAATATTTAATTTGACATATTTTCCTAAGGTAGCCGGATATCTTTTTAGATATACGGATTTCCTTAATTAAAGGAAAAAAATACATTTCATGCATTGCATTTTTTCATATTCATGCATTTTATATAATATGAGATTCTTGCTATAATAATTTCTATGATATTGTTATTATTTTGATTTATATTTTTTGATGTTATATTGTTTATTATATGATTTGGAATATTTCATGATATCCTATGCTTTTTATTTAGTTATTTTTTTGTCATATTATTTAGCATATACTATGTTCATGCATTATTATTTTCATTTTTATTTTCATGCATATTATATGATAGCATTATTTCATATTCCATCTCATTTAATTTATATGCCATATCATTCATGTTTGCCATGTCATTTAAATTATTTCATTTCATATAGAATATGTTATGTTACTTAGGTTATTTTATTTCATTTAGAAAATATCATGTTACTTAGGTTATTTCATTTCATATAGAATATATCATGTTACTTAGGTTATTTTATTTCATTTAGAATATATCATATGACTTAGGATATTGCATCTCATATAGAATATACTATGTTACCTAGGTCATTTCATTTTATTTATAATATGTCATATAATTTAGGATATTTCATTTCATTTAAAATATGCTAAGGCATTTACATTATATCATATCATTTAGGAAGCATTATATTATTTAGATTTTGCTATGTCATTTTATTTATGTCATGCATATACATATTCATATCTTTTAAAATGTTTTCAAAAGGATAATGATTTTTTTTTCAATAAAAAATAAAGATATTCCCGAGTTAAAATAATTTATTAGTTCTCTACCGGGTTTGCTGGAGGGAATATCATCAATTATCATTAATAAAGGAATATCTTTCTTTCAAAAAAAGAGAATGATTCGGAAAGTTTTCCAAAACTAATAAAAATTTCTATATTTTGCCACGTTTGTTGGGGAATATAGGAAAATTTTGAATTTATAAATTCCGAATCATTTCCAACTAAAAATAGAATTATTTTTCTTTAAATTGGGAATTAACTTGAAATACTAAATTTATAACCAACTTTACACCGAGATTTGAGATAACACACGATTAATAAGGTACCGTTTTATACGGGCATTGTGGGGGTGCTAATCCTTCCCCACACGTAACCAACTCCGAACCCGCTTCTTTGATTTCTCTGGTTTAAAACGCAGACTTGAAATTGGTTTTTAAAATGTTTTAATTAATTTTTAAAATATTTTATAAAATCGGTTTTAATAGGTGGCCGATCACACCTAGCTAAAAAAGATTGGTGGCGACTCCATGTCTTTTTTTAAGGTCATTTTCAAAACCTTCATTTTTCTAGAGGAATTAAGTCGACTTTTCCTCGGTTTTTTTAATGTCACGCTTAACGAATAATAAAGTCTTGCGATGAGACCTCGTTATTTTTTAGGTTGCGACAGCTTGACGACTCCGCTGGGGACAATTAGAGAGTCAGACCTAGAATTAGTCGTGTGTTATCAAAGTCTCGGTTTTGTTGGTTTAATTGGTATTTAATTTTAATTCCCACATTTTTTTTAATAAGGAGAATTTTGAAAATAATAAAATGTTTTTAAATATGTTCATTCTCATGTGCATGCATTTTATTATTGTTCTCTAGTTATTCAAGGTTGTATATTATAATTGCTTGTTGGTTAATGCGTTACATGAATGTTTTTTTTTTTTTATAAATAGTTGGGGCATTTAGAATAAGGGGTGTAGAATAGGTGGTGAAAGGTTTGTTGTTCCTACACACACACTACACGCGCATTTGCATATCATGAATCCTATACCCGGGTTCTGTCCTTTTAGATGGGAGCAAAGTAACTAAGCCTTCGTGATTAACAATCCGCATGGGCTAGGGAAATAGACTCTAACGAATTGAACCCGCTTTTATCGGGGTGCCTTACTAGCCTTCACCGGCGATAGTGAGGAGCAATTCGGGGCCTTTAGATCCGATTCACCCTCATATAGTGAACCTAGGCGAAGCCATGCCGGATTTCCGTTAGATATACAAAAAATAGGAACACATGGAGGGACATTTCTAAACCTTTTGTTACCTATTTTACACTCTGAAGAAGTTTTGTAGATCGGGCAATGATGTACGTACATCGCCCGTAATAAATGTGATACTCCGCCTCGAAGGCATCGTGATGCCTAAATAAGCAGATATTGTTGGGGCAAATATTCATTAACTATTTGAAATAAAATATAAAAATCCTTTTTCAAGCATTTTTGCATTTTGCACATTTCATACATGTGTGAATAGAGCATGTACATTTTTGGTTGTATTATTGATCTCATTCTTTGCAATAAACAGTTGGTAATTTTATTTGATGGTTTCATAAAACCGGTAGTGTTGCTTGACCATTTGGACATTGTACCATAGTAAGATCCACTACCCCGGAATTCTTTTGAAAATAATATGATTGGTTTTTCATTAAAAAAAACATGTTTCAAAAAATCATGAATTTGGAGGCAAATCTTGCATAATGAGATTTTTGAATAATCAAGATTTAGGTCCCATCAATTTCATGTAATCATTGATTTCTTTGTATATACCTTGGTGTTAATTCATTTATTCTTTATTTGTATCATTTTGACATCGTGTTACAGTCCTAACATGCATGGTTATTCATTGTAGAATACATTTGTGATTACATGGTCATTCTTTGTACCTACCTTTGTATTAATTCGTTTATTCTTAGCATGTATCATTTTGACATCATAGCATGCATGGTCATTCATTGTAGAATACATACATGGTCATTATTTGTATATACCCATACATCAATTTATTCATTTTTTAAATCCATCATGTTGGCATTAGATTGCATCCATAGCATACATAGTCACCATAATTTCTCTGTATATGTTCATGCATTAATCATCAGTATATTCATGCACATAGGAATAGAGTATGTAAATTCATAATTGTATTCTTAATCTCATGACATTTTCATTTGCATGAAAGGGGTTCAAGATATGAGGAATGAATCGGAGGAATGATTGGGTGCTTTGGAACGCAATCAAGAGGAATGTGGACATGAAATCCGAGAGGTGAAAGAACAGCTGGCCAAATTGCTGAAAATGGTTGAGGATATGGGTAAAAGTAAAGAGGAACTTTCTCAGGGCTCTGCATCGCCTTCGGATCAACCAAAAACATTAGGTCCCGAACATACAATCATTGCTGGATCCTGCACTTGTCAATGCCACAAAGGTTGCAATCCTGATGAAATTATGGACAAAATCGTGAAAATTATTAAACCTGAGAGCCTGATACCAAAGATAGAAACCTTGGATCCTGTACCATACCTGCAAACTGTTCTAGGTCCAAACCAGTATCCCCACCCTACTATGGTCCAATCGTCCGTTGGGATGACCACTACGGGATTCCTGAATCCCACTCCATCACCAACAACTGCTAGTTCATACTATTTCCCTCATCAATCACCTTATCCAGTATCTGGGATAGGAACCTCGAGCTATGTACAACCTCCAAAGGCCCCGTGTCCAAATCCATACCTTTACCATGCTGTTCCGCCACATCTCCATGTAAACACTCCGGTTCGGACCTTAGTGCCACCACCAAGTGCCCCAACTCCTAGGTTCAGTGTGACTAAGAAATGACAAAGGCCTTTTGATCCCTTTCCAATTAGCTACCGAGAGCTTCTCCCTATACTGATCCAAAATCACATGGTTGCCTGTATCCCATTGAAACCCCTGTTACCACCTTATCCAAATGGGTATAATCCAAATGCAAGATGTGATTATCACTGTGGAATTGTTGGCCATAACATTGAAGACTGTATAGCATTCAAAAATAAAGTGCAAACTCTTATAAATGCCAAGTGGTTGGATCCAACGACACTGATTGATAAAGGACTCGGAAAGCGCCATTAGGATTGAGAGATTTACAGTATTAAGGTGGAAAGACTTCGGTCTTATATGATGTAATAGGATTTCACTTTTTCAGTAGCCGGCTCTTATAGCCTTAGGATGCTAGAAAGAATAAAGTGCTTGTAAAGACAGTTTTAACCACTGTTCAAATTTTGTAAAACATGGTTTATACCATTGTGAACGTTGATATGAGAATGAATTGATTATGTTTCAAATTTATGAGAGGTTGATGATTAAGTTCCTCCGATTCTTATTTCCTCCGTGATATCTTCCCCTTTTGCATTTTCCATCCGATCAATTAGTGGTCATACCATACATTCATACATGTATCACGTTAGCATCAGGTTGCATTTATGCATTCATAATCAACATGATTTTTCTGTATATATCCATGCATTTATTTGCTTACTACATACATCATGATTAGCATTAGGTCGCATTCATGACACACATGGTTAGCATGATTTTCTTTGTATATACTCTGTATCAATCATTCATTGTTTGCATGTATCATAGTTGACACCGTGTTGCATTCATAGGATATATGATCATTCATTGGGAAATACGCTAAAATGTACATGATTATTCATTGCATATATCCATGCGTTGATTTGTTTATTCTTTACTTGCAACATGTTGGCATCGTGATTGCATTTATTACATACATGGTTTACATGTTTCCACTATTTATGTCCATACATCATTCCTTTTATTCTTCACATGCATCAAATGAAAATCATGGCTCATTCATCATGACATACATTTAGGGGAAATAAAACAGAAGTTGGTTGGCTTTAGGAGTCTTTGAAAGAATTTCCATTTCAAATCAGAAGAAGTACTGAGTACCCTTTTAATACAGGCTAGTGCTATGAAGGATGAACAAGTTGCCCGAATGGAAAAAATGGAAAGGGAACAAAAAGAATTGTGAGAACAGCTAGCAAAGTCTCAAGCAGAATCTAAGGATCAGATGACTAAATTGATGGAGCTAATGTCTGCCGTAATCAAGGGAAAAGGATACACCGAAAACTTTGTCGCCAGGAAAGGGTTAGAGGCACAAAAGGATCAGAATGAGGTCGTAATGATTGATGCCCAGAACACAGTTAACCCCGTCAATGTTCTAAACTCAGATGATCCAGCTGAACAGGCAAAGTTGAAAATGGTTGCAGTAAATGAGATTGAGTTGGCAGATTCTCAAGGGAAATATCAGTTGTTAGATGAAAGGCTCCGGGTAGTAGAAAGTACAGATGTATTTGGGAGTTTAGATGCGAAAGAACGATGTTTGGTCCTCGATTTAGTCATTCTCCTAAGTTCAAGATCCCTGACTTTGTGAAATATGACGGGATGACCGATCCGTCAGCCCACATCACTATTTTCTGCCGGAAGATGGCAAGTCATATAGATAATGATAAGCTTTTGATTCACTGCTTTCAGGATAGCCTCAGTGGGTCCGCAATTAGGTGGTATAGTCAGTTGAGCAAGGATCAAATTCGCTCTTGGAATGACCTGGCTAGGATTTTTCTAAACCAGTACAAGCATATGACCGACATGGCGCCTGACCGTCTCACCTTGCAAAATATGAAGAAAAGAGCTACTGAGAGCTTCAAAGAATATGCGCAACGGTGGATGAGCCTGGCCGTCCAAGTACAAGCCCTTAACTCAGAAGGAAACCACTGTCTTTTTTGTGAATACACTACAGGCCCTATACTACGATAGACTTGTCGGCAACACCACGAAGAATTTTTCGGACATGGTAATTTCAGGGGAGATGATTGAGAATGCTATCAAGGATGGGAAAATTGGAGGAGAAAGAACATCCAATACCAAGAAAAAAGGGGCATCTGAAAAGAAAAAGGAAGATACCCAAGTCGTGGAAGACTTTGCCCCACCTCTCTAATTCTCCTCGTGTCAGCCATTTTACTCTACCCTGAACAATGTCTCTCAAGGTTTTTATCCCTACCAACCAATGACTGCAACTACACCAGAATTTACATCTGTCTATCAATTGAAAACCCTTGGGAATAATCGAAGGGGGCATAAAAAGCGAAAAAGAAATCAGGATGATCCGATTCCTGTGACATACAGTGAGCTATTACCTCAACTCATCTAGAATCACCTTGTAACACCCATGCAATTAGAGCCTTTGAAGCCCCCTTATCCGAGCTGGTATGATACTAATGAGTGTTGTGGGTATCATTCTGGCAATCAAGGTCACTCAACAGAGAACTGCCCCACTTTGAAGTACAAGGTCAGGGATCTCATCAAGGCTGGTTCGATAAGTTTTGAAGATGGGGAAGCCAAGTGTCATAAGAAACATTGTGCATGATCATATTAGGTTTTTGACGCATGTAGTTCTATACACTGTGATGATGAAAGCACTTGTCTCATGTTAACATCTACATGAATTAAATGAATTTTGAATTTTAAATGCTTTGTGTTTGTTGTGTTTTAACAATAATTTGAATTTGCAAAAACAAGCATTAAGGAATTTTTAATAATGGATAGTCTCAAGAAGATTGATGATCAGTGTTACAAATGACCTAATACCTTCTCCCATCTCTTTAGGTTTTCCTAAGCCTAAATCTCTTAAACCAAGAACACTTGAAAGACCTAATGCTTCAAGGAATATGAATGATTTGACTTCATAAAACCATTGTCATCACAGAATAAGAAAAGACGTAGATCTTAGTCTAGGCTATGAACAAAGGAACGAACTTTTTGAAAATTTTCAAATTCCTTGAAATTCAAACAAATGAAACATTCTTTCAAGAATCTAGATTTTGGTAATTTGGTGTATGTCAAGATTGTGCTAAAACCATTCATGACCTTTTCCAATGACCATAAAACTTCAATTACCCAAACATCACTTCATGATTAACACCCTGGGGCACAATGATTAAACTAGATTATCCCATATCCTAGAGAAAACCTGTTTTTGGGTCATATTTTCCTTGTCTCTTCAAAGAACTCAGATTGGAAACTCAGACTTTTCAGTACAGACCTAGACTTGCTATGTTCCTCGTTGATACAAATTCTCATTAGTTAATCAAATTGGGGCATCATATGTGGAAATGATGGATACATGGTGAATAAGGATGGACTAAACGCATGAATCATTAGGGCATGCGATGAAAAAAATGAAAAATGAAAAAATTTGTGATATCATGCATATGAGAATTCGGAGATTCCAAAGTGCAAAATGAAATTCTGAATATCTATTTCCCCTGGGGGTTGCTTTTCAAAGTGAATATTCGTGCTTGACATGAGGAATGACCATCTTTCATATCCCTTTCGCACAAAAAGAAATTATCCATAGTCACCCCTTTTGAGCCAAAAGAATTCTTTCTTCTTTGAACCCTGATCAAGGATCACCCTCTACTCTGGGGGGGCAAATGCGAGGAAAGATCTTTTTAAAGATCATTGAGAAATAAGTCCTAACTCAAAGACAGATACAAAGCAAATAGAACATCGAATAAATACGGGCGCACTCTGTCAAAGAAAAAAGAAGAGGAAAAGATGGCGAAATGAAAGCGAAGAAAAACACACAAAAAAAGGTGTGTGAAAGACATGGCAAATTGAAAGCCAAAATCAAGGAAAAAAAGGAGAAAAGTAAAAAGGAAAGAAATATCCAAGAAGGGACAAATGCTTCAAAGAGAATCCTCTTCAAGAAATGATCCTTGATCTGATTACCTTCAAACACATATTTTGGGCCTATTTATCCTTTCTTTCTGAACCCTAAGCCATGGCCTACATTACGTGCTTTAAAAGTCCATTTTGATCAAGCATGAATATTTAATTTGAAAGGGTTTTCCTCAGATTTTATCCCATCTCATCAAATTCTCATTTCACTAAGGAAGAATTTAGAATTCCCAAATGCATGGTAAAACAATGAAAAAAGAAAATTGGAGAGAAAAGGGACTCTAGGGCGAAAACCCAAAAACGAGCGGTCTAGAATAAAATGGGAATTTTCGATGCCATCGATGATAGTGCCGATACCACAAAAGAAAAGATCTTATTAAAGGAGTGGTTATTGAGGAACATCTAGGAATTCTTGAACCCCCAAATTGCCAACTCTCATTCAGAGGATTGTCTTCAAAAACTGAAACTTTTTCTCCAAGATTAAACTTTTCGGTTGTCAAAATGCCTTGATATGGAAACTAAAAGAATGTTGAATTTGTTTGGTTCTCAATGAATTCATGATTTATAAAACCTATTCCATTTGTGAGCCTAGAAGGGATATACATTTTTGTCATGAAGTTTTCCTGGAAAAGCCAGAATCTTTTTATACCAAACCTTGCCAATCCCAGTTGAAAAAACTCAGATTGATACTTAGAGAAATTTCTAACAATGATCATCAATCTTCAAAAGATTTATACATCACACATTGTGGGGTTAATATAAAATGCGAAAACAAATAAAAATGTCGCAACCTAAAAAATAAATAACGACGAGTCTCATCGCAAGACTTTATTATTCGTTAGGCGTGACATTAAAAAAAATCGAGGAAAAGTCGACTTAATTCCTCTAAAAAATGAAGGTTTTGAAATGACCTTAAAAAAGACATGGAGTCGCCACCAATCTTTTTTAGCTAGGTGTGATCGGCCACCTATTAAAATCGGTTTTATAAAATATTTTAAAAATTAATTAAAACATTTTAAAAACCAATTTCAAGTCTGCGTTTTAAACCAGAGAAATCAAAGAAGCGGGTTCGGGAGTCGGTTACGTGTGGGGAAGGATTAGCACCCCCACAATGCCCGTATAAATCGGTACCTTATTAATCGTGTGTTATCTCAAGTCTCGGTGAAAAGTTGGTTTTAAATTTAGCATTTCAAGTTAATTCCCAATTTAAAGAAAAATAATTTCATTTTTTTTTATTGAAAATGATCCGGAATTCATAAATTCAAAATTTTCCTATATTCCCCAACAAACGTGGCAAAATATAGAAATTTTTATTAGTCTTGGAAAACTTTCCGAATCATTCTCTTTTTTGAAAGAAAGATATTCCTTTATTAATGATAATTGATGATATTCCCTCCAGCAAACCCGGTAGAGAACTCATGAATTATTTTAACTCGGGAATATCTTTATATTTTTTTATTGAAAACCATTATCTTTTTTTGAAAATATTTAAAAGAAATGAATATGTATATGCATGACATAAATAAAATGACATAGTACAGTCTAAATAATATAATGCAACCTAAATGACATGACAAATATGAATGGTATGGCATATAATTTAAATGACATGGAATAAAATAATGCTATCATATAATATGCATGAAAATAAAAATGCAATGCATGAAATGTATTTTTTCCTTTAATTAAGGAAATC
The DNA here is from genome assembly GCA_030761205.1 of Fremontodendron californicum. Classification (NCBI taxonomy): domain Eukaryota; kingdom Viridiplantae; phylum Streptophyta; class Magnoliopsida; order Malvales; family Malvaceae; genus Fremontodendron; species Fremontodendron californicum. The sequence continues at coordinate 6,423,463 of JAULJL010000010.1, forward strand.
CGTATATCTAAAAAGATATCCGGCTACCTTAGGAAAATATGTCAAATTAAATATTCTAAAACCAAAATACTTTGTGATTGTTTGAAAAGAATTTTGAAAAGCTTGAATTATCAATAAAAAGTGGGCTAAAAATTTTTAAATGGCTCTAATTTCCTAAGTTTAAAAAATCCGGACTTGACTACCCTTAACCCGGGACTTGAAAAACCATTTTTAGAGTTTAAAAAGGCTTAGAAATTACCCTAAGTCAGTAGCTAATCCTCCTAATCAGCCCACTCTAAGTAAATTAACCAAATCAGAAAAATGGTTTTTCTTTAAATTCAATTCTAACACCACTGTCCAGTTTTAATCCACGATTTTTTATCCTATTTTTAAAAATTCCAAAAATTCTAAAAAAAATACTAGAGACTCACAACATGTAAAACTACACGAAAAAAATCGGCTTAATTTTTTGATCAAAGATGAATTCCCAGAAAAACCAGAGATGTACGAGTTTTTGGGTGAAAAAAAACTGCTTTGCCAACATATTTTTTTTTTCTTTGATAAAATCATTTAAAAACCAAAATAAAAATATTTGAAACTCATAGAATGACTTGAAGACAGTAGCTAGGACTTTTTGAAAGTTAAATAAAAATTGGCTAAGTAAAAAAAAATCACAAAGGTAGAATAATCAATTTGACAAACTTAATTTTCCACAAGTGTGCTCAAGAGAGCATGACCTTGAACCATTAATTGGCTCAAGTCATTATTCAAGTGGCATGAACATGAAATGCATGAAACAATGCAGCAAACATAATGCATGAAATGCATGGATCTAAACCTAAATGTAAGGAAAATGCATGACACAAATAATATGGCCTAGACCTAACATGAACTTGCATGACATTTAATGTAACCTAGACCTAAGACATGCATGTCATTTTCACAAACACAAGGCATGCTTAATTCAAAAATCCAACCAAATATCATGCAAATGCAAAAACCTAACAACTAGCATGACAAAAATACAACACACAATGCAAAACACACGGAGTAGCTAAATGGCCCCAAGCTCCAACAAGCATGGCATTTTCACAAACACTTGGTATGCTAGCATGAAAAACTAAGTCATAACACAAAAATCACACAAGCATTTTCACAAACACCTAATATACCAAATCTAAAACATGCTCACTAAGATATAAAACAAGAATCATGCAAAGAATCACACAAGCATTTTCACAAACACTTAATATGCTAACTCTAAAACATGCTCAAATTTAAACAACATGAAAACAGAAAATAAAAAATAAAAAAACATGATATCTAAGACATAAATGGCAACAAACAAAGCAACCAAATTAAATATAACATAAGAACATGAAATAACATAATATTTAAAACATCAAAAATAAAGAAAATAGCATAAACAACATGGTAAAATGAATCAAAAACAACAACTTAAAATAAATAATGTAGGCCATTTGGCCATGGTGAGTTTATTGTAAAAACAAAATGTAAGAAAAATATACTTAAGAAAGGAAATGAAGGAAGAACAAGAAACATTATTTTAAAATGAAAACTCACCAAGTAGCTTTTGAACGGATTAAGCTACAAACCCTCAGAGTAGCTTTTGAACGGATTAAGCTATAAACTCTCTCAACAAAAACACTATGACTCACCACCCGGATAATCCTAATACAAGTGTATAGACTATCTCACAAGGGGTAGTGGGTGATCTCAACCAAAGGCCAAGACTCCTTATTTATAAGGTGAGCACCTCCTTGGCTTGACATTACAAAGGGATGTGGGATTGGGACTTAGGCTCAAAAATGAAAATCTCTAACTTAACTCTTGATTTTTAATCACTTGATTGAAAAAATCCTAATCTTCCTCCTTCCTTTGGGCTTGGGCAGGCCGGCACTTCTCTTTTCCAGCCCAGCTCTGATTTTTGAAAGGCCCAAAGAAGCCCTTTTCGGTTGCTTGGGTGAAATGACCATTTTGCCCCCCGGATGCAAGTAAATATCAAACGGACTCCAAATTCAATTTTTATTTTTTTAATACTTCCAAAATAATAAAATATTGAGTTCTGGAAGTTTTCAAAATTATCCGAGTCCGTTTGCTATTTATTTGGATTTTTTCTTCCCAAAATGTCCTTTTATGCCCCTACTTTTTACCATTTTTTAAACGAGCTCCAAATCAAGATTTTTCTTCACCAATCTCTTCAAAATAATTAAAAACTGTGATCTGGAAGTTTTCATAATTTTTGGAGCTCATTTGGTATTTTTTCGGGATTTATCGGCTTGAATTACTGCATAGGAGGCCCGGGATTTGGCCATTTTGTAAACGAACTCGGAATCAAGATTTTCTTTCGCCAATATCTTCCAAATAATTTAAAAATGAGATTTGCCAAATTTCAGAATTTTTGGAGTCCATTTGCTATTTTTCCGGGATTTATCTTTTTGAATTACTACATAAGAAGCCCGGGATTTGGCCATTTTGCAAACGAACTCGGAATCAAGATTTTATTTCGGCAATCTCCTTCAAATGATTTAAGAATGATATTGACAAATTTTCCATAATTTTCGGAGTCCATTTGCTATTTTCCCAAATTTTTCCAATTTTGCCCTTTTACCTCCGAAACCCGGTTTTGCTCAAAACAAATCCGATTTTCAGATTTTCTTCAATCTGAGCCTTGGGCCATCCTTTTTAACCATTCTTCATCCATTGGGGGCTTTGGTCTTACCAAGTCGGGCCATTTCTGTGATTCTTCCCGATTTCACCGAAATCCACTAGAAACCCTAATTCTCGGTTTTCTCCCGGATTGACTTTTCTTTCTGTTTTTCTTGCAAGTGACTTCTCCATTACCCGTAGTCAGTGCTTATCTTTCATTTGGAACCTTCAATTTCGACCAGTTTGATCGTTTAAGCACTTTTCCCCAAATTTCTCGGATTAGGGTTTCTTTTCTACTGAATCTCCAAATCCCAACTTCCGAAGTCCATATCTTTCAATGTAGACCTCAGATTATCAAAATTCTTTCTCCATTTTTCAATTGAACTTAAAATCTTGATTTTGAAAGTGGGTTGACTTTTTCAGTAGTTGACTTTCTAGGGTTGACTTTTTCGGGTTTGACTTTTTCGGGGTTGACCTTTTTTTTAAGTTTGACTTTTTGTGCTCGCCCTCTTAAACTAAGTCTCGGAGTACCACCTGCAGGATGAAAACAGTCTTTTTATACTCGAAAACATCAATATGGGAGGAAAACATACCTGTTTAGTGGTCCGGACAAAATTAGGTGTCTACAAAAGAGATTTTTTGAAATACCTATTTTGATGTTGACATGAGACAAGGATTTTTCTAAACTCAAAGGTGTAGAACTGCCAAGATAGGTCCTGACTTCCAGATATGAGAAGAAGAAATAGAACCCGGTTCAGATCTCTGTTGATGAAAGTTTGAAAACTGTTGGGGCAAAGAGAATAGCCAAAATGAATTGAAGATATACTCTGATTTGAAGAGGAAAAATGAATTTGAAAGGCTAAGCCAAAGTCTAGAAAAACAACCGGGGGCAAGCATTTGCATCACTAATGAGCACTCATCTCTTTATCGAGCTTTTGCATCTGCACAGTGTCGGCAAGCATTTGCATCATTCATGGGTATTTGCATTGGCATTATTCCATAAGCATCTGCATTTTACCTTTACATTCTTCATGGAATTCGCATTTGTGTCATCTCCAGCAATTGCATCATTTCTAGAATCATTGCATTTTCATTATTGTGTGGTAATTGCAGTTACATCATTCATAAACCAGTTGCATGAACAAAATTAGTAGGGGCATCCGCATCATGAAACATAGGCATAAATCCAGGCCATTTGCATTTGCACTAAGAAACATTCACATCAATCCAAGCATTTACATTTGCACCATGAAGCATGAGCACCTTGTTAACACACATGTGCATCTGCATCATTTATCAAAGCTTCTGGTGGGGATATCTATAGTTTTACAGTTTTAAAAGTGAACAAGTCTTCGGTGGTGATAGCTGAAGCCTCTGGTGGAGATATCCATGGTTTTATAATTTTGAAAAATGAGAAATCTTCTTCTGGAGGAGTTACCCAGAATTTTATAGTGAGCAAGCCTTTGGTGGTGATAGCCAAAGCTTCTAGTGGGGATATCCAGAATTTTATAATTTTAAAAGGGAACAAGTCTTCGGTGGTGATAGCTGAAGCCTCTGGTGAAGATATCCAGGGTTTTATAATTTTGAAAATGAGAAATCTTCTTCTGGAGGAGTTACCCAGAATTTTACAATGAGCAAGTCTTTGGTGGTGATAGCCAAAGCTTCTGGTGGGGATATCCAGAATTTTACAGTTTTAAAAGTGAACAAGTCTTCGGTGGTGATAGCTGAAGCCTCTGGTGGAGATATCCAGGGTTTTATAATTTTGAAAAATGAGAAATCTTCTTCTGGAGGAGTTACCCAGAATTTTACAATGAGCAAGTCTTTGGTGGTGATAGCCAAAGCTTCTGGTGGGGATATCCAGAATTTTACAGTTTTAAAAGCGAACAAGTCTTCGGTGGTGATAGCTGAAGCCTCTGGTGGAGATATCCAGGGTTTTATAATTTTGAAAAATGAGAAATCTTCTTTTTGAGGAGTTACCCAGAATTTTATTCAACATGTGCATCTACATCAAGAAGCATTTGCATCAATCTAAGTTAGTTGAATCGGCATTAAGAAAGTTTGCATCAAATCAAGTCATTTACATTTGCATCAAAGACATTTGCACCAATCTAAGTCATGTGCATCTACATCAAGAAGCGTTTGCATCAACTAAAGACATTTGCATTTGCATTATGAAGCATTTGCATCATCTCTTAAAGCTTTCAGGTATAATCGAACTCGTTTTTCTTCTCAAATGAGTCGAGCCCCGAGATCATCGTCGAGGTACTTTCTTTTATTATGAACAAGTCTTCGGTGGTGATAGCTGAAGCCTCTGGTGGAGATATCCAGAGTTTTAAAATCTTTTGAAAAGCCTTCGGTGGTGATAGCTGAAGCTTCTGGAGGAGATATCCAGAAATTTAAATATAGTTGAGAACAAGACAGGTTAAGGCCCCGAGACCATCGTCGAGGTCATTTCCTTTCTTGCAAATCGAATTCGTTTCCTTAAAACGAGTCGAGCCCCGAGATCATCGTCGAGGTACTTTTTTTTTATGAACAAGTCTTCGGTGGTGATAGCTGAAGCCTCTGGTGGAGATATCCAGAGTTTTAAAATCCTTTGAAAAGGTAGAAATTCTTCAGTGGTGATAGCCGAAGCTTCTGGAGGAGATACCCAGAATTTTAAACACAGCTGAGAACAAGACAGGTTAAAGCCCCGAGACCATCGTCGAGGTCATTTCCTTTCTTGCAAATCGAATTCGTTTCCTTAAGATGGGTCGAGCCTTGATTAGTCAGGGAATTCAATTTAAGGACAAAATCTTCAATTTACTGTTTAAAAAAAAAAAATTGAATTGAAAAATTTTTTAAAGGAGAAAAGAAAAAAGAAAAAAATAGAAAATGAAAAATGAAAAAAATGATAGAAGAATGAAAAAGAAAACCCCTTTCCCTTTCCTCTACATGTGATTTCACTGACCGTACAAAATTAGTGTCGGTTTATCTTTGCCTGATTCCTGATTCTCATCAATAGCCAAAGAGGGGCAGCTGTAGACACCTAATTTTGTCCGGACCACTAAACAGGTATGTTTTCTTCCTAAATTGATGTTTCCAAATTTAAAAAGACTTTTTTCATCTTGCAGGTGGTACTCCAAGGATTAGTTTAAGAGGGCGAGCATAAAAATTCAAACTCGAAAAAAGTCAACCCCGAAAAAAGTCAACCCCAAAAAAGTCAACTATTGGAAAAGTCAACCAACTTTCAAAATCAATATTTTAAGTTCAATTGAAAAATGGCGAAAGAATTTTGATAATCCGATATCTACATTGAAAGATATGGAGTTCGGAAGTTAGGATTTGGAGATTCACTAGAAAGGAAACCCTAATCCGAGAAATTTGGGGAAAAGTGCTTAAACGATCAAATTGGTCAAAATTGATGGTTCCAAATGAAAGATAAGCACTGACTACGGGTAATGGAGAAGTCACTTGCAAGAAAAACCGAAAGAAAAGTCAATCCGGGAGAAAACCGAGAATTAGGGTTTTTAGTGAATTTCGGTGAAATCGGGAAGAATCACAGAATTGGCCCAATTTGGTAAGACCAAAGCCCCCAATGGATGAAGAATGATTAAAAAGGATAGCCCAAGGCTCGTCTTGAAGAAAATCTGAAAATCGGACTTGTTTTGAGCAAAACCGGGTTTCGGAGGCAAAAAGGCAAAATTAGAAAATTAGGGAAAAATAGCAAATGGACTCCGAAAATTATGAAAATTTTTCAATCTCATTCTTAAATCATTTGAAAGAGATTGGTAAAATAAAATCTTGATTCGGAGTTCGTTTGCAAAATGGCCAAATCCTGGGCTTCTTATGTAGTAATTCAAAAAGGAAAATCTCGGAAAAATAGCAAATGAGCTCCAAATCTTTTGAAGTTTTGCAAATACCATTTTTAAATTATTTGGAAGAGATTGGCAAAATAAAATCTTGATTCGGAGTTCGTTTGCAAAATGGCCGAATCCCGGGCCTCCTATGCAATAATTGAAGAAGATAAATATCGGAAAATAGCAAATGAGCTCCAAAAATTCTAAAATTTGGAAAATCTCATTTTTAAATTATTTGGAAGATATTGGAAAAAGAAAATCTCGATTCGGAGTTCGTTTGCAAAATGGCCAAATCCTGGGCCTTCTATGTAGTAATTCAAGCCAATAAATCCCGAAAAAATACCAAATGAGCTCCAAAAATTATGAAAACTTCCAGATCACACTTTTTAATTATTTTTAAGAGATTGGTGAATAAAAATCTTGATTTGAGCTCGTTTAAAAAATGATAAAATGTAGGGGCATAAAAGGGCATTTTTGGAAGAAAAAATCCAAATAAATAGCAAACGGACTCGGATAATTTTGAAAACTTCCAGAACTCAATGTTTTATTATTTTGGAAGTATTAAAAAAATAAAAATTGAATTTGGAGTCCGTTTGATATTTATTTGCATCCGGGGGGCAAAACGGTCATTTCACCCAAGCAACCGAAAATGGCCTCTTTGGGTTTTTCAAAAAATCAGAGTTGGGCTGGAAAAGAGAAATTCTGGCCTGCCCAAGCCCAAAGGAAGGAGGAAGCTTCTGAGTTTTCAATCAAATGGCTAAAAATCAAGAGTTAGTTAGAGATTCTCTTATCAAGCCATGGTGATTAAGCCACATAGGCCAAGAGAGATGTCAACATTATTCTTTAACAGCTGTAATTTGAGAGAGCTGATATGCTAATCTAAAGGTGGTAATTTCATGATTTTTTCACCTTGAATTATTAGACATTTGATGGAAAATTGGTTACAGAAAAATGACAACATCTTGGAGCATAATAAGTCCCATTCGGCCAGCTCTTGGGGGGGTCTATAATTCATTTTTCATCTTCATTTTGCTGAGTTCTTTTAGTTTTTACTTAGTTTTTCTCTTCTTGGTTGAAAGCAAAAAAGAAAAGTTTAGAAAAGAAAAGAAAGTTTGAAGAGATAAAGCTTGAAATATAGCTTCTTGAGGTTGCTCTTGAGCACCAACTCTTGCACTTTCTTGATTTTCCATTCTTGTTTTTGCTACTTTGATTTCTATTTGGTGAGTTTCCATTTTAAATAAATGATTTTTATTGTTCTTTTCAAGTTCTTCCTTCATCTCCTTCTTGAATATATTTTTTTTACATTTTTTTTACAATAAACTCACCATGGCCAAATGGCCTACATTATTTATTTAAGTTGTTGTTTTGGGTTTATTTTACCATATTGTTTATGTTATTTTCTTTGATTTTGATGTTTTAAATGTTATGTTACTTCATATTCTTGAGTTATATTTTAATTTGGTTGCTTTGTTTGTTGCCATTTATGTTTTAAATATCATGTTTTTGCATTTTTAACTTTCTGTTTTCATGTTGTTTAAATTTGAGCATGTTTTAGATTTAGTATATCAAGTGTTTGTGAAAATGCTTGTGTGGTCTTTGCATGATTTGAGTTTTATATCTTAGTTGAGCATGTTTTAGATTTAGTATATTAAGTGTTTGGGAAAATGCTTGTGTGGTTTTTGCATGATTTAAGTGTTATATTTTAGTTGAGCATGTTAGTATACCAAGTGTTTGTGAAAATGCCATGCTTATTGGAGCTTGAGGCTATTTGGCTTCTCCATGTGTTTTGCATTGTGTGTTGCATTTTTTGCCATGTTAGTTGGTAGGTTTTTGCATTTACATGTCATTTGATTTAGTTTTGCATGCTAGTATACCAAGTGTTTGTGAAAATGCCATGTTTGCTAGTTACATTATGCTATTCGACCCTCTTGGAATTTTTACATTTTTTTTTTTTTGCATTCTTGCCATGTTAGTTGATAGGTTAGCATTTGTATGATATATGGTTGAGTTTTTAGTTTAAGCATGCTTTGTGTTTGTGAAAATTCCATACATATTTTAGTTATTAAGTTAGGTTTATTTGCCATGCATGTTCATGCATTTTAGGTTTAGGTTGCATTAAATGCCATGCAAGTTCATTTAGGTCTAGGTTACTTTATGAATGCCATGCATTTTTTCATGACATTTAGGTTTAAATCCATGCATTTCATGCATTATGTTTGCTGTATTGTTTCATGCATTTCATGTTCATGCCACTTGAATAATGACTTGAGCCAATTAATGGTTCAAAGTCATGCTCTCTTGAGCACACTTGTGAAAAATTAAGTTTGTCAAATTGATTATTCTACCTTTGTGATTTTTTTTACTTAGCCAACTTTTATCTAACTTTCAAAAAGTCCTAGCTACTGTTTGTAAGTCATTTTAGGAGTTTCAAATATTTTTACTTTGATTTTTAAATGATTTTATCAAAGGCAAAAATGTGTTTTGTCAAAGCAGTTTTTTTCACCCAAAACTCGACATCTCTGATTTTTCTGGGAATTCATCTTTGATCAGAAAATTAAGGTTATTTTTTCCCGTGTATTTTTACATGTCATGAGTCTCCAGTATTTTTTTCAGAAGTTTTTGAATTTTTAAAAATAGGATAAAAAATCGTGGCTTAAAACTGGACAGTGGAGTCAGAATTGAATTTAATAAAAAATCATTTTTCTGTTTTGATTAAGTTACTTAGAGTGGGCTGATTAGGAGGGTTAGCTACTGACTTAGGGTAGTTTGTAAGCCTTTTTAAACTCTAAAAATGGTTTTTCAAGTCTCGGGTTAAGGGTAGTCAAGTCCAGATTTTTAAACTTAGGAAATTAGAGCCATTTAAAAAAAAGATTTAGCCCAGTTTTTTTTTTTTAATTCAAGGTTTTCAAAATTGTTTTCAAACAATCACAAAGTATTTTGGTTTTAGAATATTTAATTTGACATATTTTCCTAAGGTAGCCGGGTATCTTTTTAGATATACGGATTTCCTTAATTAAAGGAAAAAATACATTTCATGCATTGCTTTTTTCATATTCATGCATTTTATATAATATGAGATTCTTGCTATAATAATTTCTATGATATTGTTATTATTTTGATTTATATTTTTTGATGTTATATTGTTTATTATATGATTTGGAATATTTCATGATATCCTATGCTTTTTATTTAGTTATTTTTTTGGTCATATTATTTAGCATATACTATGTTCATGCATTATTATTTTCATTTTTATTTTCATGCATATTATATAATAGCATTATTTCATATTCCATCTCATTTAATTTATATGCCATATCATTCATGTTTGCCATGTCATTTAAATTATTTCATTTCATATAGAATATGTTATGTTACTTAGGTTATTTTATTTCATTTAGAAAATATCATGTTACTTAGGTTATTTCATTTCATATAGAATATATCATGTTACTTACGTTATTTTATTTCATTTAGAATATATCATATGACTTAGGATATTGCATCTCATATAGAATATACTATGTTACCTAGGTCATTTCATTTTATTTATAATATGTCATATAATTTAGGATATTTCATTTCATTTAAAATATGCTAAAGGCATTTACATTATATCATATCATTTAGGAAGCATTATGTTATTTAGATTTTGCTATGTCATTTTATTTATGTCATGCATATACATATTCATATCTTTTAAAATGTTTTCAAAAGGATAATGATTTTTTTTCAATAAAAAATAAAGATATTCCCGAGTTAAAATAATTCATGAGTTCTCTACCGGGTTTGCTGGAGGGAATATCATCAATTATCATTAATAAAGGAATATCTTTCTTTCAAAAAAAGAGAATGATTCGGAAAGTTTTCCAAAACTAATAAAAATTTCTATATTTTGCCACGTTTGTTGGGGAATATAGGAAAATTTTGAATTTATAAATTCCGAATCATTTCCAATTAAAAATAGAATTATTTTTCTTTAAATTGGGAATTAACTTGAAATACTAAATTTAAAACCAACTTTACACCGAGATTTGAGATAACACACGATTAATAAGGTACCGTTTTATACGGGCGTTGTGGGGGTGCTAATCGTTCCCCACATGTAACCGACTCCCGAACCCGCTTCTTTGATTTCTCTGGTTTAAAACGCAGACTTGAAATTGGTTTTTAAAATGTTTTAATTAATTTTTAAAATATTTTATTAAACCGGTTTTAATAGGTGGCCGATCACACCTAGCTAAAAAAGATTGGTGGCAACTCCATGTCTTTTTTTAAGGTCATTTTCAAAACCTTCATTTTTTTAGAGGAATTAAGTCGACTTTTCCTCGGTTTTTTTAATGTCACGCTTAACGAATAATAAAGTCTTGCGATGAGACCTCGTTATTTTTTAGGTTGCGACAATTGGAAGAATGCTAATGCCGGACAAATCGAGCAGTCGGGTACATTTAATGTATCTTCCATTGCTTCGTGATTTAGAGCACGCAACAAATTATAGTTGGGGTTCTACATGTTTGGCGGTTTTGTATAGAGAACTGTGCCGGGCTACAGTTCCCGACTGCTATGACATAGGTGGATGTTTACTACTTCTGCAGTCATGGGCTTGGCATCGACTGCCATTTCTTACTCCGCGTGGGAATTTTCCGCCTGTATACCCCATTGCAAGCAGGTAATAATCTTGACTATTTTTATTAATTTTGTACGAACTTGTATTTTTATTAAGTCTATTAAGATTTTATATGCTTTTTAATAGGTGGAATCATCCTAAAGATTGTAGCGATATTCCGCTCGACCTTCAAACTATAAGATCCAGAAACATATTAAAAGGTAAATATTTTGATTGTCACATTCAAGTATTTTTGTATTTAATCCATATGAAACTAATAATTTGTAATAATTATTCGCAAATTGTGTGGATGCCGTATTCTTCAAATCAAATTATGGTATATTTTCCGTCGGATACAACTAATAATTGCAATATATGGATAGCAAGCACAGCATTGATATGCTTTGCATATGTAAAGTGGCACGCTACTGACAGGGTGTTGCAACAATTTGGGATGCAACAACCAATTCTGCAACCACCGACGAACCTTGATATGGTTCACAAGATTGATATGCGTAGGCGCCATGAAGTATTTTGGCCTACGAAGCATCGGCAATGGATCCATTTGTGGAATGAACGTTCTGAACAAATTCTAACAGGTATATCCATTGTTCGTAATAATTTCAACCCATCTGCTGATTACATAAGATGGTTTAAAAATGAAGGTCGGCCTTTTGTTTGTCCACCATCGGAGTTTGAGGATGTTAGGAGTATGCCATTTCCCGGACATACTTCAAATCCAGTCCGTCCTACACACGAAATAGAAGTTCCTACACCTAGCCGACAACGTCGGCGGACTCGTCAACCGACCTCATCACATACGACGGAGTTCACTGCACCAAGGATGTCATTTAGTCATCCTCAACCTCAACCAGAACATGGTGTAGCATCCAGTAATTGTCATTCTGTCAATCACCCCGATTTGATGTTGATGAGTGTTACCGACCAGAAACGCCAACGACGATGTAGACACCTAATTTTGTTCGGACCATTAAAACAGGTATGTTTCCTAAATTAATGTTTCAGAATGTAAAAAGACTTTTTTTCATCCTACAGGTGGTACTCCGAGACTTAGTCTAAGAAGGCGAGCATAAAAAGTCAAACTTAAAAAAGTCAACCCTAAAAAGTCAACTACTAAAAAAGTCAACCCATTTTCAAAATCAAGATTTGAAGTTGATTTGAAAAATGGCGAAATAATTTTGTAATCCGAGGTCTACATCGAAAGATATGGAGTTCGGAAGTTGGGTTATGGAGATTTAGTAGAAAGGAAACCCTAATCCGGGAAATTTAGGGAAAAATGCTTAAACGATCGAATTGTTCGAAATTGAAGGTTCCAAATGAAAGATAAGCACTGAATACGGGTAATGAAGAAGCCACTTGAAAGAAAAACTGAAGAAAAGTCAATCTGGAAGAAAATCGAGAATATGGGTTTTTGGTGGATTTCGGTGAAATAGGGAAGAATTACAGAAATGGCCCGATTCGGTAAGACTAAAGCCCCTAATGGATGAGGAGTGATTAAATAAGGATAGCCTAAAGCTCAGTTTGAAAAAAATTTGAAAATTGGACTTGTTTTGAGCAAAATCGGGTTTCGGAGGCAAATTGGCAAAATTGGAAAATCTGGAAAAAATAGCAAATGAACTCCAAAAATTCTGAAAAATTGCAGATCTCGTTCTTAAATCATTTCGAAGAGATTGGAGAAAGAAAATCTTGATTCGGAGTTCATTTGCAAAATGGCCAAATCTCGGGTCCCCTATGCAGAAATTAAAGAAGATAAATCCTGAAAAATAGCAAATGAATTGCAAAAATTCTGAAAATTTGTAAATATTGTTTTTAAATTATTTGGAATAGATTCGTTAAAGAAAATCTGGATTCGGAGTTTGTTTGCAAAATGACCAAATCCCCGGCCCCCTATGCAGTAATTCAAGCAGATAAATCCCGAAAAAATACCAAATGAGTTCCAAAATTATGAAAAATTCCAGATCATACTTTTAAATTATTTGGAAGATATTGGTGAAGAAAAATCTAGATTTGGAGCTCGTTTAAAAAATGGTAAAGTTTGGGAGCATAAAAGGGCAATTTTGGAAGAAAAAATCCAAATAAATAGCAAATAGACTCGAAATTTTTTGAAAACTTCCAGAATTTAATTTTTTATTATTTTGAAAATATTGAAAAAATAAAATTTGAATTTAGAGCCCGTTTGCCATTTATTTATGTTCGGGGGGCAAAAAGGTCATTTTACCCAAGAAACCGGAAAAGGCTTTTCTTGCCTTTTAAAAAAATGAAACATGGGCTGGAAGAAAAGGGGTTGGCCAGCCAAGGCCCAAGAATAGGAAGACATTTTCTGATTTTTAATCAAAAGGCCAACAATGAAGAGTAAGTTAGTTATTTTTTTGATCAAGCCTTTGCAAATAAGCCACATGGACCAATGCATGAAGAGGGAGAGTGTCAATATAATGGCTTAAGATTCTTGAACATCTGTAATTGTGGATAGCTGATGGCCTAATTTAAGGGTGAAAATTTCATATTTTAAACATCTTGGATCAATAGCCTTTGGATGAAAATTGGTTGAATGAAAAATGACAACATCCTAGCCTAAAGGGGGGCATTCGGCCACTACAAGGAGGAGTGATTCTCTCTTTCATTATCAGCTATTCACTCTCTATTCTCTCTTGGTTTTTGCTATTTTTTTTCTCCATTGTTGAAAGGCAAAAAGAAAAGTTTAGAAAAGAAAGTTAGAAGAGAAAAAGCTTGAAAGATAGCTTCTAGAGGTTGCTTTAAGCACCATACTCTTGCACTTTCTTTGATTTTTCATTCTTGATTTGCTGTTTTGATTACTATTTTGGTGAATTTCTTTTGATTTTTCTTTTAAAATAAGTGTTTTTAGTATTCTTCTTCAAGTTCTTCTTCATACTTTCTTGGAAAAATGCTTTGAAAATTTATTTTTCTTTTGTTATAAGGGTGGCCAAATGGCTTAGCTTTTTGGGTAGTTGCTGTTTGCATCTTTTATTTCATGTTATTCTTGATATTTAACAAGTTTTGATGCTTTAAATCTTCTTCTAATACATAAATATGAAGCTTGTTTTAATTTGGTTGCTTGCTTGTTTCTATTTTTGAGTCTATTATCTTGTTATCATGTTTATTTTACTTGTCTTGAATTTTTGATTTTCTATTCTCAAAATGTTTAAGTTTGTTTATGTTTTATATTTTGTAATCCATGTGTTTGTGAAAATGCCTATTGGTTTTCATGCCTTTACTTTATATTTGCATGATTTGAGTGTTATTCTTTAGCTAAGCATGTTAGTATATCATGTGTTTGTGAAAATGCCATGCTCATTTTAAGCATGGGACCATTCGGCCACCCTCATTTTGTGTGCTTTGTGTGTGCATTTTTGTTATGTTAGTTGATGGGTTTGCATTTTCATGATATTTGGTTGAGTATTTTGTTTAAGCATGCCATATGTTTGTGTTATTGTCATGCATATTTTAGGTTCAGGATTGGTTCGTCTTGCCATGCATATTCATGCATTTTAGACCTAGGTTACATTAAATGCCATGCAAGTTCATTTAGGTTTAGGTCATTTTATTGATGGCATGCATTTTTCATGTCATTTAGGTTTTAAATCATGCATTTCATGCATCATATTTGCTGTATTTTCATGCATTTCATGTCATTGCCACTTGACTTATGACTTAGGCCAATCAATGGTTCAAAGTCATGCTCACTTGAGCATACTTGTGGAAAATTAAAACGTTGTCAAATTGATTATTTTACCTTTGTGATTTTTTTTACTTAGCCAATTTTTTGCCTAACTTTTCAAAAGTGTTAGCTACTATTTTTGAGTCATTTAGAGAATCTCTAATATTTTTACTTTGATTTTTAAATGATTTTATCAAAGGCAAAAGAATGTGTTTTGGCAAAATAGTTTTTTCACCTAGTACTTGTACTTTCCCGATTTTTCTGGGTAGTCATCTTTAATCATAAAATTAAGCCGATTTTTTCCCGTATAGTTTTACGTGTCCTAAGTCTCCTGTATTTTTTTTTATATTTTTTTGAATTTTTAAAAATAGGGTAAAAAATCGTACTTTAAAACTGGACAGTGGAGGCAGAATTGAATTTGAAGGAAAATCATTTTTCTGTTTTGGTTAAGTTACTTAGGGAGGGTTGATTAGGAAGTTTAGCTACTGACCTAGGGTAGTTTCTAAGCCTTTTTAAACTCTAAAAATGATTTTTTAAGTCTCGGGTTAAGGGTGGTCAAGTCCTGGATTTTAAACTTAGGAAAGTAGAGCCATTTAAAAAGGGTTTAGCTAAGTTTTTATTTTTAATCTAAG
Source organism: Fremontodendron californicum (assembly GCA_030761205.1). Classification (NCBI taxonomy): domain Eukaryota; kingdom Viridiplantae; phylum Streptophyta; class Magnoliopsida; order Malvales; family Malvaceae; genus Fremontodendron; species Fremontodendron californicum. Next base: position 6,438,883 of record JAULJL010000010.1, read on the forward strand.
CTTTTCAAAATTGTTTTCAAACAATCACAAGGTATTTTGGTTTTAGAATATTTAATTTGATATATTTTCCTAAGGTAGCAGGATATCTTTTTTAGATATACGGATTTCCTTAATTAAAGGAAAAAATACATTCTCATGCATTGCATTTTCCATATTCATGCATATTATATAATATGTAATTTTTGCTATGTTTAATTTTCATGATGGTGTTATAATTTTTTATTTAAAATTTTGATATTATATTATTTGTTATATGGTTTTGAATATTTCATGATATCCTATGCTTTTTATTTAGTTATTTTTGTCATATTATTTAGCATATACTATCTTCATGCATTATTTTTTTTTTATTTTTATTTCCATGCATATTATATGATAGCATTATTTTATGTTTCATGTCATTTAGATTATATGCCATATCATTTATATTTTCCATGTCATTTAAATTATTTCATTTCATTTAGAATATATTATGTCACTTAGGATATTTTATTTCATTTAGAATATATCATATGACTTAGGATATTACATTTCATATAGAATATATCATGTTACCTAGGTCATTTCATTTCATTTTGAATATATCATATAATTTAGGATATTTCATTTCATTTAGAATATGCTAAGACATTTAAATTATGTCATACCATTTAGGTTGCATTATATTAGTTAGACTTTGCTATGTCATTTTATTTATATCATACATATTCATATTCATATTTTTTAAAATGTTTTGAAAAAGGTAATGATTTTCAATAAAATAAAGATATTCCCGAGTTAAAATAATTCATGAGCTCTCTGCCGGGTTTGCTGGGGAGGATATCATCAATTATCATTAATAACGGAATATCTTCTTTAAAATAAGAATGATTCGGAAAGTTTTCCAAATTAATAAAAATTTCTATATTTTGCCACGTTTGTTGGGGTATATAGGAAAATTTTGAATTTATGAATTCCGGATCATTTTCAATTAAAAATGGAATTTTTTTTTTAAATTGGGAATTAACTTGAAATACTAAATTTAAAACCGACTTTTTACCGAGACTTGAGATAACACATGATTAATAAGGTACCATTTTATACGGGCGTTGTGGGGTGCTAATCCTTCCCAACACGTAACTGAGTCCGGAATCCGCTTTTTTTTTATTATTATTTCTCTTGTTTAAAACGCAGACTTGAAATTGGTTTTAAAAATGTTTTAATTAATTTTAAAATATTTTATAAAACCGGTTTTAATAGGTGGCCAATCACACCTAGCTAAAAAAGATTGGTGGCGACTCCATATCTTTTTCAATGTCATTTTCAAAACCTTCATTTTCAAGAGGAATTATGTCGACTTTTCCTCGGTTTTTTTTTTAATGTCATGCTTAACGAATAATAAAGTCTTGCGATGAGACTTGTTATTTTTAGGTTGTGACAGCTTGGCGACTCCACTGGGGACTATTAGAGAGTCAGGCCCAAAATCAGTCGTGTGTTATCAAAGTCTCGGTTTTGTTGGTTTAATTGGTATTTAATTTTAATTCCCACATTTAAAAAAAAAGGATAATTTCAAAAATAATAAAATGTTTTTAAATATGTCCATATTCATGTGTATATATATTATAATTGTTCTCTGGTTATTTTGGTGCATATATTCATTTATTGATTAATTGATGGTTTATGTTGTTTAATCTTGTTGGGGCATTTAGAATAAGGGATGTAGAATAGGTGGTGAAAGGTTTGTTATTTCTCCTCACACACTACACTACACTACACGTGCATTTGCATATCATGAATCCTATACTCGGGTTACGTCCTTTTAGGTGGGAGCAAAGTAACTAAGCCTTCATGATTAACAATCCGCATGGGCTAGTGAAACACTTCCGAAGTACTAAATTACCTAAGCCTTCGTGATTAACAATCCGCATGGGCTAGGGAAATAGACTCTAACGAATTGAACCCGTTTTTATCGGGGTGCCTTACTAGCCTTCACCGGCGACAGTGAGGAACAATTCGGGGCTTTTAGAACTAATTCACCTTCATATAGTAAACCTAGGCGAAGCCATGCCGGATTTCCAATTAGATATCCCGAAGTTAAGAACACATGGAGGAATATTTCCAATCCTTTTACCTTCTATTCTACTTTTCGAATACGTTTATTTTTGAAAACCGGACAATGATGAACGTACATCACAATGCCCGTAATAAGTGTTGGTATTTAGTCCCAAGGGTGTTATAATGCCGAAATTTTGTTGGCATCCTCAGGGATAATTATTGTTTTGAATTATATGTTTTTTTGTATTATTCGAATTTATTCCAGTTACTAATTCATTTTCATTTTCTTTTTGTTGTTGTTTTTTGTTTTTTTTTTTTTGCATTCTTGTCATCATTTTTTGCACATGGAAGGTTATTGGTCTCGGGATAATATTCAACCAAAAGGGCTTCCATGGAGGGTCAGAATGTCTCAGTAGTCGAGACGCATTTAGAAATTAGGAAACAGTCCGAGAACGATCAACAGGATAATGGGGATTGTTTAAAAATGGGATATGTGTCAGCATTGCCAGCCGAGGTTGATCTTACTATCAGGAAAAATGATCTCCGAGAATTGATGGATATATGGAATCAATGGAACATATCAAAAAAAGAAGCCTTCACTCAGACTTATGGGGACATAACACTGTTAGTTCAGGTTAAGATCAGTGGTGAGGTAATCCGGGCTGTGGTGCAATTCTGAAATCTCGCTTATCTGTGTCTTACCTTCAACCGAGAGGATATGACTCCAACCATAGAGGAATATTCGACCTTGCTGCATATTAAGAACGTTATTTCCGATCGTATTTATTTGAAGGATACAAAGACGTCGGGTTTCAAGAAAAAGGTGTCTAAAATTCTAGGAGTGGAAAGAAATTGGGTCGAAAGCCATGTTGTCCGAAAAGGGGTAAGCTACTGTATATCATGGGATATTTTACGGACCTTAATCTATAGCCATTCAAGTAAGGAGACAGTTAGGAAGATTTTTGCTTTGGCTATCTATGGTTTAGTTATCTTCCCAAAGACATTAGGGTATGTGGATGTGGCGATATTTTATGTTTTTGAAAGGCTTGAGCAGAGGATAAACCCAGCCTCGACAATTATAGCAGAAACAATCCGATCCCTGAATTTCTGTAGATGGGAAGGAAAAGGGCGTTTTATAGGTTGTATACAGCTCTTTTACATATGGGTTCAGAGCTATTTTTGTAAACAGGAGAATTTCCCTCTTCGCTCGTATTGGAAGTCTCTTGCACCAATTGGTGAATTTCTTAAGAGAGATTGGCTTGAAAATAGGACTGAGGAACAACGGATCAACATATTCTGAAATATCAGGGCTGAGATGATAATTTGGAGAGCTCCATGGGTAGTACCTATGCCGATATTGTACAAGTGCGGAGATAAAGCTTATGTTCCATTATTGGGAGTATGGGGAAGAGTGAGCTATGCACCACTGCTGGTACTAAGACAATCGAAATCCCGTCAGTTTACTCCTATAACCCATGACCTTAGTAATTTGGAATTTTCTTATGGAGAAGATGGATATTCGGGAAAGGTACGTGAGATTGTAGTAGCGTGGAAGGAAACTCATCGGGTGGAGGTAGCTAGATATGCCGACATCGTCACACCTGATTACCTGATATGGAGGGAATTGAGGGTTAATGATAGGTTGTTGACATCAGATGGGGAAGAAGTTCAGTTCTTGAGTTCGCCACCCAAGGAAGCGCGATCGGAGTTAGAATTTGCAAAAGCAGAATTCGAAAAAGAAAAGGCCCAAATGAGCAAGGAAATTGCCCGATTGCAAGAAGAGCTTGAGGATATGAAAAATAGGGAATCAGCTCAAGAAAGAGAAAGGGAAAAGATCAAGAGAGAAAGGGACACTGCTAAAAGCGATCTTCAGGAATTATAGAACAAGAGGTACCGCTTCGAGCTCAGATTCGAGGGGACTCTCAAGACTTCCAGGGAATGGGAGCAAGAAGTTAAAAACCTCAAGAAGGAGAAGAACTATTGGACAGAGAGAGCAAACCATGAGAAAGCCCAAGCCAATCAATTGGAGAAACAAGCTAAGGAAAACTTACACGGCGATGCTTCTACTAACATGTCAAAGGGCCGTGAACAAGTAGGGGTCAGATTGAAGAGCAAGGCAATCAAAAGAGGACAGTGAAAAAGGTCCAAGATCCGAGGGAGTTACTAAAGGACCGATGTTTTTTAATAGCATTTTTAAATTAGGATAGACAGATTATCAGATAGTCTTAAGCAGTGATCTTTTTTTCTTTGATGTATTTAGTTCCAGGAAATCAATGAAAGACCGTTTGGTTAGAATTATCCCGGGGCCAATACTTTTAAATGCATTCATCATTCATTTTTTCTTTCCTTTATATATTTTGTATGTTCATAATCATTCATTCATTTATTCTTTATAAATTGTTCATACACTTAGTCATTTATTTATTTGTCCATTCATTTATTCTTTATAATTAGTCATTCATGTTCATACACTTAGTCACTTACTTATTTGTTCATTCATTAACATTTAGTCATTTATTCATTTATTCATTTTTATAAAATAAAATAAAATAAAAAATGTGTCAATAATTTCTAATCCATGGTTTTTAAAACTAAAGGTACAATTGGTCGCACCCAGAAAGAATCAGACTTTCGACACCCCTACAATACTCGATCTCAAGCAAGAGCTATGGAGAACGATCAGCTTGCTAGAATTGAAAGGATGGAAAGAGTTAAAAAAGAACTGCAGGAACAGTTGGCTAAGTCTCAAGAGGAGTCACGGGAACAAATGACCAAACTCATGGAGATGATGAGTACCATGATGAGGAAGAAATGACCAGGAAAAAATTCAGTTACAGGAATAGGGGCAGTAAACCAGGAAGACCGACCAGAGGTGGTACAGAAGAATGGCCAGACATCCCAGCCTGTGGGAAATGAACTTCCGACTGGGGCAGTATCCTATATTTACACCCAACCAGCGGCCGATGCACAGAATTTTGGTCCTAAAAGGGGTAATATTGGGGTTGATCCAATTGATGTAGAAGTTCCAGACTTTGAGGAATTAGCCGAAAAGGAAAGGGCAAAGATGACTAAACTGAAGAGGGTTGAAACGGTAGAATCCCAAAAAAAATATCAGCTGCTGGAGGAAAGATTAAGGGCAGTTGAAGAAGCGGAGCTATTTGGCAGTCTAGATGCCAAAGAGATGAGTTTAGTGCACAGTCTGGTGATTCCTCCAAAGTTCAAAGCACCAGACTTTGAAAAATATAACGGAACTACCAACCCATCAGCGCATCTAATCATGTATTACCGAAAGATGACCGGACATGATGAAGAAGAAAAATTACTCATCCACTGTTTTCAAGATAGCTTGATAGGGTCCGCAACTCAGTGGTATAACCAGCTTACCCGTACTAAGATTCGCTCCTGGATGGATCTAGCTAAAGCTTTCATGGAACAATACAAGCAAGTGACAGACATGTGCCTGACCGTCTAACTCTGCAAAACATGGAAAAGAAAGCTACTGAAAGCTTTAAAGAATATTCTCAGGAATGGAGAGACCTGGCTACACAAGTGCAACCCCCTTTAACCAACAAAGAAACTATAGTGCTTTTCATCAATACCCTGAAAGCACCTTATTATGATAAATTGGTGGGAAGTGCCACCAAGGATTTTGCAGATATGGTGATATCTGGGGAGATGATAGAGTCTGCCATTAAGAACGGGAAAATGGAAGGGGGTGAGTCTGCTACCCCGAAAAGAGTTTTTCCTGCAAAGAAGAAGGAGGAGACACATGCAGTCAGTTTCAATTAATACCCCTATACACCTCCTACACCATACACACCTCCCAGGCCCTATACTCCTACTACATCTTATGCACCTCCGACACCTTACACACTTTACCCAAGGTATAATCCTTACTACCCCAATGTGAACCACCTTACCAAAAATCCATTCCCCTATACCAATATACCACAACAGCCGTTTCCAAGTAGTATATCCCCACAGATAACCCTTCCTCAAAACACTGTCCCAAACACTCAAGGTCCCGCGCGCAATGACTATCGTTCACCAAGGAACGATCAAAAACCCCAGTTTGATCCTATTCTTACCACCTATGGTGAGCTATATCCTAAACTACTACAAGGCCAACTTGTCGCGCCCGTATATCTTAAACCTTTGACCCCACCATACCCAAGGTGGTACAATGCAAATACCAACTGCGCATATCATGCAGGAATTCAAGGGCATTCAACAGAGGATTGCATTGCCTTCAAAAAGAAAGTCCAAAGTTTAATCAATACCGAAGTTGTGAAGTTTGGGTCAAAGAATGGGCCGAATGTAGCGGGAAACCCATTACCCGATCATGCTGAGAATCGGGTAAATGCAGTATTGACAGGGGAAGTCAGAAGGTTAAAAAGGGTTGCCAGGAAAGTCAAGACTCCAATGTTAACAGTATGGGTCGAGATGGTTAAGGTAAGAATGGTGGGGGATGCAGACAGTTTAAAAATGGTTGCAAAGAGGGTGCAGAATTGGTGCCCATTCCATAAGTGTTCAGGTCATATCATACAGGACTGCGGGGACTTTCTGGCTAAAATCCAAAAGATGATGGATAATGGAGAGGCCTAGTTTTACGAGAAGACAGAGGAAGAAGTAGAGGTTATTGAGAATACAGCTGGCTATGGAATAGGAAGACCTTTGATCATCTATTATGATGAACCAGAGAAAACTACTCCGATTGTTGAGGAAATTGCGCCTAAGCTCATCATAGATTTGCCTTCTTCCTTTTCATACAAGGAAAAAAAAACTACACCATGGAAATATGACTGCAGCATGGTTATGCTTGGGTCAAGTCAGCAAGATATTACAGGTGTAGGGCACTTAACACGAAGTGGAAGGTGTTATGCCCCTGAGGTTGTTGAACAGGGATCAACAAGAAATGATGGAGGACTGGACAAAAGGAAGAAAGCAGTTGAACCAATCCATATTGAGATGGATTTGTCAAAAGAAGCAGAGAGGGGATTAGCCCCGGTAAACAGGATAAAAGAGTAGGTAAACGAGAAAGAGGCCTGCGAGTTTTTAAAATTCATAAAACATAGTGAGTATAGTATGGTTGAGCAATTGCAGTGTCAGCCAGCAAGAATCTCCATCTTATCTTTGCTATTAGACTCAGAGCCACATAGAAATGCCCTATTAAGAGTGTTGAATCAAGCATACGTGGCTAACAACATATCGGTAGAAAGTTAGATAGGCTGGTGGGAAACATTGCGGCAGACGACCATATATTTTTCAGTTATGATGAAATACCACCCAATGATATTGGGTCCACAAAGGCTCTTCACATAACAACCACCTACAAGGGGCATATACTACCAAGGGTGCTTCTGGATAATGGTTCTTCATTAAATGTAATGCCCTTGGCAACCCTGTCTAAGTTGCCAGTTGATATGTCTTAATATGTTACCGAGTTGCACAGTAGTTAGGGCTTTCGATGATACCAGGAGAGAGGTAATGGAAACTATTAAGGTTCTTCTAGAGATAGGCCCATGCACCTATACGATGAACTTTCAAGTCATGGATATTAATCCATCCTATAATTTCTTGTTGGAAAGGCCGTGGATATATTCAGCAGGGGCTGTACCCTCGTCTCTCCACCAAAAGCTAAAATTTGTGATGGAAGGCCGTTTGATCACTGTATCAGGAGAAGAAGACATAATAGCCTCTGCATCTACTGAATCTCCTTATGTTGAACCCAATGAAGATGTCGTTGAATGTTCTTTTCGGTCTTTGGAATTCGTAAATGCTGTTTTAGTCGCTGAAGGATGAAAAATTCCAAAACCAAGATTGTCTAAGAACACAAGGCTGGGAGTAAGAACCACATTGGGAAAGGGTTGCAGAGCTGAAAAAGGTCTTGGGAAATATCCTAAAGGGATGGCCCGAGCAATGGAAGCAGTGGGAAAGAAAGGTCGGTTTGGCTTAGGGTATCTTTCGTAAGCCCATGAGAGGAGGAAACAAGTTGAAAGGAACCGACAAAGGAGGATGGTCCGTCTCGTGAGTATGGATATTGAATGGGAACCCATGACTTTCCCACCAATCCTTCACAACTTTCGCTCTACTGGTTTTCTATTCGGAGAAAAGAATTCAGAGGATGTACTCATAATGATCGAGCAAGCTTTTGAAAAATTCCATGTGAATAAAGGGGGGCAGATTCAGGATATGGTAATTTGCATGACTGGGAAAGAAGGGATGGAAAGTGACAATGTGAACTGGATGGTGCGACCTTGTCCACCAGGATATAGACTAACCAATTGGAGTGCGACTGAGTTGCCCATAGTTTTTAAGTCTATTCCAACGTAATACTTTAAAAAACAATCTTAATTATCTTTACCCAGAGATATTAAGAGTTTTTTTTTTCTGTAATGGGTTTTTTGTTTAAACATTTTCATTCAATAAATAACAAGCACAATTCATTTTATTCATATTGATGTGTCCATATTCTTTCATTTTTGCTATTTATTTTGTTTTCAATATATATATTTTCCTATATTGTTTCTTCTCCACCTATTTACAGGTATACGGATGTGGAATATGAGGACCTTCCTGTCAGTAATTCTGAAATTGATTTTGAAAGACCCATTTGCACGGGTATTTTGAGGCTAACGAAGATACTGAGGATTATGGTTTACCTCAGATCTATTAAGGAAAATAGAACAAGAGGAGAAACAAGTACTTCCTCATAAGGAATTATTGGAAATGATAAATATGGGAGATTGATAACTCGTATAATTATATAGTTTTTAGTTATGTTTTATTATTGTTTTGTGTCAAATACGAGTTATTATTGTTTAGTCTAATTGTGTTTATGATCTTTTATATTTTTATGTAATTTGGTGTTTTTCACAAGTTTCTTTGAGTGATTTCAGATTACTAGAATTAAGGGCAAATCCAGTTCAGTTCCAGTTCCGACACCTTTTGCCATATCAGCTATATCTCGAGTTTCACTGAAGCAATAAGGCTGAACTTTGTATCCCTGCAAAGCTAAGAGGCATATCTATCTTTTTCATGTTTTACACTTCTTGAAACGGAGTCGTTTTCCCTAGCGAAATCGACCATCAAGTTGGCTGATGTGCAATGACGTCTGTTCTGCACCGTTTTGGTATTTTGACCATATCTTCCGATCCACGTGCGCAAATGATCTGATTCCAACGGCTATGGATCCGTAACTGATAGGGGTATATGTTTCTAGAAGACCATTTTATCAGATCGAGCCTCCAACATTGACAAAATCGACCATCAAGCTGGCTGATCAGAATTGTCATACAATATGACGAAAATTGTTAGAAAAATGCACCCACCTATTATACCTACCTTTGAAATTTGTAAAGCTTGTCTCTTGTCATTTAGCCCTCCAAAATGTGTATAAATAGAGGGCCTTGGATGAGTATTGGGATACATTATACATTGGTAGGATATTAGCCTTTGTAGTAAAATTCTCTAAGTTTTCTTCTTCTTTCCTTTCTCTAGTTTTTTTTTTTATTTACTTATGCTTCTTACATTTCTTTTCATTTTATTCATATCTAGTATGTGTTGCTAATCATATTGTTGAGGTGATGAGGTGAAGCTCTTGGTAAATGCTAAGGTTAGTCTCTTAAACATGAGCTAAAATGAATCATCATTTATAAACACTAGTATAGATAATATTTTCTTTTGGTTTAAAATCATACTTGCAAAGTAGAGATCCTGATTCATTATTGACAATGAAAATGGCACAGTAAATGCTTGGTTTCATAACCTTGATTTGTTGTAGACATATACCTTGGCATAAGGAATGCTTGGACTCTTTTTATGAGTTTTGAGGACACCAAATGAACATAATATCATATGCTATGGACGTTGGACTGAATTGCTAAACCTTCCGATTGGAACCTCCCTTATGTGTGGATTTCAATTGTGTAATAAAACAAGATTAATCTTAGCATAACACCAAGAGTGGAGTCTCTAACCTCAACATCCTTTCTTATTGTTTTTTATATCTTGTTTAATTGTTTTTATGTTATTTTGTTTATTTTGTTCTCTAATATCTTGTTTATCTTATTTTGTTGTTGATTCCCTAATATCTTGTTTACTTTCTTTGTCTTATATATTTATAAACTTATACTTATTAATACGCTTCCCTGTGGTTCGACCTCGGACACCCGAGAATTTATTACTTGAACATAACCTGCACTTGGGTTTACAACTCTTAATTGAGTCTCTATCAAGTTTTTGGCGCCGTTGCCGGGGAAGCAATACTAAGTATATAAGTTTATAAGTATATTTATTTTTTTTTTGGCTGGTTAAACCGCCTAATTTGTTTATATTTATTTTTATTGGCTGGTTATACCGCCTAATTTTGTATATTAACTTTGTTTTATGCTTGTTTGGCGACGTGATTTTAGATCTCGTCGTTTAGTTAGATTTTATTGTGAAACTTTTTCAGGTAATCTTTCTAATACAACTCCTACCATGGCTGACAATGAAAGTGTTCATGCTGAAGATGAGAACAGACAAGTACGCACCATGCGTGACTACTTGCAACCAACTCGAAGCTCATCACCCTCTTGTTTTATTTTTCCTCTCAATGCAAACAACTTTCGTTTTAAACCAGGTATGATAGCTTTGCTTCCAAATTTCTATGGGTTGGAATCGGAAAGTGCTTACTCGTTTCTAAAAGACTTCGAAGATGTATGTGTCACCTTTAATGACCAACAATGTACAAATGAAATTGTCAAGCTAAAATTATTTCCTTTTTCTTTAAAAGATAAAGCAAAAATTTGGCTTCATAATTTAAAACCAAGGTCAATTGGCACATGGCAAGAATTACAAACTGAGTTTCTAAAGAAATTTTTCCCAGCACATAAAACTACTGCTTTGAAAAGACAGATTCAAAATTTCAATCAAAATCAAAATGAAGCATTTTTTCAGTGCTGGGAGCGTTTTAAAGATTTGTTAAGTTCTTGTCCACATCATGGTTTTGAAAAATGGCGTCTTATTAGTTTCTTTTATGAAAGTTTAACTCCCGAAACTAAACAATTTGTTGAAACAATGTGTAACGGTGAGTTTCTAGAAAAAGAACCTGAAGAAGCCTTTGACTACCTAGACCATTTGGCAGATAACTCTCAAGCCTGGCACACAGATAATTCCTCTGAAAGTTCCAATAGATCTAATCTTGTTTCTAACAGAGGAAAATATCATTTTAGTCAAGAAGATGAGATAAAAGCTAAAGTAGCTAATTTGGCTAGAAAGATTGAAGCCATGGAACTTAGAGAAGTAAAAGAAGTCAAAACGGTTAAAAATGAAGAAAGTTGTGGAATTTGTGAAATCATGGGACACCCCACTTCTGAATGTCCAAACATTCCCATTCTTAAAGAAGCGTTGCATGATCAAGTAAATTCCATAAACACATTTAAAAAGCCTTTTCCTTCTCCTTACTCTGAAACGTATAACCCTGAATGGAGAAATCATCCCAACTTCAGTTGGCGGAATAATAATCATGTTCAGGTACCACAATCTCAAAAGTCGGGCAACACTTTTTCCTATCAACCTTCACGTGTACAAACCTTGGAAGAGACATTGCAAGCATTCATGCAAACACAAGCAAATGTGAATAACCAAACTTCACAGGACATCAATGAGATCAAAAACACCTTGTCCACATTGACAGCTTCATTACGCACTCAAGAAAAAGGTAAGTTTCCTGCTCAACCTCAGCCTAACCCTTCTACTCAATGTCTTGTTTCTTGCTCCAATGAAACTCAACAGGAAAATGCCAGTTCTATCACAACTCTTCGAAGTGGAAAGGCAATTGACAAAAAGATTCCATCAAAAGACCAAGATCCTCTTTCCCCTCCGAAAAGTAATGGTAAGGATGATGGTAAGTCTGAACTTCTTGAAAATTTGGACAAAGAAAAAGGTATGCATCCTGCTCCTTTTCCTCAAAGGTTGCAAACAATAAAGAATTTGAATCAAAATGCAGAAATTTATGAACTTTTCAAACAAGTTAAGATTAACATTCCTTTATTGGATGCAATCAAACAAGTTCCATCTTATGCTAAATTTTTGAAGGACATGTGCACAGTTAAAAGGAAACATAATGTACAAAAGAAAGCATTTTTGACGGAAAGTGTGAGCTCAATCATTCAGCACCTTACTCCACCAAAATTCAAAGATCCTGGATGTCCAACAATCTCATGCATCATTGGAAACACTAGAATAGAACGTGCATTGCTTGATCTTGGTGCTAGTGTTAATCTTTTGCCTTTTTCTGTTTATCAACAGTTAGGTTTAGGTGAACTCAAGGAAACACCTGTTACACTTCAACTAGCTGATCGTTCTGTAAAAATTCCTCGAGGGATAGTTGAAGATGTTTTGGTTCAAATTGATAATTTTTACTTCCCTGTTGATTTTATTGTTTTGGACACACATCCTGTTTCAAATCCAAATGTTCAAATTCCTGTTATATTAGGCCGTCCATTTCTTGCAACTTCTAATGCTCTGATAAATTGCAGGAATGGTATGTTGAACATTTCTTTTGGAAATATGACTTTAGAATTAAATGTGTTCAACATTTGCAAGCAACCTGGTGATAATTCAGAAATACATGAAGTGGATTTCATTGAAGAACTTGTTCATGAACATCTCACCACTACCACATTCCATGATCCTTTAGAAGCTTATTTAATTGAATGTGAGTTTGATAATGCTTCAGAAATTTCACACACTGATTCTTTGTTAAATTCTTTTCAGGATAAGCATTGTTGGAAACAAAAACTTGAGGAACTCAGAAATGATGCATATGAGAATCCTAAAATTCATAAAGAAAGAACTAAAGCCTTTCATGACAAGTTAATTTCAAGAAAAACGTTTGATGTTGGGCAAAAAGTTCTACTTTATAATTCTAGACTTCACATATTTCCTGGTAAGTTGAGATCAAGATGGACTGGCCCATTTGTGGTTAAGCATGTGTATCATTATGGAGCAGTTGACATTGAGAATCCTCAAAATGGTAACGTATTCAAGGTAAATGGACAAAGACTCAAACTCTTTTTGGAAAATCATGTTACTCAAGAAGAGGTTGTTTTTCTTTCTGATCCTTGTTTTGAAAATAACTAGATGTAAATATAATTTTTTTTTTTACCCCGGTTAAATGGCGGATAACGGTACTCCGTGATTATTTAAGTCGGTTCCATCAGCTACCCACAAAACTGATATTGTATATAAATTTCTCTTTCATTTTATTTTATTTCATTTTTTTTCAGGATGGATGATATTCTCAAAAGATTGCAGAAACGATTTCCTCCTTTTCCTCGGAATATTTTACTGAAGCTTTACCAAGTTCGATTAGAAAGATTAAGAATGCTTATGAACAAAGGGATTCCTGAAGACATACGTTGGATAATTGAAGCCAAGGTACGTGAAGATGAATATCTTCCTGTTTTGCATTTACCAGGTATAGGTAGAAGCACTTATGCAAAGAAGCGACGAGCAAAGCGCATGAGTTCAAATTGCCACAAGTGTGCACGATGGACGTGTAACGGTAAATGTCGTTCTATTGGGATTCCGTCCTCTAATCGAGATGATAAAATTGAATTCATTAAGGATGGACTGAGTAAGGAGAATTTGGGTAATATCCAACTTTCTCTTGAGACGCATCCTAGTGGAGACGTACAAAGAGAAATTCTTGATTTATGGCCGCAATTCCAAAGGGAATGGCAACATCTTGGGAATCTGATGTTAAAAGACCCTGTTTGCCAGCTTGTAAGAAAACTGGATGGGAAGCATATCCTCGACTCATAGAAGGCGTTTAAGCCGTTTCTGGACGTAAAACCAGAGGAAGATGTGAGCCACAATCACAACTACAATAAATGACTTCTCAGCTTTTGGTTTGATTTGCAATAATTTTATTTCGGTTTAGTTTACGTGTTGTTCGATTTGTGTAATTATTCTTTTTTTTTTTTGCATTGGTCTTTTACGGTTGATTTTTCTTCTCTTTTTGATTTTCTTCCTGAAATCACGCAAAAATCTTTTGTTAGGTTAACATTTTCTTCTGACAGGTCAAATACACTTTCGGCGACATTATTACTCTTGTCTGATTCACTACTCAGTCCTCTATATATTACACCATGTACTCATTCTCTTTCAGGCACTCGAAAAAGAAAAAAAATGGAAAGCACTTCGTCCCAGCGCATTAAAAAAATTTGTGTCTTTGGAGGTGCTTATCCAGGGAAAAATAACATATTCGCTGATGAAGCCATAAGAGTTGGAGTAATACTTGCCCAACAAAAGATCCACTTGATTTATGGAGGCGGTAGTACGGGTTTAATGGGAGCAGTCGCTACAGCAGCACACGCCGGAGGAAGTCCAGTTCTAGGAATCGTGCCAAAACTATTCACAGATTTTTGTGGACCTACCGTGGGTAAGGAAATACAAGTCTGGAGTATCCCTGAACGGATAACAATCATGTACCATTCTGCCGATGCATTCATTGCCTTACCAGGAGGTCTGGGTACATTGGAAGAAATAGCTTGCGTGGCTTCTTGGTCATCTTTGGTCACAAATAAGAAACCCATTGGTTTGCTTAATATTAATGGTTATTTTAGTAATTTACTTTCATATTTAGATAATGCTGTGGATAATGGATTCATGTTTTCAGAGGCAAGGAGAACCATAATTTATGCTACAACCATTGAAGATTTACTCAAAAAGCTACAAGCTTATGAGTGTTTATCTGCTACGGTTGTTTCGCAAACGCTCGGAAAAAGAAAAAGAGATATGGACGAGCAAGGAGTGGATTGCACTTTGTCTTTGTGACATTATCTAACATTTTGTTTGTTGTGTCTCAGTTATAATAAGTGGTTAGCAACCTCTGCAGGTAATATCTCCTAAATTCTACCTTTAAAATTTGACATTGGGGACAATGTCATATTTTAGTAGGGGGTAAGGGACATATTTTGCTAAAAAAAAAAAAATTTGTTGTGTTTTAAGACATTTAGAAGTATTCATTCTGAACAAGGTCTGAGTAAGGGAGACTTGAGACATACCTTGTCAGTTTGATTTAATCTTCTTCTTCAAAAAAACAAAAAAAAAAAACAAAAAAAAAAAACAAAAAAACAAAAAAAAAAAAACAAAAAAAACAAAAAAAAAAGCATGTTTAGACTTAGTGTGTTTTTTTTTTTTAGTTACTTTCAATACAATGATGAGATATGAATTGCATAAGTCTAAAACAGATTTATTAGTGAGAAGATTTTCATGAGAATTGAGCTTGATGTCAACCTTTTTATGAGCCAATGTTAATATGATATGTTGATTGAGAAAGAAGCATGTTTAGACTTAATCTGACTTGTATAATCATCTTTGTGAGTTTTTGAGCCTATAATGATTGATGCATTATACAAATCAATCTAATTTCTTTCTTGAGTGCTCTTATGATTACATGATTCTCTAGAACTTGCTTTAAACCGTTTGAGACTATATTGATACATGTGACAACATGAATATGATAGAGGCATTAGGATTATAACCAGAGCCAAACAGCCATCCATTATTAATGTTCTACGAGAACATCCCCACTAGTGAGCCAATTTGAGCCTACATTAAATATGATGTTTTATTGGTAACCACAACTTACACCTAGCCTAAATATGCTTATATCC
Source organism: Fremontodendron californicum (assembly GCA_030761205.1). Classification (NCBI taxonomy): domain Eukaryota; kingdom Viridiplantae; phylum Streptophyta; class Magnoliopsida; order Malvales; family Malvaceae; genus Fremontodendron; species Fremontodendron californicum. The sequence goes on from JAULJL010000010.1 coordinate 6,454,584, forward strand.
TTACCCTTGTTCTAAAGATGAATTTTATATTTTGAGACATATTGCAAAAAAACAAGGGATATTTTTATTTGAAAATTTGGGTTAGAAACAAAAGATAAGTGTGGGGGAAGAAAAGAAAAGAAAAAGTCAAGAGAAAAAGAAAGGGATCATTGTCAAATACATTCCCATATTAAAAAAAAAAAAAAAAAAAATCTTCTCTTGAACTTCTAGAAAAAGATGTTACAAAGTTGGTTAGAATGATGCAAAGGCTCAACATGAATATTTAGCCTATGTTATTATGTGCTTTATAAGAGTTTTGAGAAGTTTTATTTGTATGATCTTATTATGTCTCTAAAATCTATGAACTCTTTGGAACCTTTGTGATATCTTTATCCTTTTGTTCTTTAACCACATTATAACCCTTTGGCCCCATTACAACCTTGAATAAAGACCTCTTGATTTATGAAGTTGTATGATCTAAATAGTGGAGAATAGGTGGACAAGCAAGCATATGGTAGAAGTGTTTTCATGAGATTGATTGAGTGTAAACACTTTACCACTACTTTAAAGAGTGAAAATCAAGAGAGTATCCCATGTGAGAAGTTGAGATTAAGTTTGAATATACACTATTTTGATTGAAATATGTTATGTTATTATTGGCTTAACTCAAACTATTTACATTCAAGCAAGATCTTTTGTGAATTTCTTTAAGCTATTGATTAGTTTTTAAGACTTGTCCAATGATTATCTCTAATTTATATTGGAAGGATTAGTTATAATTATTATTTTTAGTTTTTCTTATGTCTTCAATGTTTGTGGGTATCGTCCTAGTAAACCCTCACGAGACTAAACTCGTCCACTAGGGACACCTAGGGGTTTAAAGGCTTGTGTCACATGCTAAGTGCCACCGTGATTTCCTACGAAAATGGATTAGATTAGATTTTCTTATTTTATTATTATTTTTTTTTATTGAGTCGTTGCTAGGGACTAGCAACAATCTAAGTATGGGGGTGTGATAACTCGTATAATTATATAGTTTTTAGTTATGTTTTATTATTGTTTTGTGTCAAATACGAGTTATTATTGTTTAGTCTAATTGTGTTTATGATCTTTTATATTTTTATGTAATTTGGTGTTTTTCACAAGTTTCTTTGAGTGATTTCAGATTACTAGAATTAAGGGCAAATCCAGTTCAGTTCCAGTTCCGACACCTTTTGCCATATCAGCTATATCTCGAGTTTCACTGAAGCAATAAGGCTGAACTTTGTATCCCTGCAAATCTAAGAGGCATATCTATCTTTTTCATGTTTTACACTTCTTGAAACGGAGTCGTTTTCCCTAGCGAAATCGACCATCAAGTTGGCTGATGTGCAATGATGTCTGTTCTGCACCGTTTTGGTATTTTGACCATATCTTCCGATCCACGTGCGCAAATGATCTGATTCCAACGGCTATGGATCCGTAACTGATAGGGGTATATTTTTCTAGAAGACCATTTTATCAGATCGAGCCTCCAACATTGACAAAATCGACCATCAAGCTGGCTGATCAGAATTGTCATACAATATGACGAAAATTGTTAGAAAAATGCACCCACCTATTATACCTACCTTTGAAATTTGTAAAGCTTGTCTCTTGTCATTTAGCCCTCCAAAATGTGTATAAATAGAGGGCCTTGGATGAGTATTGGGATACATTATACATTGGTAGGATATTAGCCTTTGTAGTAAAATTCTCTAAGTTTTCTTCTTCTTTCCTTTCTCTAGTTTTTTTTTTTATTTACTTATGCTTCTTACATTTCTTTTCATTTTATTCATATCTAGTATGTGTTGCTAATCATATTGTTGAGGTGATGAGGTGAAGCTCTTGGTAAATGCTAAGGTTAGTCTCTTAAACATGAGCTAAAATGAATCATCATTTATAAACACTAGTATAGATAATATTTTCTTTTGGTTTAAAATCATACTTGCAAAGTAGAGATCTTGATTCATTATTGACAATGAAAATGGCACAGTAAATGCTTGGTTTCATAACCTTGATTTGTTGTAGACATATACCTTGGCATAAGGAATGCTTGGACTCTTTTTATGAGTTTTGAGGACACCAAATGAACATAATATCATATGCTATGGACGTTGGACTGAATTGCTAAACCTTCCGATTGGAACCTCCCTTATGTGTGGATTTCAATTGTGTAATAAAACAAGATTAATCTTAGCATAACACCAAGAGTGGAGTCTCTAACCTCAACATCCTTTCTTATTGTTTTTTATATCTTGTTTAATTGTTTTTATGTTATTTTGTTTATTTTGTTCTCTAATATCTTGTTTATCTTATTTTGTTGTTGATTCCCTAATATCTTGTTTACTTTCTTTGTCTTATATATTTATAAACTTATACTTATTAATACGCTTCCCTGTGGTTCGACCTCGGACACCCGAGAATTTATTACTTGAACATAACCTGCACTTGGGTTTACAACTCTTAATTGAGTCTCTATCAGAGATGGTGAAGAGATAAAGGAAGTCAAAATCGGAACATCATTGTCATCATCAATAAAGGGTGAATTGATAGCCTTGCTCCAAGAATATGTGGATGTATTTGCATGGTCTTACCAAGACATGCCAGAGTTGGATCCGGATATTGTGGTTCATAAGCTCCCTTTAAGGCCAGAATGCAAACCAATTCAGCAAAACTTGAGAAGAATGAGGCCGGACATTCTGTTAAAGATAAAAGAGGAGGTGAAGAAGCAATTTGATGCTGGATTCTTAGAGGTGGAAAAATACCCAGATTGAGTGGCAAATATTATTCCAGTTTCAAAGAAGGATTGCAAGGTGCGGATGTGCGTTGATTACCGAGATTTGAACAAGGCCAGCCTTAAAGATAATTTCCCTTTGCCCCATATTGATACTCTGGTGGATAATATGGCAAAGAGTTTTTTATTTTCTTTCATGGACGGATTCTCAAGATACAATCATATTAAGATGGCACCGAAAGATATGGAGAAAACCACATTTGTTACAATGTGGGGAACCTTCTGCTACATGGTAATGACATTTGGGTTGAAGAATGCTGGGGCAACATATCTGAGAGCCATGGTGACCTTGTTTCATGATATGATGCATAAGGGAATTGAGGTCGATGTTGATGATATGATCGCAAAGTCACAAGGAGAAGAGGAGCATATTGCGAATCTTAAGAAGCTCTTCGAACGACTAAGGAAGTTTAGACTCAAGCTAAATCTGGCAAAATGCACTTATGGAGTCACCTCGGGAAAATTGTTGGGTTTTGTCATCAGCAAAAGAGGAATTGAGATTGACCCGGATAAAGTAAAGGCCATTCAAAATTTGCCACCACCTCGTACTCAAAAGGAAGTAAGAGGCTTTCTGGGGAGATTGAATTACATTGCTTGGTTTATTTCTCAGTTAACTGACAAATGTAATCCAATATTTAAGTTACTTCGAAAATGTGATCCAGGAGAATAGGATGAAGGCTGTCAGATTGCATTTGAAAAGGTTAAACATTATTTATCCAACCCACCAGTATTAATGCCACATGTTCCAGATAAACCAATGATACTGTATTTATCAGTATTTGAGAGATCCATGGGTTGTGTTTTCGGGTAGCTTGATGAGACTGGAAAAAAAGAACAGGCAGTTTACTACCTCAGCAAGAAGTTCACAGATTTGAGTTGAAATATTCGTAGGTAGAAAAGTTGTGCTGTGCCTTAGCTTGGACTGCTCGAAGACTCAGACAGTACATGTTGTACTACACAACGTGGTTGATTGCCAAGCTAGATCCAATCAAGTACATGTTGGAAGCACCTTCTTTGTCAGGGAGGACGGCAAAATGACAGGTTTTATTGTCAGAGTACGACATTGTATATGTAAGTCAAAAGCTATCAAGGGCAGTGCAGTGGCTGAATTCTTAGCAAGTCGGGCAGTGGAAGATTTTGAGCCGTTGAACTTTGACTTCCCGGATGAAGATTTGATGTATGTTTCACAAGCAGATGAGATTCCCCTGAAGAAGAAAGTATGGAAAATGTACTTTGATGGCGCATCTAATGCCATGGGGCACGGAATCGGTGCAGTCCTCATATCCCCAGAAGAAGATTATTATCCTTTCACTACTAGATTGGATTTTGATTGTACAAACAATACTGCCGAGTATGAAACGCGTACTATGGGCTTTCGTGCTGCAGTGGACAAAAAGATCAAAGTATTGGAAGTTTTTGGAGACTCAGCCTTAGTGATATACCAGCTACGAGAAGAATGGGAAACTCGAGATACAAAGCTAATCCGATACCGAGAACTCATACTGAGTTAATTGGAGGAATTTGAAAAAGTGAATTTCAATTACTTTCCTAGAGAAAAAAATCGAATGGCAGATGCTCTAGCTACTTTGTCATCAATGTTTAAAGTGAATGAAGGGGCTGAAGTTGTGCCAATAAAGATGAGTATATATGAGTCTCCTGCCCACTGTCTGAGTATTGAAGAAGAAGCAGATGGCCTCCCTTGGTATAACGACATCTTGCAATACATCAAGAGTCAACAGTATCCAGAACAAGCAATAGAAAATGACAAGAGGACTCTGAGAAGGCTAGCAATGGGTTTTGTTCTAGACAGTGAGATTCTCCACAAGAAAGGAAAAGATCAAGTCTTGTTGAGATGTGTCTGATCTGCCGAAGCTCGGAGAATTATAGAAGAGATCCATGAAGGGATATGTGGCACTTATGCTAATGGTCACATGCTTGCTAAGCAGATTATGCGGACAGGGTATTATTGGTTGACAATGGAAGAAGATTGTATCAGTTATTCCCGGAAGTGCTATAAATGCCAGATATATGCAGATAAGATTCATGTGTCGCCATCGCCATTACATGTCATGACTGCACCATGGCCCTTTTCAATGTGGGGAATGGACATGATTGGACCTATTATCCTGAAAGCTTCAAATGGACATCGTTTCATCTTGGTGGCCATAGATTATTTCACAAAGTGGGTAGAAGCTGCTTCCTATGCGAATGTAACCAAGTCGATGGTATGCTGATTTCTTAAGAAAGAAATCATATGCCGTTACGGGTTGCCAGCAAGAATTATTTCGGATAGTGCTGTCAATTTGAACAATAAGATGATGAGAGAAGTGTGTACTCAGTTCAAGATCACACATAATAATTCGACACCTTATCGTCCGAAGATGAATGGGGCAGTAGAAGTAGCTAACAAGAACATCAAGAAGATTGTTGAGAAGATGACTAATGTGTACAAGGATTGGCATGAGATCTTGCCTTTTGCTCTTCATGCATATCGTACTTTGGTCCGTACATCTACAGGGGCAACGTCGTTTTCTTTGATATACGGGATGGAAGCAGTGCTAACTATTGAAGTTAAGATCCCTTCACTTCGGGTTTTGATGGAAGTTGGCCTAGAGGAAGCAGAATGGGTTAGAGCTCATTATGAACAGTTGAATCTCATCGAGGAGAAAAGATTGAAAGCAATTTGTCACGGGCAATTGCATCAGAAAAGGATGATTCGAGCCCACAACAAGAAAGTTCGTCCCAGACAGTTTCGAGAGGGGGAGTTGGTACTGAGGAAAATTCTCCCTATAGTAAAGGACCCGAGAGGAAAATGGGCTCCGAATTGGGAAGGACCCTATGTGGTAAAAAGAGCTTTTTCTAGAGGAGCATTGATTTTAACTCGGATGGACGGAGAAGATTTTAGAAATCCAGTGAATGCTGATGAACTGAAGAAGTATTATGCTTAAAAAAAAAGTGTGATGCTGTGCACATGGAAATTCGAATGATTCCAAGTGTAAAAATGGAAATTCTATATATCTATCTCCCCTGTAGATTGCTTTTTAATGAGAATATTCATGCTTGATATGATGAATGGTCATCTTTTATATTCCTTTCACTAAGAAGAAATTATCCTTAGTCACCGCTTTGAGCCTTAGGAATTATTCCTTTCTTTAAAATATTGATCAAGGATCACCCTCTACACTGGAGGGTAAATGTAGGAAAAATAATCAAAAATCACGGCAAAAAGAAAGCCATGAAAAATGTGGCAAACGAAAGCCAACAAAGCAAAAAAAAAAAAAAAACAGAAGAAAAGAAAGTCCAAAAAATGGACAAATGTTTCAAGAAGGAGTTCTCCTCAGGAAATGATCCTTGATCCAATCACCCTTAAACACACTTTGGGCCTATTTTATCCTTTCTTTCTAAAACCGAACCTTGGCCTACATTACGTGCTTTTAAAGTCCATTTTGATCAAGCATGGATATTTAATTTGAAAGGTTGTTATCAGAATTTATCCCATCTTTTGAATTGATATTTTTACCTTGGAAGCATTTAGAATTCTCAGATGCATGGTAGAATACAAGAAAAAAGAGAAAACAAAAAATGATGAAAAAAATGTAAAAGGAGAGGTTTAAGCCGAAAACCCGCAAAAAGTGACTTAATACCGAATGAAGGACACTTGAGTTGAAAACCTGCAAAGGGCGGCTCAGGTACTGATTAAAGTGTGAATTAATGCTCCGTGTAAAGGGGGAGAAAGTATCTGACAATCAGAGGAAAGGGGAACAACTCAGTCTGATGTAACTAGGAAGCTAAGAGGTTACCCAAGTAAATTGCTCATTCAAGAGAAGTTTCAGATGGTTTGAAAAAGGAGGGGTCCAAGATATTCCGCATCCGGGGCATCTACAATCTATAACTTTACATTTGTTTATTATATCCTTGATATTTATTTTTACTATTTTAAAACATTTCTTGCAATAAATTCTTATCATCTTTTTTATGACATTTTTGCTTGATTCATATTTTCTTTCATACATTTTTTAGATGCATTATGATTGTTATTAAATTGAATGATGATTAGTAATAAAAAAAATCTCTAAATAAAAGGATTTCAAAGTATTACTAAGGAATATATTTAAATCTTGGGAAAGGTTTGGAAAGTTCACCAAGAAAAGAAAACAGTGAACGTGTTAGAGACTCCATCACGAAGTCAGAAAATTTGTGAATTTCAGCGAAAGTCAGAAACTGAGACTGTTTGACAAGTTATCTTGAGTGAAGGATTCCTTAAGTGGGGCATCAATGAACAATTGAAGACTCCGTCAAATAAACCATGGATTAGAAATCATGACACAATCATTTGATTGCATTCATTCTTAGGAAACATACAAGCATTTGCAAAGCATGTCATTCTCGTTATTGCATTTCGCTAACATTGCAGAAATCAAGAAAACTTAGACTTCCCCAAAGTAAACTCATTCTGTTTTATCAAATGAGTCGAGCCTTGAGACCAGCGTCGAGGTATTTCCTTTTGTTTTAGATCGAATTCATTATGTTTTATCAAATGAGTCAAGCCTTGAGACCACCGTCGAGGTATTTCCTTTTGTTTTAAATCGAAATCATTTTGTTTTATCAAATGAGTCGAGCCTTGAGACCACCGTCGAGGTATTTCTTTTTGTTTTAAATCAAATTCATTCTGTTTTATCAAATGAGTCGAGCCTTGAGACCACCGTTGAGGTATTTCGTTTTGTTTTAAATCGAATTCATTCTGTTTTATCAAATGAGTCGAGCCTTGAGACCACCATCGAGATATTTTCTTTTGTTTTAAATCGAATTCATTCTGTTTTATCAAATAATTCGAGCCTTGAGACCACCGTCGAGGTATTTCCTTTTGTTTTAAATTGAATTCATTCTGTTTTATCAAATGAGTCGAGTCTTGAGACCACCGTCGAGGTATTTCCTTTTGTTTTAAATCGAATTTATTCTATTTTATCAAATGAGTCGAGCCTTGAGACCACCGTTGAGGTATTTTTTTTGTTTTAAATCGAATTCATTCTGCTTTATCAAATGAGTCGAGCTTTGAGACCACCGTCGAGGTATTTCTTTTTGTTTTAAATCGAATTCATTCTGTTTTATCAAATGAGTCGAGCCTTGAGACCACGGTTGAGGTATTTCCTTTTGTTTTAAATCGAATTCATTCTGTTTTATCAAATGAGTCAAGCTTTGAGACCACCGTCGAGGTATTTACTTTTGTTTTAAATCGAATTCATTCTGTTTATCAAATGAGTCGAGCCTTGAGACCATCGTCAAGGTATTTTCAAATCACGGGTAAGGCCTCCGGGCACCATTGTTAAGACCTCCAGGCATCATTTTTTAAAGCCGCATACAGCGTATTTTTTTCAAAATCACGGGTAAGGCCTTTGAGCACCATTTTTAAGACCTCCGAGCATTATTGTTAAAGTCGCATACAACGCATTTCTTTCAAATCACGGGTAAGGCCTCCGGGCACCATTTTTAAGACCTCCAGCACCATTTTTAAGACCCCCAGGCATAAGTTTCCAGAGTTTTTACATTTGCTTGAACAAGTCTTTGGTGGTGATAACCAAAGCCTCTGGTAGAGATATCCAGAGTTTTACAATTGCTTGAACAAGTCTTTGGTGGTGATAGCCAAAGCCTTTGGTGGAGATATCCAGAGTTTTACATTTGCTTGAGCAAGTTTTTGGTGGTGATAGCCGAAGCTTCTGGAGGAGATACCCAGAATTTTAAACACAGCTTAGCACAAGACAGGTCTTTTCTTCTCTTGCAAATCGAACTCGTTTTCTTAAGACGGGTCGAGCCTTGATTAGTCAGAGAATTCAATTTAAGGACAATATCTTCTATTTATAGTTTTTTTTTTCAAAAAAAAATGGAAAAAAAATGAAAAAAGAAACCCCCTTCACATGTGATTTCACTAATCGCACAAAATTAGTATTTGTTTATCTTTGCCTGATTCTCAACAATAGCTAAAGAGGGGCAGCTGTAGACACCTAATTTTGTTTGGACCATTAAAACATGTATGTTTTCTTCCTAAATTAATGTTTCAGAACGTAAAAAGACTTTTTTTCATCCTGCAGGTGGTACTCCGGGACTTAGTTTAAGAAGGAGAGCATAAAAAGTCAAACTTAAAAAAGTCAATCCCGAAAAGTCAATCCCGAAAAGTCAACTACTGAAAAGTCAACCCATTTTCAAAATCAAGATTTGAAGTTCAATTGAAAAATAGCGAAAGAATTTTAATAATCCGAGGTCTACATCGAAAGATATGGAGTTTGGAAGTTGGGTTATGGAGATTCAGTAGAAAGAAAACCCTAATCCGAGAAATTTGGGAAAAAATGCTTAAACGATCGAATTGGTCTAAATTGAAGGTTCCAAATGAAAGATAAGCACTGACTACGGGTAATGGAGAAACCACTTGAATGAAAAACTGAAAGAAAAGTCAATCCGGAAGAAAACCGAGAATTAGAGTTTTTGGTGGATTTCGATGAATTGGAAAAAATTACAGAAATGGCCTGATTCGGTAAGACTAAAGCCCCTAATGGATGAGGAGTGATTAAAAAAAAGATAGCCCAAAGCTTAGTTTGAAGAAAATCTGAAAATCGGACTTGTTTTGAGCAAAATCGGGTTTCGGAGGCAAAAGAACAAAATTGGAAAATCTGGAAAAAAATAGCAAATGAACTCCAAAAATTCTAATAAATTGAAATAAAATCTTGATTCGGAGTTCGTTTGCAAAATGGCCAAATCCCAGGTCCTCTATGTAGAAATTCAAGAAGATAAATCCCGAAAAAAATAGCAAATGAACTCCAAAAATTCTAAAAATTTGAAAATCTCATTTTAAAATTATTTGGAAGAGATTGGCGAGAGAAAATATGGATTTGGAGTTCGTTTGCAAAATGGTCAAATCCCGGGCCCCCAATATAGTAATTCAAGCAGATAAATCCCGAGAAAAATACCAAATGAGTTCCAAAAATTATGAAAACTTTCAGATCACACTTTTAAATTATTTGGAAGAGATTGGTGAAGAAAATCTGGATTTGGAGCTCGTTTAAAAAATGGTAAAGTTTGGGAGCATAAAAGGGCAATTTGGAAGAAAAAATCCAAATAAATAGCAAATGACTCGAAATTTTTTGAAAACTTCCAAAATTCAATTTTTTATTATTTTTAAAATATTGAAAAAATAAAATTTGAATTTGGAGTCCATTTGCCATTTATTTATGTTTGGGGGGCAAAAAGGTCATTTTACCCAAAAACCCGAAAAGGGCTTTTCTTGCCTTTTAAAAAAATGAAACATGGGCTGGAAGAAAAGAGGTTGGCCGGTCAAGGCCCAAAAATGGGAAGACATTTTCTGATTTTTAATCAAAAGGCCAACAATGAAGAGTAAGTTATTTTTTTTTATCAAACCTTTGGAAATAAGCCACATGGACTAATGCATGAAGAGGGAGAGTGTCAACATAATGGCTTAAGATTCTTGAACAACTGTAATTGTGGATAGCTGATGGCCTAATCTAAGGGTGATAATTTCATATTTTAAACATCTTGGATCAATAGCCTTTGGATGAAAATTGGTTGAATGAAAAATGACAACATCCTAGCCTAAAGGGGGGCATTCGACCACTACAATGAGGAGTGATTCTCTCTTTCATTTTCAGCTATTCACTCTCTATTCTCTATTGGGTTTTGCTGATTTTTTTCTCCATTGCTGAAAGGCAAAAAGAAAAGTTTAGAAAAGAAAAGAAAGTTAGAAGAGAAAAATCTTGAAAGATAGCTTCTAGAGGTTGCTTTAAGCACCATACTCTTGCACTTTCTTTGATTTTCCATTCTTAATTTGCTGTTTTGATTACTATTTTGGTGAGTTTCTTTTGATTTTTTTTTTAAATAAGTGTTTTTAATATTCTTCTTCAAGTTCTTCTTCATACTTTCTTGGAAAAAAGCTTTGAAAATTTTATTTTTCTTTTGTTATAAGGGTGGCCGAATGGCCTAGCTTTTTGGGTAGTTGCTGTTTGCATCTTTTATTTCATGTTATTCTTGATATTTAACAAGTTTTGATGCTTTAAATCTTCTTCTAATACATAAATATGAAGCTTGTTTTAATTTGGTTGCTTGCTTGTTTCTATTTTTGAGTCTATTATCTTGTTATCATGTTTATTTTACTTGTCTTGCATTTTTGATTTTCTGTTCTCAAAATGTTTAAGTTTGTTTATGTTTTATATTTTGTAATCCATGTGTTTGTGAAAATACCTATTGGTTTTCATGCATTTACTTTATATTTTCATGATTTGAGTGTTATTCTTTAGCTAAGCATGTTAGTATATCATGTGTTTGTGAAAATGCCATGCTCATTTTAAGCATGGGACCATTCGGCCACCCTCATATTGTGTGCTTTGTGTGTGCATTTTTGTTATATTAGTTGATAGGTTTGCATTTTCATGATATTTGGTTGAGTATTTTGTTTAAGCAGGCCATATGTTTGTGTTATTGACATGCATATTTTAGGTTTAGGATTGGTTTGTCTTGCCATGCATGTTCATGCATTTTAGACCTATGTTACATTAAATGCCATGCAAGTTCATTTAGGTCTAGGTCATTTTATTGATGCCATGCATTTTTCATGTCATTTAGGTTTTAAATCATGCATTTCATGCATCATATTTGCTGTATTTTCATGCATTTCATGTCATTTCCACTTGACTTATGACTAAGGCCAATCAATGGTTCAAAGTCATGCTCACTTGAGCATACTTGTGGAAAATTAAAGAGTTGTCAAATTGATTATTCTACCTTTGTGATTTTTTATACTTAGCCAATTTTTTTCCTAACTTTTCAAAAGTGTTAGCTATTGTTTTTGAGTCATTTAGAGAGTCTCTAATATTTTTACTTTGATTTTTAAATGATTTTATCAAAGGCAAAAAAATGTTTTTTGCAAAACAGTTTTTTTACCTAGTACTCGTACTTTCTCGATTTTTCTGGGCAGTCATCTTTAATCAGAAAATTAAGCCAATTTTTTCCCTGGTAGTTTTACGTGTCATGAGTCTCCAGTATGTTTTTTAGATTTTTTTTTTGAATTTTTAAAAATAGGATAAAAAATCATGCTTTAAAACTGGACAGTGGAGGCAGAATTGAATTTGAAGGAAAATCATTTTTCTGTTTTTATTAAGTTACTTAGGGAGGGTTAATTAGGAGGTTTAGCTACTGACTTAGGGTAGTTTCTAAGCCTTTTTAAACTCTAAAAATTATTTTTTAAGTCTCGGGTTAAGGGTGGTCAAGTCCGGGATTTTAAACTTAGGAAATTTGAGCCATTTAAAAAGGGTTTAGCTAAGTTTTTATTTTTAATCTAAGCTTTTCAAATTTGTTTTCAAACAATTACAAGGTATTTTGGTATTAGAATATTTAATTTGATATATTTTCCTAAGGTAGCCGGATATCTTTTTTAGATATACGGATTTCCTTAATTAAAGGAAAAAATACATTCTCATGCATTGTAATTTCCATATTCATGCATATTATATAATATGTAATTTTTGCTATGTTTAATTTTAATGATGGTGTTATTATTTTTTATTTAAAATTTTGATCTTATATTATTTGTTATATGGTTTTGAATATTTCATGATATCCTATGCTTTTTATTTAGTTATTTTTGTCATATTATTTAGCATATACTATGTTCATGCATTATTATTTTTATTTTTATTTCCATGCATATTATATGATAGCATTATTTTATGTTTCATGTCATTTAGATTATATGCCATATCATTTATATTTTCCATGTCATTTAAATTATTTCATTTCATTTAGAATATATTATGTCACTTAGGATATTTTATTTCATTTAGAATATATCATATGACTTAGGATATTACATTTCATATAGAATATATCATGTTACCTAGGTCATTTCATTTCATTTAGAATATATCATATAATTTAGGATATTTCATTTCATTTAGATTATGCTAAGACATTTAAATTATGTCATACCATTTAGGTTGCATTATATTACTTAGACTTTGCTATGTCATTTTATTTATGTCATTTATATTCATATTTTTTTAAAAAGTTTTGAAAAAGGTAATGATTTTCAATAAAATAAAGATATTTTCATGAGTTCTCTGCCGGGATTGCTGGGGAGGATATCATCAATTATTATTAATAACGGAATATCTTCTTTAAAATAAGAATGATTCGAAAAGTTTTCCAAACTAATAAAAATTTCTATATTTTGTCACGTTTGTTGGGGAATATAGGAAAATTTTGAATTTATAAATTCCGGATCATTTTCAATTAAAAATGGAATTATTTTTCTTTAAATTGGGAATTAACTTGAAATACTAACTTTAAAACCGACTTTTTACCGAGACTTGAGATAACACATGATTAATAAGGTACCGTTTTATACGGGCGTTATGGGGGTGCTAATCCTTCCCTACACGTAACCGAGTCCCGAATCCACTTCTTTTTTTTTTATTTCTCTGGTTTAAAACGCAAAGTTGAAATTGGTTTTAAAAATGTTTTAATTAATTTTAAAATATTTTATAAAACCGGTTTTAATAGGTGGCCGATCACACCTAGCTAAAAAAGATTGGTGGCGACTCCATATCTTTTTCAAGGTCATTTTCAAAACCTTCATTTTTCAAGAGAAGTTAAGTTGACTTTTCCTCGGTTTTTTTAATGTCACGCTTAACGAATAATAAAGTCTTGCAATGAGACTTATTATTTTTTAGGTTGCGACAGACGAGGTTAGATGACCAGCTCCTCACTCCAAGTCCAAGTTCGGCATATCTAACTTCAATGTATCAGTTTGGAACCCCTACTTCAGCATTTGGTACTACATCACTTATGGGTCCATCTAGTAGTCAGGTTTCTTTATGGTTGCTGGCTCCTCGAGCAGTGGATTTCTATTTTTTGATGCAGAACATGTGGGTCCCTCTAGTAGTGCGTTTTCATCGACTGATGTGGGTGAGCATGCGGATCACATAGAACCAGAACCAATGGCGGTAGGTCGAGGACGAAGTCGAGATCGACAATGAATACGTCCCACTGATGAGGTTCAACGATAGGTGCAACCAGCACGCAATAGGAGAGCTCGACATTGTTGCTCAATACCACGCGATACGGGAGCTCCTCCGTAAATAATTAGAATAAATGTACTTTTTGTATAATAATCATGGATTTTTAGAAGATGTTTTTAATAATGTACGTTTTGTATAATAATAATGTACTTTTGTATTTTTCTTTCATTAAATGTAAAAATTAACCGTTATTTTAAAATTTTAAATGATTATTTATTAATTTTATTATTAATTTTGTTATATATTATTTAAAATTTTAATTTTGTAAAATTAAATTTCAAAGTTATTTTTTTTTTATCGTTTTAAAACAGTAACATACTTAAATGTATAATTAATTAATTAATTAATCAAAATGTAAAAAATAAATTTAGAATTAATTAAATAATGTAAAATTAAATAATTAATTAATTATATATAAAAACTATTATAAAAAAATATTATTTAGGCTTTTAAAATAATTTTAAAAAATTACTTTTTTTACAAAAATACTTTAATAATGTTAATTTTTAAAATTAGAAAATAAACTTTAATTACAAAATTTAAACTTTTAAAAAAAATGGTGTTGGGAAGTCACCATATCATATGGCGACTTCCCAACATTATAAAATTTTTTTTTTTACAAATTGTACTTGGAAGTCGCCATATAATATGGCGACTTCCAAGTTCAATTATTTAAATTTTACAAAATTTAAAGCTCAGAAGTAGCCATATCATATGGCGACTTCCGAGCAAGATTTAAAAAAAAAAAAAAAATTTTATTTGGGAAGTCGCCATATCATATGGCGACTTCTCAACTGATATTTAATTGAGCGCATTTTGGTATATAATTTGAAAAAGTTGATGGTTTGATAATTTTTTTTTTAGCAATATCTTAATAAAAAAGTCTGGCGATTTCTCTTGGTGTATTTTAAAAAAAAAACAATTCAAAATACACCAAGGGAAATCGTCACCCCCATGACGATTTCCCTTGGTGGTGTATTTTTTTTTATAAAAAAAATTACTAAAATTTTAAATTGTAACGGTTAGAAAAAAATTGCAATTTTTTTTTAAAATATTGTATTTTAATTTTAGAAATTGCAAACGGGTATAAAAAAATCAAATAAAAAAATTACCTTGGTTTGTTTTTTATTTTTTAAAAATATATATACTAAAATTTTATAATTTTTGTAATTTTATAAAAAATTTAATTTAATTTAATATTTTAATTTTATAAAAAATAAAATTTTATTTCTTATTAAAATTTAAAAAAGACAATTATATTTATTATTAAAATTTTATATAAAAAAATATTTCTTATTTAAATTTTATATTAAAAAAATTATTTCTTATTTAAATTTTATATAAATTGAAATTTGATTTCTTATTTAAATTTTATATGTGAGATCTGTAACAAACGGGTATAAAAAAAATTAAATAAAAAAATTACCTTGGTTTATTTTTATTTTTTAAAAATATATATACTAAAATTTTATAATTTATTTAAATTTAAATTTTATAAAAAATAAAATAAAATTTATTATTTTAATTTTATAAAAATAAAATTTTATTTCTTATTAAAATTTTATAAAAAATATTTCTTATTTAAATTTATATAAAACAAAATTTTGTTTCTTATTAAAATTTTATTTTAAAAAATGTATTTATTATTTAAATTATATATAAATTAAAATTTGATTTCTTATTTAAATTTTATATAAATTAAAATTTGATTTCTTATTTTAATTTTATATAAATTAAAAATTAATTTCTTATTTGGATTTTATATAAAAATAAAGTTTATTTCTTATTTTAATTTTATGCTGCAGAAAATATTGAAATTGGATTCCTTCTGCAATGGATGGAACTAATGATTTAGGGTTAGGGTTTTAGATATTTTTCAATGAATCAAATGCTGCATAAAATATTGGAATTATATTCCTTATGCAATGGATGAGACTATTGACCAGATATAGGGTTAGGGTTTCAGCTATTTTCCAGTCAATCAAATGCTGCAGAAAATACTGGAATTGGATTTATTCTGCAGTGGATGGGACTAATGATTTAGGGTTAGGGTTTCAGCTATTTTTCAGTTAATCAAATGCTGCAGAAAATATTGGAATTGGATTCCTTCTACAATGGATGGGACTAATGATTTAGGGTTAGAGATAGGTTTCAGCTATTTTTTAGTCAATCAAATGTTGCAGAAAATATTGGAATTGGATTCCTTCTGCAATGGATAGGACCATTGCACTATTTGGTACAAAGGATGGGATTTATCATCAGTTTTTGCATTGAATGAGTTATTAGTTTTTCAGCCAATTAACCCTAGCCAGAAAATAGGAATCAGATTCCATCCTATACAAAGGATGGGATTTATCATCCGGTACAACACAATGAACAATTATAAATTCATAATACTGATGAAGGTTTACAATACCCCCTACAACAGTTTTTCAATCAGATTTTTTCTGAGTGCTAATACCCCCCCTCATTCTCATCTTTCTCTATTTCTTCTTTCTTTTGCTGAGTGATAATACCTCTATTCTCATCATTCTCAGTTTCATTACTACACAATATGAGCAATAGAGTGATCGCATTGGTCTACTATAATAGCCAAATTCATAATACTGATGAAGGTGCTAACTTTGATTGTAAATGTCCTAAAAGCTTTCGTGTTGATGAAGACGTCACATTAGAGGAATTGAAGCTACAAATTCATACAAAAATTAAAACTGGAAATAGAAAAAGAGTTTCAGAGATTAAGTATAGGCTTCCTCTTTCTATTAGTGAAGGATGTGTCCGATATAGAACATTTCCACTTGAAGATGATGATGATGACAAATGCATGTTTTATGCTCACGAGACATTTGCAAATGTTGGTGTACTTGAGTTATATGCTGACATAGAGGATGTTCACGATGATTGTGGGCTTCAAATGTTCGCACTACAGAAAACTTTCCCACAGAAGATGATGATTTTGGGTCGTTCTATGTACACACTACATACGACGTTGCAACAGAAGAAGTCGTTCCGCTATCTCAAGGTACAACGTTTCATGATTCATTAGTCTCACAAACAATTCGTACTGCCCTCGAAGATGAGCCAGCTGGTGTTGATCCTGTTCCGCCATGTGGAGTCCATGGTGAATATGTTGGTGACTTTAGTGAGCAGAAAGAGGATGCTGAATTCGCAAGTGATGGCAACAGTGATTCTGACCCAGACGTCGTCGGTACTGAGATGAACACTCATGGAGATCTTCCCCCATATGAGGTTGCATCCCATATGTACACCCTGGATCTGGAGGCAATGCAAGTGCCAGAATTTCTTGAGTATGCTCATACATTTGCTACGCCTTTGACTTTTGATCCATCTACAGTTGATCTATGTGTTGGGTTACAATTTCCAACGAAAGAGGCTGTGCTTTCAGCTATTAAGCATTATAACATGAAAAACTTTGTAGATTACAGGGTAATTGAATCTGAGCGGACCAAATATTATGCCAAATGTCTAATGTATGGGAAATGGTGCAATTGGAGAATAAGAGCAACATTTATGAAGAAGAAACATGCATGGGAGATTAGAAAATATGAAGGGCCTCATACTTGCACATCGGGGAGGATTTCACAAGATCATTGCAAGTTAGATTCTAACATGATCTGTTCATGCATTCTGTCATTGGTCTAAGCAAATTCGGAGATCTCCGTTTCAGTTTTGATCGCTGAGATACGAATTCGGTATGGATACATCACTTCTTATAAGAAAGCGTGGAAAGCAAAGCAAAAGGCAATTTTTCGAGTTTTTGGCGATTGAGATAGATCGTATAATGAGCTACTTAAATGGTTAGGTGCAATGCAACATTTCATTCCTGGTACAATTGTGGAATTGCAAACGGTACCTCTATATCACGGTGATCGACTGGTCCAAGGTAAGAGAATATTCCATTGACTCTTTTGAACATTCAAATCGTGTATTGAAGGGTATCCGTATTGTAAACCTATTGTGCAAATAGCGCGTACTTTCTTATATGGAAAATACAAAGGAACATTATTGTTAGCTATTGCACAAGATGGCAACCGAAACATACTACCAATTACCTTTGCCATTGTGGAGGGTGAGACAACGGAGGCTTGGTCATTCTTTCTCACTAATTTGCGTAGACATGTGACAAAACAGTCTGGCATATGTTTGATGTCTGATCGACATGAAGCCATCAAAGCTGTGATCAAACACGATGGTAGTGGATGGAATCCTCCACATGCATATTCAGTGTACTGCATTCGACACATTGCAACTAACTTTATGAAGAAGTTTAACAATAAGGAATTGCGTCAACACATTGCTAACATGGGAATGGAATCGAATCATAGTTATTTTATCTCTTATATTTCCTTTAGTATATAAAATAATACTGAAATTCACAAGTCTTTTGCTTTTAATTTTATCAGGATACGAGTTGAGGCGACCGAATTTTCATTTCATGTATGAGAATCTTCGTGGAGAAAATGCAGAGACGACTAATTGGCTTGATAGGATCCCCAAGTAGAAGTGGGCTCAATCATATGATCAAGGAAGACGTTATGGCCATATGACAACCAACCTAGCTGAATCTATCAATTCAGTGTTGAAGGGAACGAGTCATTTTCTCATTTCTGCTTTAGTGCAATCAACATATTATAGGTTGGCTGCACTTTTTGTTAAGATGGAGAACAAGCAAATTGCAATGATGGAGGGAGGGCACACATACTGTGAAACAGTCACACAGGCTATGCAAGAAAATCGCAGGAAAGCTAACTCCCACTTTGTTCGTAATTTTATGCGAGCAAATCAATCTTTTCTGATTGAAGAGTTAGTTGATCCACAAGAGGGTGTTTCTGTAATGAAGTACAAAGGCAAGCTTAGTGACATGTGGTGTGACTGTGGGAAGTTTCAAGCACAAAGGTTCCCTTGTTCACATGTAGTTGCTGCTTCTGCACATGTCCATGTAGATTGCATACAATATATGGACAATTTCTATAGACTGGAAACTATATTGAATGTTTATAGACATGAGTTCCAACCAGTTGGAAATGAAGGTTATTGGCCTCAATATGATGGTCCAGAAGTGTGTCCCAATCAAGAAATGCTGAGAAATCCACATGGTCGGCCAAAATCAAGTCGAATTCGTAACGAAATGGACCTCAGGGAGAAAAACCAACCAAAACATTGTGGATTATTCAGAAATGAAGGTCATAGCCGTCGAAAATGTCCGCATCAATCTGGCACATCGGAGGAGAGTTTGCATCAACAATAAAGGAATTAAATGTTTTCATAACCTCTAATATTTACATATTTTTCCATTAAGGGAAAATGTTATGCAAGTTTTTTTCTATTTATCATGTAATTTGGATTATTATTTTATATATTACAAATTTAAAATACATTATTCTCGTTATATTGATAAAAATACATTTATTCTAATTATTGCGTGGTGTAGAGCAACAGTGTCGAGCTCTTCTAATGCGTGGTGGTTGGACCCGTCGTTCAACCTCGTCAGTGGCAAGTATTCGCGGTCGACCACGACCTCTTGCTGTAACCGCCACTGGTTCCGATTGTATGTCATCCGCCATTTCTTCTGTATCAAAAATTTGAAACCCACTACTGGAGGAGCCAACACCTAATTCACCCATAAAGGGAACCTGACTACTAGATGGACCCACAAATGATGTACCATCAAATGCTGATGCAGGGGTTCCAAACTGATACATTGTAGTTAGATATGCTGAACTTGGACTTATGATGGGGAGCTGGTCATCTAACCTCGTCATTAGCGGTGATGGTCAGTAACACTCATCAACGTCATATCCGGGGTGACTGATGGAATAACAATGACTGGATGGTACTCCATGATCTCATTCAGGTTCAAGATGACTAAATGACATCCTCGGTGCAGTGAACTCCGATGAGACTGGTTCACGCGTCCTCCCACGTTGTCGGCTAGGTCTAGGAGCTTCCATATCCTGTGTAGGAAGGACTGGAGTTGAAGTTCGTCCGATAAATGACATACTCCTAACATCCTCATAAACCGACGGTGAACAAACAAAAAGCCAACCTTCATTTTTATACCATCCTATGTAATCATCAGATGGGTTGAAATTATTACCAACAATTGGATAACCTGTCGAAATTCGTTGAGAAAGTATATCCCACCAATGGATCCAATGTTCATGCTTCGTAAGCCAGAATTCTTCAGGACGCCCACGCATGTCGATCTTGTGAACCTTATCAAGGTTCACCCGTGCTTGCGGAATTGGTTGTTGCATCACAAATTGTCGCAACACCCTGTCAGTTTGGTGCCACTCTACATATGAAAAGCATATCAATGTTGTGTTTGCTTTCCATATATTACAATTATTGTAGGCATCCGATGGGAGGCATGCCATAATTTTATTTGAGGAATATGGCATCTACAGAAACTCTGAATAACTATTACAAATTATTAGTTTCATATGGATTAAATACAAAAATACTTGAATGTAACAACCAAAACATTTACCTTATCATATCCTACTCGATCTAGTCGCAATATTATACTTGCAAGGTCGGTCGGAGTCTCGATAAGATCTCTACGATTCCTCCACCTGTTAAAATGCGTATAATACAAGTTCGTACAAAATTAATAAAATAGTAAAGATTATTACCTGCTTGCAAGGGGGTATACAGTCGAAACATCCACGCTCGGAGCAAGAAATGACAGCCGATACCAAGCCCATGATTGTAGAAGCACTAAACATCCACCTATGTCATGGCTTTTTGGAACTGTAGCCCGGCACAGTTCTTTATACAAAACCGCCAAACACGCAGAACCCCAACTATAATTTGCCGTATGCTCTAAATCACGTTGTAATGAAAGATACATTAAATGTACCCGACTGCTCGATTTGTCAGGCATTAGTAATCCTCCAATCAAACGTAAAATATATTCTCTAGCAGCATATTGTATATGTTCTTCAGTTGCGTGTAATGGAAAATTTTGAAAGGATTTCAACCAATTTAGTCTCACCGTTGAGCCAGATACATACTCATCTGGAGGTACCGCACCTAATAGATTTTGACACTCTTCATTCCAATCTAGCAAGCTTGCGTCTGTAACTGCATCGCCATGGACCGGAAGTCCAAGTTGAAACGCAACATCTTCTAGATTACCGTGCATTCACCAAATGGAAAATGAAAAGTATGCGTCTCGGGTCTCCATCGTTCGACCAACGCATTGATTAAGTCGGTTTGTAGCAAAAATCGTCGAATTTGAGTTGCGTGATAAAATCCGGCTCTTCTTAAGTGGTCGATAATAGATAGATGTTGGTCCTCCAATGTAAATTTCCTCGGACGTAACACGCGACGAATATCCTGTTGATAATTAATTAAATTAAATTAAATAATTATAAAATTATAAAAATTAATAATTTATAAAACTATAATAATTAAAAAATTAAACAATATAAAAATAAAAAAAATAAAACTATAAAATGACATAACAATAATAATTAAAAAATTTAAAATTATTTATATAATTATTAAAAAATTAAACAATATAAAAAATAAAAAATTATAAAACTATAAAACTATAAAATGAAAAAACAATAATAATTATAAAATTATAAAACTATAAAATGAAAAAACTATAATAATTATAAAATTATAAAACTATAATAAAAAAAATTAAACAATATAAAAAATAAAAAATAAAAAATTATAAAACTATAAAATGAAAAAACAATAATAATTAAAAAAATGATAAAACTATAATAATTAAAACATTAAACAATATAAAAATTATAAAACTATAAAATGACAAAATAATAATAATTAAAAAATTACTAAAAATTGATAATGTAATACAAATAATATTACAACAATTTACTTACCTCTTTAAATATAACCGAAGATATGTGATTTTCTTGCCATCTCAATAGTGATAATGAAGCCATTTTTAAATATTGTTGTAGAAAGAAAATTTTGTTGTAGAAAGAAGAAAGAGAACTTTAAAATTATGTTGTAGAAAATATGAGGGGAGTATTTATAGAAGATAGGGGTGTGGGGGGATTTTTGACCGTTACCTTCATAAATTTTGTATTTTTTTTTCTAACCGTTACAATTTAAAATTTTAGTATTTTTTTTAAAGTGAAATTGAAAAAAAAAATTAATTTACACCAAGGAAAATCGCCATGGGGATAGCTATTTCCCTTGGTTTTTTTGAATTTATTTTTGAAATTTACGCTGGAAAATCGCATGGGGATGGCGATTTCACAGCTGATTGTAAAACGAGCGAATTTTAAAAATTAATCTTAAAACAACGATATTTTGATAAATAAAAAAAAATGGTTATATTCTAATAAAAAAATCGGGTTTTGAAAGTTGTAACATTTTAAAATATCGCTGCCTAAGCGCATTCAACAACTCAATCATGTATTTAGTATAGATTAGAACCAACCATAAATCGGGCACTTTGGACAAAGTTTTCTAAGCCCGAGCCTTGCCCGACCTGGGTATTAAATAATTAATAAAAGTAATGTTTTATTTCTAAAATATATTAAAATATTAGTATTTTTAATATTTAATATATTTTAAAATTTTGAACTTCTTAAGTCCAATGGGCCATATATTAAGAAAGGTTTTGAAAGACCAATTAATCGAATTTGGTTAAGCGGAAAGTAAAAAGAAATGTAAATTACTCAAACCCCCGTCGAAAATATAAATCCAAAAGAAACCTGAACAGGTTTAACGAAAAGCAAGGTCTCATCTCGGTCAGAGTGTTAACCTGAATCCCTTGTGGCCTGCCCATCGAAATTAACAACTATATTTCGGACTTTAATTTGGATCAAGCTTACAAAGAATAACAAAACCTTGTGGATAGGCATATGATCTTTTTTTTTTTTAAAAAATTCCATTAACAATATATCAAAAACCTATTTTAATTCAATCCATTTTCAAATTTCGCCCTGTGGGCTTTTGAGTTATGACTGGACCTGATTCTTTTATGCCCTCCTGGTGCTAGAAGTGCTGAAAAAGACTAGTGTGACTTTAACTAATAGTCTATAGTAGTACTCCAACATGCAAGTTCCCAAGCCTCCCTGTCAGGTTATCAGCTGTAGACTCTAACAAAAGCAATTCAGGGACACGAGTGACCGGAACTTTATTCGGGTATCGTAAAAGCAGGGTAAGTCTTTCCGTGCAAGAGAGCCCCAAGTGCCTCCATTAGTTGTTGAGTTAGTCATGCAAAAGAATGTCCTATACAAAAAAGGAATTGAGTAAGAATTGCCCTGGAATGTGAAAAGAGAGCTGAAAAATATAGGATAAGACTATTGGATGAGCCTTTGTTGACATTGTACGGGGTTAACCGGTTAAGCGAGATGCGACGGAGGAGGATTTAACGTGATGGAACTCCTCAAGGCAGTGTCAAATGTCAATTGGGGCTGGGGGGGGGGGGGGGGAGCTGCCAGGGAATTCTGAGACTAAGGGCCTAGATCGAGAGTTAGCTTACATTAGGGCCTATTTCGACCGAGTCGTTGGCTCCGAGGATTCCGAGACTTAGTACATCTTGAGCCCAGATGGAAATAATGGGCCTGAGCTCAGTATATTTCTTTGTGAGAATTTGATTCTGATATAGTGCATCATATCATAGAGTTGATCAAGAGGTTGATGAGGATGACACGTGGAGGCCATAGGCAGACATCATGGGGTCCACTTGATTTACGTTGTAGATGTTGAATCATGAATACTATAAATATCTTCCTGGTAAGTGAAACGGTTGATAGGGATTTTTAGAAGCTGTTGGTAGAGAGTCAAATTAATTTGATTGATTAGGACACCCCCCATATCAAGGCAGCTTTGTATAATTTTCTTTTTATTTTTTGTTTCTATGAGGGATTTTTTTTTTTTTTTTCAATGAACAATTGTAGCTTACCCTTGATTATTTAGGATTTCTTGTTAAAAAAGAGGGTTTTTTAGGATTTCTTGTTTCTTTTATTTTTGATTTTTTTTTTTTTCCCTTTTCGGCCAATTCCTTATTTTGTTTGTTTAATAGCAACAAATTTGCACACAATGCCAGTGAGAAAGAATAGTTTTTTCTGTGTGTACATATAAGGAATTGTAAGGAAAACAAATATTTGAATTTCGTACATCTATACCATATTTAAAATCTTTGATTGAATTGATATCACGAATCAAGTAATATCAATGCAATTAATGAAATAACTTAAAAGCTCACTAAAACTCAAAATTATTTTGATTTTTTGTATAAAATTCAATCAATTCAATCGATTTATTCAGTTTTTAAATTTTAAAATCAAATCGATCGATTAATCACCCCAGACTCAACCACCAGTCTCCTATTAATGAAGAGCAATGGAGTGTTCATCATCCTCTATAGCATCAAGCAAGCCACAATTGCTTCGGATGCAATAATAAATAGTAGTATTATTTTGTTTTGGTTTGGTTTGCAAGTAAAATACTACAATATGATATTGCTGAGCACATGCTAGCTGCTGGTGTTTTTGAAAAGGCATTTTTCACTGCCAATAGCTACGCTTTGCAAGTGTCAATTATCATTTATATTATTATATAAAATTAGCTTGGTCAGCCTCTGCTAGCTGTAACCATAAAATTTGTGCAATATGGGGAAGCTTGCTCAAGATCTAAAGAAGAGATTTTGCCACATGGTTGAAGCCTTCACATCTTGCAAAAATGATCATAAAGAGATTTTCCCTCGATCCAAGAGAAGAAAATGATCGAGACAGTCATTTGAACCATTAAGGAAATTAAGATGGGGAAGAACCGAGATTCAATCTTCGGAGGTAAATTTTGTTTTTCCTTTTTCAATTTTTTTTTTTTCATTCCTCTGATCCATGAGTAGAATGTTACCTGCATAATTTTGGTTTGCTGTCACGTATATTTAATTTTATTTTGGACAAATCTGATTATCGATTGTTTACTTTTCTTTGAGTAAAGCGGAAAGTGATTTCAGGATTTTATTTAGATATCTCACGAAGTTTTTGGTCTCCGATCAAACTTACGGCGGGAAACTACTACAAAGATTGAGCAGTATTCATTCTATTCACAATGTAAAAGCCTCGTACTTGAAAATGGAAAAGGAAAGGGAGAACTATTTTTCTGGAGACTAGAGTTTTCTTCTAATTACCTTTTGATAAGACATTAAGTCCTAATTATTATCTCTTAATTATAAAATAATTATGATATAACTGAAATTAAACCACTTAAGATAACAACTAAGTCTTTTATCTTTGAAAGACTTAGTAAAAGACTCTCATTGATGAATTATCCAACAGAGTCCAATCTCTCATTCACACATGATGAGAAAGTCATTTTTTCATTCTCTTAAACCGTCCAATGTCAAGTTCGTAAAATTAATGAACTGTGCAATTGCTGAATTGACTTGAATTTTGGGAGCTCTATAATAAAAACTCGTTAGAGTCAGCAGAGAGACATCAACCATTAAAATAAAATGTATCATATGCTCCATACCTTTGATCACATCTGATTGTGTATCTCAAATCACTCAATGTAATGAGCATACTTCAACTTTTTTCACATTGCGATTTATATTCACAATTATATCATATCTCTTAAAAGCGACATAATCTTGAATATAGTGTAATGATGCAATATCAAATACTCTTTTCCTTTTCGCACTCATGCCACTTAATTTAGAACAAACTGCTTTCCCAATAATGTCCCGTATAACCGAATCATTTATGGTCTTAGGCAATATACTAAAGTAGCAAACATTCATTCCTTACCTTCTTAAAACTCACACGGTGAAGAAACATAGATCCATTCTTTCACCTCCTATATCGAATGAAAATCATATGTAGTATAAAATACATGCTACAGTGGAGTAAGAGCATAAGTCAATCTCCAAACATTGTATAGACCTAAGTTCAGTTACTCTCAAAACATCTAACTTGAGTTTCTAGTTGCTCACCACTTTAAACATCAAATCAGGTCTCACATCTAGCCAACTTTATAGGCTAATCATGGTCCCCGTCCGTTAGATTTTATTTATTCTGAGAACCTCATTTTGGCTCCAACCAAGATGACTAATTCAAACTTATTCCGTTAATTAAAAGCGTCTATAGCTTGAGTCTCATCTTTGCTCGCTATCATAGGTGTCAAAGGCAATTGCTCATGTGAGTGAGCCAATTTTAAGCCTATTAACATGCTTTTTATATCTTGTGTACCAATTAATAAATAGTCACAATTGCATCAACAATAGAATAAATTACATAGTTATTATTAATATCCCAAAGGTTCAATACAAATAATCAAATAAAACAATAACCATTTACAAAGAATTTAAACTTAACATGACTCACATAGGTATCCTTAAAAATAGTTTTAGTCAAAGTACCTGCCACATATTGATTCTTATATTTTTCACGAACAACTTGAAGAAGGAAAAAATTTTCAAAAAAAAAAAAAAAAAGACATTGGGTTTTTTTTTTAAGGATGTACATGAATAAAGCTAGAGTGCTAATCTTATTCAAAATATTCAAATTTATGCCCTAATGGAGCCAAACTCGATCTCTTTGAGAAATGAACCATTTCGAGTTCGAATATTTTAATATTTGACTTAAACAATTTGCAAGTTAAATCTTTTAAATTTCATAATACAATAGTATGCATAAAAATAAGCCATAATAGAGTAATATACTATTTTATATTCTTATTTGTAAACTAAATTCTAATAGAAATTAAGTTTCAATCTGTTTTATTTGAGTTGAAGATGAATGATGATTGAATTGAATTAATTAGTTGAGTTCAAATAGCTCTTATTTTATATCTTATATAAATATATAAAAGCCAAAATTTTTGGCAAAAAGAAAAATCTATGTGGACAAACTATTATTTTGACATATATACTGCCTTAAGAAAATGCCACATGTACTGCATTTAATTGCTTTTGATTATATATAATAATAATATTTTATATTATAAATTATTTTTAATTACTTTAACTTTTTTTAATGATTTATCTTTTAAGTTTCTTTCCATGTCT
This sequence comes from Fremontodendron californicum, assembly GCA_030761205.1. Lineage (NCBI taxonomy): Eukaryota > Viridiplantae > Streptophyta > Magnoliopsida > Malvales > Malvaceae > Fremontodendron > Fremontodendron californicum. Next base: position 6,481,486 of record JAULJL010000010.1, read on the forward strand.
TATATAAAAATGTTTTGATTGCTACATTACTACGATTGATTCTTTCCTATAATAATTTCAAAATATGATAATGGCCCTTATTAATTTTATTTATTGCTATGTCTATTGGACTGATTATAAATACATAAGTCTAGAATATTGTATACAAATTTCATTCCAATAGAGATTCATTTCTGCAGGTTTTATTTCTATTTTTTTTTTTTAATTATATAGGCTACCTTTTTAAGTTTGATAATAATTCTTTGGTATATAACATTGATATTTTATCTATGTTATTTAGAGATTTAGAGATATCAGTTCAATTTTATATAGTCTATGTTTTTCTACGTTTTTATTTCCTTAAAGTTTAATTATGTAAAATATTTTGTATTTAATTAAAATTTTTTTTTTATATTGTAGGTTTTTCTTGATTGGTTTATTGTATTAAAAATTTAAAATGGATGGTATAAATCACAAAAGTACAACCGAAAAATTCAGGGAGGGTGATGATCAAAAGAAGATCTTCAACAATACTATATCCAATATGTCTAAGAAAATTATAAAAAATAAATAAATAAATAAATCGGAAGAGGAAATATAATGTTATTAGGGATTATCCAATATTTTGTGGAATAAATGCTCTAAAAATTAACCCCAACAAAATGCTAAAAAAAGTGTGAATGTGTTACTGAAGCAATGGAAAACAAGAGCAATGATTTTCAAAATGAAAACCCAGTAGAGGATGAGATTCAACTGAATCAAGTTTAGTATTATACGAATGATCATATCATTTGTGAAAAAAAATGACATTATCATGAAATGTACTTATTTTATATTTTAATAAATTCAAAATGCATATATTTATCTTTTATTATAGATTTTTTTTTTTCATTTGAATGTTATTTTCTTCACATTTATTTTCATTATATAATATTTTTAAGATAAAAAAATTGAGATGGTTAAAATATTGGAATGTCAACATAATAAATACATAGTTATATTTTAACACATCCATTATTTATAATAGACCAAGAATAATGGACAATATTTGAGGGTTGATTTTAATGAGTTTAATTTCTATTTTCGATTTGGTAAAAATTTATAATTATGCCGAAGGCCAAATGAATATAAAATTTAATTTCTATTCACCTATGGCAAACTTTTTTTGAAAGATTATTAATTAAACTATGATAAACTAATTTTTGAAAGATTATTAAATTAATTCCAATTAAAATTTAATTTATAATATTTCACTATTTAATGAAAGTATCAATTACAATTCTTAAATTAGTCAAAATTTCAATTATTACCTCAATTTTAAATTTAATTGATAATATGTCAATATTTAATGAAAGTATCAATTATAATTGATCTACGATTATGCTGTTTTGTTAAAATGACACTTTTAAACAAAAATATTATAAACAAAAATATTCTCATATTTCAATTTCTCATATCTCAGAAATATTATAGAAAAAAAGTATCAAATATTCTCATATAATTTTTCATATCTCGATTTTAAATAGTCAAATATATAAGATATAACTGCAAATTGACATCCCCGATTAGAGGTGCTCAGGGCCGGGCCGCGGCCCGTTTTTTATTTTCTGCCCAGGCCCGCCCATTTAGGCCCGAATCACTGTTCATTGGAATAAAAAAATAATTTTTTTATTTTATTTTTATTTTTATTTTTTTAATTAAAATTAAATAAAATAATATTATAATAATAAAAAAACACTGTTCCGGGCCGGGCCTGCCCGAAACATAAATTAGCCTGCCGAGGCCCGGCCAGTATTGGGTCGGGCCTACCGGGCCGGGCGGGCTGCCCGGCCCGTGAGCAGGTCTATCCCCTATCATTATGAAGTCAATTTTCAAAACTTAAATAGAAATAATTTTTTTAATATAATTGCATATTTAATAATAAAAATGCAAAGGAAAGGAAATTTTCACCAATATATATATATATATATATATTTATGCAAAAGGAATCTTTATTATTAAGTTAATAAAATAAATTAATACACTAAATATGCGACTAGACATTTAATTAATCTTTTTACAATATTATATATTAGTTACGATCTTAATTTACTAACATAACATGCTCATTGGCTTTTCTTGAAGACGGAGGGTCATTATTTTTTGTTATTATCTTTTAATCATATAATTATGAATCTTAATTAAGAATTTATTTATGTGATATTTTCTTTTTTTTTTTTTTGTTAAGATGTTGTTGCTATAAAATGATAGATTAATATGCATATAAAATCTTATATCTTATATAAATATATAAAAGTCAAAGCTTTTGCTAAAAAAGAAAAATGTCCTATGTTTATATCCTATAATGTTGACATGTAGACAGTCTTAAAAAATCGTCATGTGTCGTCTAATAAATATATTTTATTTTATGTATTAAAAATTAATTAAAAAAAACTAAATTGATTATATTTACTTTTATTATTTTACCTTAAATACCTCTCAATAAATTCGTATTAAAAGTAATAAAACTTTAATTGTCATCATTAATATATAGAATAATTTTCTATCATCTTTTTTCAATTACAAATATGTAACTCTTGAAAAACATTTATGTAAAAATTATTCACTTTCCAACTTTTAATCTATAATTTGCTTATTTGCTCTAGATTTTAAGCTATTTATACGTTTAATATGTATACATATATTAATTTTAAAATAGTTGATAGATGTAGAAATCAATTTAAGTTTGGTATGTTAATTCATTACCAATATCACACATTATGCTTGACTATTCTAATTGTCAAGTATAAATTACTCTCAATTTAAAATACTATTACTTTTAATTTGATTCTTAATTTCATTTTAATCAATTAATCATTTAAAAGTTACAAATCTTTTCATAATCTTATATCTTAAATAAATATATAAAAGTCAAAGTCTAATTTTAATTAATATGTTGGATTTGATTTGATATTTTTTTAATTACAAAATTATATTTTGAATAAATAAATAAATAAATTTATTTATTTCTTTTTAAATATTTAATAATATTTCCTTTTATGATTAAATTACAATAAAAAAAATTAAATTTCATAGTAGAAGACCAAAATTAATGGCATTTAATTATTTTCACTTCGACATTCTATATAGATTTATATATGCATTTAATATAATTTAAGATTTTTATTCTCTCAAATAAAAACTAAAACACATCAATAGTAATTAATACAGAAAAGAAAATAAAAAATCAAATATTTTTGTTAATATTCTTTATACCTTTTAATTGGTATTTTATTAACATAAAAACTTATTAATTTGTTTGCATAATTTACTCCGAATGTTATATTACCAAAATAAGAAAAATCTAACTAATATAAATACAATCTTGGCATGCTAAATTGCTTGAGGTTTCCTCAACACCTCCAAATGTATCTGCTTCAATTCATACTGAGGTAATTTTCATCCACTGAATTTAATTAGCCTTTTTTTTTTTCTTTTTAATTTTATCTTTCAAGTTCTTTGATTAGTTTTAATACCTACTTTTATCAAGAAAACAAACGAAGCAAATTATTTACCCAAAGATATATATATATATATATATATATATATATTTTTACTTTTGTGGTTTTAATTTATCGTTTCTATTCTATTTGTTAGGTAGGACACTGAAGCAAAATCCTAAGCCTTTAAGAATAGTGTTACAATTCGGCTTTCAAGCATGAAAAATTTTAGTTTCTATATATTATGTAAATAGACAATGTATAAAATTATATTGACTGATACTATTAATTTTAATATGTTAGGGATTGAGATTTCATTGTGTACTCACAACAATTTGAGTTTTTTTTCTTCTTAGAATTAACTATCTAAATTCGGTTTTATTTAATTGAATCTAATAATAATAATAATTTCTTTTTATATTTTTCTAGATCATGTTTCTCCTTTTTTTTTTTTTTTTTTTCTCTCTTTTTTATTAGCTCCCTTTGTTTGTTTTTTCAAGTTTACATTTATATCCAAGCTTATATTTTGTATTTCTTTGTATTTAATTTTCTTTGTTCAATTACTTTTTAATTGTATTTATGGTTGATTATTTATTTATTTATGCTTGATTCAATTCTTTAATGTTTTTACACTTCAAGTTTTATATTATTTTTTCAATAATACTCTTAAGTTCTTTTACAAATAATAAATATATGATAATTGCACGCGAACCTTTGGCTAAATTGGTTGGTGCATGTCCCCTGCTCAAAGAGCTGCATTCGATTCCCTTCCCCAAATTATCAATATATATATGTATATATATATGATAATAATAATTACTTTTATTTCCTTTTAAAATATTCATTGTTCTTGCCTATGTATAGTTTCACTTCAATTATCAATTTGTTACCCAAAAATAAAGGATTTCAATAATAATTTTTTTGATAGCCTCATTTTAGGTCTCAAATATGATTTTAATTTGTTACTATGAAATTTACATTGTTTTCAAATATGTCCAAATTTTTTATGCATTAAATTCCTATCTTAATTTTATAAGAAAAAGTTTCATGCAATATTTTCTTGATTTGTCAAACATTTGACCATTGATTATCAATGTGATTTAATTATTGATTTTGGTGCAATCAATTTATAGCAAAAAAATCCTAACTTAATATTGATATTAGTATTCATTTCAAAGTTTTCCTATATATATATATATATATATATATATATATATATATATATGATTCGTGTGTATTTAATTTAGCAAAAAATTTCATACAAAGTTAGTCAGTATGTGAGTTTATAAAATTGATATTATATATTTATCATTTTTTCTAAATATTGTTTTGTTTATATCACAATATGGTTTAAATTAATTTATTAATTATTTAGAATTTATCATGAAAAATGGTGAGGAATAGACAAATAATTGAAGAATTTTGGATTTGATGGACAAATATGCTACATCATTTCTAAACTCCAATGTGAATGGAAGGTAGAAAAGTAGAAATAGAAAAGAAAAAAAAAAATCGTTTTTGATACACTGACAGTGTAAATTTTTTAATTCCACAAGTTGGTTAAGTGGTTGCCACATGTCCCACTTCTTTTTTTAATTAATTTTTTATTATTTTTTTACAATACCCTACCACTACGTATCACCTTGTTAACCCTGCTTGTAAAATTTAAATATTCTACTGACAGTGTATCAAATAATTTTCTAAAATTATAATATTTTGTACCTTTACTTTTTTGTTATGTGTATTTATGTTTAGGCTATATATTAAAAAGTACTCTTTCAATTGAGTTAATCTTTTTCTCATTTCTCTTATGATAATGTATGTAATAGCCAAAAAATTAATTATATTTTTTGGAAAAAGTAGCACATACTTAAATAATCATAAAATTATTTAATTGAATAAAATAATCAAATTTCACTTGAAAATAAATATTTCGTTATTAAAACAATAAAATTTTGAGAGACATTATAAAAGAAAAAAATTTAGATATCGAAATTTTAAATTATAATAATAGATCAATTAAATATTGTTAAATGTTAAAAAATCGTACATCGTAGCCAAAAACTAGTTTTATAAATAATCAAAGTTCTTAAAAAATATTATAATTCCAACGTGTTGAGTTCAAATAACTAATCAAGATGTCTTTTTTTTTTTTTTTTTTTGAATAATGCATTGGTTTTAAATCAATCTAAATCAAGCAAAAGCTGTTGTGTTCTTTTCCCCTTCTTCGATTGGAAAAGTTAAAAAATCTTTAATAGTGTTACATACACTAGATTTCGTAACACCACAATATGGGATAAAAACGAAAAAAATAAAAATTGTTTTAAAATATAAAAAAATTAATGAGTGAATAGTTTTTTTATTTATTTTTTTAATACAAGTAAAACAAAAATATTTATTTTATAAAAACAAAAAACATATATAATCCTATTTTGTATTTTAATTATTACTTTATTTTTGATTTTTTGATAATTTTTTAAAATAAATTTGTGTAACTTGACTAATTACACTAAATTGAACCAAACACTTAAATAATAATAATAGAATTGATACACACTTACTCTGTGAGTGAATGTTTTATTTGTTTTTAAAAAAATAATTTTGAAAAGAGTAATTATTTAAGTAAGTTTTTTTTTTTAATGTAAAAGTGAATAAGTTTTATAAATTTATGTTTTATTAAAAATTTAAAAAGACATAGATACTCTTTATTTTATATTTACTAGATTATGGCACACCCAACATGTGGGTGAATGAAAAAAAAAAAGTGAGTAAAAAATTATGTTTAAAAAAATTTATTAGTGGGTATTTTGCAATTTGTAAATATGGGTAATTTTTTTAAAAATAAGTGGGTAGTTTTAGAAAAAAATTGATAATTTTAAAAAAAATAAATATCATATAAAAATTAAAAAGTCATTAATAATCTTGGTATTTTTTTTTTGATATAATAATTTTTTTTTAGTTTTTTTGTCTTTTCATCAACTGAGTTGGTGTCACTTGATTCAGTGACACCAACTCAGCCATTCCCTTTATAATAGTATAGATTATAATATTTTTTGATTTACTTTCATAATTTTTTTAATTGAATTAATTAGGGGTGAGTATTAATCAATTTGAATCGATTTAACCGACCGAACCATTTAAATTTGATTAATTCGGTTCGCTTTATTCGGTTTTGAAATTAATTGATTTTGAAAAATGGTTTATTATGGTTAGTTCAGTTGGTTATCGATTTTTAAAATTGATAATCGAATAGACCGAACTAACCAACCCTTTTAATTTTATTTAATATTTAATATAAATAACATATATTTATATAATAATTTAAAATTATATATCATTTATATTATATATTATATAATATGTAATATATAATATATAATTTATTTGTTAAATAGTTAAAATCGATTAAACCCACCGAATCGACTGACTTAAGTCGATGTTAATTTTTTTCGATTTTAAGATTTTTTTTTCGATTTTTTTCGATTTTAATATCATTTATATTATATATTATGTAATATATAATAAATAATTTATTTGTTAAATAGTTAAAATCGATTAAACCCACCGAATCGACTGACTTAAGTCGGTGTTAATTTTTTTCGATTTTAAGATTTTTTGTTGATCGGTTCGGTCGATTTTATAAGTTTATTCGATCTAATAGATTTTCAAAAATTTAAAATCGAACCGACCGAATGTTCACCCCTAAAACTAATATTGCTTGCCTCGTAATACTAACTCAAAAAAAAAATTATATTATTATTAATATAGACTATAAATGCCAATTATTTTTGGGTAAATATAAAAAACATGCCCTCAATAATTGAATAATTGTTAAATGATCAAATAGTTAAGAGTTATTTGAAAAAGAAAAATGAAGAGTTAAAAATTGTTAGGAATGATATTGTAAAGACAAAATTGTCCTTAATGAAAAAACTTCATTTTCTTTTCTCCTTCCATTAAAAAATTATTATTTTTAAAAAATTTTAATTAAAAATAAATTAAAAAAATAATATATTTAAATATTTAATTTTTAAAATTAAAAAAAAATTAATTTAAGAAATATTATTTGTATTATTTATTATTTATTTTATTTTTTTAATTAAAAAAGTAAATAAAAAAAATAAAAAAATTATGTTTTAAAATTAAAAATTTATTTTAAGAAAAATTTATTTTTTAATTAAAAAAATAAATTAAAAATAAGAGAAAAAGAGAAAAGAATATTTTTTTATCAAGAGTAATTTTATCTTTACAATTTCTTTCCTAAGAATTTTATATTTTATATATTTTTTTCAAATAATTTTTACCTATGATACTATTTAATAATTATTGTATTGTAAAAGATATGTTATTTAAATTTATCCATTTATTTTTCACCAATTGAAAGGACAGTAGTTTCAAATCCGGAAATACGTTGAGTAAATTTATGACTCCAGCCTTCTAATGTACGGCTATAACCTCTTTTCTCCTATCCCGAACTTCGGATATTTTTATATCAAAATAATTGTTTGCCTCCAGCCTCCTAGTATACCTGATATGAAGACAACAACTGCACAACCTAACCATGATCTAGTCTGGTCTGACTCTGAACCAAATCAAACCAAACTTAACCATGACAAAAGGCCAAAGTAACCAGAACACTATCGAAAAGAAAAACATCACTTTTATGATAAAGTGACAGCTCGTTGAACGCAGTACCTACAAAAGTTATTTCATCTTTCTGAAAGCCACGTTACCGAACCAAAATCCTCTCCCTTAACCCGCCACCCGGCTCAATAAAAGAACAGAGAAATGTCCTAGACGTGTATTCATAAACCACCACGAAGGTTCCAAAAACACAATCCTCAAATCACCCCCCAACATTCTAGGAATCACCCAGACCAACCCCCCCAAGAACAGAAACCCTGTTTTTCTTTTTCTTTTCTATGGCCAAGGTGGCGCGTGTAATCCACTGTGAACTACTGTCCAATAAACCTGGGGCTAGTACTAGGAGAGAATTGGGTGGTCAAGTTCTGGTCCCGGTTCAGAGAGTGAAAGTGGGTGAAGCTGAGAATGGAAAGATAGTGTTGCAGCCGAGGTTATGTACGTTAAGATCGTATGGTTCGGATCGAGTTGGGGTGATGAAGACGAGAAGGGAAGAGGGTGGTGAAGTTTCGACATTTTTCGAGACTTTGTCGGAGTATATTGAGAGTTCCAAGAAGAGCCAAGACTTCGAGATCATCTCTGGTCGCCTCGCCATGGTAATTAAAGTTAATGATTTTCTTGCCCTGTTTGAGTTAATGGTAATAGAAAGCTTGAGCTAGTTTCAGGAAACTGGAAAAACTATCTATGCTTAGATAAACTGTTGTAGTACTAATTTTTTTAATCAAATTCAATACTAAGTCTTATATTATAGGTTGGGAGAGCTGAATTGTAACTTGGAACCTTCTTTTGATGAGAGATATGACTGTAAAATAAGTTATACCTTTGTCTTCAATATTAAATTAGGTTATGTCTCATATTGTAACATGAGTCTTGCTTGATAGTGATCCAATTTCTTCCTATTTGGCCAATATTATGATTACAAATTATTGGTCCATTGAATCAGCTATATTTCTTCATTGGCTTTCAATTTCTTATTTAATTGAATCATATTTAGTGGTACCTGCTCTATTAATTAAGATTTATATCTTTGAAGCATTGTCTAGCAGAGTAAAACATGAATCTAATGGTGTTTGCTTTTTTTGCAGATTGTGTTTGCAGCAACAGTGACAACAGAATTTGTGACGGGAAACTCCCTATTTAGGAAGATGGAGTTGCAAGGGATTGCTGAAGCTGTGGGTGCGTGCCTAGCGGCTATGACTTGTGCTGCTGCTTTTGCTTGGTTATCTAGTGCTCGGAACAAAGTTGGTCGAATCTTCACTGTCAGTTGTAACTCATTTATTGATTCAGTCATCGATCAAATTGTCGATGGATTGTTCTATGAAACTGATATTAGTGACTGGTCTGATGATATTTGAAATCAGGAATCGTAATATATTTAATCATAAACAGAATCAGCAGGGTGTCTTGACTGTTTATATAGAGGTGGGATTTCCCTTTGAGAGAAACAATAATATGTGGAGCTCCTGGAAAAGAAAACTTAATTAGGTGTTGTTGCAGCAAATCTTATACGATCAGAAGGCATGTAAATGAAGGGAGATGGGATTGAAGTACTAGTTGCTAGTATCTGCATTATCTCATGTCAGATTATAGATGTTAATTTGTATAAACATTACGAATTATATATATATATATATATATATATATATATATATATATATATATATATATATATATATACTACTGGAGTAATTATGCTTAAATTGAGAGTTGAAATTTCTTGCTGTGTCATTTTTCTTGAGTTACATCATGTAGTTTAATGCTCTAACGATTCTGCTGGAGAATGCACTTTGGCAGAGTTAAAGATATGGAGTCCTTATAATTGGAGGATTATATTCCATGTCAATGTCTAAATATATATTGAACACAGATGTTGGACACATTTTTAAAAAAAATTAAGAGTCCGAATAACATTGGATGGTAATGAGAGATTTTCCTCCATCTCCAGTTTCAAATGACTTGTTTTGCTTTCTACCTTTGGTTTTAATGTTTATGAAATGAAACGATTAAATAAAATCACATCGAAAAAATTGCATTTAATATCGGTAGAACTCAATTCTCTGTGGAGATTTATTAATTTGCCTATATATATATATATAACACCAGGCAACTTAAGCCTTAAGATAGGTAATTAAAATTTTCAACCAGCTAATCTTAGGTTCTTTTCAAAATGATTATGAATTATAATTAGTCGAAGGATCCTGTTAATGTTCTTATACAATATATATACTTGCTAAGGAGAATTTATTACATAAATATTGATAAGAGGAGCTTCCCGATGTGCATTTTTTGCCAACAACCAATTGATATGGGGCTAGATTTTAGATTTTTAATTCCAATGATTAGAGTTCAATCCTTAATAACTTGAAGTATTGTTGATGATTGTCATAACGGTTTTTCCGACCGCTACGACGATTTTTATGAAAACAACAAAAAATGGAGTCGCCACCAATCTTTTTTGCTAGGTGTGATTGGCCACCTATTAAAACCGGTTTTAGCAAAAGTATTTTGAAATTAATTAAAACATTTTGTAAAACCAATTTCGAAGTCCGCGCTTTGAACCAGAGAGAAAACAAAATCGGGTTCGGGAGTCGGTTACGTGCGGGGAAGGATTAGCACCCCCGCAACGCCCGTTTAGAAAACGGTACTACTTGATCACGTGTTATCTTAAATCTCGGTTGAATGGATTTAACATCGGTATTTAAAACTAATTCTCTTTTCTTTTATTTTATTTTATTAAAAAAAACATGTTTATTATTTTTTGAATTTTCTTGAACTGTTTTTTAATTTTTAAAAATCGAAAGTGAACATAAATTTATTATCGAAAATACTCATTAAATATTCCCGACACTCTCGGTGGTATTTAACGAGATCTTCTCACCTCAAGACATCTCAAGAATCACAACAGTAATATCTTTCGAATTCCGTCGTCGGCAATTTACATCCATTTTAAATGCGCATGATGCGAATATTTAAATATCGGATGCATACGGCTTAACACATAATTATAAACTTAAACATACAACTCATAATATTAAAAACATGTGCATGACAATATATCGAGCGCAATAAACATTCGCTCTTTATTCATTTTTTTTATTTAGATGATTTCCATTTTTTTTAAACGAAAACGAATTTTTGTATCGAGCATGTCGCTAAATACTCCCACCACTCGTGGTGATATTTAACGAAATTCTCGCACCTCAAGATATCTTAGGAATCACTACCGTGACGTCCTTCGAATTCCGTCGTCGGTTATTCGCATTTATTAAAATCTTTTTTTTTTAAAGTTAAAATGCTTTTAATAATTTTTTTAAAATCGAAACCGAATAATAAAAATACGTCGAATAGTGAGCAAAAATAAATAAACAAAAATAGTAATAAATAAAGAAATTGAAATCATACCAAAAATATCGAGAATCCGAAAATTTAAAATGTCGGACTTGATCTTCGTAAAATCACCTGAAAATGTCAAAAATCAAAACTTCAAAAACGATTATCGTGAATTTTTCTTGAAATTTTTTTATTATATTTTTTTCTTTTTATTTTTTTTCTATTTTTAAAATTAATTATTATTACTATTTTTTATTTTTTTATTTCTTTCTTTTCTTTTCTTTCTTTTTTTTTTTTCTTTTTCTTTTTCTTTTTCCTTTTCTTTTTTTCTTTTTTTCTTTTCTTCTTTCTTTTTTTTTTTCTTATTTTTCTTCCTGGCCCAAAAACCAGGCCTGTTGGGCCAGGTTCGGCCCTGGCCTGCTGAGCCAGGCCTGGTTCTGGCCTGGCCTGCTGGGCCAGGCCTGGCCCAAATTTTTTTTTTTTTTTTGGGGGAACCCGCGCGGACCCCGGGTCGGATCCGGGTCCAGGCGCGGATCCTCCCCGCCAAAACGGCGCCGTTTGGGCGAGTCTTTTTTTTTTTTTTTTTTTTTTGACCCGGGTCGGGCGCGCGGACCCTGGGTCGACCCGCGGGTCCACGCGCGTACCCTGGGTCCAAAACGGCGTCGTTTTGACGCCGTTTAAAATTTTTTTTAAAAAAAAAGGGTGACCCACGCGGACCCCGGGTCGACCCGCGGGTCCAGGCGCGGGTCACCTTGACCCGGCTCAGGGGGGCTATATAAGCCCCTTTTTTTTTTTTTTTTTCTCTTCATTTCTTCTTTTTTTTTTTTTTCTCTCTCTCTCTCTCTCTTTTTCTCTCTCAGCCCAGAACCTCCCCAGAAACCCAGATTCCGGCGGCTGGCCACCGCGCCGGCCGCCGTCCACGTCGCCGGCCGCCGCTCGCCGGCGGCCGGTTTTCTCCAAAATTTCCGATCCGAGGGGTTTCGACCCCCTCGTCACGGATCCGGGCTCCGTTTAGCCCGGATCCCCACCGAATTTCGTAGATCTAGGTTTTTCTTTTTTTTTTTTTTTTTTTTTGGGTTTGCTGGATGTTGGTTTTTTTGTTTTTGCAGGTTTGGGTGTTGAAGAAGGGTTTGGGGAAGCCGATTGAAGGGGTCCGAATCTGGCTTTCGGACCCCGGATCCGGCCTTTTTGGTGAAGGAGGGGGGCTTTTTCGGATCTGCAGAAAAGGGGGGAGTTTCGATCTGGCTCCTCCTTGCTCCGGGGAAGTCCGAACAGTGGGGAGTCCTCCGAATCGGGCCTCCCTCCTTCCTCTTTTTTTGGTGTTTTTTTTTGCTAGCTGAGGGGCCTCCTCCTTGGCTTTTTTTTTTTTGGTGGGTTCGAATCTAGGGGATCCGAATCCGGGGTCCCCTTTTTTTCTTCTTTTTTTTGCTGGTGATGGGGGGTTTTATGGGGGGTTGAGGGGTTGGTGGTGGTGGCCGGTTGAGTGTTGGGAGAGGGTTGAGTGTGGGGGAGGGTGGCGTGTCTGGGGTGGCCTGTGGGCAGAGGGAGTGGGTTGGCAGAGGGAGTGGGTTGGCAGGAGGGGGTTGGGGCTGTCAGGGGTAGGGTTTGGTTAGGGAAATGGGTTTGGGCCGGGTTTTGGGCCCGAAATGGGCCAATAGGCCTGGACAGCAGATTGGGCCTGCTGAATAGCAGGCCCTGTTCGTACTTGGTCCGGGTCAGATTCGGATCCGACCCGGACGAAAATTGGTTATTACAGCTGCCCCTCTTTGCACATTGCTGAGAATCAGGAATAGGGCAAAGACAGTATAACCAATTTTGTCCAGTTATTGAGATCCATTTTTAGCGAGGCTCTATCATTTGGAAAATAAATTGCTCCTCTAATCAGAGGCTCTATCACTTGGAAAAATAAATTGCTCCTCTAATCAGAGGCTCTATCACTTGGAAAAATAAATTGCTCCTCTAATCAGAAGCTCTATCACTTGGAAAAATAAACTGCTCCTCTCATCAGAGGCTCTATCACTTGGAAAAATAAATTGCTCCTCTCATCAGAGGCTCTATCACTTGGAAAAATAAACTGCTCCTCTAATCCGAGGCTCTATCACTTGGAAAAATAAATTGCTCCTCTAATCAGAGGCTCTATCACTTGGAAAAATAAATTGCTCCTCTAATCAGAGGCTCTATCACTTGGAAAATAAATTGCTCCTCTAATCAGAGGCTCTATCACTTGGAAAAATAAACTGCTCCTCTCATCAGAGGCTCTATCACTTGGAAAAATAAATTGCTCCTCTCATCAGAGGCTCTATCACTTGGAAAAATAAACTGCTCCTCTAATCCGAGGCTCTATCACTTGGAAAAATAAATTGCTCCTCTAATCAGAGGCTCTATCACTTGGAAAAATAAATTGCTCCTCTAATCAGAGGCTCTATCACTTGGAAAAATAAACTGCTCCTCTCATCAGAGGCTCTATCACTTGGAAAAATAAATTGCTCCTCTCATCAGAGGCTCCGTCACTTTAAAAATTAATTGCTCCTCTCATCAGAGGCTCCACGACTTTGGAAAAATAAATTGCTCCTCTCATCAGAGGCTCCACCACTTTGAAAATAAATTGCTCCTCTCATCAGAGGCTCCACAACTTTGAAAATAAATTGCTCCTCTAATCAGAGGCTCCACGACTTTGAAAATAAATTGCTCCTCTAATCAGAGGCTCCATCACTTGGAAAATAAATTGCTCCTCTAATCAGAGGCTCTACGACTTTGAAATTTAAATTGCTCCTCTCATCAGAGGCTCCGTCACTTTAAAAATAAATTGCTCCTCTCATCAGAGGCTCCACCACTTTGAAAATAAATTGCTCCTCTCATCAGAGGCTCCACAACTTTGAAAAAATAAATTGCTCCTCTCATCAGAGGCTCCACCACTTTGAAAATAAATTGCTCCTCTCATCAGAGGCTCCACAACTTTGAAAATAAATTGCTCCTCTAATCAGAGGCTCCACGACTTTGAAAATAAATTGCTCCTCTCATCAGAGGCTCCACAACTTTAAAAATTTAAAAATGAACTTTGAATTTTTTTTGACAATGAGCTTGAACACAACTTAGATCATCACCTCACTTACTACCTTAGTCTTACAAAAGTGAAGACTAATTCTTGATATCAAATCTCTTTCTCGTTCAGTTTTGAAATTCCTTGTCAGATTCTTCAGATATCGCCACTCGACTAATCATACCGAGGCTCGACCTTTGAGTTTGACTTCGCAAGAATTGAAAATGGTACCCGAAGGTTTTGAAAAATGTCATTTTGAAAATAGCGCCCGGAGGTCTTATCCATGATTTTTTTTGAATAATGCCCGGAGGTCTGAAAAACGTCTTTTCTTTGAAAATGGTGCCCGGAGGTCTTATCCATGATTTTCGAGAATAGTGCCCGAAGGTCTTGAAACAAGTGCCCGGAGGTCTTTAACAATGTCTTTTCTTTGAAAATGGTGCCCAGAGGTCTTATCCATGACTTTTGAAAATAGTGCCCGGAGGTCTTGAGAATAGATGCCCGGAGGTCTTATAACAGGTGCCCGGAGGTCTTTAAAAATGTCTTTTCATTGAAAATGGTGCCCGGAGGTCTTATCCATGAATTTTTGAGACTAGTGCCCGGAGGTCTTAAAAATGTAACCCGGAGGTTTTAAAACAGATACCCGGAGGTCCTTTTTTTTAATTTTCTATCATTTTGAAAAATAAATTGCTCCTCTAATCAGAGGCTCCACAACTTTGAAAATAAATTGCTCCTCTCATCAGAGGCTCCACAACTTTGAAAATAAATTGCTTTTCCTGTGCCCGGAGGACTTAAAAGAGGAAACCCGGAAGTTTTAAAAGAGGTACCCGGAGGTCTTGGTGATCATACCTGAAGATCATATCTTGGAAGAAAATCTCACTGAATGTTCGAATTCAAATGTCAAAATTTCAAATAATCAATGCCATGCATGAAATGTGAATGTCATGCGATGTCAATGCGTATGCCCCTGATGATGCATGTGCAAGTACCTTCGGATACTGTACACATTTTACGACACGATGTAGATGCAAAACTTAATAAATATGCGAATGTTCATGAATGATGCGAATGCTCCCAATTGTTTTTTTTTTCTGATCTTGGTTTAGCTTTTCCAAATTGTTTTTCCTCTTCGAAGCAGAGTGTATCCTGCAACGCTCGTGCCTCGTAAGAGATCAACTTTTTTCTTCACTTTGGAACTATCCCTTTGCCCCGATAGTTTTTCAAAATTTTATCAACTGGAGTCCGAGCCAAATGTTCATTTCTTTTACCTCAATAGTTCCATACCTCTGGGCCAGAAGAACCTTCGTCTTATGCCAACATCGGAAATGGTTTCTTCCAAAAATATTTTCATTTATCTGCTTTTGCTTGCCTTCTTTTTTTGAAAAGTGTTTGCTTATTCACTGAAAACTTTTGAGCTGAAAATGTTATCCTCATGTTGTGATATCCAAATCTCTTGAAGATTGATGATCACTATTAGAAATTTTTCTGAGTGTTCATTCGGCTTTTTTCAAATTAAGTTGAAAGGCTTGGTGCAACAAGATTTTGATTGATCCAAGGAGACTTTGCAACAGGAAAAATGTGTATCCTTTCTAGACTCACAAATGGAACATATTTTATAGAACATGATTTTTTGGACTCAAACAAATTCAACCTTCTTTTAGTTTCCAAATTATGGCGCTTCGACAAACGTCAAGACTAGCTGGGAGGTTCAAACTGGAAAATTATTTCTGGAAAGGAAAACGGTCTCAGTTTTTAAAGTCAACCCTCCAAACGAGAGTTGACAGTTTTGGGATACTTTGGAATTCCCAGATGTTCCTTAACTTCTTCAAAAATGACCTCTTCTTTTGTTATGGCCTCGACAATACCATAAGCAGCACCGAAATTCTCCCATTTTACTCTAGACTGCCCATGTCGGGTTTTCACCCTAGAGTCTCATTCTTTCCATTTTTTCATTAAGTGTTTCACCATGCATTCAAGAAATCAAGACTTATCCAAAAAGGATTTTTAACCAGAAAGGAGACCGAAGTCTCATGCGTTTTTCTAAGAATAGACTCATCAATTTAAATGACCATGCTCGATCGAAATGGTCTTTTCCAGGTACGTAATGTAGGTCGAGGTTCGAGGTTCTGAAAAAGAGATAGATAGGCCCAAACAGGTGTTTAAGGTGATCAAATCAAGGATCATTTCATGAGGAGGATTCTCTTCGAAACATTTGTCTTTGCTGAGCTTTTCTCTTCATTCGATGATTTTCATCCGTTCTTTTCTTCCTTTTCTGTTTTTGCTTTCATCTTTCTTTTTATCTCCTTTTTTTTTTTTTTTTTTTGCATCTCTATTTTGACAAGGTGAGCCCGTAGTCATTTGGAAGCTCAGATTTCTCTTTGATTCACGGCTTTTTTTTTCGTCTTTGCACCAAGACTTCACTATCTGTGACCTTCGAAGAGATCCTTCCCCGCATTTGCCTCCTAGCGTGGAGGGTGATCCTTGATCGAGGTTGAAAGAACGAAAGTATTCATTAGGCTCAAAAGGGGTAGCAAAAGGATATTTTCTATTTTGTGAAAGGATGATGAAAGATGGCCATTTTTCATCTCGAACACAAGCACGTAAATCGAAGAGTCATTCCTTAGAGGAAAATAATGAAAAGGTTTTTTTTTTCTTTCTTGAAACCGTCTTGAATTTCATAAATGCATGATGTCACACTCATTTTTCATTTTTCTCTTTTTTTTTCTTTCATTTTTTCTTTTTTTTGATGCATGCTCCGAAAATTACTTCATCTTTATCCATCACGTGTCCTCCGTATCTACAAATGATGCACCATTTGATTGGTCATGAGAATTCGTATCATAACGAGGAACACCTCGAGTCTTTTTTGCTCTCCGAAGGGACAAGAAAGAATATGGCTCGAAAACAGCTTTTTTCTAGAAACACGAGAAAATCAGGTTTAATCATTGTTACCCGAGACGTTAATCATGAAGTGATGTCTGGGCAACTCTTGTTTTGTGGTTACGAAAAGGGATGTGAATGGTTTTGGCATAACCTTGACACACATCAATTTACCATGATCTAGATTCTTGAAAGAGGTTTCAATTGTTTGAGACACCAAAAAAAAAAAAAAAACTCGAATTTTTTCTTTCAAAAAGTTTGTTCCATTGCTCATAACCTAAACTAGGATCTGCATTTTTCTTATTGCACTGACTATGGTTTCTGAAATTCAACAATATGTTCCTGGAAGCATTGACTGTTTCAAATCAAAGGATTCAAGCATAGGCAAGTCCGAAAGAGAGGGGGATATTGGGTCATTTCTAACAATGATCATCAATAATCTCAAGACTCCTCATCATTTCCTAACGTGAAGAAAGATTTTTTTTTTCTTTTAAGAACGCGCTCTTCAAAAATCAAGAATTTCTTTAATGTTTGTTTTTGCAAATTCAAGTTAAAGCACAACAAACACAAAGCTTTTGAAATTCAAAAATTATTTATTTCATGATGTCAACATAAGACAAGTGCTTTCATGATGAGGCATAGAACTACATGCATATTCCTTGATGCTTGTTGACATGCTTTTAAAGGTAACCATTCTCATCCTCCAAATCCGTGTCGAAGAAACCGATTTATGGCAATGCGGATTTCCATTGTTCGACTAGCTCTGGAGTCAAAATGCCATCGTGGACCAAAGCTTCAATCTTTTCCTTCAGTTGTCTGCATGCTTCAGTTGTCTGCATCTTTCAGTTTTCAAAACTAAGCCGACTTCTTTTTTTATTCTCCAAGTGTGTTTCATGATGCATGAGCTATGAATGCCGTGAATGTGACACGATGCCCATATGATGCATGTAAAGAATAAACAAATTAATGCATGAGTATATACAATGAGTGACCATGTATGTCACGAATGCATGACCTTATTGTTATGACTGCAATCACAATGTCGATATGATGCATGTAAAGAATAAACAAATTAATGCATGAGCATGTACAATGAGTGACCATGTATGTCACGAATGCATGACCTTATTGTTATGACTGCAATCACGATGTCGATATGATGCATGTAAAGAATAAATAAAATGATATACTGGTATATACAGAGAATGATCATGTATGTCACTAATGCATTCTACAATGAATGACCATGCATGTTATGATTGCAATATGATGCGAATTTGATTTGTCTAAAGAATAAACAAATTAATGCATGAATATATACAGAAAACTATTAATGATTTGGACTGAACTTGATCATTCAACAATTTTATTGCACAAACTTTGCCCCCAAATTCAATCCGCAAAATTTTTTTTTGTTTTTTTGTTTTTTTGAAAGATATTTTTTTCCGTAAAAATCAAAACATTATTTTCACAAACCAATTTCTATCAAAAACTTTTGTGGTAGTGGGTCTTATTACGGCACAAATGTCCGAGTATTTATTTAACACTACCGGTTTGCAATCCTCATTTAATCAACAACAAGTGTCTATGCGGTTTATCAAATGA
Organism: Fremontodendron californicum; assembly: GCA_030761205.1. NCBI lineage: Eukaryota > Viridiplantae > Streptophyta > Magnoliopsida > Malvales > Malvaceae > Fremontodendron > Fremontodendron californicum. The sequence continues at coordinate 6,500,437 of JAULJL010000010.1, forward strand.
GATTATTATCACCGTGAAATCAAAAGTACAATTATAAATGTAAATGCTTTATTTACAAGTGCATCAATGCATGAAATGTACGAGATGTACGAAAAAATTTTCGTATTTACAAACTCAAAAAGTTAACAAACATTTGCTCCGACAGTGTCGACTTATTTAAGCATCACGATGCCTTCGGAGCGAAAAATGAAACTGAATTGCGGGTAGCAACGATGTGCGTTCATCATTACCCGATTTACAGTTCTTGTTCGGAATGTAAACAAATAGCGAAAGATCACCATGTTCCTTCCAAATTTCGAGGATATCCGATCGGAAATTCGATATGGCTATACTCAAGTTCACTACATGAGGTTGAGTTAGGTTCTAAAAGGCTCCAAATTGCTCCTTACTGTCGCCCGTGAAGGCTAGTAAGGCATCCCGATTTAAAACGGGTTCAATTTGTTGGAGTATATTTTCCAGGCTTATGCGGAGGTTATTGCCTCACGAAAGCGTAGGTACTTTATTACTCCGAAAGTGTTTCGCTAGCCCATGCGGAGGTTATTGCCTCACGAGAGCGTAGGTACTTTACTTCCACCTAAAGGGATAAAGCTCGGGTACAGAGCTTATGTATGAAATGTACGTGCACGTGTGTGAGAAGGAGCAAGCAAACCTTCGACTATTTGTCTACGACTCTTTATTTTAAACATTCCACGATTTAAAAAATAAACGACATAAAAAAAAAATGAAGCAAGAATTAACAGATATCAAAGTGTAATTGCAAGCAAAATAAAAATAAAGAAAGAAAGTAAAGAGAATTAAAATTAAATACCGATTAAATTCATTAATTCGAGATTTTAAAATAACACATGATCAATTTGTGGCTCGACTCTCAAGGCGTCCCCAGTGGAGTCGCCAAGCTGTCATAACGGTTTTTCCGACCGCTACGACGATTTTTATGAAAACAACAAAAAATGGAGTCGCCACCAATCTTTTTTGCTAGGTGTGATTGGCCACCTATTAAAACCGGTTTTAGCAAAAGTATTTTGAAATTAATTAAAACATTTTGTAAAACCAATTTCGAAGTCCGCGCTTTGAACCAGAGAGAAAACAAAATCGGGTTCGGGAGTCGGTTACGTGCGGGGAAGGATTAGCACCCCCGCAACGCCCGTTTAGAAAACGGTACCACTTGATCACGTGTTATCTTAAATCTCGGTTGAATGGATTTAACATCGGTATTTAAAACTAATTCTCTTTTCTTTTATTTTATTTTATTAAAAAAAACATGTTTATTATTTTTTGAATTTTCTTGAACTGTTTTTTAATTTTTAAAAATCGAAAGTGAACATAAATTTATTATCGAAAATACTCATTAAATATTCCCGACACTCTCGGTGGTATTTAACGAGATCTTCTCACCTCAAGACATCTCAAGAATCACAACAGTAATATCTTTCGAATTCCGTCGTCGGCAATTTACATCCATTTTAAATGCGCATGATGCGAATATTTAAATATCGGATGCATACGGCTTAACACATAATTATAAACTTAAACATACAACTCATAATATTAAAAACATGTGCATGACAATATATCGAGCGCAATAAACATTCGCTCTTTATTCATTTTTTTTATTTAGATGATTTCCATTTTTTTTAAACGAAAACGAATTTTTGTATCGAGCATGTCGCTAAATACTCCCACCACTCGTGGTGATATTTAACGAAATTCTCGCACCTCAAGATATCTTAGGAATCACTACCGTGACGTCCTTCGAATTCCGTCGTCGGTTATTCGCATTTATTAAAATCCTTTTTTTTTAAAGTTAAAATGCTTTTAATAATTTTTTTAAAATCGAAACCGAATAATAAAAATACGTCGAATAGTGAGCAAAAATAAATAAACAAAAATAGTAATAAATAAAGAAATTGAAATCATACCAAAAATATCGAGAATCCGAAAAATTAAAATGTCGGACTTGATCTTCGTAAAATCACCTGAAAATGTCAAAAATCAAAACTTCAAAAACGATTATCGTGAATTTTTCTTTAAATTTTTTTATTATATTTTTTTCTTTTTATTTTTTTTCTATTTTTAAAATTAATTATTATTACTATTTTTTATTTTTTTATTTATTTCTTTTCTTTTCTTTCTTTTTTTTTTCTTTTTCTTTTTCTTTTTCCTTTTCTTTTTTTCTTTTCTTCTTTCTTTTTTTTTTCTTATTTTTCTTCCTGGCCCAAAAACCAGGCCTGTTGGGCCAGGTTCGGCCCTGGCCTGCTGAGCCAGGCCTGGTTCTGGCCTGGCCTGCTGGGCCAGGCCTGGCCCAAATTTCTTTTTTTTTTTTTTGGGGGGGAACCCGCGCGGACCCCGGGTCGGATCCGGGTCCAGGCGCGGATCCTCCCCGCCAAAACGGCGTCGTTTCGGCGAGTCTTTTTTTTTTTTTTTGACCCGGGTCGGGCGCGCGGACCCTGGGTCGACCCGCGGGTCCACGCGCGGACCCTGGGTCCAAAACGGCGTCGTTTTGACGCCGTTTAAAATTTTTTTTAAAAAAAAATGGGTGACCCACGCGGACCCCGGGTCGACCCGCGGGTCCAGGCGCGGGTCACCTTGACCCGGCTCAGGGGGGCTATATAAGCCCCCTTTTTTTTTTTTTCTCTTCATTTCTTCTTTTTTTTTTTTTTTTTTTTCTCTCTCTCTCTCTCTCTCTTTTTCTCTCTCAGCCCAGAACCTCCCCAGAAACCCAGATTCCGGCGGCTGGCCACCGCGCCGGCCGCCGTCCACCGTCGCCGGCCGCCGCTCGCCGGCGGCCGGTTTTCTCCAAAATTTCCGATCCGAGGGGTTTCGACCCCCTCGTCACGGATCCGGGCTCCGTTTAGCCCGGATCCCCACCGAATTTCGTAGATCTAGGTTTTTCTTTTTTTTTTTTTTTTTTTTTTTGGGTTTGCTGGATGTTGGTTTTTTTGTTTTTGCAGGTTTGGGTGTTGAAGAAGGGTTTGGGGAAGCTGATTGAAGGGGTCCGAATCTGGCTTTCGGACCCCGGATCCGGCCTTTTTGGTGAAGGAGGGGGGCTTTTTCGGATCTGCTGAAAAGGGGGGAGTTTCGATCTGGCTCCTCCTTGCTCCGGGGAAGTCCGAACAGTGGGGAGTCCTCCGAATCGGGCCTCCCTCCTCCCTCTTTTTTTGGTGTTTTTTTTTGCTAGCTGAGGGGCCTCCTCCTTGGCTTTTTTTTTTGGTGGGTTCGAATCTAGGGGATCCGAATCCGGGGTCCCCTTTTTTTCTTCTTTTTTTTGCTGGTGATGGGGGGTTTTATGGGGGGTTGAGGGGTTGGTGGTGGTGGCCGGTTGAGTGTTGGGAGAGGGTTGAGTGTGGGGGAGGGTGGCGTGTCTGGGGTGGCCTGTGGGCAGAGGGAGTGGGTTGGCAGAGGGAGTGGGTTGGCAGGAGGGGGTTGGGGCTGTCAGGGGTAGGGTTTGGTTAGGGAAATGGGTTTGGGCCGGGTTTTGGGCCCGAAATGGGCCAATAGGCCTGGACAGCAGATTGGGCCTGCTGAATAGCAGGCCCTGTTCGTACTTGGTCCGGGTCAGATTCGGATCCGACCCGGACGAAAATTGGTTATTACAATGATCTTTTAGGTGAAAGGTGATATAGAGGGATAAGGGTGAGGAGGTAGGCAGAGCAACGATGATTTTCTGTGCAAAGTGTTTTAGAGTCTTCGAGTTGGCTTAAAGGGGGCTATTTATATTTTTGTTGACGGGTTGCCTATAAGCATATATTTCATAAATGTAATACCCATAATCTTTAGAATTTTCATAACTTCACATACTTTACAAGAAAGATGTACCTTTGTCCATAATGCTTTGTGAAGAAAACATTATAGCATAGAAGATATTAGTTTCTCTCTCCTAACCTCTTTACTTGAAATACCACTTTGATGGAAAGTGTGTATGTTTCTTCGTGGGTGAGAGAGGACTAGGATCCCTATTTATAGAGCATGAGTAGGTGCCTTCCATCAATACACCACTACAAACAATTTGTCATATACTGACGCTTACCTATAGTGACGGTATCTATCCGTTGGTAAAAATGATCTATAGCGACGGATTTTGATTACCGTCAGAATATACATAACCTATACCGACGCTCCAATTAACTGTCACTATAGACATACATCTACCGACGGATAATGAAAAACCGTTGGTATAGCACTAAAAAAAATGTCATATTCTGACGAAGGCCTATACTGACGGAACAAATCCGTCGGTATAAATATGCTATTCCGACGGATTTGTGTACCGTCGGTATGTATTAGTTATAAACCGACGGATAGACAAAAAACCGTCAGTATAGGAATAACCTATACTGACGGATTTTGTTATCCGTCAATATTGGTCACTCTAAAAAAACGCGCCTCTTCTTTTTAATGGTGGGTGATTTTATTTGTTTAATCAAACTACTATAACAACGGACTTGTCGGTCGGTATTGGTTAGGTTATATTTTCCCCCTTTTCCTTTTCACTCATCTCTCTCAGCCGTCTCTGTCACTTAGCTCTTTCACCATTCTCATCTCTCGCCGTTCTTATCTCTCTTACTCGTCTCTTTTGCCATTCTCATCTCTTTGCAATCGTAAGCTTCCCTTCGCCTTTCTCATCTCTTTCACCATTTCATTTCATCATTTTTAATTTTTTTTTTCTGAATTATTCTTTCATTTATATATATCTGTTTGCTGGGGTTAGGTTGGGTGAGACTTTTAGATAATGTTTGGCTTTGAATATTTGTTCCTTTCGCCCTGAATTTTAGAGATTTGATCTCAATCTTTTCATTGCAGAAAAGAAAAGACAATTTCTTCTCGCTTCTTTCCTCTGCAGCTAGGGTTTAGGAGTGCTTCTGATTTTTCCCTTTAAAAAAAAAAAAAAAAATTCTTTTACATGTAGAAAGGTGGATTTGGTTTAAAGAAAGAAACAATGGGAGATTTTGGTTGATAAATTCTAATTGGCGTTGTTTGCGAGTGTTGAAATTTGGTTTTTTAATTGCAATAATTGTGGGGATTAAGCCGAAAGAGGATGAGCTGTTTTCCTTGCATAAATCCTCGTTCTAAGGATATAAGGATCGACATTGACAATGGAAGTCGAACTAATTCTCGCCAATCCGCTGATTCCTCAGGTTCTTTTTCATTTTCCCGCTTCTCATTCTTTTTTTTTTCTTTTTTTTTGTATAATTTGCTTATCTGTTAAATTCTTCTTCTTCTCGTTTTTTTAAACTAGTTTCCAGCGCTACCAGAGGAAAGCCAAGTCTAGACGGTAATGTTAAGGATTTTGACACCAAATTTCGTGGAAAGCTTATTTTTTTTACAGTGGATTTGATTGTCTTGGCTGGTGCTAATCCTTACCCCATTGTTTGTTTATGTTTTTTGAAAATTTGGTACAGAGCACAAGAAGGGAAGTGATCAAGGAAAAGGCTCCAAAGGCAGTGGGGCACGTAGTTTCACATTTCGAGAGTTGGCAACAGCAACAAGGAATTTTAGAGAATCCAATTTGATTGGGGAAGGAGGATTTGGAAGAGTTTTCAAAGGTCGATTGGAAACAGGGGAGGCAAGTTGATGCTTTTCACGTTTCCTTATCTTTGTCTGCCTTGATTATTTAAATTGCTAGCCTACTGTTGGATGCAAGCTTGGGACACTGTTTTGTAGATGGGCTGGAACACAGGGATGTCAATGCAATTTATAATTGCTTACGTGCTTATGCAGCTATTGATAACAATGTTAATGCAGAAGAAATTTTTCGCACAATCATTGTGGCTCCATTAATACAGAATGTAATTCCACATGGGTCCTCTGGAAGAGTTGTTGCTGGGGCATCTGGGGATGAACTTGAGAATGATTATCAACAAATCAAAAAACATGTCGAGAATGATTTTAAATTCTTACTGGAAATTGCTTCTGCAGGTACATATCTATGCCTTTTCATCCAATTGCATTCCTATTAATTTTGTGACTTCATCTTGTTCTTCGTTGGGTCTTTACTACTAATTTATATTGGGTTTGGTGTTGGAAATAGGCATGTGTCCTTACAAGGATATGTTTGAATTTTGTGAATATAAGCAGCACAGTAGTTAAAATTCAATGTCCAATTGGTGCCTGAAAATGATTTCATGTATCAGGGGTAGTGAAGAGTCTGTGTAAAATGATTTCAATCTTCTCATAGTCTTTGCATATCATTAGATCCGCTACATGTGAAGGCTGTTAAAATCTTGTGATGTTGTTTTGTTCAGAAAATTCAGGTTTACATGTATTTGACTTCTTGGCAAATTCAATTCTGAAAGAGGTCCTTGCAGCCATCCAAAAGGGAAAACCTGGTGCTTTTTCTCCAGGAAGACCTAAAGAATTCCTGAAAAACTACAAATCAAGCCTAGATTTCTTGGCTTATCTTGAAGGTAGTCATCTGACCTTTTATATTGCATCTAAAACTAAAAACTTTGCAAAGAATTAAAGTGTCTGAACTATAGTCCTTTTCATTGTATATAAAAGAAATTTTCACTGTCAGGCTATTGCCTATCTAGAGCTGCTGTTGCCAAATTTCGAGCAGCACCTTTTTATGTTGATTTCATGAAGCAGGGGAATGTTGGTGTTTATTTCTCTTTAAGGTATTTAATGGAGTTATTAGATGTTTATTTTACTAATACAATTGTGCATTATTACTTGGATGTGAACTGCTCTTATCTTCAACTACTCAGGTTTCAAGAAATAGCAGGTGCTCTGGATTCTGCACTTACAGCACCTAGTCTTGTTCTTGTCAAGAATTCACATTCTGATGAAGAAAATTCTCAGAACCTGACACTTAACCAAAGTGTTACTCTTTTGGAGAGCTTGAGATCATGCTGGGATGAAGAAGTTCTTGTCCTTGAAGTAACGGGGAGTCAGTTGTGAAATCTCTTTAAATCTAGGTAATTATTCCTCCCATAACTAATTTTATAGTGTATAGTTCGTTTAGTTTATATTGCTTGAAGTAAGTTTTGCATTTCACATGTGCATGTATGCCTTGGGCTTAGAAGTTTTACTTAACAATCCAAATCTGACTACTTGAATTATTTGTTTAAGTTGGATTTGCCTGTCTTGAATTATAGTTGGTTTAGTTTATATGGATGCATGTATGTAAGGATGGTGTTGATTCACACTTCCCTTGCAAACCCTAAACCCTTAAGTAGAACATTGTATGTTTGGTGAGTAATTTAATTTTTGTTTATGAATTCACTATGTATAAAAAAGCTAAATAAGTAGTGGGCTGCCAAGTTTATCCTCTAATAAACTAAATTTTTAAGTAGGGAAAAATTCAAAAGAATCGTTAGATATATAAATATTAGGCTTTTCTTGTTGCAAAATTGCTCTCCCTAGATAGATTGGCAGAATCAAAATAAGTTTGAAGCTCAACCTCCCCCATTCATGCTTTTGCAACTAATTAAACTGTCTACATATTGTTATATATATATATATATATATATATTGTGTAAGGAAATTTTTGGAAGGTATAGCTCCAACAAATAGTTTAATAACCAGCCAGATTGTTTAAAAACTCTTTTTGTATAATCTATAAATATAGATTGGATCAAGTTTGGAAAATAGCTTGTTTGACATTTGAGTTGCATAATAAATTTTTGAATGTGTGGGCATAATTGCTGTATGCATAATAAATTTTCGTTGTTTGGGAACAATATCTAGGTTAGGCATGTTGCTTGATTGTGGTAGGATTTTGGAACTTGAAATGTAGATCATATTTCACATGATATTTTTACCTTTTGAGTACATGTAATGTGTATAAGCTTAATTCAATAAATATATATTGACAGAACATATACTTTTTAGGTACCTGATGCTGGTAGTGCTCCAAATTTGTCACCAATAATAAGGTCTTCAACTTCTAGTCATCAAGTTAATGAAAATGAAGATGGTTAAACTACTTGATTATTTTATTCTTCTATATTGACTTCACTACTTAATTGCTTTTAATTGTATAATATTTGTCAATTTTATGCAGATGCTGCTCCATAGGAATATTCATGAGATTTGGATTGCTTATTTCACTTTATGTATTTGGATTGCTTATTTACTTTGTGTTTGGATTGCTAATTTTCAATTTTAAGACTGTATTATGACTTTAGCTTGCGACTTCTATTTAGCTTGTAAAGGTTATATAATTAAGACAATTTATTTGTAATTTTATTTTTAATATTATGAAATATTTTGTACTTTCTTATGATGGTTTTTTTATATGAAATATCTTGGATTAAATTATAAATATATCAATATTAGTAATTGAAAATATGAAAAAAAATTATTTTTATCGACGCTCTGACCTCTATACTGACAGTTCATATAACAACAAAAAATGTATAGTATACTGATGGAGTAAACCGTCAGTAAATTTACAACAAACTGTCGCTATAGGATAATTGTATATTTTACATTTTAATCTATACCGACGGACGCAAAAAAAAACCGTCGGTATATGTATATCAATGGTATCTATACCGACGGATACAAAATCCGTCGGTATAGATACGGTATCTATACCTACGGCTAAAAAAGCCGTCAGTATAGATGCGACATCTATACCGACGGATACAAAATCTGTCGGTATAGGTAAAAGCAAAAGGGGCTACCCCAACATAGGCTATACCGACGGTAGTAACATTAGTGACGCCTAAAACCGTCGGTATAGGTTATACATCCTATTCCGACGGTCACCTTTTCCGTCGGTATAGGTTTATACCGACGAGGGTTTTACCGTCGCTTAATTTTTTGTCGGAATAGTCATTTTGACCGTCGGTATAGAGTTTTAGGACTTTTAGCGACGGATTTTGGAGTTTTACCAACGCTTTTTGGACCGTCACTATATGGCAATTTGTTTGTAGTGCACCTAATAATATCTCTTCAATATACATGTATCTAATAGATTCATATTAATGTAAGATACATGTATATGTAACTATTAATTATTAGATAAGATACATGAATTTGTTAATTCATGTATCATATACATGTACATGTATCAATTAATTATAAGATAAGATACATGTATATAGGTCATATGGCTCATAAATTTTTACATTCTCCCACGTGGCCCATTTGATACTACTTTCATGGTTTAAAAATATAATGTGCACAATAACCTTATGTTAAATCCTTTATCATCTCAATTATAACATTATACCATAATTAAGCGAAAAATTGATAAGAGTCATGGCAGTTGTACATCACTATATCGACATAGTCCCATCCATGTACTACATACTGACTTTTCATCCTAACACGATCTTTAACGAAGAGAATCATAACGGTTCAATATAATGTCTTTGTCAAGACTATTCCTGTTAACATAAATCTAATTCAATCATGTATACTAATTAGAAGACAGGAAATATCAGAAACAATTTCATTATTGAGCTCTGAGTGTCAAACATAACTTAACAATATCATAAATCAATAATGACGCCCAATAATACCCATTCTTTCAACATGCTCATTAAATGTCTTGGGTGGCAGTCTTTTCGTTAATGGATATGTAACCATTAGGTTGGTGCTAATATGTTCTAGTGACACTCGTTGTTTCTGAACTTCTTCTTTAACGGCAAAATATTTTATTTCCATATGCGTAGCACCTTTAGAATACTTGTCGTTCTTAGAAAAGAAGACCGTTGCAGAATTATCACAATAAATTTTCAGCGGCTTGGCAATACTGTCGACAATTCCAAGTTCTGAAATAAAATTCCGCAACCATAACCCATGAATAGTAGCCTCAAGGCATGCTACAAATTCAACCTCCATAGTGGATGTAGCAATAATAGACTGCTTTGCAGTTTTCCATGAGATTGCTCCTCCAGCAAGAAGGAACAAATAACCAAAAGTAGATTTTCTTGAATCTACACATCCAGCAAAATCTGAATCTGAATATCCAATCACTTCTAAACAATCAGATCTTCTGTAAGTAAGCATATGATCTTTTATTCCTTGCAAGTATCTAAGAACTTTCTTTGCAGCTTTCCAGTGATCCAATCCTGGATTACTCTGATATCTGCCCAGCATTCCAACAGCAAAGCTGATATCTGGTCTGATACAAGTTTGAGCATACATCAAACTCCCAATAACAAATGCATAAGGAATTGCTTTCATTTGTTCTCGTTCCAATTCATTCTTTGGACATTGCATGTTACTAAATCTGTCCCCTTTCTAAATTGGAACAATTCCTGCTGAACATTTATCCATCTTAAATCTCTCTAGAATTTTATTAATATAGGCTTCCTGAGACAACCCTAGCAATCCTTGTGATCTATCACAGAATATTTCGATTCCTATCACATAAGTTGCCTCTCCTATATCTTTCATTTCAAACTTCTTAGAGAGAAATTTTTTGGTTTCTTGTAACAAACCAAGATCATTAGTAGCAAGCAAAATATTGTCAACATATAGAATCAGAAAAATAAACTTGCTCCCACTGACCTTCATGTATATACACCGATCAACGGTGTTTTTTGTAAAACCAAATGAAGTTATAGTATCATGGGGAAAGAAATTGATGAGGCTTATAATTTAATTGAGGTGATGGCTTCAAATAATTATCAATGGTCCACTGAGAGAATTTTGCCAAAGAAAACTCCAAGTAGTTATCAATTGAATGAGATCAGTGCCTTATCAGCACAGATGGCTGCTTTGTCCAAGAAAAATGATGCTATGAGTGTGCATTCAGTTCAGAGCCCATTAGTAACTTTTGAATTATGTGGAGAAGGACACACCAGTAATAGCTGCCCAACCAATGCCGAGTCAGTGCAATATGTTGGAAACTATAATAAACAGCAAAACAATCCTTATTCCAACAATTACAATTCGGGTCGGAGAAATCACCAAACGTTTCCTGGAATAATAATCAAGGGTCTTCATCCTCTGCTAAACCAGCAAACCCTCCTAGTTTTCCATCACAAGCCCATGCTCCTATTCCAGAAAAGAAGATATCATTGGAAGATTTGTTTACAAAGTTCATGGCTAATCAAGAAGTGACTAATCAGACTCAAGCAGCGACACTTCGTAATCTTGAGACACAAGTGAGCCAGCTTGCTAATGCACTTAACAATCGTCCTAGGAGATCTTTTCCAAGTGATACTGAAACCAATCCTAGGGGAGACGGAAAAGAACAGTGTAAAGCCATCACACTTAGGAATGGAAGGGAGTTAAAAAAGGAGAGCAAGAAGCCATAATTGCCTCCTAAGCCAATTGAAGAAAAAGATATGGTGGAAAAAGAAGTTGAAAAGACTCAAAAGGAAAAGAAGCAATGTTATCCACCACCACCATTTCCTCAGCGCCTTCAAAAGAACAAGCTTGACAAGCAGTTCCAGAAATTTCTTGAGGTATTTAAAAAGCTTCATATAAGTATACCTTTTGCTGAAGCTTTGGAACAAATGCCAAAATATGTCAAGTTTATGAAAGACATATTGTCTAAGAAAAGGAAATTGGGTGAATTTGAGACTGTTGCACTTATTGAGGAGTGTAGTGCTATCCTCTAAAAGAAACTTCCACCAAAGCTTAAAGATCCGAGAAGTTTCACCATTCCATGCACAATTGGAAATCAGTTCATTGGTAGAGCTTTATGTGATTTGGGAGCAAGCATTAATATTATGCCTTTATCAATCTATCGAAAACTGGGTATGGGGAAGTTAAGCCTACTACAGTTACACTACAATTGGCGGATAGATCTTACACATATCCAAGAGGCATTGTTGAAGATGTATTAGTGAAGGTAGATAAATTTATCTTCCCAACTAATTTCATTGTATTGGATATGGAGAAGGATTGCGAAATACCAATTATTCTTAGGAGACCTTTCTTAGCTATCGGTAGAACTCTCATCGATGTGCAAAAAGGCGAACTTACCATGAGAGTTCAAGATCAAGAGGTAACTTTTAATGTTTTTAAAGCTATAAAATTTCCTAATGAATCTGATGAGTGTTTTGCAGTTAATGTGGTGGATAGTGCTACAACTAAGATTTTTGAAAATAGCTATCTTGTTGATCCACTTGAGGCATCCTTGATAAGTACTTCAAAAAGAGATGATGATGATTTTATTGAATGTGTAAATTTTTTGTATGCTCATCCACATATTGGAAGATCCATTCATCAATTTGAACCATTGGGACTTAAGACAAGCGAAACATCATCTACCAAGCCATCCATTGAAGAGCCACCATCCCTGGAGCTTAAGCAATTACCCTCACATTTGTAGTATGCTTTTCTTGGTGAAAAATTTGAATTACCTGTTATTATCTCATCTTTTCTTAATGTTGAGCGGGAAAATAAACTCCTTAGAGTACTTAGAGAGCAGAAGAGGGCTTTGGGTTGGTCGATTGCCGACATTAAGAGGATTAGTCCTTCAATTTGCATGCATAAAATTCTTCTTGAAGACAATCACAAGGCTACCATAGAGCATCAACGGAGACTTAAGCCCATCATGAAAGAAGTCGTAAAAAAGGAGATTATTAAGTGGTTGGATGCAGGCATCATATATCCTATCTCCGACAGTTCATAGGTAAGTCCAGTTCAATGTGTGCCCAGGAAAAGAGGAATGATGGTGGTTGCCAATGCTAATAACGAGCCCATTCCAACTAGAATAGTGACTGGTTGGCGGATTTGCATGGACTATAGAAAGCTTAACAAAGCCTCTAGGAAAGACCACTTTTCTTTGCCATTCATTGATCAGATGCTAGACAGATTGGCTGGTAAGGAGTTTTATTATTTTTTGGATGGATATTCAGGTTACAATCAAATTGCAATAGCTCCTGAAGATCAAGAAAAGACTACCTTCACTTGCCCTTATGGAACTTTTTCTTTTCGGAGAATGTCATTCGGACTTTGCAACGCTCCTGCTACCTTTCAGAGATGCATGATGGCCATATTCTTCGACATGGTGGAGCAAGGTTTAGAGGTATTTATGGATGACTTTTTCAGTTTTTGAAGATTCTTTTGATGAATGTCTAGATCACCTTGCTAGAGTGCTTAAGAGATGTGAAAAAACAAACTTGGTGTTAAATTGGGAAAAATGCCACTTCATGGTTCAAGAAGACATTGTTTTAGGACATCAAGTTTCTAGTAGAGGGATTGAAGTAGATAAAGCAAAGATTGAAACAATTGAGAAGCTCCCACCTCCAATCTCTGTCAAAGGTATTTGGAGTTTCCTTGGTCATGTCGGGTTCTATAAGAGGTTCATTAAAGACTTTTCCAAGATCTCAAAGCCACTTTGCAAACTCCTTGAAAAAGATGTCCCTTTCAAGTTTGATGATGCATGTCTAACAGCTTTTAAGACATTGAAAGAGATATTGATTTCAGCACCTATCATTATTGTTCCAGATTGGAACCTGTCATTCGAGCTCATGTGCGATGCTAGTGACTTTGCAGTTGGCGCAGTCTTAGGCCAACGAAAAGATAAGACATTTAATTCTATCTACTATGCAAGCAAAACTTTGACCGATGCTTAGTTGAATTACACCACCACTGAAAAAGGATTGCTTGAAGTAGTATTTGCTTTTGATAAATTTTGATCTTATATTATGGGCACCAAAGTCATTGTCTACACCGATCATTTAGCTATCAAGTACTTGATTGATAAGAATGATGCAAAACCTCGCTTGATCCATTGGATACTTCTTTTGCAAGAGTTTGATTTAGAGATCCTAGACAGAAAAGGAACAGAAAATCAAGTGGCAGATCATTTATCAATATTGGATAATGAGGCACAAGTTGGCGATGCAATCCAAATCAATGAGACTTTTCCTGATGAGCAACTCTTTCTAGTTCATCAACAGGAATCACCATGGTATGCCTACTATGTGAACCATATAGTAAGTAGAATCTTTCCACCTGATTTAAATTCTCAACAAAAGAAGAAGTTCTTGCATTATGTCAAACATTATTACTAGGATGAACCTTTCTTGTTTAAGCAATGCAATGATCAGATTATTAGAAAGTGTGTACCTAAGGAAGCAGTTGATGATATTTTGAAACATTGTCACTCTTTGGACTATGGAGGACATTTTTGAGGAGAATGGACTGCGGCAAAAGTGCTACAATCATGTTTTTATTGGCCCACTCTCTTTAAAGATGCTCACCAGTTTGTTGCCAGATGTGATAGATGTCAAAGAGTGGGTAACATCTCAAGGAGAAACGAGATGCCTCTAAACAACATTCTTGAGGTAGAGATTTTTGATGTATGGGGAATTGATTTCATGGGTCAATTTATTTCCTCATACAACAATCTTTACATTCTAGTTGCGGTTGATTATGTATCTAAGTGGGTCGAAGCAATAGCCTTGCCAACCAATGATTCTAAGGTGGTATTAAACTTCTTGAAAAAAATATCTTCACCCGCTTTGGCACTCCAAGAGCAATTATTAGTGATGAGGGGTCTCACTTTTGCAATAAATATTTTGAAGCCCTCCTTGCTAAATATGGGGTCAAGCACAAAATTGCCACCGTATACCATCCACAAACAAGTGGTCAAGCCGAAGTCTCTAACAGAGAAATCAAGAGGATTTTGGAGAAGACTGTCATCCCAACCAGAAAATATTGGTCCAAGAGATTGGATGATGCATTGTGGGCATATAGGACAGTTTATAAAACTCTGATTGGGATGTCTCCTTACAAATTGGTTTTCGGGAAAGCATGCCATCTTCCAGTTGAGTTGGAACACAATGCATATTAGGGCATCAAGAAGTTGAATTTTGATCTTCAAGTAGCATGAGAGAACCGTCTATTGCAACTCAATGAGATGGATGAATTTCGTCTTCAAGCCTATGAAAATGCCAAGCTTTACAAGATGGCATGACAAGAAGATCATTGAGCGACAGTTTGAACCAGGCCAATATGTTTTACTCTACAACTCTCAACTCAAACTACTCCCGGGAAAACTAAGATCTCGATGGTCCGGCCCTTTCAAAATCACAACAGTATTCCCTTATGGAGCAGTCGAGTTAATCGATTAAAAGGCCAATCTCAACTTTAAAGTGAATGGGCAACGACTCAAGCATTACTGGGGAGGCAATATTGATCGCCAAACATCCTCCATCACCTTAGCCGATCCAGAATGAGCTTGAGATAGTTAAGCTGACGACTATAAATCAAGCGCTTCTTGGGAGGTAACCCAAGTTCTAACTTTACTCTTTGATTTTTCTTATTTTAATTTTAAATTTATTTTTTGATTTCAACTTTATTTTACTAATTTCATTTTAATTTTTTGCAGGTTTTTTTTTATATATAAAAAAAAAACTAGCGTCGCGACGCCCTTGGAGGCAGAAACTAGGCGCCGAGGCGCCCAAAAAAAAAGAAAAAAATGTTAGGCTTTTAAAACCCTAACCCCAACAACCCCTTTCATATTTTTTTTAGCCACTATTCTCTCTCAAACAACACAAAACCTCTCTACAATCTCATCTCTCTTTTTCTCCAACAATCTCTCAATCCTTCTTCTTCTCTAACTCTTCATCTCTCTCTACAATCTCATCTCTCCCAACTCTTTCCCAACAAAATTACCCATTCTTACACACAACCCATTCACCCACTCTTCTAAACCTTTAAGCAAAGGAATTTCTCACTCAAGTTCTAATTTCTTCAAGTAAGTTTTTACTTTTTCTTCATATTTGGTCGATTCTTGGTTGAGATTTGGTGTTGAAGATTGTTTTTGCGTCAATTGTGGATTGGGTTGATATTTATTGGTTGTTGTGGGTTGAAATTCAAAATTGGTGGTTATTGTTGATTGGTTTATTTTGAGTATTGTGAAAAATTATGGAAAATTGTGGAGAAATATTCAAAATTTTGGAGTGGGTTTTGTTGAATTTTATTGAATATTTAAGCAATTGTTAGTGATTAAATTGGGTTTGGTTTTTGGTGGTGATTTGTCTAGAATTATAAATTAGTTGAGTAAAAAATTTGGTGGAAAATTTTGGAAGAATCTATTAGTTTGCTTGAGAATACTTGTTGAACTTGGTTGATATTAACGAATTTAGAATTAGTGTCATGGGACTCAAGAAGAAATTCAAAGCAAGCACTAGTATTCCGACTTTTGATAGTAGCAAGTTTGTGTCGGAATCGGCAGTGTTACGGCATACCTAATCTCTCTTACAAAAAAACCTTATTTCGGAGAGGGGGTTGAATCTTGATCTGCGTCATCGTGAGTATCAACAGGTAATTAATTCGCGCAATTGGCATAAATTTTGTGCTCCATCGCAATCCGCCGTGCTACTGGTGGTTAGAGAATTTTATGCTAATGCGGTCGAATCAAGTGGTGATACGATTTTTGTTCGAAGATGTCTAGTGCCGTTTGATCCCTAGACAGTTAATCAATATTATCAGACACCGAATATTGTGGATGATGACTTTGTCAGTATTTGAATGGCCACGTTGACATGACTATAGTCACAACACATTCATGCCCACAGGGGACTACTTGGAGAATATCCAAAAGGGAGCTTGTATCGTTCAAGGCCAACACACTGGATAAAGAGGTTAAGGTGTGGATGCATTTTCTAGCAGCCAATATGCTTCCATGTAAGCATGTTAGCGATGTCACCAAAGATAGAGCAATCCTGCTCTAAGCTATTACTACAGGCAAATCGATTGACATCGGGCAGCTTATCTACAGGGCCGTAATGCATAGTGTTAGAACACTATGGAGGGCCTATGGTTCCCCTCTTTAATCACTCGGATGTGTGACCAGGCTGGTGTCCGATGGGATAATGGTGAAGATTTGCTACATCTTAAGGATCCCATTGATGACACTATTATATATCGTCTAACCCGAGAAATTGATCGTCCCCTATCCGGACCTGGTGCAAGTTCATCCTCAACCTTGGTAGAGCGCATAACCAGACTTGAACTTCAGAATGTGCACCACCTTGCATATCATGCCCATCAAACTGAATGCTTCAAAACTGTTGAGCAACTAATCCATCTTGTTGCTCGTCATATGGGTGCTGACACGACCCACTATCCCACCACCACCAACACCTTTGGCTACCAAGCAGCGGAAGAGGAAGGAGACGAGGAAGATTAGAGGTCTCCCGGATTTTCTTCAATGACAGGGGAGTTTTTCTTCTTTTTACTCTTTTAATTTTTCCAACCTTGAGGGCAATGTTTGATTTAATTTTGGGGGGTTGTTTATTTGTTTTTAGTTATTATCTTTTGTGTGTTTTGTGTGTGTTTTTTTATTATCTGTTTTTAGTTTTATTATGTTATGTTTAGGAGTTATAAAAAAAAAAAGATTTTAGATATGATGCACTTTGACATGATGAAATCCTTATCCAATGATGAATATTTAGTTATTGGTTTATCTTGATTCTTGGGAACAACATAAGCATGAGAAGAATTTGTGTTAAATTTTTTTGTTAGTTTCATGTTAGGATGTGATTTTCACAAATTGAGCACTTAATCTCTTGCTTAGATTTGCATTGCTTATTTAAAGACTGCTTATGTTGATGTGAATTGCGATTATGTCTAGAACGTAAAATTTGTTTGATTCTCTCTTGAGGCGAAATCCTAGACAACACTAAGTTGAGGAAGTGATTTAGGCCATCTTTGGATCGTTTGAGCCTTTCAAGCTTACCTTTATATATGATTATCCTTAGTCTACCTCTTTGAGCCTAATTGATATAAATATTTTCTTTGATTGCCACATATTTTAGCCTAGCCAAATAAGAAAAACCATGATTAACCCTCACTACATAGGCATGTGATGGATTACAGGAAACAATTATGAGCCATATCAAATTTGGGTGAAATGGTGGTGAATAAAAAAAAAATAAGAAGAGAAAGAATAAATTGGTGAAGCAAAAAGGAAGTCTATTCAAAGAATAGAGATTGTAATTGAGGAAAAGACTATGGCTCTCAAAAATCCTAAAAAAAAATGTAAAGTGTCTATGGGTAAACTTAACCGAAATATATCTTTTATCATACCTTGACCCTTACATTACAAGCTTAATAAAGACCTACTTGATCCTTGACGAAGTGTTAGTCTACATTAGTGGAGAGAGAGATGAAAAACAAACATATGAGAATCTAGTACTATAATTCGTATTTTGCATTGACATAAACTTATTCGGATTGCATACAATGATTTGTCAAGAGATTATTCACACACACACTGAAAATCCATTCAAGCATGAAACATACGATTGAATTGAATCATAAGTTGGATTATGTTTGTGTTTTACTTTGAATTGAGATTTTGAGATAGCTTTCGAGGAAAATTAAGGAAATCATTAGTTAAGTGCATTCATATTTAGCTTTGCTTTATTTCGTTTTGTTTTATTTAATTTGTTTTGTTTAGTTTTTCTCGAGGTTTGGGAGTGTGATAACTCTATAAAATAGAGCTATTTAATCCTATTTTGTGCTTTTAAAATAGCTAAGTTCTTGTAATTTAAACTATTAATTTACTATTTATTTCTTATTTAGTTTTATTTATTTATTTTATGTTTTATTTTAGTTATTAATTAATGTCTTTTGTAGTTTTGTAGAGTCCTAAAGCTAGAAGGAAAAGCTCAACTCATATATGAAAAGCCCAAGCTGGAGGCAGTTACTTGGCCACTAAGTTTCCCTTCTTCATGCTTTCAAGGCTCTATAAATAGGAACCCTTAGGCTTTATTTTAAAAGTTTCTTAGTCAGTTTTTGTTTTAGTTTTCAAAAAAGGAGAGCAGCCACCACCATCTTGTAAGAAGCCAAGAACAGTTTTGAAGACTAGAAGACTGAAGAACTGACAACCTTTAGTTTTTTCTTCTTCCTTAATCTTCTTTTATTTTCTTGTAATTTGATGATGGTGAAACTCCTTTGGTTATTGTTTTCATTGTCAAGCATGAACTAAATTTCTTTTCTAGGATTACAATGAAACTCAACACATAGTTTGGATTATTTTATTCTCTAATTTGATTTAATGCTATTTGAGTTGTTTATGCATTTTTGTACTTAATGCTTTTAATTGCTTGATCACCAATTAAACTGATTTGTTAACCTAAATACAGCTAGACATAGGGAGTTTAGTGTTAGACATAGATTGCATAACACATGTTTCATATTCATTTATTAGGATGAATTGATCTGCATGTAGGGTAGACATACACTTACGTGTCATGTGTAATCACTTTTAGAGTCTAAGCTTAATGAATTTCTTTTAAACTCAATTATCATAGACATATAATTAATTGGTTAAGAGAGATATTTTTATAAGACCATCGACAGATGCTTATAAATAGATTAGAACTCTAGATTAACAACTCGAGATCATTAATCAAATTAAGAGGTAAAAGACATCCAAGCGAAGTGTTGAGGGAAGTTGTAATCCTAGGCTTTTCTCCATTGATTTTAATCCAATTTTTATTTGCTTTTCTTTATTTTATTATTTTCTTTAATTTAGTTTCAATTCACAAATTTTCTATTAATTATTTGTATAAGATTAAGTTGTTTTAATTTTAGTATTTAACAAATTTAATATTCAATTCCTCGTGGGTATGACACTCTACTTTCACTTTATTACTTGTTTGCGATAGCGTGCACTTGCGTATTGAAATCTGACAACAGAGGTCTTTAAAAGATGTCTTTTCTTTGAAAATGATGGCCGGAGGTCTTATTCATGATTTTTGAGAATTGTGCCCGAAGGTCTTTAAAAGATGTCTTTTCTTTGAAAATGGTGTCCGGAGGTCTTATCCATGATTTTTGAGAATTGTGCCCAGAGGTCTTTAAAAGATGCCTTTTCTTTGAAAATGGTGCTCGGAGGTCTTATCCATGATTTTTGAAAATTGTGCCAAGAGATCTTCAAAAGATGTATTTTCTTTGAAAATGGTGCCCGAAGATCTTATCAATGATTTTTGAGAATTGTGCTCAGAGGTCTTTAAAAAGATGTCCATGTTTTTGAAAGTGTGTTGGAAATTAACTTAAAGGTTTTGAGAGGATGCAAATGCTTCTTGATGCAGACGCAAAGATTAACAAAAATGCAAATGCTTCATGGTGCAAATGCAAATGTTTTGGATTGATGCAAATGCTTCTTGATGATGCAGATGCAAAGATCAACAATATGCAAATGCTTCTGAATGAAGTAGATACCGAGATTAACAGTGTGTAAATGCTTCTGTATGATGCAAATGCAGAGATTATCAATGCACAAATGCTTCTGAATGATGCAAATGCAAATATTAGCAGTGTGCAAATGCTTCTAAATGATGCAAATGCAAAGATCAACATTGACGCAACTACTTCATGGAATGATGCAGAT
This sequence comes from Fremontodendron californicum, assembly GCA_030761205.1. Taxonomy (NCBI): domain Eukaryota; kingdom Viridiplantae; phylum Streptophyta; class Magnoliopsida; order Malvales; family Malvaceae; genus Fremontodendron; species Fremontodendron californicum. The sequence goes on from JAULJL010000010.1 coordinate 6,520,697, forward strand.
GCAAAGATCGACATTATGCAAATGCTTCTAAATGATGCAAATGCAAAGACTGATAATATGCAAAATTCTTCTAAATGATGCAAATGCAAAGATCAATATTGATGCAAATGCTTCTTGAAAAGATACGGATGCCCCTACGAATCGTGTTCATGTAAGTGTTCCATGAATAGTGTAATTGCAGTTATCACACAATAATAAAGATGCAATGATCCTAGAAATGATGCAATTGCTTGAGATGGCGCAAATGCAAATATCCATGAAGGATGTAACGGTAAAATGCAGATACCCATGAATGATGCAAATGTTTGCTGACACGGTGCAGGTGCAAAGCTTAATAAAGAGGTAAGTGCTCATGAATGAAGCCAATATCTCTGATTATTTTTCTAGACTTTGGCTTAGTCTTTCCAATTCATTCTTCCTTTTCAAATAAGAGTGTATCTTGAACACTCGTGCCTCATAAGAGATCATTCCCTTTTCAGTCTTTGGCTATCTCTTTGCCCTAATAGTTTTCAAACTCTTTTCAACAGAAGCCTGTTTGCCGAGTTCTATTTTTTCTTTTCATATCTGGACATCAAGGTCAACCCAGTTGCTCCATACCTTTGGGTTAGAAAAACCCTTGTCTCATGTCAACATCAAAAATCATTATTTCAAAAATATTTCTATTTTCTTTATTTGTTTTCCCCTTTGGAAAAATTGTTCATTTAATGAAAACTTCTGAGCCAAAAATATTAACCCTATAATGTGTGATGTACAAATCTCTTGAAGATTGATGACCATCTTAGAAATTTTTCTGAATGTTAATTTGGGATTTTCAATTCAAATTGAAAGGCTTGGTACTACAGGATTTTGGTTGATCCAAGAAAACTTCACAACAAAAAATGCATGTCCCTTTCAGGCTCACAAATGGAACAGGTTTTATAAAACACGAATTTCTTGAGAATCAAACAAATTCGACATTCTTTTGGTTTCCAAATCATGGTGTTTTGACAAGAGTCAAGATTGACCGAGATGTTTAAATTGGAAAGTTAATTTTGGAGAGAAAAAAGTTTCAGTTCTTGAAGTCAATCCTCCAAATGAGAACTGGCAATTTGGGAGGTTCAAGAATTCCTAAATGTTCCTCGATTCCTTGAAGATGACCTTCTGTTTTATGGCATCGGTACTAACATAGATGGGATCAAAAATTCTCATTTTACTCTAGACTGCCCATTTTTGGGTTTTCGTCCTAGAGTCCCATTCTTTCCATTTTTCTTTCTTTCTTTTTATTTTTTATTGTTCTACCATGCACTTGAGAATTCTAAATTCTTCCATAGTGAAATGATAATTCGATGAGATGGAATAAAATCTGAGGAAAAACCCTTCAAGTTAAATATTCATGCTTGATCAAAATGGACTTTTAAAGCAGTAATATAGGCCAAGGTTCGGGGTTTAGAAAGAAAGGATAAATAGGCCCAAAATATGTGTTTGAGGGTAATCAGATCAAGGATAATTTCTTGAGGAGGATTCCTTTTGAAGCATTTGTCCTTTTTGGACTTTTCTTTCATTTTTGACTTTTGCTCCATTTCTTATTTGTTCCTGGCTTTCATTTGCCATACTTTTTCACACATAATTTTTTTTTTTTTTGGTATTTTTTTTGGCTTTCATTACGCCATCTTTTTTTTGTCTTTGTTTTGTTCTTGGCTTTCATTTCGCCATCTTTTCTACATTTTCCTTTTCGACAGAGTGAGCCCGTATTTATTTGGTAGCTCAATTTGCTTTGTATCTGTCTTCGAGTTAGGACTCATTTCTCAATGATCTTTGAGAAGATCTTTCCTCGCATTTGCCCCTAGTGTAAAGGGTGATCCTCGATCAGGGTTCAAAGAAGAAAGATTCTTTCGGCTCAAAAAAGGTGACTATGGATAATTTCTTTTTGTGAAAGGGATAAGAAAGATGGTTATTTCTCATATCAAGCACAAACATTCTCATTGAAAAGCAATCCCCAAGGGGAATTGATAATCATAATTTTATTTTGCACTTGTAATCATCCGAATTCTCATATGCATGATATCACAAATTTTTTTGTCACATGCCTCAATGATTGATGCGTTAATTTCCCCTTATCCACCATGTATCCATCATTTCTACCTATGATGCCCCAATTTGATTAACTATGAGAATTTGTATCATTACGAGGAACATCGCAAGTCTAGGTTTATATTAAAAAGCTGAGTTTCAATCTTGGGTTTGTTTGAAGTGACAAGAAAGAATATGGCCCAACATAGGTTTTTTTGAGGAAATGGAATAATTTGGTTTATGTAGACACCTAATTTTGTTCGGACCACTAAAACATGTATGTTTTCTTCCTAAATTGATGTTTCAGAATGTAAAAAAACTTTTTTCATCCTACAGGTGGTACTCCGAGACTTAGTTTAAGAGGGCGAGCATAAAAAGTCAAACTCGAAAAAAGTCAACCCCAAAAAAGTCAACCCCTAAAAGTCAACTATTAAAAAAGTCAACCCACTTTCAAAATCAAGATTTGAAGTTCAATTGAAAAATGGTGAAAGAATTTTGATAATCCGAGGTCTACATCGAAAGATATGGAGTTCGGAAGTTGGGTTATGGAGATTCTAGTAAAAAGGAAACCCTAATTCAGGAAATTTGGGGAAAAATGCTTAAACGATCGAATTGGTCAAAATTGAAGGTTCCAAATGAAAGATAAGCACTGACTACGGGTAATGGAGAAGCCATTTGAAAGAAAAACTGAAAGAAAAGTCAATCCGGGAGAAAACCGAGAATTAGGGTTTTTGGTGGATTTCGGTGAAATTGGGAAGAATTACAGAAATGGCCCGACTTGGAAAGGCCAAAGCCCCTAATAGATGAGTAATGATTAAAAAGGGATAGCCCAAGGCTCAGTTTGAAGAAAATCTGAAAATCGGACTTGTTTTGAGCAAAACCGGGTTTCGAAGGCAAAAGAGCAAAATTGGAAAATCTGGGAAAAATAGCAAATGAACTCCAAAAATTCTGAAAAATTGCAAATCTCATTTTTAAATTATTTGAAAGAGATTGGCGAAAGAAAATCTTAATTCGGAGTTCGTTTGCAAAATGGCCAAATCTCGGGTATCCTATATAGTAATTCAAGAAGATAAATCCCGAAAAAATAGCAAATGGACTCCAAAAATTCTGAAATTTTGCAAATCTTATTTTTAAATTATTTGGAAGAGATTGGAGAAATAAAATATTGATTTGGAGTTCATTCGCAAAATGGCCAAATCTCGAGCCTCTTATGTAGTAATTCAAGCAGATAAATCCTGAAAAAAAATACCAAATGAGTTCCAAAAATTATTAAAACTTTTAGATCACACTTTTAAATTATTTGGAAGAGATTGGTTAGAAAAATCTTGATTTGGAGCTCGTTTAAAAAATGGTAAAATTTGGGGGCATAAAAGGGCAATTTTGGAAGGAAAAAATTCAAATAAATAGCAAATGGACTCGAAAATTTTTGAAAACTTCCAGAATTCAATTTTTTATTATTTTAAAAGTATTGAAAAAAAATTTGAATTTGGAGTCTGTTTTCCATTTGCATCCGGGGGGCAAAAAGGTCATTTTACCCAAGAAACCGAAAAGGGCTTCTCTTGCCTTTCAAAAAAATCAGACTTGGGCTGGAAAAGGGAGTGCTAGCCGGCCAAGGCCCAAGGAAGGGAAGGAGCTTCTGATTTTTCAATCAAAAGGCCAAAAATTAAGAGTTAGTTAGTGATTTTTTTGATCAAGCCATTGCAAATAAGCCACATGGGCCAATGCATGAAGAGGGAGAGTGTCAACATTATTCTTGAATAGCTATAATTATGGACAGCTGATGGCCTAATCTAAGGGTGATAATTTCATTTTTTCACCTTGAATCACTAGCCCTTGGATGGAAATTGGTTGGAGTAAAAATGACAACATCCTAGTGAGGAGAGAAGGAGGTTTCGGCCAGCCTATAGGTGAAGGAGTCTCTTTCATTTTCAGCACACTAATTTTTCATTTTCTCTCTTGTTTTGGCTAAGTTTTCTCTCCATTTTTGCAAAGCAAAAAGAAAAGTTTAGAAAAGAAAAGAAAGTTTGAAGAGAAAAAGCTTGAAAGATAGCTTATAGAGGTTGCTTTTAGCACCAACTCTTGCACTTTCTTGATTTTCCATTCTTGTTTTTGCTATTTTGATTATTATTTTGGTGAGTTTTCTTTTGATTTTACTTTTTAAATAAGTGTTTTTTAATGTTCTTTTTAAGTTCTTTCTTCATCTTTTTCTTAAACAAGTTCTTACAATTTTTTTCTTGTTTTCTTACCATGGGCGAATAGCCCAGAATTTTATTGTTGTTGTTTTGCTTTGATTTGTCATGTTATTTTTGTTATTTTCTTTAGTCTTGATGCTTTAAATATTCTTCTACTACATATACTTGAAGCTTGTTTTAATTTGGTTCTTGTTTATTGCCATTTATGAGTTTATTATCATGTTCTTGCATTTTTAATTTTTAATTTCTGTTTTCATAATGTTTAAATTTGTTGATGTTTTATATTTTGTAATCCATGTGTTTGTGAAAATGCTTGTTATTTTTAATACCTCTATTTTATATTTGCATGATTTGAGTGTTATATTTTAAGTTGAGTATGTTAGTATATCAAGTGTTTGTGAAAATGCCATGCTTGTTTGGAGCTTGAGGCCATTCGGCCACTTCATGTTATTTTGCTTTGTATGTGCATTTTTGTTATGTTAGTTGATAGGTTTGCATTTGCATGACATTTGATTGAGTATTTAGTTTAAGTATATCAAGTGTTTGTGAAAATGCCATGCTTGTTTGGAGCTTGAGGCCATTTGGCCATTTCATGTATTTTGCCAGTACTCTCACCTTCTGCTCCACCACGGTGGGGTCTTTTTTTTCTTCGAGAAAAGGATCTTTGATGCCAAGATCTTCTAAGCATGCCTGACGCTTTCTAGAAGAGTTGTCTTAGATATTGTGTGTGCATTTTTGCTATGTTAGTTGATAGGTTTGCATTTGCATGACATTTGATTGAGTATTTAGTTTAAGTATATCAAGTGTTTGTGAAAATGCCATGCTTGTTTGGAGCTTGAGGCCATTCGGCCACTTCATGTGTTTTGCTTTGTGTGTGCATTTTTGCTATGTTAGTTGATAGGTTTGCATTTGCATGACATTTGATTGAGTATTTAAGTGTTTGTGAAACTGACATGCTTGTTTGGAGCTTGAGGCCATTCGGCCACTTCATGTGTTTTGCTTTGTATGTGCATTTTTGTTATGTTAGATGATAGGTTTGCATTTTCATGACATTTGGTTGAGTTTTTGGTTTAAGCATGCCTTGTGTTTGTGTTATTGCCATGCATATTTTAGATGTTAGGTTTGGTTTATTTTGCCATGCATGTCCATGCATTTTAGACCTAGGTTGCATTAAATGCCATGCAAGTTCATTTAGGTCTAGGTCATTTTATTGATGCCATGCATTTTTCATGACATTTAGGTTTAAACTCATGTATTTCATGCATCATATTTTATGTATTTTTTCATGCATTTCATGTCCATGCCACTTGACTAATGACTTAGACCAATTAATGGTTCAAAGTCATACTCTCTTGAGTATACTTGTGGAAAATTAAAAAGTTGTCAAATTGATTATTCTACCTTTGTATTTTTTTACTTAGCGAATTTTTGTCTAACTTTTTAAAAGTCCTAGTTACTATTTGTGAGTCATTTTATGAGTCTTAAATATTTTTACTTTGATTTTTAAATGATTTTATCAAAGGCATAAATGTGTTTTGGCAATACAGTTTTTTCACCCAGTACTCGTACTTTCCCGATTTTTCTGGGCATTCATATTTAATCCGAAAATTAAGCAGATTTTTTCCCATGTATTTTTACATGTCATGAGTCTCCAGTATTTTTTTAGATTTTTTAGAATTTTTAAAAATAGGGTAACAAATCGTGGCTTAAAACTGGACAGTGGAGTCAGAATTGAATTTGAAGGAAAATAATTTTTCTGTTTTGGTTAAGTTACTTAGAGGGGGCTGATTAGGAAGTTTAGCTACTGACTTAGGGTAGTTTCTAAGCCTTTTTAAACTCTAAAAATGATTTTTTAAGTCTCGGGTTAAGGGTGGTCAAGTCCAGGATTTTAAACTTATGAAATTAGAGCCATTTAAAAAAGGGTTTAGCCAAGTTTTTATTTTTAATCTAAGCTTTTCAAAATTGTTTTCAAACAATCACAAAGTATTTTGGTTTTAGAATATTTAATTTGACATATTTTCCTAAGGTTGTCGGATATCTTTTTAGATATACGGATTTCCTTAATTAAAGAAAAAAATACATTTTCATGCATTGCATTTTCCATATTAATGCATTTTATATAGTATGTAATTTTTGCTATGATAATTCCTATGGTATTGTTATTATTTTGATTTATATTTTTTTGATGTTATATTGTTTATTATATGGTTTTGAATATTTCATGATATCCTATGCTTTTTATTTAGTTTTTTTTTTATATATATTATTTAGCATATACTATGTTATTGCATTATTATTTTTATTTTTATTTTCATGCATATTATATGATAGCATTATTTTATATTTTATATCATTTAAATTATATGCCATATCATTCATATTTGCCATGTCATTTAAATTATTTTATTTCATATAGAATATATTATGTTACTTAGATCATTTCATTTCATATAGAAGATATTATGTTACCTAGGTCATTTCATTTAGGATATATTATGTTACTTAGGTTATTCTATTTCATTTAGAATATATCATATGACTTAGGATATTGCATCTCATATAGAATATACTATGTTACCTAGGCCATTTCATTTTATTTAGAATATATTATATAACTTAGGATATTCCATTTCATTTAGAATATGCTAAGGCATTCAAATCATGTCATGTCATTTAGGTTGCATTATATTATTTAGATTTTGCTATGTCATTTTATTTATGTCATGCATATACATATTCATTTATTTTAAATGTTTTAAAAAAAAAGATAATGGTTTTCAATAAAATAAAGATATTCCCGAGTTAAAATAATTCATGAGTTCTCTACCGGGTTTGCTGGGGAGGATATCATCAATTATAATTAATAACGAAATATCTTCTTTAAAATGAGAATGATTCGGAAGGTTTTCCAAATTAATAAAAATTTCTATATTTTGCCACGTTTGTTGGGAAATATAGGAAAATTTTGAATTTATAAATTCCGGATCATTTTCAATTAAAAATATAATTATTTTTCTTTAAATTGGGAATTAACTTGAAATACTAAATTTAAAATCGACTTTTTACCGAGACTTGAGATAACACATGATTAATAAGGTACCGTTTTATACGGGCGTTGTGGGGGTGCTAATCCTTCCCCGCACTTAACCGAGTCCCAAACCCGTTTATTTGATTTCTCTGGTTTTAAACACAGACTTAAAATTGGTTTTAAAAATATTTTAATTAGTATTTTATAAAACCGGTTTTTAATAGGTTGCCGATCACACCTAGCTAAAAAAGATTGGTGGCGACTCCATGTCTTTTTCAAGGTCATTTTCAAAACCTTCATTTTTCTAGAGGAATTAAGTCGACTTTTCCTCCTTTTTTTAATGTCACGCTTAACGAATAAGAAAGTCTTGCGATGAGACTTGTTATTTTTTTAGGTTGCGATAGCTTGGCGACTCCACTGGGGATATATTAGAGAGTCAGGTCTAGAATTAGTCGTGTGTTATCAAAGTCTCGATTTTGTTGGTTCAATTGTTATTTAATTTTAATTCCCACATTTTAAAAAATAAGGATAATTTCAAAAATAATAAATTCTTTAAATATGTCCATATTCATGTGCAAACATATTGTAGTTGTTCTCTGGTTATTTTGATGCATATATTCATTTATTGATTAATTGATAACTTATGTTGTTTAATCTTGTTAGGGCATTTAGAATAAGGGATATAGAATAGGTGGTGAAAGGTTTGTTATTCCTCCACACACATTACACGTGCATTTGCATATCATGAGCCCTATACCCGGGTTCCGTCCTTTTAGGTGGGAGCAAAGTAATTAAGCCTTCGTGATTAACAATCCGCTTGGGCTAGTGAAACACTTCCGGAGTACTAAATTACCTAAGCCTTTGTGATTAACAATCCGCATGGGCTAGGGAAATAGACTCTAACGAATTGAACTCGCTTTTATCGGGGTGCCGTACTAGCCTTCACCGACGATAGTGAGGAACAATTCGGGGCTTTTAGAACTAATTCACCTTCATATAGTAAACATAGACGAAGCCATGCCGGATTCCCAATTAGATATCCCGAAGTTAAGAACACATGGAGGAATATTTCCAATCCTTTTACCTTCTATTCTATTTTCCGAATAAGTTTATTTTTGAAAATCGGACAATGATGAACGTACATCACAATGCCCATAATAAGTGTTGATATTTCATCCCAGAGGTGTTATAATGCCGAAATTTTGTTGGCATCCTCAGGGATAATTATTGTTTTGAATTATATGTTTTTTTTGTATTATTCATATTTATTCCCGTTACTAATTCATTTTCTTTTTGTTGTTGTTTATTGTTTTTTTTTTGCATTCTTGTCATCATTTTTGCACATTTGAAGGTTATTAGTCTCGGGATATTATTCAACCAAAAAGGCTTTCATGGAGGGTCAGAGTGTCTCAGTGGTCGAGAAACATTTAGAGGTTAAGAAACAGTCCGAGAAAGGTCAGCAGGATAATGGGGATTGTTTGAAGATGGGATATGTGTCAGCATTGCCAGCCGAGGTTGATCTTACTATCAAGCAAAATGATCTCCGGGAATTGATGGATATATGGAATCAGTGGAACATATCAGAAAAGGAAGCCTTCACTCAGACTTATGGGGACATAGCACTGTTAGTTCAGGTTAAGGTCAGGGGTGAGGTGATCCGGGCTATGGTGCAATTCTGGAATCCCGCTTATCGTTGTTTTACCTTCAACCGAGAGGATATGACTCCAACCATAGAGGAATATTCGACCTTGCTGCATATTGAGAATGTTATTCTTGACCATATTTATTTGAAGGATACAAAGACGCCGGGTTTCAAGAAAAAGGTGTTTAAAATTTTGGGAGTGGAAAGAAATTGGATAGAAAGCCATGTTGTCCGAAAAGGGGTAAGCTACTGTATATCATGGGACATTTTACGGGCTTTAATCCATAGCCATTCAAGCAAGGAGACAGTTAGGAATATTTTTTCTTTGGCTATCTATGGTTTAGTTATCTTCCTGAAGACATTAGGGTATGTGGCGATATTTGACGTTTTTGAAAGGCTTGATCAAAGGATAAACCCAGCCCCAGCAATTATAGCAGAAACAATCCGATCATTGAATTTCTGTAGGAAAAGGGCATTTTCTAGGTTGTATACAGCTCCTTTACATATGGGTTCAGAGCCATTTTTGTAAACAGGAGAATTTCCCTCTTCGCTTATATTGGAAATCTTTTGCACCAATTGGTGAATTTCTTAAGAGGGGTTGGCTTGAAAATAGGACTGAAGAACAATGGATCAACATATTCCGGAATATCAGGGCTGAGATGATAATTTGGAGAGCTCCATGGATAGCTCCTATGCCGACATTGTACAAATGCGAAGATAAAGCTTCTGTTCCATTATTGGGAGTATGGGGAGGAGTGAGCTATGCACCACTAATGGTACTAAGGCAATCAGAATCCCGTCAGTTTACTCCTATGACCCATGACCTTAGTAATTTGGAATTTGCTTATGGAGAAGATGGATATTCGGGAAAGGTACGTAAGATTGTAGTAGCATGGAAGGAGACTCATCGAGTGGAGGTAGCTAGATATGCCGACATCGTCACACCAGATTACCTGACATGGAGGGAATTGAGGGTTAATGATAGGTTGTTGATATCAGATAGGGAAGAAGTTCGGCATTTGAGTTCGCCGCCCAAGGAAGCGCCATAGGAGTTAGAAATCGCAAGGGCATAATTTGAAAAAGAAAATGCCCAAATGAGCAAGAAAATTGCACGATTGCAAGAAGAGCTTGAGGATATGAAAAATAGGGAATCAGCCTGAGAAAGAGAAAAGGAAAAGATCAAGAGAGAGCGGGACACTGTTCAAAGCGATCTTCAGGAATTACACTTGGAGAACAAAAGGTACCTTTTCGAGCTCAAATTCGAGGGGACTCTCAAGACTTCCGGGGAATGGGAACAGGAAGTCAAAAACCTCAAGAAGGAGAAGAACTATTGGGCAGAAAAAGCAAAACATGAGGAAGCCTGAGCAAATCAGCTGGAGAAACAAGCTAGGGAAAGCTTACACGGTGATGCTTCTGTTGACACGTCAAAAGGTCATGAACAAGTAGGGATCAGATGGAAGAGCAAGGCAGTCAAAAGAGGACAGTGAAAAAGGTCCAAGATCCGAGGGAGTTACTATAGGACCAGTATTTTGTAATAGCATTTTTTTTAGGATTATCATACTGTCTTAAGCAGGGATTTTTTCTTTGATGTATTTAGTTCCAGGAAATCAATGAAAGACCGTTTGGTTGGAATTATCCCAGGGCCAATACTTTAAATGCATTCATCATTCATTTGTTTTTTCTTTTATATATTTTATTTTATTTGTTCATTCATTTATATTCATATTCATATTCATAATCATTCATTCATTTATTCTTTATAAATTGTTCATACACTTAGTCATTTATTTATTTGTCCATTCATTTATTCTTTATAATTAGTCATTTAAGTTTATACACTTAGTCATTTACTTAGTTGTTCATTCACTAACATTCGTTCATTCATTCATTTGTTTTTTATAAAATAAAATAAGAACTGTGTCAATAATTTCTAATCCATGGTTTTTAAAACTAAAGGTATAATTGGTCGCACTCAAAAAGAATCAGACTTTCGACACCCTTACAATACTCAATCTCAGGCAAGAGCTATGGAAAACGATCAGCTTGCCAGAATTGAAAGGATGGAAAGAATTCAGAAAGAACTGCAGGAACAGTTAACTAAGTCTCAAGAGGAGACACGGAAACAAATGACAAAACTCATGGAGATGATGAGTACCATGATGAGGTAGAAGTGGCCAGGAGAAAATTCAGTTACCGGAATGGGGGCAGTGAATCAGGAAGACCGACCAGAATTGGTACAGAAAAATGGCCAGACATCCCAACATGTGGGAAACGAACTTCTAACTGGGGCAGCATCCTATATTTACATCCAACCAGCAGCCGAAACACAAAATTTCGGTCCTAAAAGGGGTAATATCAAATTGATCCAATTGATGTCGAAGTTCCAGACTTTGAAGAAATAGCTAAAAAAGAAAGGGCAAAAATGACTGAATTGAAGAGGGTTGAAACTGCTGAATCCCAGAAAAAATGTCAGCTACTGGAGGAAAGGTTAAGGGCAGTTGAAGGTGCAGAATTATTTGGCAGTCTGGATGCCAAAGAGATGAGGTTAGTACACGATCTAGTAATTCCCCCAAAGTTCAAAGTACCAGACTTTGAAAAGTATAATGGGACTACCAATCCATCAGCACATCTGACCATGTACGTCAGAAGGATGACGGGGCATGATGATAATGAGAAACTTCTTATTCATTGTTTTCAAGATAGCTTTAGAGGGTCAGCAACTCGATGGTACAATCAACTGAGTCGTACCAAGATTCGTTCATGGACGGATTTAGCCAGGGCTTTCATGGAATATTATAAGTATGTGTCTGACATGGTACCTGATAGGTTGTCGTTACAGAATATGGAAAAGAGGTCCAATGAGAATACTCGTAGAGGTGGAGGGATCTGGCCACACAAGTGCATCCTCCTTTAACTAGCAAAGAAACCACAGTGCTTTTCATCAACACCTTGAAAGCACCCTATTATGAAAAATTGGTGGGAAGAGCCACCAAGGACTTTGCAGATATGGTGATTTCTGGGGAAATGATAGAGTCCGCTATTAAAAACGAGAAGATGGAAGGGGGTGAGTCTACTACCCCGAAGAGAGTTTTTCCTGCAAAGAAGAAGGAGGAAACACATGCAGTAAGTTTCAGCCAATACCCCTATACACCTCCTACACCATACACACCACCAAGGCCCTATACTCCTACCACATCTTATGCACCTGCGACACCTTACACACCATACCCGGGGTATAATCCTTACTACCCCAACGTGAACCACCTTACCCAAAATCCATTCCCCTATACCAATATACCGCAACAGTCATTTCCAACTGATATATCCCCACAAATAACCCTTCTTAGAAATACTGTCCCAAACACTCAAGGTCTCGCGTGCAATGACCAACTTTCACCAAGGAACGATCAAAAACCCCAATTTGATCTGATTCCTACTACTTATGGTGAGCTATATCCGAAACTATTGCAGGGTTAACTTGTTGCACCCGTGTACCTCAAACCTCTGACACCTCCATATCCAAGGTGGTACAATGCAAACACTAATAGCGCATACCACACAGGAATTCAAGGATATTCGACTGAAGATTGCCTAGCCTTTAATAAGAAAGTCCAAAGCCTGATTAATGCTGGAGTTGTGAAGTTTGGGTCAAAAAATGGGCCAAATGTAGCAGGAAACCCATTGCCCGATCATGTTAGGAATCGGGTAAATGCAATATTGACCGGAGAAGTCAAAATATTAAAAAAGGACGTCAGGGAAGTCAAGACTCCAATGTTGATAGTATGGGTTGAGATGATCAAAACAGGAATGGTAGAAGATGCGGGTAGTCTAAAAATGGTGGTAAAGAGGGTGCAGAATTGGTGCTCGTTCCATAAGTGTGAAGGTCATGTCATACAGGACTGCGAAGACTTTCTGATTAAAGTCCAAAAGATGATGGATAATGGGGAAGCCCAGTTCTATGAAGAGACAAAGGAGGAAATAGGAGTTATTGAGAATACAGCTGGTTACCGGATAGGAATACCCTTGATCATCTATTATGATGAACCAGAGGAGAAAGTTATGCCAGTCATCGAGGAAAGTGCACCCAAGTTAATCATTGATTTGCCTGTTTCCTTTTCATACAAGGAAAACAAAGCTACAACATGGAAATACAATTGCAGCATGGTTATGCCTGGGTCTTCGAGTCAGCAAGATATCACAGGCATGGGGCATTTAACCCGAAACGAAAGGTGTTATGCTCCCGAGGCTGCTGAACAAGGGTTAACAGGGAAAGACAGAGGAGTAGACAAAGGGAAAAAAGTAGTCGAGCCAATCCATATTGAGATGGATTTGCCAAAAGAAACAAAGAGGGGATCAACCCCGGTTAACAGCATAAAAGAACCGGTATATGAGAAGGAAGCCTGTGAGTTCTTAAAATTCATAAAGCACAGTGAGTATAGCGTGGTTGAACAACTGCAACGTCAAGCAGCTAGAATTTCAATCTTATCCTTGCTTTTGAATTCAGAGCCACACAGAAATGCCATGTTAAGAGTATTGAATCAGGCATACGTGGCTAATAATATATCAGTAGAAAAGTTAGATAGGCTAGTGGGAAACATCGCAGCGGACGACTATATATTTTTCAGCTATGAGGAGATACCACCCAATGGTATTGGGTCAACAAAAGCTCTCCATATAACTACCACTTGTAAGGGGCATATATTACCAAGGGTCCTTTTGGACAATGATTCTTCATTAAATGTGATGCCCTTAGCAACCCTATCGAAGTTGCCAGTGGATATATCTTATATGATACCGAGTTGCACAGTAGTTAGGGCTTTCGATGGAACAAGGAGAGAGGTTATGAGAACTATTGAAGTTCCTCTGGAGATAGGCCCATGCACTTAATGGTGAACTTCTAGGTCATGGATATTAATCTGTCTTATAATTGCTTGTTGGGAAGGCCATGGATACATTCAGCTGGGGCTGTGCCCTCATCTCTCCACCAAAAGCTAAAATTTATGGTGGAAGACCGTTTGATCACTGTATCAGGAGAAGAAGACATAATAGCCTCCACATCTACTGAATCTCCTTATGTCGAGCCCAATGAAGATGCCGTAGAATGTTCTTTTCGATCTTTGGAATTCGTAAATACAGTTTTTGTCGCTAAAGGATGAAAAATTCTTAAACCAAGATTGTCCAAGAACACAAGGCTAGGAGTAAGAACCACAGTGGGAAAAGGCTGCAGGGCTGGAAAAGGTTTGGAGAAATATCTTCAAGGGATGCTCGAGCAGTGGAAGCAGTGGGAAAGAAAGACCGGTTTGGCTTAGGGTATCTTACGAAGGCCCATGAGAAGAAGAAACAGGTTGAAAGGAACAGACAAAGGAGAATGGCCCGTCTCACGGGTATGGATATTTAATGGGAACCCATGACTTTCCCACCAATCCGTCATAGCTTTCGCTTTGCTGATTTTTTATTCAGGGAAAAGAATTCAGAGGATGTGCTTGTAATGATCGAGCAAGCTTTTGAAAAATTCCATGTGAATAATGGGGGGCAGATTCAGGATATGGTGATTTGCATGACCGAGAAAGAAGGGATGGAAAGTGGCTGCACGAACTGGATGGTGCGACCTTGTCCACCAGGATATAGACTAACCAACTAGAGTGCGACTGAGTTACCCATAGTTTTTAAGTCTATTCCAACGTAATACTTTTAAAAAAGCAACCTTAATTATCTTTACCCAGAGATATTAATAGTTTTTTTTTTCTGTAATTGGCTTTTTGTTTAAACATTTTCATTCAATAAATAACAAGCACAATGCATTTTATCCATATTAATGTGTCCATATTCTTTCATTTTTGCTATTTATTTTGTTTTCATTATATATTTTCCTATATTGTTTCTTCTCGACCTATTTACAGGTGTGCGGATGCGGAATATGAGGACCTTCCTATCAGCAATTCTGAAATTGATTTTGAAATACCCATTTGCACGGGTGATTTTGAGGCTAACGAAGATACTGAGGATTATAGTCTACCTCCAGATCTATTAAGGAAAATAGAACAAGAGGAGAAACAAGTACTTCCTCATAAGAAATTATTGGAAATGATAAATCTGGGAGATGGTGAACAGATAAAGGAAGTCAAAATTGGGACTTCATTGTCATCATCAATAAAGGATGAATTGATAGCCTTGCTCCAAGAATATGTGGATGTATTTGCATGGTCTTACCAAGACATGCCAGGGTTGGACCCGGATATTGTGGTTTGTTAAGCTCCCTTTAAGGCCAGAATGCAAGCCAATTCAACAAAAGTTCAGAAGAATGAGGCCAGACATGCTGTTAAAGATAAAAGAGGAGGTGAAGAAGCAATTTGATGTTGGATTCTTAGAGGTGGAAAAATATCCAGAATGGGTGGCAAATATTATTCCAGTACCAAAGAAGGATGGCAAAGTGTGGATGTGCATTGATTACCGAGATTTGAACAAGGCCAGCCCTAAAGATAATTTCCCTTTGCCCCATATTGATACTCTGGTGGACAATACGGTAAAAAGTTCTTTATTCTCTTTCATGGACGGATTCTCAGGATACAACCAGATTAAGATGGCACCAGAAGGTACGGAGAAAACCATATTTATTACAATGTGGGGAACCTTCTGCTACAAGGTAATGCCATTTAGGTTGAAGAATGCTGGGGCAACATACCAAAGAGCCATGGTGACCTTGTTTCATGATATGATGCATAAAGGAATTGAAGTTTATGTTGATGATATGATCGCAAAGTCACAAGGAGAAGAGGAGCATATTGCGAATCTTAAGAAACTCTTTGAATGACAAAGGAAGTTTATACTCAAGCTAAATCCGATAAAATGCACGTTTGGAGTCATCTCAGGGAAATTATTGGGTTTTGTCGTCAGCAAAAGAGGAATTGAGATTGACCCAGATAAAGTAAAGGCCATTCAGAATTTGCCACCACCTCGTACTCAAAAATAAGTAAGAGGCTTTCTGGGGAGATTGAATTACATTGCTCGATTTATTTCACAGTTAACCAACAAATGTGATCCAATATTTAAGTTACTTCGAAAACGTGATCCAGGAGAATGGGATGAAGGTTGTCAAATTGCATTTGAAAAGGTTAAACATTATCTATCCAACCCACCAGTACTAATGCCACCTGTTCCGGATAAACCAATGATACTGTATTTATCAGTATTTGAGAGATCCATGGGTTGTGTTTTGGGGCAGCTTGATGAAACTGGAAAGAAGGAACAGGCAGTTTACTACCTCAGCAAGAAGTTCACAGATTATGAGTTGAAATATTCGTCGGTAGAAAAGTTATGTTGTGCCTTAGCTTGGACCGCTCGAAGACTCAGACAGTACATGTTGTACCACACAAGGTGGTTGATTGCCAAGCTGGATCCAGTCAAGTACATGTTGGAAGCACCTTCTTTGTCAGGGAGGACGGTAAGATGGCAGGTTTTATTGTCAGAGTATGACATTGTATATGTAAGTCAAAAAGCTATCAAGGGCAGTGCAGTGGCTGAATTCTTAGCAAGTCGGGCAGTAGAAGATTATGAGCCGTTGAACTTTGACTTTCCGGATGAAGATTTGATGTATGTGTCACAACCAGATGAGATTCTCCTGAAAAAAAAAGTATGGAAAATGTACTTTGATGGGGCATCTAATGCCATGGGGCATGGAATCGGTGCAGTGCTTATATCCCCAGAAGAAGATTATTATCCTTTCACTGCTAGATTGAATTTTGATTGTACAAACAATACTGCCGAGTATGAAGCATGTACTATGGGCATTCATGCTGAAGTGGAGAGAAAGATCAAAGTATTGGAAGTTTTCGGAGACTCAGCCTTAGTGATTTACCAGCTAAGAGGAGAATGGGAAACCCGAGATACAAAGCTAATCCGATATCGAGAACTCATGCTGAGTTTATTGGAGGAGTTTGAAGAAGTGAATTTCAATTACTTTCCTCTGGAAGAAAACCGAATGGCAGATGCTCTGGCTACTTTGTCATCAATGTTTAAAGTGAATGAAGGGGCTGAAGTTGTGCCAATAAAGATGAGTATATATGAATCTCCTTCCCACTGTCTGAGTATTGAAGAAGAAGCAGATGGCCTTCCTTGGTATAATGACATCTTGTAGTACATCAAGAGTCAACAGTATCCAGAACAACCAACAGAGAATGACAAGAGGACTTTGAGAAGGCTAGCAATGGGTTTTGTTCTAGACAGTGAGATTCTCTACAAGAAAGGAAAAGACCAAGTCTTATTGAGATGTGTCGGATCTGCTGAAGCTCGGAGAATTATAGAAGAGGTCCATGAAGAGATATGTGGCACTCATGCTAATGGTCACATGCTTTCTAAACAGATTATAAGGGCAGGTTACTATTGGTTGACGGTGGAAGGAGATTGCATCAGTTATTCTCGGAAGTGCCATAAATGCCAGATATATGCAGATAAGATTCATGTGTTCGCCATCGCCATTACATGCCATGACTGCACCATGGCCTTTTTCAATGTGGGGAATGGATATGATCAGGCTTATTACCCCGAAAGCTTCAAATGGACATCGTTTCATCTTGGTGGCCATAGATTATTTCACAAAGTGGGTAGAAGCTGCTTCCTATGCAAATGTAACAAAGTTGGTGGTATGCAGATTCGCTAAGAAAGAAATCATATGCCGTTACGGGTTGCCAGCAAGAATTATTTTGGATAATGCTCTCAATTTGAACAATAAGATGATGAGAGAAGTGTGTACTCAATTCAAGATCACACATCATAATTCGGCACCTTACCGTCCGAAGATGAATGGCGCAGTAGAAGCAGCTAACAAGAACATCAAGAAGATTGTTGAGAAGATGACCAATGTGTACAAGGATTGGCATGAGATTTTGCCTTTTGCTCTTCATGCATATCGTCCTTCGGTCCGCACATCTACAGGGGCAACGTCGTTTTCTTCGGTATACGGGATGGAAGCAGTGCTACCTATTGAAGTTGAGATCCCTTCACTTCGGGTTTTGATGAAAGTTGGCCTAGAGGAAGCAGAATAGGTTAGAGCTCGTTATGAACAGTTGAATCTCATCTAGGAGAAAAGATTGAAAGCAATTTGTCATGGGCAGTTGTATCAGAAAAGGATGATTCGAGCCCATAACAAAAAGGTTTGTCCCAGACAGTGCCGAGAAGAGGAATTAGTACTGAGGAAAATTATCCCTATAGTGAAGGACCCGAGAGGAAAATGGGCTCCGAATTGGGAAGGATCCTATGTGGTAAAAAGAGCTTTTTCTGGAGGAGCATTGATTTTAACTAGAATGGACGGGGAGAATTTCAGAAATCCTGTTACTGCCGATGAATTGAAGAAGTATTATGCTTGAAAAAAAAACCAAAAAAAAATGTGTGATGCTGTGCACATGGAAATTCGAATGGTTCCAAGTGTAAAAATAGAAATTCTATATATCTATTTCCCCTGAGAATTGCTTTTCAAAGAAAATATTCATGCTTGATATGATGAATGGCCATCTTTCATATTCCTTTCACTAAGAAGAAATTATCCTTAGTCACCCTTTTGAGCCTTAGGAATTATTTCTTTCTTTAAACCTTGATCAAGGATCACCCTCTATACTGGAGGGCAAATGCGAGAAAAAAAATCATGGCAAAAAGAAAGCCATCGAAAAATATGGTAAATGAAAGCCAACAAAGCAAAAAAAAAAAAGAAAAGAAAGAGAAAGTCCAAAAAAGGACAAATGTTTCAAGAATGAGTTCTCTTCAAGAAATGATCCTTGATCCAATCACCCTTAAACACATTTTGGGCCTATTTTATCCTTTCTTTCTTAACCTAAAACCTTGGCCTACATTACGTGCTTTAAAAGCCCATTTTGATCAAGCATGGATATTTAATTTGTCATTCTCAGAATTTATTCCATCTTTTGGATTGATATTTTTACCTTAGAAGCATTTAGAATTCTCAGATACATGGTAGAATATAAATAAATAAAAAATGAAAATGAAAAAAGAATGTAAAAGGAGAGGTTTAAGCCGAAAACCCGCAAAGGGCGACTTAATACTGAATGGAGGACACTTGAGTTGAAAAGCCGCAAAGGTTGACTCAGGTACTGATTAAAAGTTCGAATCAATGCTCCGTGTAAAGGGAGAGGAAGTATCTGACAATCAGAGGAAAGGAGAATAACTCAGTCTGATGTAACTACGGAAGCTAAGAGGTTACCCAAGTAAATTGCTTGTTCAAAAGAAATTTCAGATGGTTTGAAAAAGAGGGGTCCAAGATATTCCGCATCCGGGGCATCTATAACCTATAACCTTAAATTTGTTTCTTATATCTTTGATATTTATTTTTACTATTTTAAAGCATTTTTGCAATAAATTCTTGTTATCCTTTTCATGACAATTTTTGCTTGATTCATGTTTTCTTTCATACATTTTTGAGATGCATTATGATTGTTATTAAATTGAATGATGATTAGTAATAAAAAAATTAACTAAAAGGATTTTAAAGTATTACTAAGGAATGGATTTAAATCTTGGGAAAGGTTTGGAAAGTTCACCAAGAAAAGAAAATAGTGAACGTGGTGGGAACTCCATCACGAAGTCAAAAATCTGTGAATTTCAGCAAAAGCCAGAAACTGAGAATTATTGACAAGATATCTTGAGTGGGGCATCAATGAACAAATTGAAGACTCTTTCATGAAGTCGGATAATTTGTGAACCTCAAAGAAACCATGGATTAGAAATCACGACACAATCATTTGATTACATTTATTCTTAGGAAACATACAAGCATTTGCAAAGCATGTCATTTTCATCATTGCATTTAGCTAACAATGCAGAAATCAGGAAAACTTGGACTTCCCCAAAGTGAACTCGTTCTATTTTTCAAATGAGTTAAGCCCCGAGATCGCCGTCGAGGTATGTTCCTTTCATTTTCAAGTTAAATTTATTCTTTTCCAAATGAACCAAACCCAGAATCATTCTTAATATTTCTTTTTTTTTTTTTTAAATCAAATTCATTCTGTTTTATCAAATGAGTCGAATCTTGAGACCTCCGTCGAGGTATTTCATTTTGTTTTAAATCGAATTCATTCTGTTTTACCAAATGAGTCGAGCCTTGAGACCTCCGTCGAGGTATTTCCTTTTGTTTTAAATCGAATTCATTTTGTTTTATCAAATGAGTCGAGCCTTGAGACCACCGTCGAGGTATTTCCTTTTGTTTTAAATCGAATTCATTCTGTTTTATCAAATGAGTCGAGCCTTTAGACCACCGTCGAGGTATTTCTTTTTGTTTTAAATCGAATTCATTTTGTTTTATCAAAAGAGTCGAGCCTTGAGACCGTCATCAAGGTATTTTAATCACGGGTAAGACCTTCGGGCACCATTTTAAAGACCTTCGGGCATCATTTTTTAAAGACCCTCGGGCACCATTTTAAAGACCTTCGGGCACCAGTTTTAAAGACCTTCGGGCACTAGTTTTAAAGACCTTCGGGCACCATTTTAAAGACCTTCGGGCACCAGTTTTAAAGACCTTCGGGCACCATTTTAAAGACCTTCGAGCACCAGTTTTAAAGTCCTTCGGGCACCAGTTTTAAAGACCTTTGGGCACCATTTTTAAAGACCCTCAGGCACCATTTTAAAGACCTTCGTACACCAGTTTTAAAGACCTTCGGGCACCAGTTTTAAAAACCTTCGGGCACCGTTTTAAAGACCTTCGGGCACCAGTTTTAAAGACCTTTGGGCACCAGTTTTAAAGACATTTGGGCACCAGTTTTAAAGACCTTCGGGTACCTTTTTTAAAAGACCTTCGGGCACCATTTTAAAGACCTTCGAGCACCATTTTAAAGACCCTCGGGCACCATTTTAAAGACCTTCGAGCATATTTTTTAAAGATCTTCGAGCACCATTTTAAAGACCTTTGGGCACCATTTTAAAGACCTTCGCGCACTATTTTTAAGACCATCGGGCGCAATTTTTTCTTTTGAAATCGAACCCGCTTCCTTAAGACAGGTCGAGCCTTGCTTAGTCAGGGAATTCAATTTAAGGACAAAATCTTCAATTTAAAGCTTTTTCCCAAAAAAAATGATAGAAAAATGAAAAAGAAACCCTTTTCCCTTTCCTTCACATGTGATTTCACTGACCGTACAAAATTAGTGTTTGTTTATCTTTGCCTGATTCCTGACTCTCAGCAATAGCCAAAGAGGGGCAGCTGTAGACACCTAATTTTGTCCGGATCACTAAAATAGGTATGTTTTCTTCCTAAATTGATGTTTCAGAATGTAAAAAGACTTTTTTCATCCTGCAGATGGTACTCCGAGACTTAGTTTAAGAGGGCGAGCATAAAAAGTTAAACTCAAAGAAAAAAATTGAACCCCGAAAAAGTTAACCCCGAAAAGTCAACTACTAAAAAAGTCAACCCACTTTCAAAATCAAGATTTGAAGTTCAATTGAAAAATGGCAAAAGAATTTTGATAATACGAGGTCTACATCGAAAGATATGGTGTTCGGAAGTTGGGTTATGGAGATTTAGTAAAAAAGAAACCTTAATCCGGGAAATTTGGGGAAAAATGCTTAAACGATCGAATTGGTCGAAATTGAAGGTTCCAAATGAAAGATAAGCATTGACTACGGGTAATGGAGAAGCCATTTTAAAGCAAAACTGAAAGAAAAGTCAATCCGAGAGAAAATCAAGAATTAGGGTTTTTGGTGGATTTCGGTGAAATTGGAAAGAATTACAAAAATGGCCCGACTTGGAAAGGCCAAAGCCCCTAATGGATGAGGAATGATTAAAAAGGGATATAACAAGGCTCAATTTGAAGAAAATCTGAAAATCGGACTTGTTTTGAGCAAAACCGGGTTTCAGAGGTAAAAGGGTAAAATTGGAAAATCTGGGAAAAATAGCAAATGAACTCCAAAAATTCTAAAAAATTGCAAATCTCTTTTTTAAATTATTTTAAAGAGATTGGAAAAAGAAAATCTTGATTCGGAGTTCCTTTGCAAAATGGCCAAATCCCGGGTCTCCTATACAGTAATTCAAGAAGATAAATCCCGAACAAATAGCAAATGGACTCCAAAAATTTTGAAATTTTGCAAATATCATTTTTAAATTATTTGGAAGAGATTGGAGAAAGAAAATCTTGATTCGGAGTTCGTTTTCAAAATGGCCAAATCCCGAGCCTCCTATGTAGTAATTCAAGCAGATAAATCCCGAAAAATACCAAATCAATTCCAAAAATTATGAAAACTTCCAGATCACACTTTTAAATTATTTGGAAGATATTGGTGAAGAAAAATATTGTTTGGAGCTCGTTTCAAAAATGGTAAAATTTGGGGGCATAAAAGGGCAATTTTGGAAGAAAAAATTCAAATAAATAGCAAACGGACTCGGAAAATTTTGAAAACTTCCAGAATTCAATTTTTTATTATTTTAAAAGTATTGAAAAAAAATATTGAATTTGGAGTCCGTTTGCCATTTATTTGCATCCAGGGGGCAAAAAGGTAATTTTACCCAAGAAACCGAAAAGGGCTTCTCTTGCCTTTCAAAAAAATCAGACTTGGGCTGGAAAAGGGAGTGCTGGCCTGCCAAGGCCCAAGGAAGGGAAAGAGCTTCTGATTTTTCAATCAAAAGGCCAAAAATTAAGAGTTAGTGATTTTTTTGATCAAGCCATTGCAAATAAGCCACATGGGCCAATGCTTGAAGAGGGAGAGTGACAACGTTATTCTTGAACAGCTGTAATTATGGACAGCTGATGGCCTAATCTAAGGGTGATAATTTCATGTTTTTTCACCTTGAATCACTAGCCTTTGGATGGAAATTGGTTGGAGTAAAAATGACAACATCCTGGAGAGGAGAGAAAGAGGTTCTACTACATATACTTCAAGCTTGTTTTAATTTGGTTGCTTGTTTGTTTCCATGTATAAGTTTATTATCATGTTCTTACATTTTTAATTTTCTATTTTCATAATGTTTAAATTTGTTGATGTTTTATATTTTGTAATCCATGTGTTTGTGAAAATGCTTGTTATTTTTAATACCTCTATTTTATATTTGCATGATTTGAGTGTTATATTTTAAGTTGAGTATGTTAGTATATCAAGTGTTTGTGAAAATGCCATGCTTGTTTGGAGCTTGAGGCCATTCGGCCACTTCATGTTATTTTGCTTTGTATGTGCATTTTTGCTATGTTAGTTGATAGGTTTGCATTTGCATGACATTTGATTGAGTATTTAGTTTAAGTATATCAAGTGTTTGTGAAAATGCCATGCTTGTTTGGAGCTTGAGGCCATTCGGCCATTTCATGTATTTTGCATTGTGTGTGCATTTTTGCTATGTTAGTTGATAGGTTTGCATTTGCATGACATTTGATTGAGTATTTAGTTGAAGTATATCAAGTGTTTGTGAAAATGCCATGCTTGTTTGGAGCTTGAGGCCATTCGGCCACTTCATGTGTTTTGCTTTGTGTGTGCATTTTTGCTATGTTAGTTGATAGGTTTGCATTTGCATGACATTTGATTGAGTATTTAGTTTAAGTATATCAAGTGTTTGTGAAAATGCCATGCTTGTTTGGAGCTTGAGGCCATTCGGCCACTTCATGTGTTTTGCTTTGTATGTGCATTTTTGTTATGTTAGATGATAGATTTGCATTTTCATGACATTTGGTTGAGTTTTTGGTTTAAGCATGCCTTGTGTTTGTGTTATTGCCATGCATATTTTAGATGTTAGGTTTGGTTTATTTTTCCATGCATTTTAGACCTAGGTTGCATTAAATGCCATGCAAGTTCATTTAGGTCTAGGTCATTTTATTGATGCCATGCATTTTTCATGACATTTAGGTTTAAACTCATGCATTTCATGCATCATATTTGCTGTATTTTTTCATGCATTTCATGTCCATGCCACTTGACTAATGACTTAGACCAATTAATGGTTCAAAGTCATACTCTCTTGAGTATACTTGTGGAAAATTAAAGAGTTGTCAAATTGATTATTCTACCTTTGTGATTTTTTTTACTTAGCCAATTTTTGTTTAACTTTTTAAAAGTCCTAGTTACTGTTTGTGAGTCATTTTGTGAGTCTTAAATATTTTTACTTTGATTTTTAAATGATTTTATCAAAGGCAAAAATGTGTTTTGGCAAAATAGTTTTTTCACCCAGTACTCATACTTTCTCGATTTTTCTGGGCATTCATCTTTTATCAAAAAATTAAGCCGATTTTTTTCCGTGTAGTTTTACATGTCCTGAGTCTCCAGTATTGATTTAGATTTTTTTTTAGAATTTTTAAAAATAGGGTAAAAAATCGTGGCTTAAAACTGGACAGTGGAGTCAGAATTGAATTTAAAGGAAAATAATTTTTCTGTTTTGGTTAAGTTACTTAGAGGGGGCTGATTAGGAAGTGTAGTGATAACTCGTATAATTATATAGTTTTTAGTTATGTTTTATTATTGTTTTGTGTCAAATACGAGTTATTATTGCTTAGTCTACTTGTGTTTATGATCTTTTATATTTTTATGTAATTTGGTGTTTTTCATGAGTTTCTTTGAGTGATTTCAGATTACTAGGTTAAATCAAGAATTAAGAGCAAATCCAATTCAATTCCAGTTCCGACACCGTTTGCCATATCAGCTATATCTCGAGTTTCACTGAAGCAATAAGGCTGGAATTTGTAGCCGTGCAAAGCTAAGAGGCATATCTATCTTTTTCATGTTTTACACTTCTTGAAACGGAGTCGTTTTCCCTAGCTAAATCGACCATCAAGTTGGCTGATGTGCAATGACGTCTGTGCTGACCTGTTTTCGTATTTTGCCCATATCTTCCGATCCACATGAGCAAATGAGCTGATTCCAACGGCTATGGATCCGTAACTGATAGGGGTATATTTTTCTAGAAGACAATTTTATCAGATCGAGCCTCCAACATTGACAAAATCGACCATCAAGCTGGCTGATCAGAATTGTCATACAATATGACGAAAATTGTTAGAAAAATGCACCCACCTATTATACCTACCTTTGAAATTTGTAAAGCTTGTCTCTTGTCATTTAGCCCTCCAAAATGTGTATAAATAGAGGGCCTTGGATGAGTATTGGGATACATTATACATTGGTAGGATATTAGCCATTGTAATAAAATTCTCTAAGTTTTCTTTTTCTTTTTCTTTCCTTTCTCTAGTTTTCTTTTTCTTTATTTACTTATGCTTCTTACATTTCTTTTCATTTTTAGTATGTGTTGCTAATCATATTGTTGAGGTGATGAGGTGAAGCTCTTGGTAAATGCTAAGGTTAGTCTCTTAAACATGAGCTAAAATGAATCATCATTTATAAACACTAGTATAGATAATATTTTCTTTTGGTTTAAAATCATACTTGCAAAGTAGAGATCTTGATTCATTATTGACAATGAAAATGGCACAGTAAATGCTTGGTTTCATAACCTTGATTTGTTGTAGACATATACCTTGGCATAAGGAATGCTTGGACTCTTTTTATGAGTTTTGAGGATACCAAATGAACATAATATCATATGCTATGGACGTTGGACAATTTGGACTGAATTGCTAAACCTTCCGATTGGAACCTCCTTTATGTGTGGATTTCAATTGTGTAATAAAACAAGATTAATCTTAGCATAACACCAAGAGTGGATTCTCTAACCTCAACATCTTTTCTTATTGTTTTTTATATCTTGTTTAATTGCTTTTATGTTATTTTGTTTATTTTGTTCTCTAATATCTTGTTTACTTTCTTTGTTATTGATTCCCTAATATCTTGTTTATTTTCTTTTTCTTATATATTTATAAACTTATACTTACTAATACGCTTCCCTGTGGTTCGACCTCGGACACCCGAGAATTTATTACTTGAACATAACCTGCACTTGGGTTTACAACTCTTAATTGAGTCTCCATCAAGTTTTTGGCGCCGTTGCCGGGGAGGCAATACTAAGTATATAAGTTTATAAGTATATTTATTTTTATTGGCTGGTTATACCGCCTATATTTATTTTTATTGGCTGGTTATGCCGCCTAATTTTCTATATATTTATATTTATATTGTATATTAACTTTGTTTTATTTTTATTGGCTGGTTATACCGCCTAATCTGTATATTAACTTTGTTTTATGCTTGTTTGGCGACGTGATTTTAGATCTCGTCGTTTAGTTAGATTTTATTGTGAAACTTTTTCAGGTAATCTTTCTAATACAACTCCTACCATGGCTGACAATGAAAGTGTTCATGCTGAAGATGAGAACAGACAAGTACGCACCATGCGTGACTACTTGCAACCAACTCGAAGCTCATCACCCTCTTGTTTTATTTTTCCTCTCAATGCGAACAACTTTCGTTTTAAACCAGGTATGATAGCTTTGCTTCCAAATTTCCATGGGTTAGAATCGGAAAGTGCTTACTCGTTTCTAAAAGACTTCGAAGATGTATGTGTCACCTTTAATGACCAACAATGTACAAATGAAATTGTCAAGCTAAAATTATTTCCTTTTTCTTTAAAAGATAAAGCAAAAATTTGGCTTCATAATTTAAAACCAAGGTCAATTGGCACATGGCAAGAATTACAAACTGAGTTTCTAAAGAAATTTTTCCCAGCACATAAAACTACTGCTTTGAAAAGACAGATTCAAAATTTCAATCAAAATCAAAATGAAGCATTTTTTCTGTGCTGGGAGCGTTTTAAAGATTTGTTAAGTTCTTGTCCACATCATGGTTTTGAAAAATGGCGTCTTATTAGTTTCTTTTATGAAAGTTTAACTCCCGAAACTAAACAATTTGTTGAAACAATGTGTAACGGTGAGTTTCTAGAAAAAGAACCTGAAGAAGCCTTTGACTACTTAGACCATTTGGCATATAACTCTCAAGCTTGGCACACAGATAATTCCTCTGAAAGTTCCAATAGATCTAATCTTGTTTCTAACAGAGGTAAATATCATTTTAGTCAAGAAGATGAGATAAAAGCTAAAGTAGCTAATTTGGCTAGAAAGATTGAAGCCATGGAACTTAGAGAAGTAAAAGAAGTCAAAACGGTTAAAAATGAAGAAAGTTGTGGAATTTGTGAAATCATGGGACACCCCACTTCTGAATGTCCAAACATTCCCATTCTTAAAGAAGCGTTGCATGATCAAGTAAATTCTATAAACACATTTAAAAAGCCTTTTCCTTCTCCTTACTCTGAAACGTATAACCCTGAATGGAGAAATCATCCCAACTTCAGTTGGCGGAATAATAATCATGTTCAGGTACCACAATCTCAAAAGCCGGGCAACACTTTTTCCTATCAACCTTCACATGTACAAACCTTGGAAGAGACATTGCAAGCATTCATGCAAACACAAGCAAATGTGAATAACCAAACTTCACAGGACATCAATGAGATCAAAAACACCTTGTCCACATTGACAGCTTCATTACGCACTCAAGAAAAAGGTAAGTTTCCTGCTCAACCTCAGCCTAACCCTTCTACTCAATGTCTTGTTTCTTGCTCCAATGAAACTCAACAGGAAAATGCCAGTTCTATCACAACTCTTCGAAGTGGAAAGGCAATTGACAAAAAGATTCCATCAAAAGACCAAGATCATCCTTCCCCTCCGAAAAGTATTGCTAAGGATGATGGTAAGTCTAAACTTCTTGAAAATTTGGACAAAGAAAAAGGTATGCATCCTGCTCCTTTTCCTCAAAGGTTGCAAACAATAAAGAATTTGAATCAAAATGCAGAAATTTATGAACTTTTCAAACAAGTTAAGATTAACATTCCTTTATTGGATGCAATCAAACAAGTTCCATCTTATGCTAAATTTTTGAAGGACATGTGCACATTTAAAAGGAAACATAATGTACAAAAGAAAGCATTTCTGACGGAAAGTGTGAGCTCAATCATTCAGCACCTTACTCCACCAAAATTCAAAGATCCTGGATGTCCAACAATCTCATGCATCATTGGAAACACTAGAATAGAACGTGCATTGCTTGATCTTGGTGCTAGTGTTAATCTTTTGCCTTTTTCTGTTTATCAACAGTTAGGTTTAGGTGAACTCAAGGAAACACCTGTTACACTTCAACTAGCTGATCGTTCTGTAAAAATTCCTCGAGGGATAGTTGAAGATGTTTTGGTTCAAATTGAAAATTTTTACTTCCCTGTTGATTTTATTGTTTTGGACACACATCCTGTTTCAAATCCAAATGTTCAAATTCCTGTTATATTAGGTCGTCCATTTCTTGCAACTTCTAATGCTCTGATAAATTGCAGGAATGGTATTTTGAACATTTCTTTTGGAAATATGACTTTAGAATTAAATGTGTTCAACATTTGCAAGCAACCTGGTGATGATTCAGAAGTACATGAAGTGGATTTCATTGAAGAACTTGTTCATGAACATCTCACCACTACCACATTCCATGATCCTTTAGAAGCTTATTTAATTGAATGTGAGTTTGATAATGCTTCAGAAATTTCACACACTGATTCTTTGTTAAATTCTTTTCAGGATAAGCATCGTTGGAAACAAAAGTTTGAGGAACTCCCATCACTCACAAATGTCACTGTACCATCAACTATTGAACCGCCCAAGCTGGATTTAAAACCAATGCCATCCGAGCTAAAATATTCCTTTTTGGGAAAAATTCCTTCTCAATGGAGCCCCCAAGATAAAAGGAAGTTTCTGAATGAGGTAAAGAAGTTCTACTGGGATGACCCTTACTTGTTCAAATATTGTCCTGATCAAATTTTTCGAAGATGCATTCCCGACAATGAGGTAAGTAGTGTAATTAAGTTTTGTCATTCCGAGGCATGTGGTGGTCATTTTTCATCAAAGAAAACTGCTGCAAAAATTTTACAGTGTGGATTTTACTGGCCAACTTTATTCAAAGATGCATATGAGAATTCTAAAATTCATAAAGAAAGAACTAAAGCCTTTCATGACAAGTTAATTTCAAGAAAAACATTTGATGTTGGGCAAAAAGTTCTACTTTATAATTCTAGACTTCACATATTTCCTGGTAAGTTGAGATCAAGATGGACTGGCCCATTTGTGGTTAAGCATGTGTATCATTATGGAGCAGTTGACATTGAGAATCCTCAAAATGGTAACGTATTCAAGGTAAATGGACAAAGACTCAAACTCTTTTTGGAAAATCATGTTACTCAAGAAGAGGTTGTTTTTCTTTCTGATCCTTGTTTTGAAAATAACTAGATGTAAATATAATTTTTACTAATTTCCAAAAAAATAATAATAATAATAATAATAATACAATTTTTTAACCCCGATTAAATGGCGGATAACGGTACTCCGTGATTATTTAAGTCGGTTCCATCAGCTACCCACAAAACTGATATTGTATATAAATTTCTCTTTCAATTTCTCTTTCATTTTTTTTTTATTTTTTTTCAGGATGGATGATATTCTCAAAAGATTGCAGAAACGATTCCCTCCTTTTCCTCGAAATATTTTACTGAAGCTTTACCAAGTTCGATTTGAAAGATTAAGAATGCTTATGCACAAAGGGATTCCTGAAGACATACGTTGGATAATTGAAGCCAAGGTACGTGAAGATGAATATCTTCCTGTTTTGCATTTACCAGGTACAGGTAGAAGCACTTTTGCAAAGAAGCGACGAGCAAAGCGCATGAGTTCAAATTGCCACAAATGTGCACGATGGACGTGTAACGGTAAATGTCGTTCTATTGGGATTCCATCCTCTAATCGAGATGATAAAATTGAATTCATTAAGGATAGACTGAGTAAGGAGAATTTGGGTAATATCCAACTTTCTCTTGAGACACATCCTAGTGGAGACGTACAAAGAGAAATTCTTGATTTATGGCCGCAATTCCAAAGGGAATGGCAACATCTTGGGAATCTGATGTTAAAAGACCCTGTTTGCCAGCTTGTAAGAAAACTGGATAGGAAGCATATCCTCGACTCATAGAAGGCGTTTAAGCCGTTTCTGGACGTAAAACCAGAGGAAGATGTGAGCCACAATCACAACTACAATAAATGACTTCTCAACTTTTGGTTTGATTTGCAATAACTTCATTTCGGTTTAATTTACGTGTTGTTAGATTTTTGTAATTATTCTCGTTTTTTTTTTCTTTTTGCATTGGTCTTTTACGGTTGATTTTTCTTCTCTTTTTGATTTTCTTCCTGAAATCACGCAAAAATCTTTTGTTAGGTTAACATTTTCTTCTGACAGGTCAAATACACTTTCGGCGACATTATTACTCTTGTCTGATTCATTACTCAGTCCTCTATATATTACACCATGTACTCATTCTCTTTCAGGCACTTGAAAAAAAATGGAAAGTACTTCGTCCCAGCGCATTAAAAAAATTTGTGTCTTTGGAGGTGCTTATCCAGGGAAAAATAACATATTCGCTGATGAAGCCATAAGAGTTGGAGTAATACTTGCCCAACAAAAGATCCAGTTGATTTATGGAGGCGGTAGTACGGGTTTAATGGGAGCAGTCGCTACATCAGCACACGCCGGAGGAAGTCCAGTTCTAGGAATCGTGCCAAAACTATTCACCGGTTTTTGTGGACCTACCGTGGGTAAGGAAATACAAGTCTGGAGTATCCCTGAACGGATGACAATCATGTACCTTTCTGCCGATGCATTCATTGCTTTACCAGGAGGTCTGGGTACATTGGAAGAAATAGCTTGCGTGGCTTCTTGGTCATCTTTGGTCACAAATAAGAAACCCATTGGTTTGCTTAATATTAATGGTTATTTTAGTAATTTGCTTTCATATTTAGATAATGCTGTGGATAATGGATTCATGTTTTCAGAGGCAAGGAGAACCATAATTTCTGCTACAACCATTGAAGATTTACTCAAAAAGCTCCAAGCTTATGAGTATTTATCTGCTACGGTTGTTCCGCAAACGCTCGGAAAAAGAAAAAGAGATATGGACGAGCAAGAAGTGGATTGCACTCTGTCTTTGTGACATTATCTAACATTTTGTTTGTTGTGTCTCAACTATAATAAGTGGTTAGCAACCTCTGCAGGTAATATCTCCTAAATTCTACCTTTAGTAGGGGGTAAGGGACATATTTTGCTAATTTTTAAAAAAAAAAAAAAAAAAAAGTTTGTTGTGTTTTAAGCAATTTAGAAGTATTCATTCTGAACAAGGTCTGAGTAAGGGAGACTTGAGACATACCTTGTCAGTTTGATTTTAATCTTTTTATGTTTACTTGTTAATTTTTGTTTAGTATTTTAGGATTAATTAGGTTGCATGAGTTTGTTTTGTTTTGAGTCTTAGTTATTCCTATTCTTATGTTATTAGTTCTTTTCTCTTACACATGATTCTTTCATTTGGGTTAATAGACTTACATTGAGGACAATGTAAGAATTAAGTGTGGGGTGAACGATTTAGGATTTCTTTTATTTTTGTCTACTATTTTTTTTATGAGTCTTTATTATTATTATTATTTTTTAATGTGTTCTAGTTCCTTTTTAATACAATGATGAGATATGAATTGCATAAGTCTAAAACAGATTTATTAGTGAAAATATTTTCATGAGAATTGAGCTTGATGTCAACCTTTTTATGAGCCAATGTTAATATGATATGTTGATTGAGAAAGAAGCATGTTTAGACTTAATCTGACTTGTATAATCATCCTTGTGAGTTTTTGAGCCTATTTGAGCCTATAATGATTGATGCATTATACAAATCAATCTAATTTCTTTCTTGAGTGCTCTTATGATTACATGATTCTCTAGAACTTGCTTTAAACCGTTTGAGACTATATTGATACATGTGACAACATGAATATGATAGAGGCATTAGGATTATAACCAGAGCCAAACAGCCATCCATTATTAATGTTCTAAGAGAACATCCCCACTAGTGAGCCAATTTGAGCCTACATTAAATATGCTATTTTATTGGTAACCAGAACTTACACCTAGCCTAAATATACTTATATCCTTACCCTTGTTCTAAAGATGGATTATATATTTTGAGACATATTGCAAAAACAAGGGATACTTTTTGAAAATTTGGGTTAGAACGAAAGGTAAGTGTGGGGGAGGAGAGAGGCAAAAGTCAAGAGAAAAAGAAAGGGATCATTGTCAAATACATTCCCATATTAAAATAAAAAAAATCTTCTCTTGAACTTCTAGTTAAAGTAAAGAAAAAGATGTTACATAGTTGGTTAGAATGAAGCAAAGGCTCAACATGAATATTTAGCCTATGTTATTATGTGCTTTATAAGAGTTTTGAGAAGTTTTATTTGTATGATCTTATTATGTCTCTAAACTCTATGAACTCTTTGGAACCTTTGTGATATCTTTATCCTTTTGTTCTTTAACCACATTATAACCCTTTGGCCCCATTACAACCTTGAAAAAAGACCTCTTGATTTATGAAGTTGTATGATCTAAATAGTGGAGAATAGGTGGACAAGCAAGCATATGGTAGAACTGTTTTCATGAGATTGATTGAGTGTAAACACTTTACCACTACTTTAAAGAGTGAAAATCATGAGAGTATAGTGAGAAGTTGAGATTAAGTTGAATATGCACTATTTTGATTGAAATATGTTATGTTAATATTGGCTTAACTCATTTATTTACATTCAAGCATGAATTTTTGTGAAATTCTTTGAGCTATTGATTAGTTTATAAGACTTGTTCAAAGATTGTCTCTAATTTATATTGAAAGGATTAGGAGTAAATATTTTTAGTGTATGTAGTTTACTTATATTTTAGTTTTTCAATGTTTGTGGGTATCGTTCTAGCAAACCCTCACGAGACTAAACTCGTCCACTAGGGACACCTAGGGGTTTAAAGGCTTGTGTCACATGCTAAGTGCCACCGTGATTTCCTACGAAAATGGATTAGATTAGATTTTCTTATTTTATTTTTATTGAGTCGTTGCTAGGGACTAGCAACAATCTAAGTGTGGGGGTGTGATAACTCGTATAATTATATAGTTTTTAGTTATGTTTTATTATTGTTTTGTGTCAAATACGAGTTATTATTGCTTAGTCTACTTGTGTTTATGATCTTTTATATTTTTATGTAATTTGGTGTTTTTCATGAGTTTCTTTGAGTGATTTCAGATTACTAGGTTAAATCAAGAATTAAGAGCAAATCCAATTCAATTCCAGTTCCGACACCGTTTGCCATATCAGCTATATCTCGAGTTTCACTGAAGCAATAAGGCTGGAATTTGTAGCCGTGCAAAGCTAAGAGGCATATCTATCTTTTTCATGTTTTACACTTCTTGAAACGGAGTCGTTTTCCCTAGCTAAATCGACCATCAAGTTGGCTGATGTGCAATGACGTCTGTGCTGACCTGTTTTCGTATTTTGCCCATATCTTCCGATCCACATGAGCAAATGAGCTGATTCCAACGGCTATGGATCCGTAACTGATAGGGGTATATTTTTCTAGAAGACAATTTTATCAGATCGAGCCTCCAACATTGACAAAATCGACCATCAAGCTGGCTGATCAGAATTGTCATACAATATGACGAAAATTGTTAGAAAAATGCACCCACCTATTATACCTACCTTTGAAATTTGTAAAGCTTGTCTCTTGTCATTTAGCCCTCCAAAATGTGTATAAATAGAGGGCCTTGGATGAGTATTGGGATACATTATACATTGGTAGGATATTAGCCATTGTAATAAAATTCTCTAAGTTTTCTTTTTCTTTCCTTTCTCTAGTTTTCTTTTTCTTTATTTACTTATGCTTCTTACATTTCTTTTCATTTTTAGTATGTGTTGCTAATCATATTGTTGAGGTGATGAGGTGAAGCTCTTGGTAAATGCTAAGGTTAGTCTCTTAAACATGAGCTAAAATGAATCATCATTTATAAACACTAGTATAGATAATATTTTCTTTTGGTTTAAAATCATACTTGCAAAGTAGAGATCTTGATTCATTATTGACAATGAAAATGGCACAGTAAATGCTTGGTTTCATAACCTTGATTTATTGTAGACATATACCTTGGCATAAGGAATGCTTGGACTCTTTTTATGAGTTTTGAGGATACCAAATGAACATAATATCATATGCTATGGACGTTGGACAATTTGGACTGAATTGCTAAACCTTCCGATTGGAACCTCCTTTATGTGTGGATTTCAATTGTGTAATAAAACAAGATTAATCTTAGCATAACACCAAGAGTGGATTCTCTAACCTCAACATCTTTTCTTATTGTTTTTTATATCTTGTTTAATTGCTTTTATGTTATTTTGTTTATTTTGTTCTCTAATATCTTGTTTACTTTCTTTGTTATTGATTCCCTAATATCTTGTTTATTTTTTTTTTCTTATATATTTATAAACTTATACTTACTAATACGCTTCGCTGTGGTTCGACCTCGGACACCCGAGAATTTATTACTTGAACATAACCTGCACTTGGGTTTACAACTCTTAATTGAGTTTCCATCATGTAGCTACTGACTTAGGGTAGTTTCTAAGCCTTTTTAAACTCTAAAAATAATTTTTTAAGCCTCGGGTTAAGGGTGGTCAAGTCCGGGATTTTAAACTTAGGAAATTAGAGCCATTTAAAAAAGGATTTAGCCAAGTTTTTATTTTTAATCTAAGCTTTTCAAAATTGTTTTCAAACAATCACAAAGTACTTTGGTTTTAGAATATTTAATTTGACATATTTCCTAAGGTAGTCGGATATCTTTTTAGATATACGGATTTCCTTAATTAAAGGAAAAAATACATTTTCATGCATTGCATTTTCCATATTCATGCATTTTATATAATATGTGATTTTTGCTATGATAATTCCTATGGTATTGTTATTATTTTGATTTATATTTTTTTGATGTTATATTGTTTATTATATGGTTTTGAATATTTCATGATATCCTATGCTTTTTATTTAGTTATTTTTTTTATATTATTTAGCATATACTATGTTCATGCATTATTATTTTTATTTTTATTTTCATGCATATTATATGATAGCATTATTTTATATTTCATATCATTTAAATTATATGCCATATCATTCTATTTGCCATGTCATTGAAATTATTTCCTTTTATATAGAAGATATTATGTTAATTAGGTCATTTCATTTCATATAGAAGATATTATGTTACCTAGGTCATTTCATTTAGGATATATTATGTCATTTAGGATATTTTATTTCATTTAGAATATATCATATGACTTAAGATATTACATTTCATATAGAATATATTATGTTACCTAGGTCATTTCATTTCATTTAGAATATATCATATAACTTAGAATATTTCATTTCATTTAGAATATGCTAAGGCATTTAAATTATATCATATCATTTAGGTTGCATTATATTATTTAGATTTTGCTATGTCATTTTATTTATGTCATGCATATACATGCCCATTTCTTTTAAATGTTTTCAAAAAAGGTAATGATTTTCAATAAAATAAAGATATTCCCGAGTTAAAATAATTCATGAGTTCTCTGCATGGTTTGCTGGGGAGGATATCATCAATTATCATTAATAACGGAATATCTTCTTTAAAATGAGAATGATTCGGAAGGTTTTCCAAATTAATAAAAATTTCTATATTTTGCCACGTTTGTTGGGGAATATAGGAAAATTTTGAATTTATAAATTCCGGATCATTTTCAATTAAAAATAGAATTATTTTTCTTTAAATTGGGAATTAACTTGAAATACTAAATTTAAAACCGACTTTTTACCGAGACTTGAGATAACACATGATTAATAAGATACCATTTTATACAGGCGTTGTGGGGGTGCTAATCCTTCCCTGCACATAATCGAGTCCCAAACTCGTTTCTTTGATTTCTCTGGTTTTAAAACGCAGACTTAAAATTGGTTTTAAAAATGTTTTAATTAATATTTTATAAAATCGGTTTTTAATAGGTGGCCGATCACACCTAGATAAAAAAGATTGGTGGAGACTCCATGTATTTTTCAAGGTTATTTTCAAAACCTTCATTTTTCTAGAGGATTAAGTCGACTTTTCCTTGGTTTTTTTTAATGTCACGCTTAATGAATAATAAAGTCTTGTGATGAGACTTGTTATTTTTTAGGTTACGACAGTTTAGTCATTGTGCCCCGAGCTATCAAATCATGAAGTGATGTTTGGGCAATTGGTGCTTTTGTGGTTATTGGAAAGGCTGTGAATGGTTTTGGCACATCCTTGATACACACCAAATTACCATGATCTAGATTCTTGAAAGAATGTCTCATTTGTTCGAGTTTCAAAGGAGCTCAAAAAAATTTCAAAATTTTTGTTCCTTTGCTCATAGCCTAGACTAGGATCTACATATTTGATTATTTTGTAGTGACAATGATTTCTAAAGTTCAATCATTCATATTCCTTGAAGCATTAGGTCTTTCAAGTGGTCTCGGTTCAAGGGATTTAGTCATAGGAAAGCCCAGAAGAGATGGGAAGGGTATTGGGACATTTCTAATAATAATAATCAATATTCTCGAGACTCTCCATTGTTTCATGTGAAAACCCCTTATTATTGTTTAACAAAATTTTTCATAAAGTTTCATTTCTTTTTTTTTTGCAAATTCAAATTATTGCTAAAACACGACATTTAAAAATCAAAATTTATTTAGTTTATATAGATGCCAACATGAGACAAGTGTTTTATCATGAGGTATGAAACTACATGCATCAAAATGCTCATATTGACATTTTTCAAAGGTAGTAATTATCCTTCTAAAACCCTGAAAGAAACTGATCTATGGCAAAGTAGATTTCCATTGTTCGATAAGCTCTGAAGTCAAAATGCCATTGTGGACAAGACCTTCAATATTCTCATTCAATTGTCTGCATTTTTCAATTGAATGCCCAATCACCCTCATGTGATAATCACACTTGTTGTTAGGGTCATAACTCTTTGCTGATGGGTTTCGAGCTGTTTTCAAAGGCACAGGGGTAAGGTATTGATTCTTTATTAGTAATGGCAGCAGGTCAGGGATTGGGATTGGAATTTTCTCTTGGTTATCCCGCGATCGTTTTTGGGAAGCAGGCCTAGCTATAGGGACTTGTACAAGATTAGGTGCTTGGGATTGGATATTTGGTAGGTAAGGGTAAAGGCTTGGAGAGACCTTGGTAGGGTAACATAATTGATATGAGGGGAATTGTGAATATGAGGCGAAATCTCCCATAGCTTAGACATCTCCCTCTTTCTTTTTGGATTCCCCGTTTCTCTCAGCATTGGATATCTTATCTCCTTCCAGTTTCCCAGTCTTGATAGCATTCTCAATCATCTCCCCTGAGATTACCATATCCGCAAAATTCTTTGTGGCATTGCAAACGAGTTTATCATAGTATGGGGCCCGTAGTGTATTCAAAAAGAGGATAGTGGTTTCTTTCTCAGTCAGGGGTGACTGTACTTGGGTGGCAATATCCCTCCACCTCCGAGCATATTCTTTGAAGCTCTCAGTAGTATTTTTCTCCATATTTTGCAAGGTGAGGCTGTCAGGCGCCATATCAGTCACATGCTTATATTGGCTTAAAAATGCATTAGCCAAATCAATCCAAGAGCAAATTCGATCCTTGCTCAACTGATTATACCATGTAATTGCAGACCCGCTGAGGTTATCTTGAAAACAATGGATCAGAAGCTTAGCATTATCTATATGGCCCGTCATCTTTCGGTAGAACATAGTGATGTGGGCTGACGGATCAGTTGTCCCATCATATTTCTCAAAGTTGGGAACCTTGAATTTAAGAGCAACAACCAAATCAGGGACCAAGCAACGTTCTTTCGCATCTACACTCCCAAATACATCTGTACTTTCTACTGCCTGGAGCCTTTCATCTAACAGCTGATATTTCTTTTGGGAATCTGCCGACTCAGCCTCCTTCAATTCAGCCATTTTCAATTTTGCCTGTTCAATTGGATCATCTAAGTTCAGGATGTTGACGAGATTAATTATGTTCTGAAAAGGCTGGCCATCTAACATTATGACCTCATTCTGACCCTTTTGTGCCTCTGACATTTCTCTGGCGGCCAAATTTTCAGTGTATCCCTTTCTCTTGATTGCAGCGGACACCAGTTCCATGAGTTTAGTCATCAGTTCTCTCTATTCTTCTTGGGACCTTACTGATTCTTCTTGTGACTTTGCTCATCATTCCTCTAATTCTCTCTGTACTCTCTCCATTCTATCCAGTCAATTTTGCTACTCATTATCCATGATCCTGGCATGTGTTATAAAGGTGCTCATTACTTCTTATACCTCTGATTTAAAAATGGAAATTTCTTCAAAGATCTTAAAGCCAAGCCAATTTCTATTTTATCTCCAAATATGTTTCATGATGAATAAGCCATGAATGTCGTGAATGTAACACAATGCCCATATGATGCATGTAAAGAATAAACAAATTAATGCATGAACATATACAGAAAAATCATGCTAACTATGTATGTAATGAGTGCAACCTAATGCCAACATGATGCATGTAAAGAATAAACAAATTAATGCATGAACATATACAGAGAAATCATGCTGACTATGTATGTCATGAATGCAACCTGATGCCAACATGATGCATGTAAAGAATAGACAAACTAATTCACGAACATATACAGAGAAATCATGCTGACTATGTATGTCATGAGTGCAACCTGATGCCAACATGATGCATGTAAAGAATAAACAAATTAATGCATGAACATATACAGAGAAATCATGTTGACTATGTATGTCATGAATGCAACCTGATACATGTAAAGAATGGACAAATTAACTCACGAACATATACAAAGAAATCATGCTGACTATGTATGTCATGAGTGCAGCCTGATGCGAACATGATGCATGTAAAGAATGAATGAATTGATGCACGAGTATATACAGATAATGACCATGTATGTCACAAATGTATTCTACAAGGAATGACCATGCATGTTAGGACTGTAACATGATATCAATATGATACATGTAAAGAATAAATGAATTAATTACAAGGGTATATACAAAGAATGACCATGTATGTCACAAATGTATTCTACAATGAATGACTATGCATGTTAGGACTGTAACATGATATCAATCTGATACATGTAAAGAATTAACAAAAGTTATATATAAAAAATGACCATGTATGTCACAAACGTATTCTACAATGAATGACATGCATGTTAGGACTGTAACATGATGTCAATATGATACATGTAAAGAATTAACACAAGGGTATATACAAATAGACGTACTCATGGGTCAGGTCGGGCCGAGGCCAGAAAAGTTTTCAACATCCTTGCCCAGGCCCTGCCCGCAGGCCCGTGAGCACTGTTCATTCCATTTAAAAAATAAAAAAAAATATTTTTTTATTAATATTTTTATATTTTATAATTAAAATTAAATTAAATAAAATAATATTATTTTAATAACTAAAACACTATTCCGGGCCGAGCCAGCCCGAATCAAGAAATGCCTGCCCAGGCCCGGCCCAATACGGGCCGGGTCGGGCGAACTGCCCGGCCCGTGAGCAGGTCTATATACAAAGAATGACCAATGATTAAATGAAATTGGTAGAACCAATTTTTATTATTCAAAAATCTCATTATACAAGATTTGACCCCAAATTTAATCCACGATTATTTTTTTTTTGAAACATGCGTTTCCCCGTAAAAATCAAAATATTATTTTTCAAAACCAATTTTTAAAACTTTTGGGGTAGTGGATCTTATTATGGCACGGGTGTCCAAATATTTATTCAACACTACCGGTCTACAATTCTTATTTAATCAATTAACAAATGTTTATGCAATTAACAAATGAAATTATTATCACCGTGGGATCAAAAATACAATTCTAAATGTACATGCTCTATTTACATATGCATTAATGCATGTAATGTACAAGATGTCAAAATGACTGGAAAAAAAAGAATTTTCTTATTTGTAACTTCAAAAAAGTTAATAAACACTTGTCCCAATAATATCAACTTATTTAGGCATCACGATGCCTTTGGGACGGAATATTAAGCTTATCACAGGTGACACGATGTACGTTCATCATCGCCCAATTTTATGAATCTTATTTTGGATGCAAAATAGATTGCAAAAGGTCAGAAGCATTCCTCCATGTGTTCCTATCTTCGGTGCATCTATCAAAAATTCGGCAAGGCTTCGCCTATGTTGGCTTTATATGGCTCACTATATGTCGGTGAATGAGGTTCTAAAAGGCCTTGAATTGTTTCTCACTGTCACCTATGAAGGCTAGTAAGGTACCCCGATAAAAACGGGTTCAATTCGTTAGAGTATATTTCCGTAGTCCATGCGGAGGATTATCACGAGAGCTTAGGTAATTTATACTCCGGAAGTATTTTGCTAGCACATGCGGAGGATCATCACGAGAAGGACGAAACTCGGGTATAGAGCTCATGTTATGCCAATGCACGTGTAGTGTGTGAGGAGGAACAACAAACCTTTCACCACCTATTCTACACCCCTTATTCTAAATACCCAACAATTTATTAAAACAACAATCAAGAATAGTGTAACACATTAACCAACTAGAGAACAATAGTAATATACTACAAGATTACCAGAGAACAATAATAATATGCATGTACATGAGTATGAACATATTCAAAAATATTTTATTATTTTCAAAATTCTTCTTATTATTAAAAAATGTGAGAAATAAAATTAAATACCAGATAAAATCGACAAATCGAGACTTTTGATAACACGCGACTAATTTCAGGCCTGACTCTCTAAAGTCCCCAGCGGAGTCGCCAAGCTGTCGATACGTGATCCTCGGGAGGGACCCGTTCAAGTGTAGGGGGAAAAGAATCGGCAGAGGAAAAGACGACTTATTCCTCTTTAATTAAAATTGGGAGGTTCTGAAAACAACCTCGGAAAAAAGAAATGGAGTCGCCACCAATCTTTTTTGGCTAGGTGTGATCGGCCACCTATTAAAATCAGTTTTTATAAAGCATTTAAAATTAATTAACATATTTTTTAAAACCAATTTCGAAGTCTGTGCTTTTAAAACAAGAGAAAACAAAAAGCAGGTTCGGGAGTCGGGTTACGTGTGGGGAAAGATTAACACCCCCATAATGCCCGTATAATACGATACCTTATTAATCGTGTGTTATCTCGAGTCTCGATAAAAGTCGATTTTAGATTTGGAATTTTAAAATAATTCCCAATTTAAAGAAAAATAATCCCTTTTTTTAATATGAAAATGATCCGGAATTTATTAACACAAAATTTCCCATATTTCCCGACAAACTCGGCAAAACATAGACTTTTTTCTTGATTTTGAAATTCTCCGAATCACCCTCGTTTTTTGAAAAAGAGGATATTCCGTTGTTAATGATAATTGATGATATTCTCTCCGGCAAACCCAGCAGAGAACTCATGAATTATTTTAACTCGGGAATAACCTTGTTTTTTTATTATTAAAAAATGATTTTTATTGCATTAAAAATCATTTTTAAAATAAAAAAAATGGTTATGAATATGCAAATTATTACTAAGGTACAAATATGAC
Source organism: Fremontodendron californicum (assembly GCA_030761205.1). Taxonomy (NCBI): domain Eukaryota; kingdom Viridiplantae; phylum Streptophyta; class Magnoliopsida; order Malvales; family Malvaceae; genus Fremontodendron; species Fremontodendron californicum. The sequence goes on from JAULJL010000010.1 coordinate 6,562,071, forward strand.
CTAATCTACATGTACAATTATCATAGCATCACCTATTTATTATGATATGACAAAAGAATTAATGTCATGGCATGCTTGACATGGCAAGGTCTAGATGACATGGCATAAGAATGAATGTCATGTGAATGGAATCGACAAGGCAAACATAAGCTTGGCGAACTAAATGACATGGAAAACAGAATGACATGGCATAAGAATGAACGTCATGTGAGTGAAATTGACATGGCAAACAAAATGACATGGCATGAAAATGATGTGGCAAACGAATGACATGGCATATAAATGACATGGCATAAGAATGAATGTCATGTGAATGAAATCGACATGGCAAACAAAATGACTTAGCATGAATTATTTTAACTCGGGAATAGCCTTTTTTTTAAAACATTATTTTTATTGCATTAAAAATCATTTTTAAAATAAAAAAATGGTTATGAATATGCAAATTAATACTAAGGTACAAATATGACCTAATCTACATGTACAATTATTATAGCATTACCCATTTATTATGACATGGCAATTGAATTAATGACATGGCATGCTTGACATGGCAAGGTCTAGATGACATGGCATAAGAATGAATGTCATGTGAATGAAATCGACATGGCAAACATAAGCTTGGCGAACTAAATGACATGGCAAACAGAATGACATCGCATAAGAATGAATGTCATGTGAGTGAAATCGACATGGTAAACAAAATGACATGGCATATAAATGACATGGCATGACAAGATGACATGGCACAATAATGACATAGCATGAGAATGAATGTCGTGGCATGAAAATGATGTGGCAAATGAATGGCATGGCATATAAATGACATGGCATAAGAATGAATGAATGTCATGTGAAAGAAATCGACATGGCAAACAAAATGACATAGCATAAGAATGAATGTCATGTGAATGAAATCGACATGGCAAACAAAATGACATAACATAAGAATGAATGTCATATGAATGAAATCGACCTAGCTTGAACATGAATAACATAACATACACATGACCTAATCTATGGATGACATGGCGTAAATGACATGGCATGAGCAGATGGTGACATGGCCGAATGACATGGCATACTAAATGAATGACATGGCATGTGAATGGATTACATGACATATGAATGACGTAGCATGAGAATGACATAGCGTGAACATGAATGACATGACCTAATCTATGAATGACATGGCATGGCCGAATGACATGGCATGAACAAAAATGACATGGCATGTGAATGAATGACATAGCATGCTTGACATGGCAAAAATCTAAATGACATAGCATATAAATGACATGGCATAAGAATGAATGTCATGTGAATGAAATCGACATGGCAAACAAAATAACATGGCATATGAATGACATGGCATAAGAATGAATGTAATATGAATGAAATCAACATAGCAAACAAAATGACATGGCATATGAATGCCGTGGCATAAGAATGAATGTCATGTGAATTAAATCGACATGGAAAACAAAATGACATGGTATGTGAATGACATGGCATGAGAATGAATATCATGTGAATGAAATCGACATGGCATAATCTAAATGATATGGAACATGAATGAATGGCATGGCATGGCATATGAATGACATGGAGCAATCTAAATGATATGACATGTGAATGAATAGCATGGCATATGAATGACATAACACAATCTAAATTATATGGCATATGGATGGCATGGCATAATCTAAATGATATTGCACATAAATGAATGGCATGGCATATGAATGACATGGCATAATCTAAATGATATGGCATGTGAGTGAATGACATGGCATGTAAATGACATGGCATAATCTAAATGATATGGCATGTGAATGAATGACATGGCATATGAATGGCATGGCAAAAATCTAAATGATATGGCATGTGGATGAATGACATGGCATGCTTGACATGGCAAAATCTAAATGATAGGGCACATGTATGAATGACATGGCATGCTTGACATGGCAAAATCTAAATGACCTAGCATATGTATGAATGACATGGCATGCTTGACATGGCAAAAATCTAAATGATATGGCATGTGAATGAATGACATGGCATGGAAAAAATCACAAAATGACATCATCTTAAAATATTCATAATCACATCATAATCACACTAGCAACATGGATATAAAATGACATCAATATGGAATATTCCTGGACATAGAATTTTCATAATTAAAATGACAAATGTAAATATCATGAAATATGCATGATCATGGAATTAATTTTTCATGTGAGGAATCATATAAATGGCATATGTCGGAAAATATTACCGTACTTCTCGGTAAACCCGGCAAAGCTTGGAAAATAACTCTTTCATATGACATTTACATGATTCCAAGTAAAACGAAAATCATACGTTTCAATTCCATAAACACGTGCGTTGAATAATTTCCTAACCTCCCCTACAAAGTCGGCAAAGATTAAGAACTAATTCTTGCCAAATGTTTAGGAAACGGAAAAATACGTTTTTATGCCAAATTAAGTAAAAACGTTTTAAAAATACAATGCATGGAGACGTATTTTTTCCTTGAAGTAAGGACATCCGTATACCTGAAAAGGTATCCGACTACCTTAGGAAGATACTTAAATTAGATTTTCAAAATCAAAATACTTTGGGTTTGGATTTTTAAAAAATCAGAATTTTTGGGATGAGAAAGGCCTCTATGGCCGAACCCCCCTCTTTAAATGGCTTTATTTTTCTAGTTTTGAAATCCAGGTTGACCACCCTTGACCCGACTTTTATAAAATCAAATTTTATGATTGAAATGATATGAAAATTAACCTAAGACAGTAACCAATATCCCAAATCAGCCCCCTCTTAATATCCTAACCAAAACAGAAAATTACTATTTCTTAAAAACAATCTAACTCTCACAGGCAGTTTTGAAAACCGATTTTTTACCTTTCTAGAAAATTTCAAAAAATTCTGAAAAAAATTAGGGCAGACCTAGAACATGTTTATATCCATGGAAAAAAATCATCTTAATTTTTGGAGCATGGATACTATGACCGAATTTTACCAAAATCAAGACAGTGAGTTAAAAACTGTTTTGTCAAAATCCATTTTTTCAACCATGATAAAAAAAATTCTAAAAATCAGGAGAAAAATACCATGTAATCCCCTAAATGACTACTGCATGTGGTAAAAAAATCAATTTATTTTTACCATGGATGAGTAGTGAAAAAAATCCCAAAGTCATAATACCCAATCTAAACTATCACTCTTCCAACTAGCATAGGCCAAGGATTTTTGTCTTGAGATGATTAGTTGATCTTGGCCAAAAACCTAGTTGAAATGTCATGAAATGCATGATTGTCAGCTAGCCAACCATATGACAATGAATCAACCAAGAGTTAAGAACATGAACACAACCAACCAAGCAAGAAATATCAAGCAAGAACAAGCACAAAAATACTAGCTAGGTTCGGCTAGCACAAGGAATGTAAGAAAAATTTGTCAAAACTTGGTTATTTGATAAAGAATGAGGAATAAAGGATAGAAAACCTTTGAAATTTATTTTGAAAAACCTTTTTATTCAACAAAAATTAACAAATAACATGAATAAAAAGAGAAGAAAAAGAAATACAACATCAAAGAAAAACATTAAAGAAGAAGAAGGAAGGTGATAGCTACCTAGCTATTGCTTTCCAAGTAAAGATGGCCAATTTTTCTCTTTCTCTTTTCTTTTTTCTCTTCCTTTTCTCTCAAGAGTGAAATGCCTTAAGAAAAAAATGAAACCTCCTCCTTTCTCCCTCTTTTCTTTTTCTCCCCTTGAAAGGTTTTTTTTGCTACCTTTCCTCTTCTCCAAAATATAGTGAATATTTTCTCAAAAATGAATTCTCCCCCTTGCCAAAATATGGCTGTCGATTCCTCTTAATAGTGTAGTGAGTGTGTTTTATTTTTCTGGCCATTTTCATGCTTTGCATGCTTCCTCCAACATCCTTACCAAGTGGCTAAAAATTTCCTCTTGCATGGTGCTTTCCTTAAAAATAGGGAGCTTGTCCCATATTTGCATGATGCTTCCCTTAAAAATAAGGTTTCTCAACCTCCTATTAGCCAACAAATCCACATCAGAACCCATGTGGGGCCTCAACCACTTACCCCTAGCTAAGCAATAGCACGTGGCGCACGACGATGTAAGAATTTATGACCCATATGACCTATATACATGTATCTTATCTAGTAATTTATGGATACATGTACATGTATATGATACATGAATTATCAAATTCATGTATCTTATCTAATAATTAATAGTTACATGTACATGTATCTTACATTAATATGAATCTATTAGATACATGTATATTATATGATAATTAATTTATGGTTTAATTATTGTTCATTGAAGATTGAAGAGATATTATTAGGTGTATTGATGGAAGGCACCTATTCATGCTCTATAAATAGGGACCCTAGTCCTCTCTCCACCCACCAAGAAACATACACACTTTTCATCAAAGTGGTATTTCAAGTAAAGAGGTTAGGGGAGAAAAACTAGTATCTTCTATGCTATAATGTTTTCTTCACAAAGCATTATGGACAAAAGTACGTCCTTCTTTTAAAGTATGTGAAGTCATGAAAATTCTAAAGATTATGGGAATTACGTTTATGAAATATATGCTTACATGTGGTATCAGAGCTTCGGTTTAAGAATTCATGATTTCCATTAAGAATTACTATTTCTCTCAGTTATGAATCTCTATGCTTATGTTTGAATGTTCCGCAATAATTGGTTTATTGAGTTATCTTTCTTTTTTACTGTATTAATTAAAGAATAAAATATATATATAACTTTAAATTATAGTCCATTTATTACGCCTTAAAAATATATATATATATTTATTTAATTTAAATGAAGGGATTTGTTAGTCACCAAAGTGACCAGATCCAAAATAAATTTCAAAGAAAGTTATCATTACGAAAATTTTATGATAGTTTTGTTAGCCACCAAAGTGACCAAAACTTGAAAAGATAAATGGATTTTGAATCACATGAATTTTTTAATTTCTCATAAAATTTTTATGCTTATATGATATGATGCTACTCAATAATTGTTAATTTGTGGGAAATAAAAGTTCATTACTATAAGATGTTTTAGTAACCGCCCAAAGGTTGATTAATTGTTCTTATAATAATTGATTATAAATGTTGATATGTTATATTAGTTTGTTTTTGTATATCCAAAGATAGCAAAACAAACTTATATACATATGTTAAGTATATTTTATTAAATATCATTATAGTTTATGTCTATATATCTTAGTATGTCCCAAAGGAAAACTTAGATATACATTTAATGTTTGTCTTCATATTTATTTATGAAATGACTTGTGACTCAAAGCATATTATTTATGAAATGACTTGTGACTCAAAGCATTAAATGTATTTGTAGTAACTCCACCCATTTCACTTAAATCGCATGCTTCATTTGTTCTTATATTGATTAAATTTCTCTGATTGGAATGAACAAGTCTAGTTTCACTAGGTGTTTTGGATCTTGATTTATCACTTCAAAAGGATGAACCCACTACTATTACTGATGCAAGCAGTGATGAAGAGAAAGCTTTCCATTCTGCTTGGGAAAGATCGAACAGATTAAGCCTAATGTTCATGCGAATGACAGTTGCAAACAACATTAAGTCCGCTCTTCCCAAAACTAACAGTGCTAAGGCATTTAAGAAATCTGTGGAAGAGCATTCTCAAACTGCTGATAAGTCTCTTGCTAGTACATTAATGAGTAATTTGACCACCATGAACTTTGATGGTTCTTCTGCCATGCATGAGCATGTTCTTGAAATGACAACATTAGCAGCACAATTAAAGAATTAGGGATGAATGTGGATGAATACTTTTTGGTACAGTTCTTTCTTAATTCCTTTGCCTCCTGAACAATATGGTCCATTTCAGATGAATAACACTATGAAAGACGAGTGGAATGTAAATGAATTGACCAATAAGCTTGTTCAAGAGGAGGTAAGACTTAAAAAAAAATCATTCTGTTCATCTTGTGAATCATCAAGATGTTGCAAAGAGTTCTAAAAGAAGAGCAGGTAAGGGCAAGAAGAAGTTGAATGAATCTTCGAAAGATGCCAAGATCCACAAGAATGGAAAGTGTTTTTTTTGCAATAAAGTTGGACACTTTAAGAAAGACTGCCTGAAGCGTAAAGCTTGGTTCAAAAAGAAACGTAAGTATTGTGCTTACGTAAGTTTCGAATCAAATTTACTTAAAGTTCCTTATACTACATGGTGGATTGATTGTGGTACTACTGCTCATATTTCCAAAACGATGCAGGGATTCCTTACGATCCAAACCATAAAGTCAAGTGAAAATTTTGTGTACATGGGAGATAGAAACAAAGTTCTAATTGAAGGCATTGGCACTTATCGTTTAATTTTAGATACTGGATGTTGACACCTAATTTTGTCCAGGCCCCCTAAAACAAGGTGATTTTCTCTTTTCAATTTCCCGGAATGCAAAGAATCTCCCCTCATTCTGCTAATGGTCTCAAAGACTTTGATTCGGAGGTCAAAGTGAAAAAGTCAACATCGAAAAGTCAACCATTAAAAAAGTCAACTCTTAGTCAAAAGCGAGATTCGAAGTTGAATTGAACAATGGTGAAAGAATTTTGATAATCAGAGGTCTACAACGAAAGATAAAGAGTTTGAAAGACAAGTTGCAGAAATTCAGTGTAGAGAAATACCTAGTTCGGCAAATTTGGGGAAAACTACAAAGATGACCCGATTCGGTGAAATTGAAGCCACAGTTGATAAAGGATAAATAAATAAATAAAAATATCCCAAGTTTTAGTTTGAAGTGAACCCCAAGGAAGAGCCGGTTGGACGAAAAACGGAAAAACGAGAAAATTCTCATTATTGAGAAAAAGGGAAAACAAAACCGGAAAGGAATTCAGATGTAAAAATTGGGCGTTGTTGGACCAACTCCAATTCAATATACTACAAAGGCTGTGGAAAAAGAAAATATGGAAATCGGGCCCGTTTTGAGTAAAAACGAGGTTTCAGGGGTTAAAATGCAATTTTGGAAAAATTGGGAAAAATAGAATTCGAGTTCGAAAAATTATGGAAAATTCCAGGTTTGAGTTTTATACTTGATGGAAGGGATTGGAGAAAGAAAACTCGGAATTGGAGCTCAAATGAAAAAAGGCAAAGATCGAGTGCACTAATCCGAAATTCCAAGAGAAAATTTTGGGAAAAATAGGAAACGATCTCGAAAAATTATGAAAACTTCCAGACCTGAATTTTATATTTTATGGAAGGGATTGGAGAAGAAAAATCCGGATTTGAAGCTCAAATGAAAAAAGGCAAAGTTCGGGTGCACTAATCCGAAATTCCAAGAGAAAATTGCGGGAAAAATAGGAAACGAGCTCGAAAAATTGTGAAAACTTTCAGATCTAAATTTTATATTTTATGAAAGATATTGGAGAAGAAAAATTCAGAATCGGAGCTCAAATGAAAAAAGGCAAAGTTCGGGTGCACTAATCTGAAATTCCAAGAGAAAATTATGGGAAAAATAGGAAACGAGCTCAGAAAATTATGAAAACTTCCAGATCTGAATTTTATATTTTATGGAAGGGATTGGAGAATAAAAATCTGGAATCGGAGCTCAAATGAAAAAGACAAAGTTTGGGAGGCACTAAATCGAAACTTTAGAGAAAAATTCGGGAAAAATAGAATCTGAGCTCGAAAAAATATGAAAACCTCCAGAACTCAGTTTTAGATTGGATGGGATGAATTGGAAAAGAAAATTTCAAAATTGGGGTCCATTTGCTATTAAATAAGTTTGGGGGCCAAAATACAATTTTATCAAAGAAACCGAAAAAGACCCTTTTGCAAATAAAAAAAAGGATGAATGGCTTGGAAATTTCCAGGCCATTTTCAGCCAGCATCTGATCAAAGGGAGAGGGTGTGATCATCATGGATCAAATGGCCAAGGTTGAATAGCAAGATGACATTTTTAAAAGGACAAGCTTCTCCACTACTTTGCCTACATGGCATTTTAGGCCAATGGGAGGTCTCCAAATTGCAAAGCCATGTGAAGGCCATGTGAAGAGCATGTGAAGGCTATGAGATGATGCCAAGTATGATAAAAAATGCCACCTAGGAAGATATTTTAATAGTAGTCTCCATGATCATGACAAATGGCAAAGATATTTTGTAAAGATAGGAGACACAAATGGTTGAGGGCATAGGCAAAACGGCTGTCGGAGAGGCCACGTGGCCTTTTGAAGTGATGGGTGATAGGGGTCGCCCGACGATTCAAGGTTTGGCGAGCCCTAGTTGGTTCAAATCCTGGCGAGCCCATTCTCGGGCCTCCTTCCCTAGTCCGCGTCTTGGAAGATTTGCTGGGCTTGCCAGTTGTGTCGGCCTGTAGGGTCCATTAGGTTTAACAAGTATAAAAAATGATTTCATGTTAGCAATTCTCTCCACATAAGATTTGTTGGAATATAAGTCAGGATTAAGTGTGTCCATACATATTTGTACACTGGCATATATCTAATTCTTAATATAATTTGAGTTAGAATTCTATTCTTAATAGAATTTCACATAAGTCTATTAGAGGCCTATTTCTAATAGGATTGAGATGAGTGTTAAAGTACATAGCATTCATTGGCCTCAAATTTTTGGACATATATCATTTTGATCCTTAAATTTTAAAACGTAACAATTTGATCTCTGATTGCAAGTATCATAACAAAATAGTTACTCCACCTATTGTCAATTGATTTTATGTTAGATATTCATCGAAAATTTAATATGGTATCAAAGCAAATACGCTTACGGTGTGAAGTTCATGTTGCACAATAAGCTCGTTATACTTACATGTGAAGTTCATAGTACGTGATAGGTTCGTTGTCTCTACATGTGAGGGGAATATTGAAGTAGAGATAAAATAAATTAATCCCACATCTATTGATTTTAGGTTGAATATTCGTCTAATAAAAAACTCATATAAAAGGCCAATAATTTAATTTATACTAATCACAACTCTCTAATTTAATTATACTAATTCACAAATCACAACTCTTTTGGAAAGTGATCATGAATTTTTTTTTTTTTACCATAACATCTAATGCGAAAAAGGAAAAAAAAAAAAAAAGAAAAAGCTTAGTGTGAAGAAGATGCAATGGTTGAAAATAACCTAAGATTTGACATTAGTAAAAATGCATGAATTATAAAAGAAAATGCATGAATTATAACATCATGAATTATTGATGTTAAATGTTTATGTGAATTATAACATTAGTAAAAATTGTTATAACATCATGAATTATAACATTAGTAAAAATTGTTTTAACTTTTAAAGCTGACCGTTAATTAAAAACTATGTTAAATGTTTTTTAAATTCTTTTTTTCTTAATGTATTAAAGCAAAAGAAAAAACTCAATTAACCTTGTTTTAATTAGAATTCAGTAGTTACTGTTAGACTTGTTCAAAAATCGGGTTATTCATCCAAACTCGAAGGTTGGCCTGATATTTGAGAGGGTTTGAATAAAAATATTAGGTCCGAAATATAGGTTTGAGCAAAAAAATGAGGCATGTTTAGAAAATGAGTCGGGTCTTGGCTTCAACATTCAAGGCCCGCTCTCGACTTTTTTTATATAATATAATATTTTTATATTTATATATATTATGTTTTATATCATATAAAAAATAAATATATAATATTATAATGTAAATATCAAAAAATATATTAAGTTATCCATGTTTTAAAACTTAATAAAAGAAAAAAAAATTATATTATTAAAAATTAAATAAAAATAACATATTTTAAAAAAACAAAAAAAAATGTGTGGGCCTAAATGGGCTAAGATTACCCATTTACAAATATGGACAAGTTTAAGCAGAATTTGAAGCTCATATTTCGGACCGGATCGGACTTAGATAAATATATATGATATTAATATCATACTTAAACCCGATCCGACTCAATCCATGACCATCTTTAGTCACTGTCAATAAAATAAATTGCATTGTTTTTAATAAAAGAAAATTGAACATTTTTATATATAAAAAAAAAAATTTGTGTTTGAGGACGAGAAAAAACAAATATAAATGGAGAGCCTAAAATGGCTTTCTCCATCATCAAAGTCTAGGAAGCATGAACAGATCTGCACCATCCTTTTGTAGAGATCTAATTTCATCTTTAATTTCCAAATTTCTTTTATAATTATTATCTTTTCATAGGATTTCTTGATTGATCTTTTTGACCTCCAAAATTTTATCCTCTGTTTTTTTTTTTCCAAAACACTCATCTCTAAAATCAAAAAAAAAAAAAATCTTCAATTATTTTCAGTAACTGTTAAAAAAATTGTTTTCTTAATGGTGAGGTTTTTTTAAAGAATTTTAGGGTGAGTTTCGGTTGAAGGAGATTATATGCTATTTCTATTTTTATTTTATTTTAGCAAAAAAAAAATGGTGGATTTTGCTGGATTTATTTAAAGATGGACAATATTTGTTGGATAAAATATATGCTATATACTATTTAATAAAAAAAACATAATATATATAAAAAATTCGATAACATTTTATTAACAAAATAAAGAAAACTTCATATAAACATATACGATCAGATTACAGAAAATATATAGAACAGAATATACAAACACTTACAAGAATTGATTTGAAAAAATCAATATCGACTCAAGGTTTCACCTTTGACCTTAAGACGAATTTTGTCTGCCTCTAAGGTGCTTGCAGATTGATGCAAATCATCTCCCAAGCCTCCTCGATAACGTTGCTCTAAAGGGCACACTCGAACAACTCAGCAAACCAAGAAAATGTTAGACTCTCTCTCAACACAGAAAAGGAAAACCAGAGGAAGAGAAGAAAATTTCTATATGAAAACAAGTGAATAAAACAGACAGAGGGTGTTTGTATTTATAGAAGAACAAAGGACTGTTCGGAACAGTCAAGACTCTTGAACGAATCGGTTCATCCAACAGGCAGCAGACAGCCCTGTTGGAACAGACACGAATCGGTTCGGTTCAAATCGAACAGTCAAGACTATTTGAATGAACCGGTTCCTCCAACAGGCAGCAGACAGCCCAGTTGGAACAGACACGAATCGGTTTGGTTCAAACCAAACAGACACACAATGATTCGATCCTAAACTGAAAGGACAGATTCTATTAGGACAAAAAATTAAAGGTGGTTGGATATATACGAAATACGTATTCCAATATGTAGGTTGTCGTAAATACATATACGGTGTATAATTTCATACACAATTGATATTAAATTTGAATGAGAAATTAGTCTCATTTAACACCCACTTGAAGAGAAAGAATGTTGGTTGAAGGTGTGGTTGGTTGTCAATCCCACATGGAACTAAGAATGGCTTTAGCTTATAGTTTATATAAGCTAGTGTTCCATGTTGGATTAGGCCCAAGGGGCACCCAAGTTTTGTGGTGAGTGAGGACCTACACAACTTGGGTTGGACCACACGTGCGAGCACGCCGCAGCTGCCGGTCTAGGCTTGGGCTGGGTCTGGTCGGATCGGATCAGACCGGGCTTTGACTTGGGTCAGTATTTATCTTTTTGCTGCCCAGCCCAACCATCCAACTAGCTTTAATTTTTTGTCCGAATAGTTTATGTCCGTTCGATTTAGGACCGAATCATTGTGTGTCTGTTCGGTTTGAACTGTACTAGTTCGTGTCTGTTCCAACTGGGTTATTTGCTTCCTGTTGGAAGAACCGATTCATTCAAATAGTCTTGACTGTTCGATTTGAACCGAACCGGTTCGTGTCTATTCCAACAGGGCTGTCTGCTGCCTATTGGATGAACTGGTTCGTTCAACAGTCTTGACTATTCCGAACAGTCCTTTCTTCTTCTATAAACACAGACACCCTCTATCTGTTTTTTTCACTTGTTTTCATATAGAAAATTTCTTCTCTTCCTCCGGTTTTCCTTTTCTGTGTTGAGAGAGAGTCTAACATTTTCTTGGTTCGCTAAGTTGTTTCGAGTGTTCCCTCTAATGCAACGTTATCGAGGAGGCCTGGGAGACAATTTGCATCAATCTACAAGCACCTTAGAGGTAAGCAAAATTCGTCTTAAGGTCAGAGGTGAAATCTTGACTCGATATTGATTTTTTCAAATCAATTCCTGTAAGTGTTCGTATATTCTATTCTATATATTTTATGTAATCTGATCGTATATGTTTATATGAAGTTTTCTTTATTTTGTTAATAAAGTTTTATCGAATTTTTTATATATATTCATTTTTTTATTAAATAGTATATAGCATATATTTTATCCAACAGTATTAAGTATTAACAAGTTTCAAGAAGAGATGAATTTAACGAAGAGTTAAAACGTTTTATAAAATTTTTTTTTAAGTTACGTGGCAAGCATCGGTGAACGGGATAAGGAGTGAGGGCAGAGTAGTCGGTACCGTATCGATACTGGCCGGTACGTACCGATTTTAACGTAAAACAAAACGGTATCATTATCGTACCGTTTCAGTTTTGTACCGGTCCGTACCGGTTATACCAGCTTGTATTGATCTATACCATCAATAACGGTCGATACCGATATGTACAGGTCCGTATCAGTTGATACAAAACTTTAGGCCTTTTTTATTTTAAAAATTCACTTATTTGATTTTTTAAACTAATTTTTAATTTTTTTTTTGTCTTGATCATTAAATTAGGTTATTTAACCTAATTAATAATAATTTATTATATATTTTTAAATATTTTATATTTATTTATTTCATGTTTAAAATTTTAAAATTTATATTTTTCATATAAACATAAATATATAATAATATGAATGAAATGAACGTATATATATATAATATATACTTTATTAAAGAACTTAAAAGTAGGCTATAAATATTTGAAAAATATCAATAAATTTTAAACGAATGTTGAAATACATCAATATCAATACGTATTAATATTAAAATAAAAATAATATATTTATGGATATGATACTGAATATTTTGGGGGCACAAAGAGGAGAGGGCAGACTAATTCTATTCATAGTTGAACTTGAATGAGGCTTTGAAAATGAAACAAAAGATCATCAATTTGGTAACAATTTCGGCTTGGACCCATTGCAGAGACCAATTTGTCAGCAAAGTTTCCAAAGCTAATTTGACTTGTATCGATTTGATTCAGCACTGAATTTGATACCGTTAGCGTGTAAATGCAAACAAAACAAATATAAATAGATTTTTAAGGGGGTTATAAAATAAAAATTTTGTTAACAAATATCTTAAAAATATTTTTTAAAATTATCATATATAATAATATTTTTATTTAATATATTAAAATAATAAATAAAATTATTAAATATTATATTTAATATAATATTATTATTATGAATAATATATTAATTAAATTTAAAAAATATTTTAAAAATACTGATTAACAAAATTCATAAAATATTAAAAAAAAAATTACATTAAAAGTTACAACTATCGCAATTGAGTAATTGAACAATTAATAATTACTGTAGAGCTCGCACAATAGCACACGCTGCATCTGCGTGTCTTATGGGCTGATTCCTGCTACCTAGTCTAGTCTAGATATTACTAAAATGCTTTGTTTAGCATTAGCTATTTAGCTTTGATTATTATAAATTATAATTGACGATTTAGAAGTCAAATTCCAATTTTCAAATCCCCGAGCCAAGATTTATCGTATAAAAATATACGGTTACTTTAATCACTTTTTTAATTGAAGAGAGAGAGAGAGATGAGGAGTGCTCCAAACAAAACTCTTGAAGAAAGCAGTCCATCAATATCATTATGTCACGTATCATTTTTTTCATAATAAAATCAATTTATTGAATATGTAATGTTCATATTTATATGTTTAAAAATGATTTTTTTTTTAATATGAGATTAAAATATATAATTATTTATTTTTAAAACGTTTGACATAATATTCATTCTTATTTAATTTTATAATGTCCCCTTCAAGAACTAATTCACCCTATTTACACCTATTAGGACGCTAAACCAGACTATCACGACTAACCATCCGGTCATCTCTTGGAGTGCTAGACGTAAAATCGAAGATTTTAATCACACTCATCAGGTAAACATGATTTTTTTATAAAAAAACATATATTAAAATATACAACGATAACATTTATATATATATATATATATATATATATATATATATTTGATATAAAATTGAAACACTATATTTTTTTTCTATTACGCTTGGTGTGACAACTACACGTGCATCCCATGCTTTTGCCTAAAAATCGCTAAAAACAGCTTATTTCCCCACTTCACCGTCTAAGCTCTAACTTCCAAGCACCAAGTGCCAGCCCAACTGGTGCAGTGCTTCCAGTAATAATTGTAGATTGATTTTTTTTTTTTTTGATAAATATAGATTGATTGGTTTTAAGATCATTGTATCATTTCTCTCTCATTTATCTACATTCCCAAGTCACAAATGTTTGCAAATTTTCATGGCGATTCTTAGTCCTCTCTCGCTTCCCTTCTCCTCTCTTTTCTCTCCCAAATCCCATCACTCCTCATCTCCTCTCTCTTCCTTTCCTTTCACTCTCTTCTTCAAACCCAAAACTACGAGCACCCAATCCCTCAAACTTCGCATTCGTAACGACGTCGTCTCCTCCACTTTCGCCGGCATCGAGGTCGGTGAGGACTTGCCGCTTGATTACGGTGATTGGCTTCCCAAGCCCGATCCAAACCAGAAGCGAAGAGCCGGCATTTTGCTCCACCCAACGTCGTTTACTGGACCCTATGGCATCGGCGATCTTGGCGAGCAAGCTTTTCGCTTCATTGACTGGCTACATTTAGCTGGTTGCTCCGTTTGGCAGGTATAAACTCCCCCTCTTAAACGCTCCGTTTTATTTCCATGCTGAGACAGAATTTAGAAAAGAAAAAAATATATCAACCTGAAAAAAATTCAGTCCAATTTATACCCTTTTAACGTGGCTTCATTTCATTGGCATGTTCTGAAGTTCAGTTAATGTAATGTACGGCCGACATGGTAATTTTGTAATGACACCTCGCATCCTAATTTGTTGAGGGCTGCAGTGGAAGAAAAAAAAAAAAAAGTTATGAAATAATCTTTTTCGTATTAATGAATGAAAATTGATTGTGAATGTAGGTGCTTCCCCTTGTTCCTCCTGATGAAGAAGGATCACCATATGCAGGCCAGGTGCTGCTTCACTAATATCTTCTTAATTATTTGTTTTCCTGTTTCAATAAGTAATCGATTCTGTGATTTTAAGAAGGAAGAATCCTGAAAGTTTGGTCAATTTTATTGGTTTTCTTTTTACTTCTTATTGATATATATTTCCTCTGAGGTGCTATTGACATTGTGTAATTTTCCTTGATGATTATCTTTTCAGGATGCAAATTGCGGTAACACTTTCTTGATTTCGCTTGAAGAGCTTGTTAAAGATGGTTTGCTAACGAAGGAAGAGCTTCCACAACCAATGTAAGGAGAGTTTTTTTTTTTAAATTAAAAAAAAAAAAAAAAAAAAACAGTTATATTGGGCTAAATTTTAGTATGACATAATGTTGACACTTATGTTTTAAGTTCCTACTATATCATTTGTGCAGTGATTCTGACCGTGTGAACTATTCTATCGTTGCTAACTTAAAGGATCCTCTGATAAGTAAGGTAAAGCATCCTCTGAATGTCACTTATTTATTTGGTTAGCCGTGCCCAGTTCAACTCACATCATCATTTCTTAGGCTGCAGAAAGACTCCTCTTGACTGATGGAGAACTTAAAACTCAGCTTGAGGCTTTCCGTAGAGATCCTATTATATCAAGTGAGCTATTTATTTTCCATATAATTGCACTAATTACTATCATATTCCTGTGTACTTCTAGTTTACATATCTACTGAGCTTCAATCTGCATTTGATTGCTTTACTACTATATGAACTTGTGGAGTTTGGGACTGAAACGTTTTTTTATGGAAAAAGAAGATTGTTTTTTCTGGGATTGAAAAGGGATGACTCTGTTTTAAAGATGATTAAGTGAGAAAGATTTTGGAAATACACATTGTTAATTAGAACATATTTACTTTCTCATTCTTAAATCTTGGGCTAGTCATTCATTTGGTGCAGCTGCTTATGAATTTTTTATTTTTAAAATCAAATTGTTTGCCTATGTTTTCTCCATTATTGGAATGAAATTACTGTAACCAGATGAATTGTATACAAAACTTTTGCTGGTATCATTTGAAGCTAGCAGACAAAGTTCAGGACCCAATGCTTTCACCCAAATTTCTCTGAATTTGCTTTGCAAAATCCTTGTGCTTCTTTTTATGAAAGTTTTACTCTGGTGTCCTGATCATTCCATGCCTCTGTGTCTGTCTGTCTGTCTCTGTATATAAATAACCAAGTGAAAGCTACAGTGACGATGCAATGTACATTGAAACATCTCTGGTAAGTAATATGACTGCATCTCTATACATATAGAGCCATTCATTTTACATGTGTAGCCTGACTGTTAAGAAATCTCATAGGTAGTGTCTGCAGCAATCAAATTTTCCGCAAAATTTCACGTACATGCGTGCATTTGTGGCCTTATAACAATTTTTAACTTATCTTAATTAATTAAGTAATGCTCAAGAGAATGATAAAAACAAAAAGGAAGTAAAAATATTGGGGGCTTTGTTTCTTTTTGATGTACTGAATTATCATGTTCCTTTCTATTACCTTTGAATTTGAGTTGTGTGGCATTGGAGGCCTTTCTTCATGATTTTTTATTTTTATTTTTTTTAATCTTGTAGGCTGGCTTGAAGATGCAGCTTATTTTGCTGCTATTGATGACAGTTTAAAAGCATTCAGTTGGTATGAGTGGCCTGAACCTTTGAAAAATCGCCATCTTGCAGCCTTAGAAAATATATATGAGGAAAAGAAGGATTTCGTATGATCTGGATCTCTCTTATTAAAATATTGGCTCAGTGGTATACTACATTATCTACCTAATTTAGATGTTAATATCACTACCTGCTCTTGCTTTCACTTGGCAGATAGACTTGTTTATTGCTAAACAATTCCTGTTCCAAAGGCAGTGGCAAAAAGTTCTCAACTATGCACAGACGAAGGGAGTCAGCATAATGGGAGACATGCCCATTTACGTAGGTTATCACAGTGCTGATGTTTGGGCAAATAAGAAACATTTTTTGCTGGTGAGGAATTTATTTATGCACGAGAAAGTGGTAATAATTTAACTATGCTCCAAATTATTCTATTGTTGGTGTTGGCTATAAATTTCTCTATTCTCTTTGGCAGAATAGGCATGGTTTTCCTAAGCTAGTCAGCGGTGTTCCTCCTGATGCCTTCAGTGATACTGGTCAGCTGTGGGGGAGGTTTGTACTAACCAAAAACAAGTTTACATGAATGTTATATAAATAATTTATTTTTTCATAAATATTATTACCTGTGCTAGTAAAAGGAAGGTATTGTTTCGTGTTCATTTATTTTGGAGATACGTTAGAAATCCAATTATATGCACCTGATGATTGCTTTGTATCTTTTCTTCTCTACATTTTCTCCCCTGTTTTTTTATTGCTATGCACGTCTATTTGCGATTTTCTAACAAGGTTAGGGGCCTTTTATTCAATAATTTTTGACAGTTGGCTAAACTCACAAATTATTTTAGTCATAGCATGTAAACCTAAATCAGATATTTTGCTTATCCTGATATTCTGCTCTTATTTTCTCTTAAGTTACATTTCCAATTTAATCTTTTGTGCTAGTTTCTTGCTGCATTAGTGATGCAGGGTAGAAACTAGAACAGTAAACAAGATAGAAAGTAGGCTGCGATTGAGTAGGACTTTTAGGTTTAGAGGCAAATCTGCCAATACCTTTATTGAAGAGTTAAAACTCTGAAAAATAATAATGATAAACTGATCGACTGCTACCCTATCTTAGGGTATTTATAATAACCCTATTTTATTTAAAGTCACATGCCTAAATAAAATACCTAAATAGCATAAGACTCCTACTTAAAATAAACTAAGTAAACAAGCATAAACTTGAAGACTTCTACTTAAAATAAACTAAGTAAACAAACATAAAACTTTAATAATTAAATCGATGCTCCTGCATCAATCTCCCTTGGTTAAAAAGGAGCTGACTCCATAGAATAAACCTTGGCCGCTTCAGCATACACCTCAGGGTCGATCTTCCTTAGTTCTTCCTCGGCAATCCATGTACTTTCACAAGCTGGTTTGCCCAACCACTTTATTAGGAATCGTCTATAAGCATTACCTCTTCTAGACTTCACTTCCCTCACATCTAGAACTTCTTGGACAACATCAGCTTGCTTAGTAGGAAGTTGATCAGCTTGGTCTTCAATTGTGATCACATTCTCTTCATCAAACCCCTCAAAAGAATATAAATCAGAAACATTAAAAATGGGACTGATTTGTAACTCACCAGGCAGCTCAATTAGATAGGCATTTGAGCTAATCTTCTTCAATACCTTACAAGGACCAAACTTCCGAGACTTTAGCTTATGATAAGTACCCTTAGGAAATCTATCCTTCTTCAAGTGGACCAACACTAGGTCTCCTTCCTCAAATTCTTTGAAACGTCTATGCTGATTGGCAGCATCAGCATATGCGGCATTGCTGGCTTTTAGGGCTGTTTGCACTTCCTCATGAAGCTTGCGGACATGGTCAGCAAAGGCTTCTCCATCTTCACTCACCCTAGCTTCTTGTGGCAATGGCACTAGGTCCAACACATGTTGAGGCTTGAGACCATAAGCAACTTCAAATGGAGTCTTCTTGATAGTTCTATTAACTGAGTTGTTGTAAGCAAACTCAGCTTGTGGTATAACTGAATCCCAACCCTTCACATGGTTTTTAACCAAACACCTTAGCAAATTACCCAAGCTCCTATTAATGGCTTCAGTCTGACCATCTGTTTGTGGATGACAAGTGCTGGAATATTTTAATTCAGTCCCTAACTTCCGCCACAAAGTCCTCCAAAAATGACCCACAAACTTGACATCCCTGTCTGAAACAATCGAAGTAGGAACACCATGCAAACGCACCACTTCTTTAAAAAACAAATCAGCTATGTGGGAAGCATCTGCTGTTTTGGAGCAAGGAATAAAATGTGCCATTTTAGAAAACCTATCCACTACAACAAAAATCGAGTCATACCCTTTGGATGTCTTAGGAAGGCCCAACACGAAATCCATGCTCAAATGAATCCAAGGTGCCTCTGGTTCTGGTAATGGCGTGTACAACCCAGTGTTTTGGGATGTCCCTTTGCCGAACTGACAAATAGAACACCGTTGCACAAACCTGCTCACATCTTTATACATTCGCGGCCAATAATAGCGATCTGACACCAGCGCTATTGTCTTGTCCCTGCCAAAATGTCCTCCTAAACCATTCCCATGAAGCTCCCTGATAATCTGTTCTCGAAAAGACCCTTCAGGAATGCAAAGCTGATTTCCCTTAAAAAGGTACCCGTCATGCAACCTGTAGGGCAGCTGCTGGTCAGCTTCTGTCCCCTGCAAATCTGCCACAATCTGCTTAAAATCAGAATCAGTAACATACTGATTTTTGAGTTCTTCGAAGCCAACAACTTGGGAACTCATCGTCGTTAAAATTAACGATCGCCGACTCAAGGCATCCGCCACCACATTAGTCTTCCCTGTCTTATACTTCAAGGAAAAATTAAACTCATCTAAATATGAACTCCATTTAGCATGACGATCATTGAGCTTCTTCTGCGAACTCAAATACCTTAGGGCTTGATGGTCTGAATAAACCACGAATTCCCTATAGGCTAGATAGTGCTGCCAGTGCCGAATGGCCCTCACCAAAGCATAAAATTTCAGATCATAAGTGGAATACCTTCGCTTAGAATCTGACAATTTCTCGCAAAAAAATTCCAAGGGCTTTCCTTCTTGACTAAGAACAGCCCCAATCCCGTTATGGGAAGCATCACATTCAACAACAAATAATTTATCAAAATCTGGTAGCGCTAGAACTGGTGCGGCTGTCAACAGGAGTTTAATTCCCTCAAAAGCTTTCTGAGCTGAATTGGTCCATTCGAATTGCTCTTTCTTCAAAGTTTCTGTAATAGGACTCATAATGGAGCTGAAATTCCTTATGAACCTCCTATAAAATGAAGCTAAACCATGGAAACTCCTTACTTCTTTGGCTGACTGTGGTGCTGGCCAGTCTTGGATTGCTAGGACCTTACCCGGATCTGGTTTCAGCCCTTCGGCAGAAACAATGAACCCCAGAAATACCACTTCTGTTTGTAAAAAGGAGCATTTCTTCAAGTTTACAAAAAGCTTCTCCTTTTGTAGGACTTCCAATACTTGGCACAAATGTACTAAATGCTCTTTTTCACTATGATTGTAAATCAGAATATCGTCAAAATAAACGACAATAAAACGTGTCAGAAAAGGTTTAAGTACCTCAGTCATGATGCGCATGAATGTGCTAGGAGCATTTTTGACAAACCGAAAGGCATTACTAGCCATTCATATAAGCTATCCGGGGTCTTGAAAGCAGTCTTCCACTCATCTCCTTCTCTCAATCTGATTTGGTGGTAACCACTTCTCAAGTCAATCTTAGAAAATACCTTAGAACCTGCCAATTGGTCGAGCATGTCCTCCAATCGCGGGATTGGAAACCTGTACTTGACCGTGATTTTATTTATGGCTCGACTGTCCACACACATCCTCCAAGAACCATCTTTCTTAGGGGCTAACAAGGCCGGACAAGCACAAGGACTTTTGCTTTCTCGCACTAACCCTTTTTCCATCAACTCTTCAACCTGTTTTTGCATCTCAAGCCACTATGCAGGCGGTATTCTGTATGCTGGCAGATTTGGTAGAGAAGCTCCCGGTACTAAATCCATGGCATGTTGAATGCTCCTCATTGGTGGTAGGCCTTGAGGCAAGGTATCACCTACCAAATCAGCAAACTCCTCTAATAATCGCTGAACTGCCATAGGTTGTTCCTTGCTGTCCCCATCACTGTCGACACAATTAGCAACCTTGCTGATAACAGCGAACATCACTCCTGCTTCCCTTCCTTCATCCTCCAACTCTTCAGCTGTTAAAAACCCATTTAATTTGCTGGTGTTAGGTGCCGCAACCTCTCTATGGGGATGTAGAGTGTACTTTTTACCCGCTCTATGGAAGGAATATGTATTTTCCTTAGTGTAGTGTTGCATATCATGGTCATATAACCAAGGTCGACCCAAAAGAATATGACAAGCATCCATTGGCACAACGTCGCATAGCGCCTCATCATCCACATTACTGCCCATAATAAATTTAACTAAGCATTGAGATTGTACCGGTATCTCAAAGCCTTTTTTAACCCATTGGATCTTGTATGGGTGAGGGTGTTTCTCTGTAGGCAAGTGCAATTTGTCGACTGTTTCCTTGGAAATATAATTTTCCGAACTCCCATTGTCGATAATGGCGTCACATACTTTGGTACCACAAAGAACACGGGTTCGAAATATGCTTCGCCTCCTCCAATCTTCCTTATCATCTTTGGTGGTTGTTGTCATGACTATCCGAACCATCAACGACTCTCCTTGTACCGGATAAATATCCACATCATCATCATCATCGTTATGGTCATCATAGATGGGTTCCGACAAGTCTAGACCATCCTCTTCTATCTCAATCAGATTCACCCTTCTTTTCGGACATGTGTAAGAAGCATGTCCCCTTTCTCCACAACTGAAACACCGAATCTGACTTCCAGCCCCTGTTTTGTTAGGATTTGGCTGTGTGCCGCCTCCTGTTTTGCCATAACCTGCTTGTGTGCCGCCCCTGTACTCATTCTGCCCCTTGTAACCCTTGCTACTGCCCATGGAGTTGCTGCCAGTCAGTTTACTGGTTGAGGCAGCCCCTTTCCCACTGAAATTGCTGTGGGAGGCAGATTCTGACTTGTTAAAAATAGGCCTCCTAGCACCATAGCGTAGTACCCTTTTCTCAGCTTGCAAGGCTGCTTGTCTCGCATCTTCTAAGGTGAACAACCGAACCACCCCCAACTCATCTCTAATGCTTAGATCCATTCCCGCAAGATAGCGAGATGTTAACTGCTCATTGGTTTCCTTCAAGCCAACCCTAATAGACAGATTGTTAAAGTCAGATGTGTATTGGTCAATCGACCTACCATTCTGCCTGAGTAGATGGAATTTGCGATAAAGATCCATGGCATAATCTGCTGGTAGGAACTGTTTCCGCATCTTGCTCTTCATGTGTTCCCAACTACCAATTTTCAGCTTTCCTTGACGTGCCCGCTGCTCTTCAACTCTCTTCCACCATTGAAGTGCCGCCCCTTTCAAGTGAAGCTTCACAAACAATACCATTCGATGCTCTGCCATGGGCTTCCATTCGAAATAATTATCCACCGTGGCTTCCCAATCTAGATAATCTTCAGCGTGTAGATCCCCATGGAAAGCATCTACTTGGATCCTCACTCCTCCTCCATTCAAATCCAAGGCATGTAGCAACCTATCTTCCAATCCACCTCTTGCTGCCAAATTCGCAGGTCCAGCGTTATGGAAGGGGTTCTCAGCCTCTCCATCATCCGATTCTTCCTCCTGACCACCTTCCGGTAAATCAAAAAGGTTGTGGTCACCTTCCGGAATCTCCATTCGGGCTCCCACTAGTCCTGGTCGCTGCAAGGCTTGAACAGCCCGCGACAAGTCTTCAATCATCTGCCTCATCTCATTCAAGTCAGTTTGCTGCCCTTGATTTCCCCTGGCACGACCTCTACCACGCCCAACCATGGCTTCTGATACCAATTTGATGCAGGGTAGAAACTAGAACAGTAAACAAGATAGAAAGTTGGCTGCGATTGAGTAGGACTTTTAGGTTTAGAGGCAAATCTGCCAATACCTTTATTGAAGAGTTAAAACTCTGAAAAATAATAATGATAAACTGATTGACTGCTACCCTATCTTAGGGTATTTATAATAACCCTATTTTATTTAAAGTCACATGCCTAAATAAAATACCTAAATAGCATAAGACTCCTACTTAAAATAAACTAAGTAAACAAGCATAAACTTGAAGACTTCTACTTAAAATAAACTAAGTAAACAAACATAAAACTTTAATAATTAAATCGATGCTCCTGCATCAATTAGTCATCTTTAATTAAGGTCATGCTTTATTTCAGCCCTCTATATGATTGGAAAGCCATGGAGAAAGATGGATTTTTATGGTGGATACGTCGCATTAGACGTGCACAGAATCTATATGGTGAATTCAGGATAGACCACTTTAGAGGATTTGCTGGCTTTTGGGCTGTCCCTTCTGGTGAGATGTTGTAAACTATACTGACCAGAATGGTGCTTGCTAGAAATGTGTTGCACTGAAACCACGTTACTAACACAATTAATCTATGCAGAAGCGAAAGTTGCAATGGTTGGACGATGGAAGGTCGGGTTCTATAATTCTGACCATGTTAAAATTTTCTTTAATTGTGCCATTTTCCACTGCTGATGTTATTTCCATGATAGTAGGTTGGTCCTCAAAAATCCTTATTCGATGCGATCTCCAGAACAGTTGGAAAGATTGATATCATAGCTGAAGATCTGGTATGTTCTACCAGATAGAATATGAAGAACTTATTTTTATCATTTTTGTCTTTGTTTTTTTGCTGTAGTTTTGTTTGCACATCTCTTCTCCAAGGAAAATGAATCTAGATACTTGATTTTTCAATAAATCTTGACCTGCCTATGATAAACGTTTTGTCTTCTGGGAGCATTCCAGCTACTTTATAGATATTGAGTAAAATATAACTTGTCTTTGGTATAGTTCAATATTCTTGCTTATATATGCTGAAACCCTATGTTACTCGGACTCGGGTGTGAGTGTCGGACACGGGTATGTGTCCGACACGGGTGTCTTCAATTTTTCCCAAGATTTCCATGTATTTGGAGGGTCCTTGGAGGATCATATCCTCATACCCATGTCCGGATATGCGTCGGGCACGGGTGTCGGACACGGATACTTCAAGAAATGAAGAGTCGGAGCAACATAGCTGAAACCCCTTCTATGCTATTTTCTCCTTCTCCCCCTCAAAGGGGAGAAAGATCATGTGAGCTAATGCGTGAGCTAGTTCAGTGTACAGTGAGCACTGGTTTGATAATTTAGTTGATTTTGAATAGTATACAAGTTGCGCATAATGTTGCATGTAATGATTTTTGGGCATTGTTTGATGCATCATTGCTATTTTATGCACAATTGTTCTTCTGTCTGTATGCCTAGGTGTTATATAAAAATATAACATGAGTGAGAAACAACGGTAATCTAGATAAAGCATAGTCCTAATGACTGAGCAGTGAGCACCATTATAGATCACTTAGTTAATCTAAAAACTAAACTGCAGTTTATTCTAATTCCTGCATTGCATGCACCACTAAATAAATCATTGGTGTCCTTTTGCTGCTTGTTTTCTGTCTGTTTCCCTTGTTTATTTTTTTCAATCTTTTGTTTCTTAAATAAATTATTTATTTATCAAGGATGCTGAGGATTTTTGGGGTTCAGAAGCAACGTTTTGTTTATCTCCCTAATTGATTTGCTTCTGCTTTGCAAGCTCTCATATTGTTGGGTTTCACATGGCAGGGAGTTATAACTGAGGATGTGACTCAGCTTAGGAAATATATTGGAGCACCTGGAATGGCTGTTCTCCAGTTTGGTAATATGTTATTACTAATCAACTGCAATAACATCTTTTTAAATTGTCATTTTTTGACTAATGGCCTTTAAATTGGCATTCTAAGATATTTTAGTTTTGTCCCATTTTCTCTTGGTTTAGGTTTTGGTAGTGATTCTAGCAACCCTCATTTGCCTCACAATCATGAGCACAATCAAGTTGTGTACACTGGAACACATGACAATGACACGGTAAAGCTCCTTCAAGGTTCTTCGTTATTGTCTTACTCTATTTTTGGTTTCTTGGCTGGTTGAAAGTTGGAATGCTACATGCTAGGAATGATAGGTGCTGTTGGGAACTTTATTCCATCTGAATAAACTTCATTAATCTATTTTTCAAATGCAATTTGAAATAAAACAAACACAACATTCTGGATTTAGAATGATGGAAATCACCATAACTACCAAGACAAAACCAGTGAAGGCAAAACTCAAAAAGATATATAAGTACTTTATTTCAATTTTCAGCAAAAATATTGAAGAAAAAAAAAAAAAAAAAAAGCCAACTAC
This sequence comes from Fremontodendron californicum, assembly GCA_030761205.1. NCBI lineage: Eukaryota > Viridiplantae > Streptophyta > Magnoliopsida > Malvales > Malvaceae > Fremontodendron > Fremontodendron californicum. The sequence continues at coordinate 6,587,286 of JAULJL010000010.1, forward strand.
ACAACAATGTCAGTAGGGGAATCAATGTCTAGAATACTAATATCTGGAACAAACATCCAAATTTAGGACAATGTCTCAATCTTAGAATATATAATATGGAGGAAGAAGAGTAGGGATAAAGAACGAGAGAGAAAGATGAGGTGAGAAATTTGAAATTTGATACTTCACTTTCGTCATAAATTCTGGCTAAATGCATGTTGTTGTTTGGTTTGACAAAATTTATTTTACCAAATTCTTAGACACTGCATGGTAATAGTTCATTTGATTGTCTCATAGATCCAAGGTTGGTGGAGCAATTTGATGGAACAAGAGAGGTCCAATGTGAGTTTTCTTTGTTATGCTAAAGCTTCTGATCAGGTTTATCAGCTCGTCTTTGACTTACATAAAAAAATTTGTCTCAGGTATTGAAGTACCTTCATATCACTGAAGAAGATGAGATCTCGTGGGCAATGATCCAAGCTGCAGTTTCTTCAATAGCTCAAACTACAGTCATAACCATGCAAGATGTTCTTGGGCTAGGCAGTTCTGCCAGGATGAACATTCCTGCAACACAGGTAAAAATAATGTCTTTAAACATGTGCATACGAATGTGCAATGGGCTGTGGCATGAGCTAATTAAGGTTCATGCATCTAGAACATTGTTAATTAAGGAACAGAGCATTAATGGTGGTTTAAATTTTCAAAGCACTAGAGAAGATTAGATGGACAACGTGCAAAACCTTGCCCCGCATGGCTGGTTAATTTGAATTCTGATGCCGCATTTCAGAATCTTCATTGCTATTTTTAACTTTGATCCAAAGTTTATTATTCTTCCATTTTGGGCATCTAGTGTTATCTTTGCATGCAATTGTATGTTGACTCTGACAAAAACCACGATGATTCTTAGAGCTACGGCTCTTTTTAAGTTCTTTATCTTATTTAAGTGTCTCTTATTCAAACTAAGACGGATTTTCACAAATCTCAATGTGACTTTTTGTTTGATAACTACTATGTGCAGCATGGAAACTGGAGTTGGAGGATACCTAATTCCACGAGTTTTGATTGCTTGGAGACAGAAGCATTAAGAGTAAGAGATATGCTTTCCATGTATGGGCGAAAGTAGTTCAGGGAAGGTGAAATCTTTCTTTCCCTCAGTCATTACACATGTTTGTAGGTTTGCCACCCCCCACCATGTGTCCAAAAACAATCTATCTAGCTTTGAATAAGTTTTTCTGATGATTGAAGTTTTAGAGTTAAACTGAATTTTAAATTAATAAAAAGGTTGATACCTTTCATTTATATCTCTTGTCGTTAATTTCTTGCTTTCTAGATAAATGCAATGCTTACTGTAATGATTGCTACTCATAATGAAGAAGTCAGTCAGTAGCTACATGGAGAGGGCCTGAAACTCAAATTCCATCTGCAAACCCTTTGCTTTCAGCTTAAACTCATCACCTAATGCTGGACATTATGAGCTTGAAGCTTCCTGTGATTGATCAAGCTTTTGAGTTTTGGAAATCAATTTACTTCTGCAAGCTTTCAGCACCTACCACTAGCAAGCTGTGATGAATAGCACCCATCATGTTTAGTAAGCGGGAGATTCAAATCCTTTTTTTAGAGGGCATAGTAAGCAGAATTGAATTTGATATTGATTTTTTTTCTTTTTTACAATCGTTTTGGGCAATGAAATTGATTAAAACAAAAAAAGGAAAATCAGAAGAAAATTTAGCTGCTTAATTAGGTGCTAATGTAAATTTCAAGCAGTGCAATCTTCCCAATTGGGGTACTTGAAAGCAAATAAGGAACTGCAAGGTAAAAAACCTATGCATCTTTCTCAATTGCTTGGATGCATTCCAATACAGTCGCCTTCTTTGACATTGCTGACATCAAGGCTTCATGAGTCACCTTGTTGTTTTTCAAGAGGGATCCAGCAAACAGAACCTGTATTAGTTTTTACCTAACATTAGCAAACATTATCCCCTAATGGTCCAAATGAGATTTATTAAAGTTCAAGCCAAGATAATGAAGCTGAAGGGAAAGTTGTCATGGTAGCATTTCGTATCAAAATTTGAGTAACTTACTGCCCATCTAGTTAGATTTTGCTGCTGATCATTGCTGAGTTTTGGTTGGCTCCTGTTTATGAATCTCTGCAGAGTATACAGACCAGAGTTAGTTGCATAACAGGTCAGCTACTAATCCAATCTAGTTCAACTTTGGCAAAAGATTTTGTTGCAAAACCTGGAGCGAGAAAAGATCAGCAGATTGACCAATCACTTTGTCATATTTCAGACCCTCTGCAGCAAGTCCAGCCATAGCAACAACTGCCAACCTGAGAATACACATGACCAGTTGAATACCTTCTGTTTAATCTCATTGTCCCTTTAGTTGCTTTTTTAAAAACCGAACCGAAAATAGTTATAGAACCAAACCGAATAAACCTAATTATTACCCGAATCGAATTCAATAAAAATCGAATTGAAACTGAATTGAACATTACGATTCGAATTGGTTTTCTCGGTTTTTTTCTCAGCCCTAACAGGAATAGACTGGACAGGCCGATAACAAGAATCACCAGGTCCTGGCTACAATATTATATGGCTAATAACGTGGAATAACAGCTAAATTCTTGAGGCTTCATGCAGTATGATATCAGAAAAACACATTTTGCTACTGATTATAAGAGAATAAGAACTCCAAGCAGCAATTTAGCTTAAGACCAGGTTATAATTCTTGTCGCAGTATAGTTCTAGGCAGGTACAGATATATATATATATATATATATATATATATATATATATATAGCTTTTAGATTATTTAGATTAGTACCTGTCGAGCTCTTTAGCATCAAGCTGTCCGCTATATATAAGCTTTTCCAGCTTTTCATCAATGAGATTGACATGTTCCTTACCAATATCCAGTGAATACCCCAGGATAGGAAGGCCCAACAAATAGCCAACTACATTCAAACAGAAAATTTGTCTCATTGGAAAGCACTTGAATCCGGCAGCATATATCAATATGTATACATGCAAACATGTCAATAGATTATGTGACGAGAGATTACTCAAAAAATGAGCCGCTTCATGGCTGGCAATCCTTTCCTGGTAATCAGGGAAGAATGTTGAGAAGCTTCCAATAGCAGCTTGAAGAAGTCTGTAGAAGCAAAATTAAGACTGTCAGTCTGGAAGCAAGCATCATTGACAACCCTGTTGAGACTCGTTTTAAATAAAATTGCTTTTTGGCTTCCAAAAAAAAACAATACTAACAATGAAGAACAAATTTAAACAGACTATGGGATAGGAAAACTTGCATTAGACTTACCCTGGTGAAATGCTCCCCACAGCCAAAACTACCAAAGAAATGCTCCCAATTAAATATGGTACAAAGAAGCCCCAATCCTGTAGCAAAGTGTGAACCAGAAACCACTTAAAACCCACAACTTCTCTACTTTTTTCATACACATTACCACTTTGGAATCTTACAGCTCCAACAAAGAAAACAATGACAATACAAAAATAAATTAATAGTGCTATATATATAGAGACAAATATTTTGTTCTTATATGATTCTGATAGTGATGTAACAGATCATAAAGAAAGAGATTGCACTCTGAAAGTGTTTGGTAATTTATTACTAAATGCACTACTGCAGCTAAAGTTAGAAATAATATTCCCAAAAAAGATGCATAAAGAAATGGGAGTCACAGGTTTATTAATCTTTAGCTTGATGTGCACTTAATCTAAAGTAGTTTCAAGTATCAGTGTGAGGAGAGTAGCCAGACCCTGAATTAACCAAGACAGAATCCAAAAGCAACTTGTCTATGCAAAAACTGTCAGCAATACTAAATAATATGCAGAAACCTATGTTACTCGAACTCGGATGTGAGTGTCGGACACGGGTATGTGTCTGACACGGGTATGTTTGATTTACTCAAAGGTTTCCCATGTATTTGGAAGGTTCTTGGGGGATCATATCCCCCATATCCATGTCCGAATTGCGTCGAAAACGGATGTCGGATACGGGTACTTCAAGAAAAATGAAGAGTTGGAGCAACATAGGCAGAAACCAATTGTGATTTAAGTGACAAGACCAATGAGAAGGATTCTGTTTGTAAAATGCTCTACATTCTTCACCAATTCTCTTCCATGATATCTCATGAATGATTTTGGCAAGTGAAACAGTGGGCAAACACTACATCCTTTCCCATTAGCATCGACAGAAAGCAAATGCTTCACTAAAGTGTCCAACAAAATGATAGAAGGGGGAAGTCATCCTATAATGTACTCTTGCGTGTAAACACAATATGCGCCAAAGAAGAGAAAAATGAAAAACAAAGAGAAAAGACAATATAGTTAAAATTACCCCAGGAAGCTGGCCTGCAAGAACTCCCAAAAACCCTGTTGTCCCAACCACTGTGAAAAGAAATGCTGCCTGTTACAACTGAAAGATATCAAATACCATGAACAGAATTTTGAAATTAATGTTTTAACATCAAACTTCAAATCCAAAGTTTTCTGATAAGAATTCCAATCTGTTTGCAAGATCAGAATTTTAGTTTTGAAGAGAAAACCAAATAAGTATAAGAAAGCTATGTTACTCGGACTTGGTGTGAGTGTCGGACACGGGTATGTTTAATGTTTTCTAAGATTTCCATGTATTTGGAGGGTCTTTAGAGGATCATATCTCTATACACATGTCCGGAAAAAGCACAGAATGCTTGAAAACTTTCGACAACTGTCTAATACTATCAATAATCCCAACTAGAAGATGAGTGTGGTGATGCTTACATCATTTCGGACACTTGGAATTGCAAGATTTTCCGCATTTTTAATACCAAGGGTGGTCAGCTCCCGAAGAGATGTCTGATGCAAAGAATGTGAAAGTCAAGCTCTTCATTTGCTGGCCGAGTAAACATATAACCAAATATTTACAGCAATGAACAGATCTATGGTATCCATGTACATGTATGCATGCGTATGCAGGCTAACATTTTGAGAGGCACTTTCCCATAACTTCAGACTCGATATGGAGACTGACCGTACGACGTGAGACATACGGCTGAGAACTCCATTTCTTGGCCCATCCAACTTCACTCAGCTGATCAAGTGCCTCTTTGACGGCATCACTGTCTTTCTGCAGCCAAATATATAGATATCAACAAACAGAAGGACTTGAAATTCAAACATACACATAACTTCATAATATTAATTTGTAAGAACATTATTGTTCCAATCGCATATAGACAAACAATGCATAGAGATGACTAGCACTAGCTTCTCTTTAGAATGCAGGGAAGGCAAAAAAAAAAGTGTCCAGTGAACAAGGAATAAATCCTAGCAAAAGACTACGATGTTGATGGTGAATATCTATTCAAAGAATGAATTTCATACACTGTAAAATCAAAATGATTAGTTTCATTTAGATCACAGAACAAAACATGGAAAGAGGAAAAAAATTCCCAAATTTGCTTAAATATGTATATCTTCAACATATTTAAGATTTTCTCCCTCATTTTGCCTGTTTGATCATTTAGAACTTATCCAATTGGAAGTCATTTTTAAATATAACTTCAAATTAAAAGTTGTTGGAACTTAAATATAAAAGTTAAGGCCTTTCATATCTATTTAAGTTTTTAGGATAATTGGTCACCCAACTTAACAACAGTGAAAACAACAAAACCCTGAATTAATCTGCATGTAAAAGCAGCGCAACTGGCTTCTTGTTCATTTTACTAAAACGAATTGATTTTTGATAATGAGCAAAGAGAATTCTACAGAAGCAGAAACTTTCCTCCAAATCGGTAAAAGTTCTAGATAGGCATCAGGCATGGTTTTGACTGCAAGACTTCAGGGCCCACTGTAAGAAGAATCTCAAAACCTCCTTATCTCCATTCATTTACATTCATGTGAAAGTAGTTCATCAATTTATCATTCATTTTTCAGCAATAAAATATGAGAAGCTACAAGCAAATGGTGACATGCAGGTTAATTCATTTAAAAAACTTAAACAAGAAATTAAACACTCAGGCAGGAAAAAAGAAAAGAAAAAAGAATAATAAACCTTGGAAATTGCGGATTCAAGGGTGTTAAGATCAACATCAGGAACAGCAGCAGAAGATGAAGATGAAGCTCTTATTTGCAGTTGAAGCTCTGATTTCCTGGGTGTTACCACCTTAAAACACTTCCCAGAATGCTTATTATTATTGTAATAATGATAATATTGAAATGAAAGCTTTGAGTTTGACAGAGAAGCCATCGTATTTACACTCAACATTGTCTTTGTTGTTGTCTTTCCCAAGAATCCTTCCCCTTTTTTCTTTTTTTTTTTTTTTTTTTTTTAATGTTTCACATCGAGAACTAAGGAATGAAAGAAATTTGCTGCAACGGACTTCGAAAGAGTGGATAAGGTTCGCGGGGCTTTAGCGCCAGGGGCCGTTATTTTTGCACCACGTTGGCTAAGCTTGATAGAAATTTGTACACCCTTAAAAAAAAATTTCTGAAAAAATTTTGAAATATAAAAGAAAGTTTTATATATGTATTTAAAAAAAAAAAAAAGTGAATAGTTATTTAAGAAAAAAGTTAGTAAATTTTTCAAAAAAATATGAATATCTTGATTATATAATTTAACATTATAATTTATTTATTTTTAGTATTTTTCAATTGAATTTGTGTCACTTGATTCATAACATCAAACTCAATCATCAACTCGTTTATAATTAGTATAAAATTAAAATCAAATAAAATAAATAAATCAATTTTAAAAAAAAAAAAAACAAGAGAAGAGAAGAGAAGTTTAAAATACAAAATAATATACTAATTTGTGATCCCTACTTTAACAAAAAAAAAAAAAAGAGAAAATAATATACTAATTTTGCTCACAAATTGGTTAATAAGTGGAATGTTTCAAAAAGAAAATTTATCCAGAAAAAATTGAAGCTGGGAAGAAAAAACAACAACCATTATTATGGCTGAAAATATATCCAAATTATACGTTTAAGCCAAGAAAAGTATATGTTGTTCGAGATTTTTCATCATTTTATGGATCAAATGCATCATCTTTAAGTTTAAAATTAACAGTTAATAAATTCATATACACTACAACAAAATGGTCTATTCCGATGTTCATCTAAAAAAATTTATTTTCTGTCAAAAAAATATTTTTCGAAAAAAAAAATTCGTCAGATAAATTGAAACCGCTAATGCTTATCCGTCAAAAAAGTTAAATTTCGTCGAAAATAATAGGACTTTTTTCTATAAAAAAATTTCGTCAAACAAAGAGCAAAATTCGTCGGAAAAATGCATGAAGTTCCGTAATGATGATTGAACCTTACCAATTCTTCTTGAGAAACAAAAATTCCAATAACCATCTAATCTTCTCACTGAAGTTTGACGGAACAGACTTTGATAACTTTAGATGGAAGGGGCTAAGCTAGAACCCAAAAAAAACACTTAATTTCAATAGTGTATTCTATTTTTAGGTTAATGGGCAAATTTGCCACTAAATTATAGATTGATAATAAAATTTGTCATCATACTTTATGTTGATTGATATTTGTTATTGTACTTTTGAGATTTCAAATTTGCCACTATACTTTTATTTCATTGAATTTTACTATTAAACTTTGATTTTTTATTTAATTTTGCCACTCAACTTAGATTTTGAAAGATTTTAAGATAAAATTAATTTATAAAAAATATTAAAAATTTAAAAATTAACAAAAAATATATTTTATAAAAAACTAAAACTTTTTTTTATCATTCTTTATTAATTTATTTATTAACCTTCATTATTAAAATAAAATATTTGAAATAATTTTTTTATTAAATTTTATCTTAAAATCATCCAAAATCAAAGTTGAGTGACAAAATTCAATCAAAAATCAAAATCTAATGGCAAAATTTAATCAAACAAAAGTGGAATGGCAAAATCCAATATTGAGTTAAAAGTATAACGACAAATTTGCATTTAATTCCAAAAATACAATAACAAATATCAATCAAAATAAAGTATAGTGACAAATTTAATATTCACTTATAATATGATGACAAATTTGCCCATTAACCTTTCATTTTTCAATGTTTGATCATTAAAATATATATAAGGTTAGATTTGTTTCCTAATTTTTGGACATTTATTACTATATACTAGAAAAATACTTGCGTTTCGCTGTGAGTATCTTATCGGATTTGAATTAATATTTTGTAATAAATTTAAAAAATAAAAAATCAAGAGAATTAACCATAATTTTAAAAAATAATAATTTTCATCATTATACGATACTTGATATAAAATTGAAAGTTATTTGATATGATCAATTAGATCCGATAATTTCGGACAAAACATAATTATAAGATACAAATATAACATGAAAAAATAATTAAAATACGACATGAATACGATTAAATATATAACGTGTCAAAATTTATATAAATATATAATACCTTAAATACGATTATGATATGAAAAAGTAACACGAACAAAGCGACATGTGACACAAAATTGAGAGTTATTTGAATAGTATCAATTGGACATGACAATTTTGAACATAACATGATTATACGTTAATTAAGAAATTTTAATTTTAATAATTATTTATTTATAAATTACGTAATATAAATGCATGTTATTTATATATATATTTCTAAAAATATTTAGACTTTATTATATACTGTATATTTTTATTTGTATGAGGTAAAAAATAACAAATAAAAAATAAAATTGTGGTTTGTATTTTATTTTTTTGTAAGATTGATTTTCTCACATAGGTTAGCAGCAAGTTCGTTTTTTTTAAAAAAATTTCTCGAGAGGATCGGGTACGGATCCTAAATTGACCTGAGACTCAACGTGCGGACCTACGCCTTTAAATACATCATTTGAAATCAAAATAATTAATAAAATTATTTTTTTATTTTTTTCCCCGAGCCGGTCGGGTACGGATCCTAAACCAACCCGTGAGTCAACGTGCGTATCAACCCCTTTAAATACATCATTTAAAATTAAAATAATTAATAAAATAAACTTTTTTAACTTTTTCTTCAAACCGGTCGGGTGCGGATCCTAAATCGACCTGCGAGTCAACTTGTGGACTAACCCTTTTCAATATATTATTTAAAAATAAAATAAAAACTATTTAATAAATATTTTTTTTTCACTTTTTTCTGTGCAAGTCGGGTACGGATCCTAAATCGACCCACGAATCAATGTGTAGACCAACACTTTTAAATACATCATTTAAAAAAAAAATAAACTAAAAATTAATTTTTTTTTCTAAGCGAGTCGATTACGGATCCTAAATCAACCCTTAAGTGGACGTATGGGTCAACCCGATACACCATTCAAAATAAAAATAAAAATAATTAATAAAATAAATTTTTTATTTTAATTTTTTTTCGAACGGTTCAAGTACAGATCATAAATATTTTATATAAATTTAGATAAAATAAAAAGAAAATAAGGAAAGGAAAGGTTATCCCATGCATTTGGGGATAACATTGTCTTTGTTGTTGTCTTTTCCAAGAATCCTTCGATTTTTTTTATCACAATATAGCTAAAAAAATTTATTTATCGAAATACCGTTGTTTTCAGATTAATTCTCAAAATCCGCTTGTTTTAAAATTAGCTGGAAAATCGCCATCCCCTATGAAAATTTTCCAGCGTAAAATTATAAAAATATTCAAAAAACACCAAGAGAATTTGCCATGGGGGGTGGCGATTTCCCTTGGTGGTATATATATATATATTTTAATTTTTTTACTTAAATTTAAAAGTCCAACGGTTAGAAAAAATTACAATTTTATTTTTAAATTTGTATTTTAATTTTAAAAATTGCAAATTGTATACAAAATTAAATAAAAAAATTTACCTTGGTTTGTTTTTTATTTTTTAAAAATATATATTAAAATTTTTTAATTTTATAAAAAATAAAATAAAATTTAATTTATTATTAAAATTTTTATTTCTTATGAAAATTTAAAAAGAAAATTATATTTCTTATTAAATTTTTATATAAAGAATTTTATTTCTTATTTAAATTTTAAATTTTATGAATTTTTTTTAAAATTTTTTAGTTAAATTTTAACATATAACCTTTTGGAAAAAATAATAATAATAATAATAATAAAATACAAAATTTTAAAAAAAATTAAAATTTTTGAAGGCAATGACCGTTGCCTTCAAAAATCTCCCCCCACACCCACACACACACCACTCTTCTATAAATACCCCCTATTTTTTACAACTTATTTTAATTTTCTTTCTTCTTTCTACAATCAATTTTTTTTCTACCAACAATATTTAAAAATGGCTTCATCATCACTATTGAGATTGCAAAAAAATCGCATATCCTCGGTTATATTTAAAGAGGTAAGTAAATTGTTGTAATATTATTTTATTACATTATCAATTTTTAGTAATTTTTTAATTATTATTATTTTGTAATTTTATAGTTTTATAATTTTTATATTTTTAATGTTTTAATTATTATAGTTTTATCATTTTTTAATTATTATTTTTTTATCATTTTATAGTTTTATAGTTTTATAATTTTTTATTTTTTATATTGTTTAATTTTTTATTATTATAGTTTTTTAATTTTTTAATTATTATAGTTTTTCATTTTATAGTTTTATATTATTTAATTTTTTATATTATTTAATTTTTTATTATTATAGTTTTATAGTTTTATTAATTTTTTTTAATTTTTTAATTTTTTAATTTTATAGTTTTTTATTTTTATATTATTTAATTATTTAATAATTATATAAGTAATTTTAAAATTTTTATTATTATTGTTTTGTTATTTTATAGTTTTAGAATTTTTATATTTTTTATAATTATTTAATTTAATTAATTATCAACAGGATACTCGTCGCGTGTTACGTTCGAGGAAATTTACATTGGAGGACCCGCATCCATCTATTATCGACCACTTAAGAAGAGCCAGATTTTATCACGCAACTCAAATTCGACGATTTTAACCCGACTTAATCAGTGCGTTGATCGAATGATGGAGACCTGAGACGCACACTTTTCATTTTTCATTTGGTGAATGCACGGTAACTCTAGAAGATGTTGCTCTTCAACTTGGACTTCCGATCCATGGCGACGCAGTTACAAGCGGAAGCTTGCTAGATTGGAATGAAGAGTGTCAAAATCTATTGGGCATGGTACCTCCAGATGAGTATGTATCTAGCTCAACGATGCGACTAAATTGGTTGAAATCCTTTCAAAATCTTCCATTACACGCAACTGAAGAACAGATACAATATGCTGCTAGAGCATATATTTTATGTTTGATTGGAGGATTACTAATGCCTGACAAATCGAGCAGTCGGGTACATTTAATGTATCTTCCATTACTACGTGATATAGAACATGCGGCAAATTATAGTTAGGGTTCTGCGTGTTTGGCTGTTTTGTATAGAGAACTGTGTCGGGCTATAGTTCCAAAAAGCCATGACATAGGTGGATGTTTAGTGCTTCTACAATCATGGACTTGGTATCGGCTGTCATTTCTTGATCCGCGCATGGATGTTTCGACTGTATACCCCCTTGCAAGCAGGTAATAATCTTTACCATTTTATTAATTTTGTATGAACTTGTATTTTTATAGGTCAATTAAGATTTTATATGCATTTTAACAGGTGGAGTAGGAGTAGAGATTTTACCGAGACTCCGACCGACCTTGCAAGTATAAGATTCTGATTAGATCGAGTAGGATATGATAAGGTAAATGTTTCGATTGTTACATTCAAGTATTTTTTGTATTTAATCCATATGAAACTAATAATTTGTAATAATTATTCGCAGTTTCTGTGGATGCCATATTCCTCAAGTGAAATTATGGCATGCCTCACATCGAATGCCTACAATAATTGTAATATATGGAAAGCAAACACAGCATTGATATGCTTTTCATATGTAGAGTGGCACCAAACTGACAGAGTGTTGTGACAATTTGGGATGCAACAACCAATTTCGTAAGCAACAGTGAACCTTGACAAGCTTCACAAGATCAACATGCGTGGGCGTCATGAAGAATTCTGGCCTACGAAGCATGAACATTGGATTCATTGGTGGAATATACGTTGTCAACGAATTCCGACAGGTTACCCGATTGTTGGTAATAATTTCAACCCATCTGATGATTACATAGGATGGTATAAAAATGAAGGTCAGCCTTTTGTTTGTCCACCGTCGGTGTATGAGGATGTTAGGAGTATGTCATTTACCGGATGAACTTCAACTCCAGTCCCTCCTACACAGGATATGAAAGCTCCTAGACCTACTCGACAACATGGGCGGGCACGTCAACCGGCCTCATCGGAGTTCATTGTACCGAGGATGTCATTTAGTCATCCTGAACCTGAACGGGATCATGGAGTACCATCCAGTCATCGTTCTTCCGTCAGTCTCCCCGGATATGACGTTGATGAGTGTTACCGACCATCACCGCTAATGACGAGGTTAGATGACCAGCTCCCCATCCTAAGTCCAAGTTCAGCATATCTAACATCAATGTATCAGTTTGGAACCCCTGTGTCAGCATTTGATGGTACATCATTTCTGGGTCCATCTAGTAGTCAGGTTCCTTTTATGGGTGAACTAGGTGTGGGCTCCTCTAGCAGTGGGTTTCAAATTTTTGATACTGACATACAACCGGAACCAGTGGCAGTTACAGCTAGAGGTCGTGGTCGACCGCGAATACGTGCTACTGACGAGATTGAACGACGGATCCAACCACCACGCACTAGGAGAGCTCGACATTATTGCTCTACACCACGCAATAATTAGAATAAATGTACTTTTATCAATATAACGAGAATAATGTATTTTAAATTTGTAATACATAAATTTATATGTTTTGCATTTCATGTTATTTATTATAAATTTGTTGGGAAATTAATTGTTATTATTAATTTTTTATTCAACATATCTAACTAAAATGTTAATGTTGTTATTTAATTTATAAAAATGTAATTTAATTTATTATTCAATATATTTTTATAAAATTTCATAATTTTATATAAAATAATAATCCAAATTACATGATAAGTAGAAAAAAAAAAACTTGCATAACATTTTCCCTTAATGGCAAAATATGTAAATATTACAGGTTATGAAAACATGTAATTCCTTTATTGTTGATGCAAACTCTCCCCCGATGTGCCAGATTGATGCGAACATTTTCAACGGCTATGACCTTCATTTTTTGCATAATCCACAATATTTTGGTTGGCATTTCTCCCTGAGGTACATTTCATTACAATACGACTTGATTTTGGCCGACCATGTGCATTTCTTCGCATTTCTTGATTGGGACACACTTCTGGACCATCATATTGAGGCCAATAACCTTCATTTACAACTGCTTCGAACTCATGTCTATAAACATTCAATATAGTTTCCAGTCTATAGACATTGTCCACATATTGCATGCAATCTACATGGACATGTGCACAAGCAGCAACTACATGTGAACAAGGGAACCTTTGTGATTGAAACTTCCCACAGTCATACCACATGTCACTAAGCTTGACTTTGTACTTCATTGCAGAAACACCCTCTTGTGGATCAACTAACTCTTCAATCAGAAAAGATTGATTTGCTCGCATAAAATTACGAACAAAGTGGGAGTTAGCTTTCCTGCGATTTTCTTGCATAGCCTGTGTGACTGGTTCACAGTATGTGTGCCCTCCCTCCATCATTGCAATTTTTTTGTTACCCATATTAACAAAAAGTGCAGCCAACCTATAATATGTTGATTGCACTAAAGCAGTAATGGGAAGATGACGCGTTCCCTTCAACACCGAATTGATAGATTCAGCTAGGTTGGTTGTCATATGACCATAACGTCTTCCTTGATCATATGATTAGGTCCACTTCTCCTTGGGGATCCTATCAAGCCAATTAGCCGCCTCTGCATTTTCTCCACAAAGATTTTCATACATGAAATGAAAATTCGATCGCCTAAACTCGTATCCTAATAAAATTAAAAACAAAAGACTTGTGAATTTCAGTATTATTTTATATACTAAAGGAAATATAAGAGATAAAATAACTATGATTAGATTCCATACCCATGTTAACAATGTGTCGACGCAATTCCTTATTGTTAAACTCCTTCATAAAGTTAGCTGCAATGTGTAGAATGCAGTACACTGAATATGCATGTGGAGGATTCTATCCACTACCATCGCGTCTGATCGCAGCTTTGATAGCTTCATGTCGATCAGACATCAAGCATATGCCAGGCTGTTTTGTCACATGTCTACGCAAATTAGTGAGAAATAATGACCAAGCCTCCGTTGTCTCACCCCCCACAATGGCAAAGGCAATTGGCAGTATGTTTCGGTTGCCATCTTGTGCAATAACTAACAATAATGTTCCTTTGTATTTTCCATATAAGAAAGTACCGTCTATTTGCACAATAAGTTTGCAATACGGATACCCTTCAATGCACTATTTGAATGTCCAAAAGAGTCGATGGAATATTCTCTTACTCTGGACCAGTCGATCACCGTGATATGTAGGTACCTTTTGCAATTCCACAATTGTACCAGGCACGAATGTTGTATTGGACCTAACCATTTAGGTAGCTCATTGTACGATTTATCCCAATCGCCAAAAACTCGAACAACTGCCTTTTGCTTTGCTTTCCACGCTTTCTTATAGGAGGTGATGTATCCATACCGGATTCGTATCTCAGCGATCAAAACTGAAACGGAGATCTCCGAATTTGCTTAGACCAATGACAGAATGCATGAACAGATCATGTTAGAATCTAACTTGCAATGATCTTGTGAAATCCTCCCCGATGTGCAAGTATGAGGCCCTTCATATTTTCTAATCTCCCATGCTTGTTTCTTCTTCATAAATGTTGCCCTTATTCTCCAATTGCACCATTTCCCATACATTAGACAATTGGCATAATATTTGGTCCGCTCAGATTCAATTACTCTGTAATCTACAGAGTTTTTGATGTTATAGTGCTTAATAGTTGAAAGCACAGCCTCTTTCCTTGGAAATTGTAACCCAACACACAGATCAAATGTAGATGGATCAAATGTCAGAGGCGTAGCTAATGTACGAGCATACTCAGAAAATTCTGGCACTTGCATTGTCGCTAGATCCAGGGTGTGCATATGGGATGCAGCCTCATATGGGGGAAGATCTCCATGAGTGTTGATCTCAGCAGCGACGACGTCTGGGTCAGAATCACTGTTGTCATCACTTGCAAATTCAGCATCCTTTTCTTGCTCACTAAAGTCACCAACATATTCACCATGGACTCCACAGAGTGGAACAGGATCAACACCAGCTGGCTCATCTTCGAGGGCAGTAGGAATTGTTTGTGAGACTAATGAATTATGAAACGTTGTAGCTTGAGATAGCGGAACGACTTCTTCTGTGGGAACATCATATGTAGTGTGAACATAGAACGGCCCAGAATCATCATCTTCTGTGGGAAAGTTTTCTGTAGTGTGAACATTTGAAGGCCCATAATCATCGTGAACATCCTCTATTTCAGCATATAACTCAAGTACACCAACATTTGCAAATGTCTCATGAGCATAAAACATGCATCTAACATCATCATCATCTTCAAGTGGAAATGTTCTATATCGGACACATCCTTCACCAATAGAAAGATGATGCCTATACTTAATCTCTGAAACTCTTTTTCTATTTTCAGCTTTAATTTTTGTATGAATTTGCAGCTTCAGTTCCTCTAATGTGACGTCTTCATCAACACGAAAACTTTTAGGACGTTCACAATCAAAGGTAGCACCTTCGTTAGTATTATGAATTTGGCCATTATAGTAGACCAATGCGATAACTCTGTTGCTCATGTTGTGTAGTAATAAAACTGAGAAGGATGAGAATGTAGGTATTATCACTCAGCAAAAGAAAGAAGAAATAAAGAAGGATGAGAATGATGAGGTATTAGCACTCAGAAAAAAATCTGATTGAAAAACTGCTGTAAGAGGTATTGTAAACCTTCATCAGTATTATAAATTTATAATGGTTCATTATGTTGTACCGGATGACAAATCCCATCCTTTGTACATGATGGAATCTGATTCCCATTTTCTGGCTAGGGTTAATTGACTGAAAAAACTGATAACTCATTCAATGCAAAAACTGATGATAAATCCCATCCTTTGTACCGGACTGTCCAATAGTCCCATCCATTGCAGAAAGAATCCAATTCCAATATTTTCTGCAACATTTGATTGACTGAAAAATAGCTGAAACCTATCTCTAACCCTAAATCATTAGTCCCATCCATTGCAGAAGGAATCCAATTCCAATATTTTCTGCAGCATTTGATTGACTGAAAAATAGCTATAACCCTAACCCAAAATCTGGTCAATAGTCCCATCCATTTCAAAAGGAATCCAATTTCAATATTTTCTGCAGCATTTTATTGACTGAAAAAATAGCTGAAACCCTAACCCTAAATCTGGTCAATAGTCACATCAGAAGGAATCCAATTCCAATATTTTCTGCAGGATTTGATTCACTGAAAAATAGCTGAAACCCTAACCTTAATCCTAAATCAGTAGTCCCATCCATTGCAGAAGGAATCAAATTCCAATATCTTCTGCAGCATAAAATTAAAATTTAATAAGAAATATAATTTTCTTTTTTAAATTTTAATAAGAAATAAAATTTTAAAAAATTTTAATAAAAAATTTTATTTTATTTTTTAAAAAATTAAATAAATTATAAAATTTTAGTATATATATTTTTAAAAAATAAAAAAACAAACCAAGGTAATTTTTTTTATACCCGTTTGTTATAGATCTCACATATAAAATTTAAATAAATAATAAATAAATAAATAATTATTTATATATAATTTAAATAAGAAATAAAATTTTTTATATAAAAATTTAATAGGAAATATAATTTTATTTTTTAAATTTTAATAAAAAATAAAATTTTATTTTTTATAAAATTTTAATAATAAATTAAATTTATTTTTTTATAAAATTAAATAATTAAAGAAATTATAAAATTTTAGTATATATATTTAAAAAATTAAAAAACAAACCAAGGTAATTTTTTTATTTAATTTTTTTATACCCGTTTGTTACAGATCTCACATATAAAATTTAAATAAGAAATCAAAAAAATTTATTTATATAAAATTTAAATAAGAAATAAAAATTTTTATATAAAAATTTAATAAGAAATATAATTTTATTTTTAAAATTTTAATAAGAAATAAAATTTTATTTTTTATAAAATTTTTATAATAAATTAATTTTTTTATAAAATTAAAAAATTAAAAAATTTTAATATATATATTTAAACAAATAAAAAAACAAACCAAGGTAATTTTTTTTATTTAATTTTTTTATATCGTTTGCAATTTTTAAAATTAAAATACAAATTTGAAAAAAAAAAAAATTACTAAACGTTGGACTTTTAAATTTAAGTAAAATTATATATATATATATATATACCACCAAAGGAAATCGTCACCCCCATGACGATTTCCTTTGGTGTTTCTTGAATATTTCTAAAAATTTTACGTTAGAAAATCGTCATGTGGGATGACGGTTTTTTAGCTGATTTTAAAACAAGCGAACTTTAAAAATTAATCTGAAAACAACGGTATTTCAATAAATAATTTTTTTTTTAGCTATAAAGTTATAAAAAAATCGATTTTTTTTTTTTTTAATGTTTCACTTTGAAAACTGAGGAATGAAAGAAATTTGCTGCAACTGACTTCGGAAGAGTGGAAAAGGTTCGCGGGGCTTTGGCGCCAGGAGCCGTTATTTTTGCACCACGTTGGCTAAGCTTGATAGAAATTTGTACACCCTTAAAAAATGTGTATGAAAAATATTTTGAAATATAAACGAAAGTTATATATATCTATTTTTTTTTAAGTGAATAATTATTTAAGAAAAATGTAAATTTTTCAAAAAAAATGAATATCTTGATTATATAATTTGATATTATAATTTATTTATTTTTAATATTTTTCAATTAAATTTGTTTACTTGATTCATAACATCAAACTCAATCAAAATAAATAAATTTAAAAAAACGTAAGAGAAGTTTAAAATATAAAATAATATACTAATTTGTGATCCCTACTTTGACAACAAAAAGAGAGAGAGAGAGAGAGAGAGAAAATAATATACTAATTTTGCTCACAAATTGGTTAAATAAGTGGAATGTTTCAAAAAGAAAAATTATCCAGAAAAATTTGAAGCTGGGAAGAAAAAACAACAACCATTATTATGGCTGAAAATATATCCAAATTATACCTTTAAGCCAGGAAAAGTATATGTTGTTTGAGATTGTTCATCATTTTATGGATCAAATGCATCATTTTTAAGTTTAAAATTGACAGTTAACAAATTCATATACACTACAAGAAAATGATCTGTTTCGATGTTCATCTAAAAAATATATATTTTCTGTCAAAAATAATATTTTTCGAAAAAAAATTCGTCGGATAAATTGAAACCGCTAATGCTTATCCGTCAAAAAAAATTAAAATCGTTCGAAAATAATATGACTTTTTTCTATAAAAAATTTCGTCAAACAAGAACAAAATTCGTCGGAAAAATGCATGAAGTTCCGTAATGATGATTGAACCTTACCAATTCTTCTTGAGAAACAAAAATTCCAATAACCATCTAATCTTCTCACTGAAGTTTGACGGAACAGACTTTGATAGCTTTACATGGAAGGGGCTAAAGCTAGAACACAAAAAAAAAAAAAAAAAAAACCATTTAATTTCAATAGTATATTTCATTTTTCAATGTTTGATTATTAAAAATTATATTAAGGTTAGATTTGTTTCCTAATTTTTGGACATTTATTACTATATATATATATATTTTTTCCTATAATTTTTCGATTTATCATTTTTTTTTATCAAAAGTTAAAGTTTGTTAAGTTGTTTAGTTTATATATTGATTCTTCTTTAAAATTTATTTTATAAATTAATTGATATTTATCAAATGTTAATATTAAACTTGAGTTCCAAATTATTGGAAGAGGTAGATTTAAATTATGGGTTTGTATTTGATATAGTTCTATACACTAAGAGTGAATTTTATTGTGACACTTCATTAAACACTAAAACCCTAAATCTTAATCTTAAAACCTAAACTCTCAACTTAACTTTTAACATGTGACATCATATGATGATAGTGTAAGAAATTATATATTAACAGTGCATCAAATATAAACTAATAAATTAATATAGGTTTATATATGCCTTAAAAAGTTATATTAACCAAAATTTAAATGAATCTTTTAACTATTAAAAAAATTGTTTTATCTATTCATTCATTTGCACATTTATATTTATCGAACTATCAAGCAGAATAAAACATACTTCAAAGATAATCAGAAACACTCAAAATCAATTACAACATTTTTCATCTCAACAAAATATTAAAAAAAATATATCTCCCATGAAAAATGTTTGCAAGATTGATTTTAAATGAAGTAAGTTTCAATTTTTTTGGAATCAAACGTTATCGGATTTTGTTTAAATATCCTTATTGGATGAGATATAATATAAAAACATATTTCTTTAGATTTTATTATTACTACATATTAATCTCCAATATTTATTTTTTCGCTTACTTATTTTACATTAAATTTTTTATTTTTATATAAAATTTATTAATTATATTATAATATTATATATATATATAGCATACTCGTGTATCGTACAGACTTAAAATTAGTTCTAACTAGTTGGATACCCGCGCGATGCCGCGGATATATTGATTTTCGTATGTAATAAGTCAAATTTTTAGGTATGAATTTTGATAGTTTGTAATTTATAAATTGATTATAAATTTGGTTTTGGTTTTGAATACGTGTAGAGTGAAAGATAAATAATTTTGAAAGGAAAGGAGAAAAACATATAGTATATGAATGATAGTATATATGGATCTCAAAGATTTTGTACATACATAGATAAACAGAGATTAATCTTATTGATTCATATAATGTATTTATACAACATTTTCAAGCTGATATCGATGACAGCTTATAATGTGTTTTTTTCTCCTTTACAAAACATTGTTTTGTTCAAAAATTGGAGCAATTCTTGTTCAGCTCAAGAGCAAAAAGTGATACTGAGATGATGAAGTTGGATGCTTTAATTTTTTGGATAATACAAGATCATGAGTATGCTGTCATAGTTATGACGTGTTTTGCTATTAGATGGGTTAGTATCTGTTTCTAACAAAAAGAAGCAAGTTCATATGATGTAGGCTGCTTATATTTTGAACAAAAAGTGGTTTAATGTGTTGAGGTAAGCTGAGAGATAAATTAAAACACCAAACCTAATCTAACATTAATATAAAGTTAACTACAAAAAGTAACTTGGTAGTGGACATGTCCACTATTTTGGTGTTGACACGTGTTATTTTTTTTTGTATGTTTATGATGTGTTTGTGTTATTTTCATGTGTTCAAAGTATTATAAATTTATATAAAATTTTACACGTTAATAATTCATTTTATATAGATTCTGACACGTTTGTGTATTCGTATCATGTTCATGTTATTTTTCATGTCGTGTCTCAATTCATCCCATATTTTGTTTGTGTTATGTTTTCGTGTGTTTAAATATTATAAATTTATATAAATAATTCGTTTTATTTATATTTTGACATGTTCGTGTATTCGTGTCGTGTTCATGTTATTTTTCATATTGTGATTTAATTATTTTTCTTATGTTGTGTTCGTGTCGTGTCTCAATTCATTTCATATTTTGCATAGTTTGTCATTGTGATTCAATTTAAAGAAAAATTTGTGTATTCATATAGTGTCTCAACTCATGACATATTTTGCATAATTTATCATAGTGATTCAATTTTTTTTTTTTAAATGTGTGTTCGTGACGTGTTTTTTTTTTTTTTTTGGTGAGTTCAAAGTATTATAAATTTATATAAATTTTTACACATTAATAATTTATTTTATATATATATTAACACGTTCGTGTATTCGTGTCGTGTTCATGTTCATGTTATTTCTCGTGTCATGTCTTGTTTTAATTATTTTTCATATTGTGTTTGTGTGGTGTCTCAATCCATCCCATATTTGCATAATTTGTCATAGTGATTCAATTTTAACTTTAAATTCATTTACTTAAGATATTAAAACATAAAAAAGTTATTTAAATAAATGATAATTATTTAATATGATTCAATTTAAATTTATTTGTAATTGTTAATTTAATTAAAAATTTATAAATATTAAAAAATACCGACCTGGCAATATTGGACATGACAAGAAAAAAATAACCAAAACACGATACTACATGAAAAAGAAACACGGACACGACACGAATACATGAACACGTCAAAATTTATATAAATATAAAACATTTTAAACACGATTATAACACGAAAAAAATACATAAATATAATTTAAATACACGAATTATCAGATCTAAGTCTATCCTAACGAAGCTGGAGAAGAATTCTAATAACCAAAAGAAATAAAACCCAAACTAATTAAATGGTCCAAAGTCCACAAGATAAAAACTAAATTAAAAACACAATAATGAAAAAAAAAAAAAAAAAAAAAAAAAAAAACCTAAACCAACCAACAGAAAAATCCAACAATTCAAAAACCAAAAAGACAAAAGACAAAAGAATTTTTGAAGAGCAATAGAAATTCCTCTTGAGTCCATTAGGACTTAAAAATAATAGGGTTAATTCCAAAATGAACCAATGAATTATAAATATTTACCTTTTACTACCATAACAGTAAATAATTATTAAAAAAGAAATGTAAAGTTTTCTTATTTCAAAGAAGGATATTGCAATTACATTTCTATCCTTCAACTTGAGGAAAGAAAAAGGAGGGAGGACTTCACTCTACCACACAGCTTATTCAAAGTTGTATTCTTTAGCCTAATCCGACAGCTTCCTTAACCAAGAATATGAAAACCCCAACCGTCGGCAATAACCATTTGTCTTTGGTCAACGTCAACAGCAAAACACAACCTAGTCTATTCCTTCTCTAAACTAACCCAGGCAAGCACAACTGCCATTTTTAAATCAAATCCTCAAAAGATATGAGAAAACTTTTATTGAAGCCTCTCCCCCGTCGTTGTCTTCAACAACGTGTCGGCTTCAAAGGGAATGGGAGGAATTGTCAGATAGGAGAAAAGCTATTGTTTTTGTTAATAGATTTATTTCATTAGGGTATAATTACAATATCCTTAATAATAATTTTTTATTTTATTTTTTTTATAAATTATTTTAAGTTATTAGACTATTTAACAGTTACTGATCTCTAGAAGGCATGTTTTTTATATTTACCAAAAATAAATAATAGTCTATAGGCTTTGGGTTGATTTAGGTTTAACTTTTTTAAGTTTAGCTTAGGTCCATCAGAGCTGAATCTATATGGGACCTTGGCCCTTCTGTTGGCCTAGCTTGCCTATGCTATCTTTCAGCTTCGGTTTAAGTTTAGCCCAAACTTTAAACTCTAGAGCCTTACATTTGGCCCAAATTCCTTGTAATGCTCTTAAAGTATAATTTTTCTTTTTTTTTTTTTTGGTTAAGTAATATTTAAATTAGTATAATGAGTTTTACTACTAATATTTATTTAAAGAGAAATTAGTATTATGAAAAAAAATGAGAAAATTACATTAATCAATAATTATCACTTAAAATTCTGTATATAGATACCAATTTCAATTAATTATATTTAAGGTTAAACCCATCCTCATGTCCGAGTTTAGTTAATGTGATGAACAAATTGGGTATATACATACATATATATATATATATATATAGGTGTAATGTAAAGGTGATAGCAAATCTAATAAATTTTTAAACAAACAAAAAAAAATCTTTAATTATTGAGTTCTTTTTTATACATTGATAATATCATTTTTTTAACTTCACTGATTGTCACTTTAGAAATTTTCTTTTACTTTTTAAATATACCTAACAGATAACTCTATTAATCTCGCTTGACAGTAAATTAGATAATTTCTTTTAATTATTTTTTATTATCATTTTTAAAATATTAACATCATTTAAAATTTCTCGTAGCTTTAATCGAGCCAAACAGACTAAGAACTAGTTTAACATTGCTGTTAGAAAAAGTTTGGGTTAAAAAAAGCTTGGGTTGAAAAAAATGTGTTTAAAAAGTGTAATGAAAACTATGGTTTAAGAACTTTTAAATGTTTGACATTACTGTCAAAAAATATACCTAAGAGATCACTCTATTAATCTCGCTTGAAAAACCTAAAAACTTCATTGATGATAAATTAGATCATTTCTTTTAATTACTTCTTTTATTATCATTTTTAAAAAATTAACATCATTTAAAATTTCTCGTAGCTTTAACCGAGCCAAACATAATCAATCAACTTAATATTGAAACTGTTTTGGGTTTGCCTTGGTTAGAAAAAAAAGAAACATATATAGTCCAGTTCCATGGTGCAATGTACTTGTTAATATATATATATATATAAAGTAATACTTAAATAAAGGGCAAGAAGTTGAACAAAAGCAAGCACACATCTCAATATTGAATATACACAAAGCGTAAATGCATGCACTGTACAAACAAAGCAAAATGGATCGAAAATATTATGTCTGTATGTTCAGGGAAAGCCGCCTTACATTGAACCTACAACCTACAATTATTTTATTTCTTGGTTTAAGAATAAAGAAGATCTTTTCTCTTAATTTGCACATATACTGTGTATCCCAAGAACATGCAATATTATTTATATAAATATAATCAAATATTTGGATAACGAAAAGGATGGAGAGTCGGTCGTGAAACCAAATAGAGCCAACATGCATGGATTAGTCTATTTCTGTCGTTCACCGACCTTTTTGCCAACAGCGAAAATACTAAAAAAAAAAAAAAAAACAAATAAAAAACGTTGGGCGCATTGGATTTTTTTTGCAATAAATAAAAAGAAACAAACAACACGAGTCTAGGGGTGAGGCCATAGAAAAACAAGTTAAAACTAGGGTCGTCTTTAATGTTAATTTTCTCAAACGAGGATTGAAAACGGTGGACTCTTTTCTATAATTTTCCCAAATGTGTAAGGGAGGTCGACCATCTTGTCGGGGCAGTGAGGACAAAAAACCCTTGGGTTCTTTAAATTAATGTATATATTGGATGATTCTTGGAAAGTTAGTTAGAATTATAAGAATTAAAGACATCAATATTAAAAATGGGGAGATGGGAAAACGAGGATGCCTTTGTTTGCTTCCTTTGGGGCGGACAAAAATTCTTTGTTTGAAAAATAATTTGACTTAATTAATCTAGTACTTATGTTATCCGAATTCAGATAAGTGTCGGATATGAATATATGTTCGATACAAATATATGTTCAATTTTTTGTTAAATTATTTCATATATTTAGAGGAACATATCCCCATAAATAACATAATTTAATATTATCCTACGTTTCAAAAGGATAGATTGTCGAGACGAATATCCATGTCAATATTTTTAAATGATACTTATATATCTTGTTATAATATATATATATATATATATATATATATATATGATTTCTCTTCGTGAAACATGAGACCATCAATAAGCAATTAATTAAGCATGTACTATAAGTGATTACAATTTCAATTTCATACTGGGTTGGTCTTATAACATGTATTCCATTTTTGCTAGGTGATAAAGAGGAGTCATTAATTTAATTTGATATTTGAGGTTGGGTTAAACTTTTTTTTTTTTTATATTTGAAATTATCAAAATTTGAATTCTGATCATTAGAATTAAAACACATAAATAATTATTAGTACGTAGTAGGTTAGATTAAACTTTAATAATTAAGTTCATAACATAATATCTTTTTAACATTAATGTCGAATATATAAATTTTAAAAACATACAATTCAAATTGTCTTTACCTGCCATAATTTTTGTCGAGTCTAATAGAAAATCGAATTTTGTCTTACTATTCATATTTAATAAAAGGTTGAAGTTTAAAAGTACTTGCATAAATTGTCGTTGTGAGCATTCAAATTCATTCAGCCTTTTATTTGGTAGGATGAAAAATAAAGTGGAATGATGGAAAAAGTTGGATGAAAAAATGAGAAAGAAGTTTTTAATTTAAAAGAGAAAAGTGAGAGAGAAAAAAGAGATATGATTATTTTTTATATTTATTTATAAAAAATAAAATCAGATGAGAAAAGGACGAGTGAGGAATGATTCTAAATGTTATGAAATATGAATTTATAAGATTAATCATCTTTTTTAGATTTTATCATTTTTATTTTCACTTACAAAAAGTTATAATGATAAAAATTAATATAATTTTTTAATTGTACGAAGCAATAAATAAAATGAAAATCACGTTTTTCATCCACTTTTTCAATTTTCTACCATACATATCAATAATAATAAAAAATTCTATCATTTCATTTTTTTTTCGCTTAATAAAAAATGAAAATGAATGAAGTAAATGGTTTTTTTTTTATATAAGCAATTTGTTTATTTTTTCAAAGGAGCAATAATTATTGCTATAAAAAAATATCTAGTTTAATCAATTAGGAAATAATGAAAGTACTAATTTCAAAAGGAAAAACAAAACAAAGACCTCAAATTGAAAACAAGATATTATTCAGCCTCATGTCTATTTTTAATGTCAGTTTTGATTTTTTTTCATACTTGTTAATCTGAAACTGTCTTTGATATTTTTTTGTACTTGCATAAATGAAATTTGAACATTTTCAAAGACACGGTGTTCAAAAATCTTTACTTGCTAGTTTGAACAGTTTTAGGAGGGGAAAAAAAACATGTGGTTGGTAGCAGCATGTGAATGCTATTGCCAACCAAAAGCAAGTAAAGAGAAATTATTAGTAGTAACTAATGTTATGAATTGTTAAAAGTAAATGGCAGGCACATCTATCTTTCCATTGGATTTGGTGGTGACTGGTCATGACTCATTTTTATGAGTCTGTAAAATTAAAACCTTTTATTTTTTGCTGTCCATTTGAGCAGAAGATTATTGGATAGCTGAGCTGACATTGGTGAAGGTATGGATCTTACTCTGAAAAATCCACGCACCTTGCATCCCCATCCACCCACCCACTTACGAATGAGTTGGCGCACCCAGCAAGTCCTGCAAAAAGCTACGCCCCCTCGCATCTATCTGCTGTTGGTGGCAGCTTCTTCTCTCTTCACAAGCTTCAATTAACCCTTCAAACTTCAAATTACTCTCTCTCCACAAGGGAGACGTAACTCATGGCAGTAAATCATTGCCTTTTTCACGTGCTTTTGTTGGCCTTTCCCACCCTCAATCAATACAATGTCTATATAAAAATAAATAAATGTTATAGTGGGATGGATAGAGCATAGTTAGATTTTTAGAAATCAAGGTTTAGGGTTTAAGTTTTATAGTATCAGAGTTAATATATTATCTATAAATTATTTATAAAAAAAAAAAGAGTTCAATATATAATTTAATTTGAATGCGTTTTATATATATTTCAATTAAACCAAAATTTTATCTAATTAAATTCGATCTAATAAAATTTTTAAATTACTAAATTTAGTTCGGTTAATGAAAAGTAATTTAATAATTTTATTTTAAATATTTTGATTCAAAATTAACCGAATCTGATTGAACACTTCTAAGCAACAGAATCAATCATAGAATCCATCATTCGTATTATCTTATCATAATATAAGGTACAAAGATAAAAAGTGTAATAGACAAATAACTAGATATAAATATGAAAAAAAAAATTATATTATCATAATCATATGGTGCAAAGATAAAAGTGTAATAGACAAATAACTAGATATAAATATCAAATGTCTACATTTTTTACATGAATACTACACATTTGTTTGTTATATACAAATTATAATATAACATGACACATTTAAAAACAATTAACTCAAAGATTAATGATTTGTTCAAATATAGATAATATATAAATTAATTTTATTTATTTTAAATATTAATAATTAAATAAAAAATTTTAAACAGAATAAATATACTGAGCACCGTAAATTAATTAATTTGTTAATAAGATTAATTAAACATGTCATATAATGAATCAATTTGTTTATTTAATAAATATAATAATAATAATTTTTAAATTTTAAGGTTTAAGGTTTAGGGATTAAGAAAATAAAGGAGGGTAGTAGATAGAAAGAAGACAGAAGAGGGACGTACTACGCGTGCTATATGGGTGTACTGTGAGCACTGCCAAGAATCAAGATCAAATCGTACGGTCATCGTTGACGAATCTTTGGATGTGAGCCCTGAAAATCTGAAAGTGTGAACTCTGAACCCTTAACCCACACCCCCGCCCCCACCACCCGGCAGCCGGTGGTTTTACTTTCTTTTTCTTTTTTCTGCTCAGTCGTCTCGTCTGACAAATTTTTCTTTTTTCCGTATGTCAAGGCTCCAGAGAGAGAGAAATGAGGTCTTGGTTTTTGGTTGGAGAGCGAGCCCCAATGCCAACTGACACAGTCCTACTTAACGCTTTGGTTGGTTCTCACTTCTCACTATTCTACTTCGTTGGGTCTCACCTGAATTTCGCTTCCCCACCAACCCATCATTCTGTCGTAGGGCTGCTTTTTTTTTTTTTTTTTTTTCTATGTTCAATTGAAAGCAAGTCATTTTAACTTCAATTTAATTCGAATTAAGAATTAAAAGTTTTACTAACAAATATCTCAAAATATATTTTTTAAAATTATTATATATATATATAAAAAATAATATCTTCGTTTAATGTATTAAAAATAAAATTTAATTTATATTAAGATGATTTAAAAATTAAAATTTTAAGAACTCATTAAAAATATGATACATCATATTTTCTTAAGAGCTTATAATTAATACTATACACTCATTAACACTAAATTAACTCTTGTTTATCTTTTTTTTTTACAAAAGCAAAATGCAATAAACATAAACACATCATATCTGATCATAAAGACAGACTTGTAAAAAATTTTAATTGCCGTATGTCCAAATCGAGTAGAGGCAAACAAGGTATCATTATCAATTTTATATTTTTGGGTGAAATTTAGTCCTCTTGTATTGAAACAACTATTAATTGCTAATAATTTTTTTCCGTTAATAATATGCAAATTTCATATTGATTATCAGTTTTAAAATTTAAACCAATCACGGACGAACTTTTCTTATTAATATTATCAAAGGCATGATAAAATAACTAAAAATAAAATTAAAAGTAAAAATAAAAATAAAAATAAAATAAAATCAATCTGAAAATTTTTCCATTTTAAATGATTGGTGAGGATTTTTTGGCCAATGCATGAAGGATAAGCATGGATGATTTGAAGGGTTCAATTTTTTTTTTTTTTTTAGTTTTGAATCTGATTTTTGACAATACAAAAGAAAAATTATAGTTATGAGCATTAACAAAATTTAATTTAGTGTTGTAGAGTGTATGATATTTTCTAAGACTTTAAAAAAAAATCTTGAGATGGCATGTTTTGAATGAAATCTTAAAAATTCATATTTTAGGATCATCCTAATATAAGTTAAATTCTTAAAAATAATAAATAAAGTTATCAATTACTGTATTTAATATAATATTATTACTATAAATAATATATTAATTAATCTTAAAAAATGTCTTAAATTTATTCATTAACAAAACCTTAAAAATAATTAATCCACTTTTATCGGTTCAAGTTTCTAGAATAATTCATCACCTAATTTAATATAATTAAAATTTATCACACCCATAAATATGGATGAAAAAAATACTTTTTAAAAATATGTATATTATATTTTAAAAGAAATAATAAATTAAAAATATAAGTTAGTAGTTATTTTTTAAAAAAATTAAAATTTATTAAAAATGTGAGTAATTTTTTAGTGAGTAGTTATTTTTTAAAATTAGAAAATCTAAATACCTTTAATTTTATTTTATTATTAATAACTTAAATTTGATTTTTTTTTTTTTACTTTCCATAATTGAGTTTGTGTCACTTGACTCGTGACACCAACGCAATTAGCCATATTATATATAGTATAAGTAATAGAGTTTTTGAGTTCGAATCTTGATAATCATTTTTTTTCAATATTTTTTATACATTGTTTTATGGATTTATATTTGATACACTGTCAGTATATAGATCTATACACTGACAATGAACCACATGATGCTACATGTTGAAAGGTATATTTATCTTTATTTATTTTTAAGGATTTTTAAATTTTTATGTTTGTTTATTATTGAAGTATTATCATATGATTCACTGACAATATATAAATTTATACATTGATAGTGCAGCAAATACAAACCCTTGTTTTATTTCCTATCTGGTTGTGCATTGCTTTTTTAATCTTTCTCCAGTTTATAACTTTTTCTACACTTAGATACGTTTACAAATTCATTAATCATTAATCTAGCTTGAACGTAAAAAATACGTATTAAAATTTAGGGTTAATTACACGGATAGTCACCCAACTATTAATAAGAGATTTTTTATTTTGGTCACTCAACTATAAAAAATATCAATTTAATCACTCAAGTTATAAAAATTAATTTTTTTATCACCCAACCGTTATAAACTAACGCCTAGAGGACGTGGCAATGCCACATCATATGTCAGATGCCACGTGGCATTGCCATGTCATATGGTATTTTTCACCTGTCATTGTGAATTTTAAAAAATATTAAAATTAAAAAAAAATTACACTTTTGATCACTTAATTTTTTGAAAATTTTTATTTAAGTCACATAATTTTAAAAATTTACAATTTGGTCACAAACGTTTATGAAATTATTAATATTTTTTTCTCAATTGTGAACATATAACCGTCGACATGACTTTATAACAATTTAATCACCAGCTTCTTGCAATTTAATTTCATAAATATATTTTATTTTTGTTATATATTGGTTGCATGGAATGAAAATTATTAACTTTGATTATAAATATAATTTTGACGTTATGAAAATTTTTATATTTCAGTTATTTTTTTTTGATTGATTGATGTAGTCTACAATAATTACTTACTTAGATTTATTTGGACGAACTGGATATCAAATGCTTCAAGTAATGTATTTAAATATTTTTGACAATTGGATTTATTCATCAAAATTTCAAATTTAAAGGGTATAATTATAATAAAATATAATTTTAATTTCATAAAATAAAATAAAAATATTGAATGCTTATTTCTTTTTCTTTTTTTTTTTATAAAGTTTGAATTCTTATTTGATTATTATTATTTCAAGATATTTTGATATAGATAACAAAAATAATAAAATAATTTTGATATAGGTAATTATATCGTTATAAAAGTCATGTCGACAATGAACCATTGACAATGAAAACCAAAATATTAATAAAATAAGTTTTGACAAACGTAAAACATTGGTGACCAAAATGTAAAATTTGTAAAGCTGGGTGATCAAAATAATTTTTTTTTGAAAAGTTAAGTGATTAAAATTATAATGTATTTTTTTTTTATTTTTTTTTTTCAAAATTCATAATGCGACATGGCATATCGGATGACGTGGCAGTGCCACGTGTAATCTGAAGTTGACATGGTAATACCACGTCTTCTAATCGTTAGTTTCTAATAGCTAGTTGACCAAAAAAAAAAAAAATTATAACGTTAAGTGACTAAATTGATAGTTTCATCGTTAGATGACTAAATTAAAAAATCTCTAATAATTGGATGATTATCTTTATAATTAATCCTAAAATTTAAATATAACAATTGGATCTTTACTAAGATAAATGATCATTCAACTTCACACAAATGCTAAAGATTTTAAAGTTAACAAGAAATCATATTCTTAAAAAAAAAAAAAAAAATCCTCTTTTTTTAATGAAGGACTAATGGTGCTCATTAAAAAGTCCATTAATCATTCGGCAACTTTTTTTTTTTGTTTATAGATTCGGATAAGTAGATGTACAATTTTTTTACTTGTTTTTTCGAAAGTTTACAATTTAGAGCATCAACTACTTAAGGACTAATGGTTCTCACTCAAATTCAAAAAAAAGAAAATTATAGACGATTCCAAGTGCCAACAAACTAATAAATTGAAATAATTCTCGTCGGCAATTAAAATAGCAATTTAAGCGAGCGAAATTTGTGTTAATATTCTAAATTTCATTTGTAAAATCAATTTCAATCTTTTACTGTATGGCTCAAATAAAAATTATTATTCTATCAAAGGATAATGTTTTTGTTAAGAATCCAATCCAAAATCAATTGATTGAAGAGATTTCACTTGAATTATAAAATTATAAAATAAAAAAAAAAACTTAACAGAGATAAATGACATCACTTATTAGTTTTGTACATATTTTTTTCATTATGTTATTTAACCCTAATAAGCTTTCACATGTAAAAAAAATTATAAGAAGGTTATGGGTATTTTAAGTTTTACCTGAGTCTAATTCTTTTCAAATGATTTTAAAAATATTTTTTTTTTTACGTCGGTGCATTCAAAATTTTACTTTTGTATCTCACAAGAATCAAACTCAAGTTAATAAGAAATTAAGATGACTCTCCCATCAATTGGACTAACACTTATGGGTAAAAAAAATTGAATTAGGTTCTTATGTGCCTTTTCTTCTGCTGTTAGTGAGAAATGACTATGTACATCACTCCCACTGTTAATGACTACACTAACAGACGTGTTAAAAAATTGGGTAGTTCGTCTAACTCAATAGATCCGACTCGTAGTGGTTGAGTTTGGACAGAGATTTTTTAATTTGAGTCGGCTTGAACCACTGTTTAACTAATAAAAAATATATTTAAAATTAATTATAAAAATTAATTTTTTAATTTTTTTATTATTAAAACAGTAAACCAAGTTGGCTGGCCAAATCTGGATAAAGAAAATAAAAAATTCTCAGATCGCGGTCCGATCCATGTACAAGTCTACTTATATGCTTTCTGAATCTGCATGTCTTATTTTAATTTTATTTCCTTCTTTTGGTTAAATATTTTAATTTCTTTTATTTTTTTTGCTTAAATATTATAATTTCATTCAAAGTGGTTTGTAAATGAATATAAGTAAGATTCAAGGTTTTTTTGCTACATTGAAAGAAGCACACGTGAAAAATGAAATTCGTTTAGAAAAATCACAGAGCAAGGTGTACACATCATTTTTCAAAAGCCATGGTGCAAGACAACAACTAAGGGCTAGTTTAGCATTGTTGTTGGAAAAAATTTGGGTTGGAAAAAGCTTGAGTTGAAAAAAGTGTGTTTATAAAGTATGGTGAAAAAGTGTGGTTTAAAAATTTTTAAGTGTTTAGCATTGCTGTGAAAAAGTGTTGTTGGAAATTGAAATGTCAAAAAAAGATATATTTAAAATAATAAAAGTGTAGAGATGTGAGGATAATAAAGTCATTTTATCCAAAAGCCAGCTTTTAAAGCTCAAAAGCTATATTTTTTGACTTTTTGATTTGGCTTTTCAAACCATGGTTTCAACAGCATAAGCTAATTTTTTTTATCTGTTTAGCATTGCGTTTGCGGTGAAAAATAGCTTTTGACCTCAAAAGCTGTGCCAGAAGCAATGCTAAACGAAGCCTAAAAAAAGTTAAACAGGTACTTTTAGAAAATAGACTATAATATTTTTTCTCTTTTGAACAATTACGTGCTATTTTAATTGGGGTTAAAATTTAGCTAAGATTCATCATTTTTTTTCCTAATTCCGAAGATAAACAAGCCAAGTCTTATAGGTCGGGTAATTTGCGTATTTGTGTCATCTTTTTTGTTATTTTTATATATTATAATCGTATTTAAAATATTATATATTTATATAAATTTTGATAAGTTAATAATTTATATTGTATAAATTTTGATACGTTCATATATTAGTATCTTGCTCGTGTTATTTTTTAGTATCATATCGTATCGTATTTTTTTTTATTAATTTTTTTATATCATGTAAACATGTTATATCTAAAATTTTAAGTGTTTAAATTGGTTGGTTTGATAAAATAAAATCGCTATGACACACGTTAACTTAATAACTTTAAATAAAGTATATGCGATTATTTTTGTTGAAGAAATTTTAAATAAAAAGATAGTATTAAATTTTGTTTCCCTTTTAACAAACTTCATACCACCACGCCTTCCTCGCTGTTTATTCATCAAAATCTTATGACAACGTCTACCGTAAGATTAAAAAAAATGCAAGGAAATGGAAGAAATACTATCCGCAAATCCTCAATGCATTTTAAATGAAAAAAATATTCTTATTATTATTATTTTTTTTTTACCAAAAACAATCGCATCATGTTTTAAGCTTTTAACCAGTCCACGAAAAGAGCATGACAATTAAGCCGGTTGAAAGTTCAGTCATAAAACGACATTTTTAATATAATTAAAGTATTTTTTATTGGATCTAAATAGACTCTAAGAACGATAAGAAGCTGATTTAGGAGGGCTTCCTGAACTATTTGGAATAATTTGGAGAGTGATGAAGAAAGGGATCACAAGAAACGGTGAAGATATATGAAGAGTGCATGATTAATTAATACTAGTATATATATGATTTAGAACCCTACATTTTACTTGTTTTTAAATGAAATTACGTATTATAAGTAAAAGTTACAATTATAGTCAAATAATTATATATAAAATAAATACATATACATTCGTAAAATAAGAAAAAAAAAAAAACAAACACTAACAAAAGCTTAATTAACTAACCCATTTATGATGAGATTTAAACTCGAAAGTTAAAGATTGTAAGACATCCTTCTTATCGTTGAGACAAAGCCTCGTTGACTCAACATTTTACCTTTTTTTTCGATTGTTATAACACTATTTGTGAATACATATAATTGTAACAAATGAACTATGAAAAATGATCTAACTCAGCAGCAAGAGATCATTTTAACTTTCAAAATTGTTATAAATTTATCACTTATCTAGTTTACAATATAATATAACTGAAACATAAATTTGAAATTAATATAAACATTTAAATGAACACTGATCATTTGAAACTACATAAATTCACTTTTAATCATGCATGAAGCTTTTAATCT
Organism: Fremontodendron californicum; assembly: GCA_030761205.1. Lineage (NCBI taxonomy): Eukaryota > Viridiplantae > Streptophyta > Magnoliopsida > Malvales > Malvaceae > Fremontodendron > Fremontodendron californicum. Next base: position 6,621,272 of record JAULJL010000010.1, read on the forward strand.
TGCATGTAGCTTATGTTTATATATATATATATATAGGATAATCATAGTCAATAAATAACATAACATAATATATGATGAAAATTTTAAATTCATTTTCTAGTTAGGTAATCTCTATTCCCAAAGTTGAATTAATGAATTCTGTGCTTAATTCTTGCCAATTACTCATTTTCCTTCATATAAAAATGATCATAGGATAAGCAAAGAACAATTGAAAAAAAAAAAAAAACCCTACAATTATTATATGAATTAAGAAGGAAAAAAAATTGCAAGCAACGACAAATTATAAATTTGATTAATTATAAATAATTCAGGAGCCCCAAAAACCATCCCACTAATGAAGCAGCCTACATTTCAATACCTCAAAAACATCCAAATGAAACTTTTAACATATACTGAATATACAGTTTCCACATAAAATCAAGCCTTAGAAAAACTCAAAAACACACTAAATAATACCAATAATAATAATAAAAATTAAACCCTAAAAAAACCTAAAACCCTAGGCTAAGGCAAAAGGGTAACCATCTCTTTCCACAGCAAGAGCATGCAATGGAAACTTCATTTCACATGACAGCTTCAGAACCTCGCTCAAATCAACTGGGTGAGCGGCCAAATCCTGAACCCACTTGAAATGGTGCACCAACTTAGCCACCCACAGGTTGACCGTGACGAGCCCAAGGTTCTTTCCAGGGCAAACCCTGCGCCCAGCGCCGAAGGGTGCGAGCCTCAAGTCCCCGCCTCTGACGTCCACATCGGCTTCCAAGAACCTCTCGGGCTTGAACTTGAGTGGGTCCTCCCACACGTGAGGATCATGCGTTATGGCCCACATGTTCACCATGGCGGTTGTGTTGGCGGGAACCAGCATCCCGTTGCTGAGCTGGACGTCTGACGTGGACAGCCTGGCCCACGAAAGGAGTGGCCCTGGGGGATGGATCCGTAGGGTTTCTTTGACCACCGCCTGAAGGTAAGGTAATTTTGCCACGTCAGCGTCGGTGAGGGTTTTGTTTGTCACGGCACTGTCAATCTCAAGTTGTAGCTTGGCTTGTACTTCCGGGTTCAATACCAACTCAGCCATGACCCACTCCGTTAACAAAGCAGTCGTGTCAGTTCCTCTAAAAATCATTTCCTGCATAACCCCCCAAGAACCAAAATTCACTGAGTTAACTCGGTATTAAACATGCAAATAATTAACGCTAACGTTACATAACAATATACTAACCCATAAAACAGCAACCATGTCATCTTCTTGGAGTTTTTCTTCACCGTCGAGAGAGAGCAAAACATCTACAAAATCAGCACTATCAGACAGCATTTTGGACTCACTGAGCTGTTGATGTTGTTTAATGATGCCTTTGACGAGTTTTCTAACTCGGGGAACGAGTTTCAAGCAACGTTGATTGATACGAAAGGGGTCATAAAAATAACTTAGCCATGGCAAATAATCAGACCAGTTAAAAGCTCCCAGGACTTCAAACCCTTCTCTTACCATATCCCTAAGCTCTTCCAGTTCTTTGCTATCTTTTCTATGGTCATATCTTTTGCCAAAAACACTTCCCATAATATTGTTCAAAGCAGCAAACTGGAGATGTTTTCTTAAGAAAACAAAGCCATGGAGGTTCTGCTCGGTTGCTATGTTGCGCAGCATGATGGTGCAGTCTAGTTGGCGACCGGCTTCGTGTGCTATTATGCGCTTTGGTGCAAAGAGGTGGGAGGAAGCTATTCTTCTCAAAAGCCGCCAATAGGTTCCATTGGGAGCGAACCCTATGGCTCTGCTGAACATGAGACTTTTAGCCGACTGCTTGATGGGTCGGTCAGCGAAGTGAGGGGAGGTTAAGATTTCTCGAGCAGTGTGGGGATCAGAAGCTACAACGACAGGGGTGGAACCGAGGCTAAAAGCCATGAGCTGAGTGTTGGCCCTGGTCCAAGCCATGGCAGCAAGAGAACGGTGAGCCAAGCCACGACTCAAAGTAAAGAGGCTACCAAATATAGGGAGACCCCTAGGACCTGGAATAGGAAGGCTACCTTTTTGGTTCCTTCCATTTTTCCATGCAATTCCACCGACAGCAAAAGCCCAAGAAAGAAGGGCAATTGACAGAAAAGCCATAAAGAGGGAAAACAAAACATACCCATCGAGCAGGGTTTTGGATCCAAAGAAAGCTGGAAGTGTAAAAACCCACCAGGTTGTATCTTTTGAAACCAAACCCATCTCCATTAGAGAGCAAAGAGTAATTAAAGTCACTACAAACTACTAAAGGAGAAAGTTTTGTGCAGAGTAGACAAAGAAAGGGGTAGATACTATATAGGAAGATGTTTGGTGATTATTATAAATTTATATAAGTGTTATTATTATTCTGTAAATTAGGTTAAAAACAAAAAATTGGATGTGACAGAACTAGAAGAGAAAAAGAAAAAGGAGAGGAGGGGGAGAGTTTCACGTGGAGAGAGGAAATGGAAAAGTTGAGTTGCATGAGAGAGAGAAATGTGAAAAAGTAAAGTTGAGAATGAATTGTGTGGAGGGGGCTGAAGAGGGACGTTATGACCTTATATAATGCATGTTTACGGTGGTAGGCTATAGTGTAGCAAAGCAGAACTGAGACCGAGACCGAGGGGGCATTGAATGAGACCCCCTGAATTCTACTGGAGAAAACGGCGAGCCACAAGAACTGAAAGGGAAATATGATATGGTGGGGGTAACGCTTACGGGTTCAAGTAAAGTAACGCATTGAGAGCTGTGACGGGTTGAATTTAATGCCTATGCTTTATATATGCAGCGGCTGCCTGCCTGCCTGCATCAGATGAGAATGAGATGGATCAAACGCTTCGCTACGCTACTACTATATATCAATATGACTCACTCATTGTAATTACTGCAATGGTAGAAGTGGTATATTCACGCGCTTTACGATGTGAAATCTTTCCGCCATGCTTTCTGCAAAACTGTTAATACTTATAAATACGTGGAAAATACTACTCAAGATTACGTAGACATAAAAATATATAACACAAATATATACATAATTAATTTTTCTTATATCAATTTTTTAACTTAATAAAAAAAAAATCTTATTATTTTAGTTTTTAAAAATGTCATTACAAAATACTTGTGTATATTAGTGTCATAGTGTGTATGTTTTTTACGTGTATGTAACAAAACGTTATATATACGTAAACACATACACAATTGATTTTTCCACTAACTTTTTTAACCTAATAAAAATTTATTTTATTTTTTATTTTTTAAAAATATCATCACAAAACAATTATATACACTTTTCTTATATATACGTAGCATTATCCATATATATTACATTCCTCGTAATAATAAAATTTTGTCCATGAAACCTTATATCAAAAGTAAGGAAAACATTTTAAATCATGATATTTCATGTTAGAACACCATCGTATTTATGCGTTTGATTTAATGTTATTTTAATTTGCTAATATATTTAGTTTATTTAATTAGTTTCTTATATTGAACGTAATAATAATATCATATTTTGTTGAGAATTATTTGATTTTGATATAATTTTTTATTTATAAATGTAATTTTCATAAAAAAAATATTGTCTCATTACTCACAAATAACTTGGAAATATAATCAAAAGTACTCACCCTTCGATTCATAAGGAGAGAAATTCTTTCATCTTATTAATTAGGATGCGATTCTCATAGAAAAATAAATATTTCAAAAATTCCATAGACTGTGGTTGAGTACACAAGGTGGTAACTGAAGAAGAGGGTGGCATTGGCATGTAGATTTGTTTAAAGATCAAGTTATCCGTCCAGTTCAATAGATTCAGACTATTCTTTCAATTCGATAGGTTCGTGCTATCCATCCAACTAAATAGACTCGATTCGAATTGAATTTTTTTAATTTGGGCCAACTTGACTCAGTCTGAATTACTATTTATCAATAAAAAATATTTTTTATTTAAATTTAATTATATATAAATATATATTTTTAATAATTTAATCTATATACCTACTATAAAAATATCCCCAAATTCAATGAGAGAAGGGAATTAAGAATTTTGGATCAAGGGTTACTTGACAACTAAGCATAGGTATTAAGGGGGTTGGGGGTTAGTTTGGGTATTTTTAATTTTTTTTTTAATTAGGAAGGAAAGAAAGAAAAGAAAAAGAAAAGAAAAGAAAAAGATAGAGAAAAAATTATGCGTTCATGTCGTTTTGTGTTCTTTTTATTTTTTGTGTGTTCAAAATATTATAAATTTATACAATTTTTATACGTTGATAATTCGTTTTATGTAAATTTTGACATGTTCGCATATTCGTGTCGTGTTCATATTATTTTTTCGTTTGTTCAAAATATTATAAATTTATATAATTTTTATATGTTAATAACTCATTTTATGCAGATTTTGACATGTTTAGATATTCGTTCGTGTTCATATTATTTTTCATGTTCATGTTATTTTGTTGTGTGTTCAAAGTATTATAAATTTATATAAATTTTTACATGTTAATAATTCATTTTATGTAGATTTTGACACGTTCTGTATTTGTATTGTGTTCATGTTATTTTCTTATCGTACCGTATTTTAATTATTTTTTTCATGTGTTCGTTTAGTGTTTCATTCATCAAAATATTTTGAATAGTTTGTCATGGTGATCCAATTTAGATAAAATTTTGTGTTAGTGTATTCGTGTCGTGTTTGTGTTATTTTTTCGTGTCGTACTTTTAGTTATTTTTTCTTTGTCTTATTCGTATCGTTAAATCATATCGTGTTCAATATTATCAGATTTAAATTCAATAGATTCGTGCTATCCATCCAACTAAATAGACTAGATTCAAATTAAAAATTTTCAATTTGGGTCAGGTTGAGTCTAAATTATTAGTTATCAATAAAAAAAAAATTTATTTAAATTTAATTATAAATATTAACATAAATATTTTTTAATACTTTAATAATATTTTATATAGTAACATAAATTTTCGAACTGCTTGGAGTCCGATCCGATTCAAAACTAAATAAAATAATAATAATAATAAGAAATTTGGAATCGACAACGCCTATAATCAGGTCTAGTGGCATGCATCTCGAGGCAGAGATGAGAGGTAAAAACGTAAAATGCCTGGCACAAAGACATAGTCAGTAATGGCAATGAGGGCGCAGACATTAAATTGAAGCTGCCTACAGCCTACCTACCTACACATTACAATTTCGAGTACCAAAGTACAGCCCTACCTATGCTTGGAAACTTCTATAAAGCTGTCAAAGATACTATTTTATAAAAAAAAAAAATTAATCAGTTGATTAAAATAATATATATAAAAATATATTTAATATATTTAATATATTTTTTTTTTAAATTCAATAAAAATAATGCATTAAATATAAAATATTTTTTTAAAATAGTAAAAAGCTAATGTCTATAAACATTGATCAAACAAATTTTTTCATAAATAAATAAATAAATAAAATATAATAAAATCAATATTGATGTATGATTAGTTAATTTTATATGTTTTTATAGTTTCGGAAATGATCAATATTTTAATAAATTGATAGTTAAATTTAATAATATAATTATATTTGTCGTGCAAATAAAATTTTGAATTGATTCGATATTTATATTATATCAATTGAAAATATTGTTTTATATATATATATTTAATGATTGAATTTTTTTAAAATCAAATCAATATTTTGATATTTTTAATTTATTCAAAATTTATTGTGCATGACCTATATAAATAGAGCATGAAATATAATGATCAGATTAAATAAATATACATCATATAAAAAATTAATTTAATTTGTATATTAATATAAACACCCTTCTCATGAGGTAACAATACCATGATGAGTATCTTAACTTTTGCTTCAAAATGATTTTAAGGATTTATTCTCTTTTATCAAATTCTGTGTTCAATATTTTGTTTTAAAAACAATCTTAGGTTTCGTTTAGCATTGATTCTGGCACAATTTTTGAGGTCAAAAGCTATTTTTCACCGCAAACGTAATGTTAAACAGATAAAAAAATTTGGCTTCTGATGTTGAAACCATAATTTGAAAAGTCAAATCAAAAAGCCAAAAAATATAGCTTTTGGGTTTTAAAAACTGGCTTTTGGATAAAATGACTTTATTATCCTCACATCTCTACACTTTTATTATTTTAAACATATATTTTTTTGACATTTCAATTTCGTACAACACTTTTTCACAGCAATGCTAGACACTTAAAAGTTTTTAAACCACACTTTATAAACACACTTTTTTCAACTCAGCTTTTTCCAACCCAAGTTTTTTTCAACATGCTAAACTAACCTTTAATAAATATCAAATCTTAATTGATAAATTTTTTTTCTCTCTCTATCAACTAGTTTAATCTTTGTAAATATAGATGATCCAATATCAAAGTCAAGTACGCTACAAAATATTTATAAAAAAAAATTGTAGTAAAATGCATGTTTCTCAAATTTTAACTAGTAAAATTTTCATTTTTAAATTGATTGGATGGATTGTTTTTAAGATTTTGCTAACATCTGTCCTAAAGGCACTATATAAGATTACTAAATATAGTAATATCTTCACTCAATGTATTGAAAATAATGAATAAAATTATCAGTTTTTACATTTAATACAATGTTATTTTTAAAAATAATATATTAATTAATCTTAAAAAATATCTTAAAAGTACTTGTTAGCAAAACCTATTTTGTGGCCATCAAACAAGGAATATATTTGCTTTGATCACAAAGGACATATAGCCCATGAATAGACCTGCTCACGGGCCGGGCAGCCCGCCCGGCCCGGCAGGCCCGTATTGGGCCGGGCCTGGGCAGGATATTTTGTGTTCCGGGACGGCCCGGCACGGCCCGGCCCGGCTCGGAACAGTAATTTTTATTATAATAATATTATTTTATTTAATTTTAATTATAAAAAAAATAAAAAAAATAAAAAAATATTTTTTATTCTAATAAACAGTGTTTCAGGCCTAAACGGACGGGCCGGGCTGACCCAAGATCGGGCCTGGACAGAGAAAATAAAAAAAAACCGGGCCGCGACCCGGCCCATGAGCAGCTCTACCCATGAACATGGGTTTAACCCAAATGGTTCACAAATTTCTCTTAAGAGGTGGATTACAATAAGGTAAAGATTCAATTTTCTTTCTCTGATTAATTTATCTTTTAAATCTTGATTTTTTTATTAAAAAAAAAAACATATAGTACAAATTACACCTTAATCAGACATTTCGTCAGAGAACAAACTTTAAGAATTAAAAAAGAAATCAAAGGATGTTAATAATATAAGAGCGACGAGATGATCATAAAAGATTTTAAATTCTAATCGTAATACTCTTTATTAGTTATAAAAAAAAAAAAAATCGGTTTATTTATGTCTTAAACAAGATTGAGTTTGAGCCACTATTTCTCAAGATTTAAAAATTTATAAATCAAGTATGGAATATTTGATTCAGCAATTGATAAATAATATTTCATATTTAAATATTAGAATGTGAATCCCTTTTTCAATTTTTTTTTTATTTTTTTAAAAATAGTTTGTTTAGGTTCAAACATAGTTATAATTAATGATAGCTAATAAGACTTGCTAGCCATAATAAGTAGTGTTTAAACTTATTATCTATTCAGAATATGCAAACCAAAAAACACTTATTAGAGAGAAATTTTTTGCCTAAATGCGAGGATCACTAGTTAACTTTAAGAATGTATGGCGAAAACAAAGCAATGAGAGATTTGAGAAAGACAAAGAATAAGTTGCGGTGGGAAGACAAATTTAACCTATACAAAATAAATGCTTTAGGAGATATGGTATTTATGGCTTGCCCACTGGTATTGTGGCTCGACCGTTGATGATTGTTCTTCATCTTTTGGAAGGGCCTATTTATGGGCAAATTGAGATTTATGCACTATATATGCTAGTAGCGGAGTATGTTTTGTACATGAAAGAGTTTCTTTAACTTATGTTATTCGGATTCGAAGGTAAATATTAAATATTGATATGTTCAAATTTTTTATAAATTTTTTCATATATTTTGAGGATCATATTTTTATATCCATATCCGAATGTGTTAGGCATATATGTTGAACATGAATACTTTTAAAATAGTGAAGAGTATGAGTAATATAGTCTTTTAGCTATTTTTTTTTTGTGCTAACGAAATGTCTTAAAAACACTAATTAAGGTTATTATATTAAGTAATATATTTTTCAATGCATTAAAACTTATAAAATTAAATGTCAACTACTACATTTAGTACAAGTAACTATTACTTTAAATATAAACTTAATTAATTTAAAAAAAAAATACTCTAAAAGCACTCATTAATAAAATCTTTTAAATTCGGTAAATAAAATTAAAGAGTTCTCATATATCAATTAAATTATATTTCAAATATAAATATAAAAGAAAAAAATGTACTTTAAAAACTTTATTTATTTTTTTAATAAATTTTAAAATTTTCATCGACCATGTATAAAATAATAATTCTTAAATAATTATTATGATTTATCATTAGCTAGATGATTGAATGGCTACTTGATTAAACTACAGTTGCTTAACAATAATTACAGTAAAAAGGCTGCCATTATAAACCATAATAGATCGATGTTGTTTCCTTTTGACTATGAGAACTCGTGGTTGAATTGCATACTGCCCATTCCATCGAGGCTTTGATTGAGTGTGAGAGAAATGATCTCGGGTTAACTTCAACCTTGAATAAATATCTATATTTATAATATATATAGAAGTACGAATGTTAAATTTTTTTGAATTGACAGAAATATTTATTGTTATTTATTATATTATTAATTTATTATTTTAAATAATTTTTTTATTATTAATAAGATTTATCTAATTTATAAGAAAGAAATTTAATGGAGAATATTTTGAAATAACAAAAATACCTATTGTTGTTTATTATATTACTAATTTACCATTTTAAATATTTTTATGATAAAAATCTCATTTTTTGTTTATTATATTACTAATTTATCATTTTAATATTTTTATTATTAATAAAATTTATCTAATTTATAAGAAAAATTTTTAATTTTATTAAAATACTTTCATTAAATGAATTAATTTGATAATAAATAAGATAATTTTATCTTAAAAGTTTAAAATTTTCAATAACCTTAAAAAGTAAATCAATTTATTTAGTATGAATAAAATAATTAATATTTACATTAAATTTTTTATATTTATAATTAATCTTGCATTGATATTAAAAATAATAAAATTTATAATAATTTGCATATGAAACAAAATTTTCCAAATTTTATATAATGTACATTTTATTAGTTTTATTTATTTTTAAAATATACAAAATTATATATTTAAAAATAAATAAAACATAGAGCATTTACATGCATACGCATGTGATAACAAATACTAGTACCTTCTAAAAAAGTGAATGAACATAAGCTTTAAATAATAAAATAAATAAATAAAGAAGCTAAGCCTCAGGTTTAAAATGCAATGTATGGAGAATGGGCTTTTGTCTACATTATGTTGGATTGTAGAGAGGCTTTAAGAACCTTGTAAATTTTGACTTTGGGCTTATTTGAAGTAGACCCAATGTTGTTGCTAAGATAGTTGTATAGCTTTAGGCTTGGGCTTTGAGCTTTTTAGTCAAATGGGTCACAATGTCCCTAGAAGGTAGATTGCCAACAAATTAATCAATAGGATCAATGTTTTTTGAAATCATTGGTGGGTTTTAGTTTTCGATTGACCAATTAGTTTAATTGAAAAAGTGATTGTAATATTAAGTTTATGACTTTAATATTAAATATGATTGCATTTAGTTTAATAATTCGAAACAAAGACTTTCGCTTTTTATTTTTAATATTTGAAGTTGATACGTTCGATACAAATAAATCATATCTTATAAATTTTTTCTATTTTCCTTTTTTTAATCGGCCCTTCCCCTTCCCCTTTTATATTTTATTTTGTTTTCTTTAAGAACTAAACAAATAGATTTTTTTTCTTATAACATAATGATAAACGTAATTATAATTTTTTTTCTGTCACTCATTTTTTATCAGCATAATATATATTTTTAATTATTTCTAGATTCTAGACTATATATAGTTTAGATAACCCGTGAATTTTTTTGACATATTTGATTGCTATTTGATATAGACAAGAGGCTATTTCGTCTCAAAATTTGAATAGATTAATCTTTATTATTTGAAGTGGTTCTTTTGGGTAGTTATCAAAAGAGGGTAATTGTTTCGAATTTGATCAATTGAGATATCTGAAAATAATATCAATATAACAATAATATATATATATATATATATATATTTCATTCGAACATTTGAATTCAAAGCGGATAGTTTTTAACATTTAACTAAGAGTTTAATGTTCCAATCTCACTAATTAAAAAAAAAAAAAAAAAAAACTTTAAATAATAAAGCAATAAATAAGCTTAAAAATTCTGTTTAGTCTAATTTAAATATCGATTTAATCTAATATTTTACCGGTTCAATCTATTTTTGTCTAATACATTAAAAATTTAATTCTATATACCCTTTTGGACTAGACAAGCTATTGATTGTGGTTCAATTAGTTCGGTTTTTAATCATTGATGGGAAATTTTATGGTTATTAACAATTCTTTCAACCATTTAAACTATTGGAAAATTATCTTATAGATAAACGGATCATGGATGATGAAGTTCTAAAATAAAATGAGAGAAATTAAAAGATTAACACGTATTATATTAAGATATATTTATGAAAATTAATTATTAAATAGACATGTAATAATCATCTAATATCGATTATGCAGTCTAAAAATAAAATAGTTTATATAGAATAAATATATTAAATTATTAAGGATTTTTTTTATTAAAAATTGAATGGAAATTAAAGAAATTATTTTTTTACATTTAAAAAAATGTCTTTAAGATACTAGTACTGGTTTTTTATTGAGATATAGCAAAAAAAAAAAAAAATACCAAAATACCGTTGTTTTTGAATTAATTCCCAAAATCCGTTTTTTTTTTCCTAGCTGGGAAATCGCCATCCCCCATGGCGATTTCCCAGTGTAAAAATTTCAAAATTTGTAAAAAACACCAAGGGAAATCGCCACCCCCCATGGCGATTTCCCTTGGTTAAATTTGCAAAATTTGCAAATTTGATGAAGGGAAATCGCCATGGGGGTGGCGATTTCCCTTCATGTATATTTTTTTTTTTAAATTAATAAACAAATTTTAAATTTATTTTTTAATTTGTAAATTTTATTTTTTAATTTTAAAAATTATAAATTAAATTAAAATATTTTTTTATAGGTTTGGTTATTTTTTTTAAATATATATTAAAAATGTAATTTAATTTATTATTACAATTTTATAAAAAATAAAAATATATTTCTTATTAAAATTTAAAAAGAAGATTATATTTTTTATTAAATTTTTATATCAAAAATTGTATTTTTTATAATTTTGTAATATTATAAAAAGCAAAACTTAATTTATATCAAAAATAATTTAATGATGTAAAATGTAAATAATTTTTTTTTTAAAGAAATTTATCGAGTAACTTTTTTAAATAAAGAAGTTATTTTTAAGTTGGTATCGTAAAATAATTTTTTTAATTTGATTATTTTTTTTGAGTTGGTATTCGATTAACTCGTGACATCAATTTAGTAATTGTTTTTAATAATAGTATAGATTGTTACAGTTTAAAACTGGATATTTGATAAAATAATTTTAATTTAATTTATGATTAAAATTTTATTTCTTATTAAAATTTAAAAAAGAAAATTAAATTAAAATGAAAAAAAGAAAATCAACTTATCATGTAATTTGGATTATTATATTAAAATTAAATAACAACATTAAGATATAAATTAAAATAAAATATAACAATTAATTTCCGAACAAATTTAAAATAAATAACATGAAATGCAAAACATATAAATTTATATATTAGAAATTTAAAACACATTATTCTCGTTATATTGATAAAAGTACATTTATTCTAATTATTGCGTGGTGTAGAGCAACAGTGTCGAGCTCTTCTAGTGCGTGGTGGTTGCACCCGTCGTTCAACCTCGTCAGTGGCACGTATTCGCGGTCCACCACGACCTCTTGCTATAACCGCCACTGGTTCCGGTTGTATGTCATCAGTCTTTTCTTCCGTATCAAAAATTTGAAACCCACTGCTGGATGAGCCAACACCTAGTTCACCCATAACGGGAACCTGACTACTAGATGCACCCATAAATGATGTACCATCAAATGCTGACGAAGGGGTTCCAAACTGATACATTGATGTTAGATATGCTGAACTTGGACTTAGGATGGGGAGCTGGTCATCTAACCTCGTTCTTGGCTGTGATGGTCGGTAACACTCATCAACGTCATATCCGGGGTGACTTACGGAATAACGATGACTGGATGGTACTCCATGATCCCGTTCAGGTTCAGGATGATCAAATGACATCCTCGGTGCTGTGAACTCCGATGAGGTCGGTTGACGCGTTCGCCCACGTTGTCGGCGAGGTCTAGGAGCATCCATATCCTGTGTAGGAGGGACTGGAGCTGAAGTTTGTCCGGTAAATGGCATACTCCTAACATCCTCATACATCGACGGTGGACAAACGAAAGGCCGACCTTCATTTCTATACCATCTTATGTAATCAGCAGATGGGTTGAAATTATTACCAACAATCGGGTAACCTGTCGGAATTCGTTGAAAACGTATATTCCACCATTGGATCCAATGTTCATGCTTCGCAGGCCAGAATTCCTCATGACGACCACGCATGTCGACCTTGTGAAGCTTATCAAGGTTCACCGGGGCTGCAGGAATTGGTTGTTGCATCCCAAATTGTCGCAACACCCTGTCCGTTTGGTGCCACTCTACATATGAAAAGCATATCAATGCTGTGTTTGCTTTCCATATATTGAAATTATTGTAGGCATCCGATGGGAGGCATGCCATAATTTCACGCGAGGAATATGGCATCCACAGAAACTGCGAATAATTATTACAAATTATTAGTTTCATATGGATTAAATAAAAAAAAACTTCAATGTAACAATCGAAATATTTACCTTATCATATCCTAGTCGATCTAGTCGTACTCTTATACTTGCAAGATCGCTCGGAGTCTCTGTAAAATCTCTACTCGTACTCCTACTCCACCTATTAAAATGCATATAATATCTTAATGACCTATAAAAAGACAAGTTCGTACAAAATTAATAAAATAGTAAAGATTATTACCTGCTTGCAAGGGGGTATACAGCCGAAATATCCACGCGCGGAGCAAGAAATGGTAGCCGATACCAAGCCCATGATTGTAGAAGCACTAAACATCCACCTATGTCATGGCGTTTTGGAACTGTAGCCCGGCAAAGTTCTCTATACAAAACCGCCAAACACGCAGAACCCCAACTATAATTTGCCGCATGCTCTAAATCACGTAGCAATGGAAGATACATTAAATGTACCCGACTGCTCGATTTGTCAGGCATCAGTAATCCTCCAATCAAACGTAAAATATATGCTCTAGCAGCATATTGTATCTGTTGTTCAGTTGCATGTAATGGAAGATTTTGAAACGATTTCAACCAAGTTAGTCTCACCGTTGAGCCAGATACATACTCATCTGGAGGTACCGAGCCCAATAGATCTTGACACACTTCATTCCAATCTAGCAAACTTCCGCCTGTAACTGCATCGCCATGGATCGGAAGTCCAAGTTGCAGCACAACATCTTCGAGAGTTACCGTGCATTCACCAAATGGAAAATGAAAAGTGTGCGTCTCGGGTCTCCATCGTTCGACCAACGCACTGATTAAGTCGAGTTGTATCAAAAATCGTCGAATTTGACTTGCGCGATAAAATCCGGCTCTTCTTAAGTGGTCGATAATAGATGGATGCGGGTCCTCCAATGTAAATTTCCTCGAACGTAACACGCGACGAGTTTCCTGTTATAATAATAAAAATTAATATATTATAAAACTATAACAATTAAAAATTAATAAATAAAACTATAAAACTATAAAATAACAAAACAATAATAATAAAAATTTTCAATTTTTTTATATAATTATTAAATAATTCAATTATATAATAAATAACTATAAAATTAAAATTAAAAGACAATAATAATTACAAAATTATAAAACAATAATAATATAATATAAAATTTAAAATTATATAAAACTATAAAATGAAAAAAATAATATTAATTAAACAATTATAAAACTATAATAATACAAAATAATATAATATAAAATTTATAATTATATAAAACTATAAAATAAAAAAACAGTAATAATTACAAAATTATTATTCTATATAATAATAAAAGACCATTATAATATAAAAATTAAAATTATATAAAACTATAAAATGAAAAAACAAAAATAATTAACAAATTAAATAACTATAATAATAAAAATTTAAACAATATAAAAAATAAAAATTATATAATTATGAAATCAAAAAACAATAGTAATTAATAAATGATAAAACTATAATTGAATACTATAACATTAAAAATATAAAAATTATAAAACAATAAAACTATAAATTTACAAAATTCTAATCAATAAAAAATAACTAAAAATGTATAATGTAATACAAATAATATTATAACAATTTACTTATCTCGTTAAATATAACATCCGATATGTGATTTTCTTGCAACCTCAATAGTGATGATGAAGCCATTTCTAAATATTGTTGTAGAAAAAAAAATTTGTTGTAGAAAGAAATTTTTTTGGTAGAAAGAGATATAATTGTTGAATGAAAAATGAAGGAAGGGAGGGAGGTATTTATAGAGAAGAGTGGTGTGTGTGTGGGGGGTGGGGGGTGGGGGGACGGAAGGCAACGGTCATATGACCGTTGCCTTCATTCAAATTTAATTTAATTTATTTTTTGTTTTTATCTAATTTGTTTTAAAAATTTAACAAAATTTTAAAAAAAAATTTCATAAATTTAAAATCATAAAATATACCTTACGATTTTTTTTTTAAATTATAAAAAAATATTTTAATTTAATTTATAATTTTTAAAATTAAAAATAAAATTTACAAATTAAAAAATAAATTTAAAATTTGTTTATTAATTAAAAAAAAAATTATACATGAAGGGAAATCGCCACCCCCATGGCGATTTCCCTTCATCAAATTTGCAAATTTTGCAAATTTAACTAAGGAAAATCGCCATGGGGGGTGGCGATTTCCCTTGGTTAATTTTGCAAAATTTGCAAAATACACCAAGGGAAATCGCCACCCCCCATGGCGATTTCCCTTGGTGTTTTTTACAAATTTTGAAATTTTTTACACTGGGAAATCGTCATGGGGGATGACGATTTCCCAGTTTGAAAAAAAAAAGCGGATTTTGGGAATTAATCCAAAAACAATGATATTTTGATATTTTTTTTTGGCTATATCTCAATAAAAAAACCTACTAGTACTAGTTATAAAAATGAAAAATCCATTAAAACTCCAACTTTGTAAGCAATTATTATTTGGGCCATTGAGTTGGGTGTGGCCTTTATATTCCATATATTTCCAACCAAGTCTCTCCCTCACATTCTCTTTTCAGTCCGATGAACAAGAGTTGGATTACATTGTCTCTAAAATTCGAATAAGTAAAATAAAAATAACTTAGATCGGTCAATTCGTCTGATCTCCCAGATTCAATTTAAATTATATCGAATTTGAGTAAAAATTTTGATAATTTGAATTTGTTCGGTCTCAATTATTATTTATTAAATAAAATTTTTTATTTAAATTTAATTATAAAAAATATAAAAATATTAATATAAAAATAATTTTTTAAATATTTTTTAACATACAGACTTTCGGATCACCCGAAACAGGCTTGAGTATGGAGGAAAAAAAATTTGGACCAGATCCATGAACAGGTCTAAAATAATGATAATATATGTAAATTATATGATTTAGAAAAAATAAAAATCCTATATTATTCAAATCTGACATATTTTAATATTTTTTCATAGTAGTAATAAATATGATGTTCTTTATTCTAAGAATGGTTTGCGTGGTCATAAATTAACGTGGTCAATATTTTATTGTGTTGCACATTGTTTCAATTCGAAATTTTTGGGTGAATAAATTGCGTGGAATGCCCCAATTTTTTTTATGAATGCATGTTGTACTGGTAGCAATATTTAATGTATGTGTACTATTAGTTAGAGATATTTGGGTCAAGTCAGGTTTAAATTCGGCTTGAGCCCTGTTTGTCAGGTTTAAAAATCTGTTTTACTGTTTGAATATATTAAAACATTAAAAATATTTTTATATTAATATTTTTATAATAAATTTAAATAAAAAAATATTTTTATTAATTAATTAGTAATTTGAATTGAGCTAAACTTGATTACAAAAATTTTATCCTAAACTTGTGGGTCAAATTTATTAAATTGAATGGATAGCTCGATTCGTAAATAAATCTACTAACAATCTTAGGTAACGAATTTGGATTATTTAGCTATTATATTATCGAAAGCAACAATCTCATTGACCGCATGGTTCGAAAATATTTATTCAATTGATTAAAAAAACATATTTTTTTGGTACATATTAAGTTAAGCAATGAAAAGTAGCTTTTTTCATCTCATAAATTTTATTCCGCTCATCTTAATGTTCGGATTCGAAATTTCTAAAATAATCTTAAATTCTAATTGCTAAAACATCTTTTTGAAACCACAATTTATACAAATTTTGTCAAACTACAAATTCTAAATAGTAATTAGTAAACACCAATTCAGCATTACATGATTCTTTAAAAAAAAAAAAAAAAAATCATATACAAAGTTTTGGGCTAGGTCGTAAATGGTGTGGGTGATGGTAGAGATATAAGATTTTGGAGGATCTGTGGGTCGGAAAAGCACCATTGGATCAATTTGCTGAGGGCTTTGTTACTTGGAGGCTTTGCAACTATGTTATACAATTTTAAAAATCGGATACGGATATGTTTTTGATATAAATAATTTTTTTTTTTAAATATATTTGAAAAATCTTGTTCTCATAATCTTTTTGAATAAGTAAGTGTTTTATTTATCCAGAAAGCAGTTAAACTGCTACATCCAACGTCATGTGCAACATGTACTTAAAGCTATACATACTTAAACAATACTTGAACAAAACTTAAGACCACTAATCAATCAGGGAACAATAGCAACATACTTCAGCAATACTTAAAGCTATACCAGAATGGACAAAGATCCTAGGAAAAAAGAGACAGTCCCCAATCTGCATCCAATCTTCGGTTCACTTCATCAGGACTAATGTTCTTGAGCCCCAACAATCGCATTCTGATGATCTCTTTTATCTGCTCAATGATGGCTCCTTGTGTGGATTGAAGGCGATTAAAACACCTATTATTTCTCTCCCTCCAGATCGAGTAAAGAAAGGCACTCCATGATAAACGCAAAATAACAGAAATGAGAGTTTTTCCTCTGATTCTGTTTACTGCCCATTGCAGCTCTGCTTGCCAGCTCCTTATGCTTCTATGAAGTTGGCATAAGCATAGTATATGCCCCCAGATTTCCTTTGAATAGTCACATTCGAAGAATATATGATTCCGGGTTTCTTGCTCAGTTTGACATAGCTCACATTTGCCATCCACCTCCATGCCCCATGACATCAATCTGTTCTTTGTAGGCAGTTTGTCCAGTATAGCCATCCAAGCTACCAGTCCATGTTTAGGAATATGAGATGGAAACCAGATCAGTTTATCCCACTCCACCTTGTCCTGCCTAGGCCTGAGATCATTCCAGACCTTAGCCACCATAAATCTGTTCCCAGGGAACTTCCAAGTTAGAGCACCATTCTGGTTGGAGGTGAACCTCAAAGCCAAAGCCCTCAGCTGAAGCATTTTACGCCATGTCCAGCTGCTTCCTGGGGAAGGTTGAACCTGCCACACTGTTCTTCCTTTCAGCACATAGGCATGAAGCCAGGCAATCCACAATGAATCTGCCTGAGAGAGAAGTGCCCATAGGTGCTGAATAATGCAAGCCTTATTCCATATTCCCAAGTCTTTTAATCCAAGACCCCCCTCTGACTTTGGACAGCAAATGGAACTCCATTTGACTCTTGCTCCCTTAGCTGAGTCATCTCTTCTTTTTCAGAAGAACCTGCTGCATAATTGATTAACTCTTTTTTAGAATAAACATAATATTTTATTTATCCAAAAATATGTGTCGAACTTTTTTTTTAGAATAAACATAATATTTTATTTATCCAAAAAAGCAAGAATTTATGCTACTGATCTGTACAGATTGCGTAGGCCTCTTCATACCGGTTTCTTTAATCTGGATTTGATGGACTGGCTGATTGCTAATTGTTCCACTAGGGAAATTAGTTTGGGGAAATGTGCTTTGGAGCTATTTGGGGCCTTTGGAAAAGCAGAAATAAATTGATTTTCAAGCAGAAACATGATCTTTCTAGTTTGGTTTGGTGTCATGCAAGAAAATATGCAACAGAAATTCAAACGGCTATGGGAATGGTTGTTGGGACAGTCGTGTGCATAGCTATGTTGTCCAGATTCGAAAGTGAGTGTCAGATATGAATATATTCAATTTTTTCTAAATTTTTTCATATATTTTGAGGATCATACTTCATACCTATGTTCGAAAATATATATCAAACACAAATATCGAATACGAATACTTTTAAAAAGAATATCCAGATAACATAGGTGCCTAGGTTGGTGAAGTGGCATCCTCCCAGCCAAGGCTTCTTTGTTATTAAATACTGATGGCGCTAGGAAAACAGGATCAGAAGTAGCTTCTGTTGGTGGGTTGATTCGTGACAGTAATGGAGTGTGGCTGAGAGGTTTTATATTCAATATCTTTTTTTTTAGATTTTTTTTTTTTCAAATCCAAAACAAGTAGAAAAACCTGATACAACAAAAAATCTAGGTATAGCCTCAACAGATGCATCAAAATTGGCTTATACCCCATTGAGTGCAAAGAGAAGGATTTACAGGGTTATCTATAAGTTTGGAAAAAACACAAAAAGGGGCTCTGATAGCAGTAGCAACTTGTTGAAAAACGTCCTCTGGTGTTCTTCTTCTAGTAGAGTGTTTTCTGGAGTTCCTCTCCCACCACACATAGTACAGTGTAGCAGTCCAAGCTAGACGCATCAAGGTAGACTTGAAGGATTTGCCTCTGAAATTCTGCTCTGTTCACTGCAAGTCAGCTTCCCAGCTGACAAAATTTCTATATACATTTGAAGTTGTAAGAACCTTTTGCCAGACCTGAGAGGAGAAAGAACATTCAAAGAAAATATGGTCTCTACTTTCTTCTTGCTCTTGGCACAATAAGCAAGAAGATTGGATTTGAAGCCCCCATGATTTCAGTTTTGCCATAGTACTTAGCCTATCGAGGATGATCAACCAAGAGATGAAAGAGAACTTTGGTATATGGAGAGGAAACCATACTAAATGATACCAGTGAACTCTGACTTGGTGTGCCCTGATGTGCCTCCAAGTATCTGAAACTGAGAATTGACCTGATGATGATGCAGCCTATACTACATGACCAGTAGTGTTGTTTGTGGAGATTAATGGTTGAGCAATTGTCCTCAGCTTAAGTATCCTTCTCCTTCTCCTTCTCCAACTCCAACTACACAACTGTGGCACCTTGGCTTGCCAAAAGCTGGTCCTCTTCAAAAGATAAGCTTTGATCCAGGCTACCCAGATAGAACCAACTACATTGAATAGTGACCAAATATGCTTAAGAATACAAGCAACATTCCACACTTTCAAGTTCTTCAACCCGAGCCCACCTTACTTTTTTGGGTTGCATATCACTTTCCAACTAACTTTTGCCCTTTTAGAATTTGATTCTCTACCCTTCCACAAGAAAGATGAACATAACTGATCGATTTTGAGAATTACCTTATTTGGGAGGATAAACATTGAGCACCAGAAGTTCTGCATACTGAAGAGTACAGACTGGATAAGTTGCAAGCGTTCTGCATAAGACAATCTCTTGGAGGACCAACTGTTTATTCTGTCTGAGATTTTTTGAATCAAAGAGTCGCAATGCTTAGAAGTAAGCCGACTTAAGATTAAAGGAATTCCCAAATATCTAACTAGTAAGGCTCCCAGTTTGAATCCTGTTCTTTGCTGGATGACTTAGAGGATCATAAGATCAACGTTAGCATGAAAGATCTTAGATTTGGTGTGATTCAGTTGTAAGCCTGACGTGATAAAAAATTCTTCAAATATTGAAGCTAGGCATAACACTGATTCTTTCTTCCCTTCAGTGAAAACCATTAAGTCATCTACAAAAAAGAGGTGAGTCAATTTGACTCTCTTGCAAGAAGGTTGGTAACCAAAATGACCATTTGCAGCAGCTAAATTTAAAATGGATGATAATACATCCATCAAAATGACAAAAATGTAGGGTGATAGGGGGTCACCCTGCCTTATGCCTTTCTTGCTTGGGAAATATCACACTAAGCCACCATTGAGGAGAACATAATAGTAGGGGTGGTAATACAGGCCTCCAGCCAAGTAATGAAACTGCTAGGTAGATTTAATGCTTCCAGAGTATTGAACAGAAAGGTCCAGTCAACAGAATCAAAAGCCTTTCTCAGGTCAATTTTGATGGTCATCCTTCGAGACACCCTCTTGGTATGATAGCTTTTTACCAACTCCTGTGCAAGTAAAATATTGTCAGCAATATTCCTTCCATGGACAAATGCACTCTGGTTAGCGTTGATTAATTCAGGCAAGCACCTCTTGAGTCTGTTAGCTAGCAGTTTTGCAATGCACTTGTACACAATATTACAACAAGATATAGGCCTAAAACCAGTCATTTGAGCTGGATTCCTAATCTTTGAAACCAGTGTAATGGCAGTGGCAGTTACTGACTTAGGCAACTTACTGGTTTTGAAGAAATCTAATATTGCATTGGTAAAATCCTCCCCCACAGTCTTCCAAGTCACCTGAAAAAAATGAACATTGTAAAGCTTTGCCCTTCCCAAGAGAGAACAAAGTGTCTTTTATCTCACTTGGAGTAACCTCAGCAGCTAGTAAATCATGGTATTGTACTGGTATGCTCTTCTTTAGAATGTGCCTAAGCTCCTTAACAAAGCTACCACTGACGTCAACATCAGTGGTACCCAATAATTTTTCAAAATACTGCACTGCTTCCTGTTTGATAGCAAACTAGTTTTTTTCCCTTGAGAGTTAGTCAACATCTTAATCTGATTATAAGATCTTCGAGCTGCAGTAACCTTATGAAAATAGCTGGTATTCTGGTCCCCCAATCTTAGCCATTGAATTCTAGATTTCTATTGGTAAAATGATTCCTCAGCAGCTGAGAGATGACTGTATTCAAAAGCAAGCTGCCTTTCTTTCTCCAATAACTCAGTAGCTTGAGATCCACCCATAATGAAGGTCTGCACAATTTGTAGTTCCATACTCTTCTCGTGCACCATACTAGAAAGCTGACCATAAGCTTCCTTGTTTAGCTTCTTCAGTTCAGCTTTAAGAATCTTTAGTTTCTGGTTTAATATGAACATATGAGAGTTTTCTATATTAGCTTCCCAAGCTTTCTCAACCAGCCTAAAGGACTCAGGATGATCCACCCAAAAATTAAAAAATTTAAAGGGTTTTGGTGGTGAGAAACTAGTATCTTGTACAGAGATCAGTGAAGCACTATGATCTGAAACTCCAGGGGGAAGAAAATGAACCTCAGAGTTAGGATAGGAAGAGATCCAAGTATCGTTTATCATTACCCTGTTCAATTTTTCTAGCCAAATGACCAATAAGCCTGTTATTTTTCCAGGTAAACAATGGACCAATGAAAGGATGATCAAAGAATACCTGCATTGCTGATGCACTGATTAAACTCCTCCATGTCTGAGGTAGTAACCTGATTCCGATTAAAATATGAGCTCTCGATTGGGCTCTTAATAATGTTAAAATCCCCTCCTAGCATCCATGGAACATTTGCTAAGGAATGGGAAGTGTTTTCAATATACTGCCATAAGTTCCTTCTCTTGGAATCCAAATTCAGACCAGAGATAAAACTAAAGTAGAACATTCCTGATGAACTTGAAATTTGACATGTGATAGCTTGGTCGATCGTAGATATATACTGGATATTAATACGATCACTCCATAGAACCCAAATCCTCCCATTAATAGCATGTTCATAGTTGCATAACATCTTCCAGTTGCTAAACTTCTTTGATAAAATGATTTGCTGCTTATGCTGTTTCACCTGAGTTTCAATTAAGCAAACTATCTCAACTTTGTTTGGTCTTACTAACTTTGAGACTTCTTTTTGTTTTAGAGGATTATTAAATCCTCTAGTATTTCAAATAAAGATTTTCATTGCAAACAAGCATGGGGAGTGCCCTTTTTATCAGGAGGTATCTTATTCTTAGTACCTTTGCCCCTTTTTTTGTTTATAGTTAGTTTTTGCACGAGTTGAGACACTCCAACAGATGCTGCTCGAGGCTGCCTTGCCAAGGGCATATCCAATTCCATCTAATCATCCTCTGGACCTAATAACACAGGTTGATCACTAGCTACTATTGTTACATTCTGTTCCTCCATTGCTCTCTTTCCTGCGTTCTTCAGAGATTTATTAATATCCTCCTCAGATGATTCTATGGGTGCAACAATCACAACCTTTTCCCCCATAATACTCGCACACTCAATCCCACTGGCCAGAATGTGAAATTTGTTTCCAGTAGAAAGCTCATCTGTCTTTTCCTTAGTATTTCTTTGCTTTGACCCTCCAACCACTTGCCATTCTTCAGTAGTCTCTGTTTTCTTCACCCAGGCAATTTTAGGAGGTATATAATCTGAACAATTTTTAGTCAAGTGACCAAACTTTTTGCATGTATGGCATTTCCGTGGCCTCCAAGGAATTTCCACATTAACAATGATTGGGCCATTGGAACCTAACTCCACCTCAATTGAATTGGGAATCTCCTCCTCAAAAGATATCTCAACACACACTTTTGTATAATCCAGATGCTTCTGTTGTGCCATGGCTCGATCCATATACAAAGGTTTACCTACCGCGCTTGCAACGTAGCTGATACCCATTTGTGTGAAAAGCTCCAAATGAAGGTTTCTCAGAATAAGCCAAACTGGAAATTTCATGAGTTCGCTCAGAGAAGTTCATTCCAGGGGACCAGCGCCTAATAATTATAGGTTTATTACCCATATGCCATGGACCAGAATCAAGAATCCACTCACAAGTTTCTTTTGCTGGGAATCTAAACAAGAAAACCCCATCGACAACTAGTTTAATATCAATTGAACCATACCTTCCCCATATCCGATTTGCAATAGCTTGCAATTGACTAAAAATAGGTGGCTTACCCAGAAATTGAATGACCAAACTCAAACACCATGAGTTAATACCATCATCAATTACCTCAGGTGGGGGTTTAACAATACGTCTTTTGCCTTCTTTCAGAGGAGGGAAAAAATTCCAACAAGGTTGGTTTAGCATCCTCTGCAAACAAGTTCCTCAAGCTCCCTGCTCCTTTACTTTCAAGATCAGCCCCGTTACAATTAGATCCAGACATCAGATCTGCATTTCCTTCATTCACTATATCATCATGATTCTCTTCCCGCTTTGAACCTTCTTGTCCATTGTGAGAGGCTTGTGTTACAGATTGAGCTAAGCTTCCAAACTTCTCCAACATATCATCCAAGGAACGAACCACAGATTTTGCCATCGGAGTTTCTGGCTTGCGAATCATGTTACTCAACAAATCGAAAATCAATTTACATAGAAAATTGAGAGGAACAAAGAAATTTGGTAAAGAAGTCAGAAAAGTGGTGAAGAACTCAAGGAAAATGGTGAAGAAATCAAGAAAAAAGGTGGAAAATTGCTAGAGAAGTTGAAAAAAGAAGTTGACCGTGAGACTTGCTATCATGAGCAGGGAGAAAATTATCGTGCGCCATCTCTCCATTGACTTGACTACTTATATTCAATATCGGTTCTACAATCTTATGGCTGAATTATGGGGTGTTAGGGAGGGATTATTTTTAGGCAAATCATTGAATATTCAGCAACTTGTGCTACCAGACAAGCTTTTTTTTTTTTTTTTGGTATAAAAGAAGTCATAATCTAAAAATAGAAAAAGAATTGCATAGTTTGGAATTCGAACTCAAGATCTGTTAAATGTCACATCTTAAATATAACTGCATGAACCTCCTGAACTAAGTTTCGGGTTCACCACCGGACAAATTTTTTGGCTTTGCTCGAGGAGACTTAGAGGGCTTTGCTATTTTGCATAGTTACACCGGTTTAATCCGGGTCTTATGTACCCAAAAAAAAACCAAATTAATAAGATTGATGTCTTAATGTTCAATAGAGACCTGAAATTCTTCATTGATCCAAGGCCCCACATAAAAGAATCTCATGCAATGTCTAAAAAATCCAAAGGCATCAATACTAGTTTGAAAGAATATTTAGACAGTGGTTTCATGTCTTTCCTTTTAAGATGATTAGACTTAGAAGTCTTGAAGTTACAGCCTAGCTGCAATGGTGTAAAGAGCTTTATCTTTGAGAGACACAGTTCAAAAGTGCTGCATCATTTTCGACTATTTTTCAAACTGAGCTGGTCTACATGTGCCCATTGGTCTTTTCATTTTTAAGCAAAGCTTTTATCCCAAGTTGGGTGTTGGAGATATGGTGAACTAATGTGTGGGAACCCACACTTTAAGATCCATTATTTTCCTTCAATAATTCATATAGAATGTTTTGGGGGGTCTTTTATTTTATCTATCAATAGATCTATACAAGTTGTCAAGGGAGTACTAGATTTCAAAACATAAAAAAAATAAAAAAATTAAATGACCTCCCTTTTATTTAAAGAAAATCAAAGCAAATACTATACCATTAAATTAGCCTTAAAGTATAAACTTTCTCATGATCTTTTTCTTTCCATGGTCTTGTGACATGAGGGACCCTTTGATTTTCATGGTCATGAC
The DNA here is from genome assembly GCA_030761205.1 of Fremontodendron californicum. Classification (NCBI taxonomy): domain Eukaryota; kingdom Viridiplantae; phylum Streptophyta; class Magnoliopsida; order Malvales; family Malvaceae; genus Fremontodendron; species Fremontodendron californicum. The sequence goes on from JAULJL010000010.1 coordinate 6,646,227, forward strand.
CTCATGATTATTAGGGAGTAAAAGATTAGCCATCTAATCATATTATTCTTGGTTTTAAGTAGTATTTACTTCATATATATATATATATATATTTATATATGTATATAGTCACTGTCAAAAGAAAAGAAAGATCATGTGGCATTTGGAGTTTTGCCAGTATGGGAACAGGAAATTGAAATGCAACATGAAATTTGGAAATGAAAAGGATTGGCTCAATGAATACAGAAAACATGATTGTTAGAAAAGGACTTGAAGGATGATTGAAAGTTAGGGGCAAGCTAATACGAGAAAGTATCATAAATTTTAGGGAAATTTCTTGATATTTTAATGAGCTATGGATGCCTATGCATACTATAAATCTAGCTAGCCTGCTTCAGTGTTGAAAAAATTGAATCATATTCGTCGATCGAATCGATTCAATTAGGAATCGGTGATTTGTCCGATCCGACACATATCAAAAAATCAAAAATTCAATGAACAGGTAGAAAATTTATTCAATTGGTAAAAAACCGGATTAAACCAGTAAAAACCATTTTTTTTTATTAAAATTATTTTTAAGAGTGATGAGATTTAAAATTTTAACTTCTTAATTATATATTAAAAACCATACTATTAAGACAAATACATATTTTTATTAATATTTATTTAATATCAAAATCACATATTTAATATTTAATTTATTTTTTAATTGAATAATTCGGTTCAACCAATGACTCGAAAATCATATCAATTTAATTTCCGATCCAATTTTTTATTCATTGGCTCCGATAAATGCTTTTCAAAGCAGGTTCAATATAGCTGTTAAAGAAGATAATTAAGAACAAAATGATTAAGGATGTAAATTGAAGAAAATTTTTGAAAGCTCATTGATTTCATCAATCATATATAGCTTTGCCGATAAGGCCTTAAACAGTCCCATAATGAATCAGACCATATTTTGATTTGATCAAAGCTATTTTTGATGTTGAAACTGATCACTGCTAACTTGCTAAGGTTGATGATCAATCTTTCATATGCAATGCTTTGGCCAAATAAAGTTGCTTGGACAGTTGGAGTTGGATGGATGAAGGAATAGGCAATTGGGAAAAGAAAGAAAGAAAAAACTCTAATATCAATAAACTAATATATAAAATCAATTACATTGTGAACAAGTACATATTTTTTTCGTATATCACACTTATATAACAATCACCATACATTTCCATGATTTAGGGAGGCAGACCCTTTGGTGAACCTCTTCAAGACTCTCACTAATTAGGAGCAGAATCGATTATTTTTAATGTACATATATATAATCCATGATATATCTATATATCTATATATCTATATATATATAATTATAAAATCCTTAAGCCTGCCTTGCCTTGTCTTCAGCAGCTGTTGACAAAGGGGATTAGTAGTAATTTCTTTTTAGTAAGTTATACACTTGATAGAGATGTGTATCCTTGGCCTTTCCTTGGGTAAAAAGAATTATTGTAAGATGCTTGAGAAACCATTTTTGTACTGTGATCATGCTGCCTGTTAGACTTTGTGTTGAATGAACTGTATCTGCCTTGCCTATGCTTCCTTCTTGGCTGTGATGCCCTTGGGATAAAAACTCCTGTGCCTTTGCTTTCTCTTCTGCAGATTTGTTCTTGAAGATATGGAGATTGTGCTATTGGATAATTTGCTCCAGAGAATGTCTGAAAATTTTGTCAATACAAACTTAGTCCAATACAGTTTTTACACATCCATGAAGCTGTGAAGTTAATTAATACCAGAAAATGCAAGAGATAACATGTTGTTTGGTGTGAATGAAAAGCATGTAGATGGTTAAAAACCTGGAAAGAAACTGAAGGACATCTAGCAACTGGGCCTTCATCATCATCCATGATTAGAAGAGAGATTTGCTTGCTTAAGTCTGCAAAAAACAGATCATCTTCTAGCTCAACAGCCACTTCCATGTCTTCTCAAACTAGTCTATAACTTCCTCCTTATTTAGACTATATTATACTCAAACTAGAACTTGGGAAGAGAGTTTTTGAGTGTGGGTTTTTGGCAAGAAACCTAGAAAGGAAATGTTTAGTTTCTAAATATTGAAACCTCTCTTCCTTTTCTCCCGTGCCATGGGGATGTATGGGAGTTTAAACCTCATTGTCCCCTCCAGTTTAATTGGAGGGGCAGGAGTCCAGTAGATTTACTAGATCCTTAATAGAGAGATAAATACCCTTTTTACCCCTTCATTATTTTTTTTTTTTAATTTTTAATTTTTTAACATAAATATAATTTTAATAATTTTTAATTATTATCATTTAACATAAATATAGTTCTAATGTATATTTTATTATTTAAAATAAATATAATTTTAATAAATTTTAATTATTTATTATATATACATACATTTTAATTTAATGTCTTTAATGATCATTTTTCATTCTTACTATACTTCACTTCACCGCCACCGCTGCTTTTGAATCCAAACATATATCCCACCACTGATTTTAATCTCATTGCTACAGTACCCAATCTCACCGTCATTGTTATTTTTAATTTCATCGGAACCAATCGCACGTCACATCCAAATAAAGCCTTAATCAACATGTTGGAGTGGCTGTTGCTGTTTGCTGGTGGCAAGGACTCTTTTATGTGAATTATTTTGTTTCTATTTTCCGTATCAGCAGCAGACATTTGTGATAGGGTATTCTGGTGAAAAAAGATTGCCTTTGGCTTTGGTTGATGAATCATGGAATGAAGAAAAAGTTGAAGATTATGTTACCAACATATATTTGGATACGAATATGGTATGATTTGTTCAAAGTGATGAACAAAGGATGAACTCATAACCTTAAGAACACAAATATTGATATGTCTCTTAGAGATCAGAACATGTTTTACATTTGTGCATTGGCACTCCTTAAATACTAGCATAACAAGTTGCTAGAACCAAGTTTGTCAACTTTTACAACTATGTTCATAAACTAAAGTCAGTAATTACAACTTCTAGATTTTCGGTGCAGCATTTGTTGAAACCAATCTTGACAGCTAATTCAACACTCCCCCTCAAGTTGGTGCATGGATGTCCCACATGCCCAACTTGTCTAAAAGCTTTGAAAATACTCGATTTGAGACTGCTTTGGTGAGGATATCGGCCAACTGATCCTCTGATCCAATCTTGGGCAATTCCACAGTTTTTCTATCCAACTTTTCTTTAATGAAAAATCTGTCTATCTCGACATGCTTTGTACGGTCATGTTGGACCGGATGATGCGCAATGTCACATGCTGCTTTATTGTCACAAAACAGTTGGATAGGTTGTTTAGATAGATGATCCAAATCCTGCAAAAGAAGTCTTAGCCATAATGCCTCACAAAGTACATTTGCCAAACCTCTGAATTCAGCTTCTGCACTTGAGCGAGCTACAACATTTTGTTTCTTGCTTTTCCAAGTCACAAGGTTACCTCCGACAAAGGTAAAGTATCCAGAAGTAGATCTCCTGTCATCCATATTACCAGCCCAATCTGCATCAATATAGGCTTCTATGCTTTGATAGTCTGCATTTTTAGTGAATAATACTCCTTTTCCTAGAGCAGACTTCAGATACCTCAAAATGCAAAGAATTGCATTCATATGTTGTTCTGCAGGATTGTGCATAAATTGGCTGACGATTCTTAAAGCATAAGCCAGATCTGGTCTGGTATGAGATAAGTATAACAGTCTCCCTACAAGTCTTTGGTATCTTCCTTTGTCAACTAGTACTGGTTGGACTCAATACATAGTTTTAGACTTTTTTCACTGGTGTATTAGCTGCTTGACATGCTGACATACCCGTCTCTGTAATAGATCTAGAGCATATTTTCTTTGAGACAAAACTATTCCTTTAATAGATCGGGATACTTCAATCCCAAGAAAATATTTCAGAGGACCTAGATCTTTCATTTCAAATTTTTTGGACAGGTAATTTTGTAAGGCCTTTCTTTCATTTGGATAATTCCCTATGACCACCATATCATCCACATATATAATGAGCGCAGTTATCATACCTTGTTGTTTTTTGAGGAAAAGAGTATGATCTGAGTTGTTTTGATGGTAGCCAAAGACTATCATAGATTTTGTGAATCTTCCAAACCGTGCTCTAGGAGACTGCTTCAGCCCATACAATGATTTCTTCAGTCTGCATACCTTCTGGCTGTGTCTTTTGGGTATCATGCACCCTGGTGAGAGATCCATGTAGACTTCTTCAGATAAGTCACCATTCAAAAAAGCATTCTTCACATCGAATTGTTGTAAGGGCCAATCCATGTTTGCAGCTAAAGACAACAGAACACGAACTGTGTTGATTTTGGCTACAGGTGCAAATATTTCTGTGTAATCAATTCCGTAAGTTTGAGTGTATCCCTTTTTCTACAAGTCTTGTCTTAAGACGTTCAATTGTGCCATCAGCTTTATACTTGACAGTGTAAATCCATCGACATCCAACTGGTTTCTTTCCTGGTGGAGGATCAACTAGTTCCCATGTTTCATTCTTTTCCAGAGATTTCATCTCCTCGTTCATAGTTGCTTTCCACCTAGGATAGGTTAAGGCTTCCTGCACACTGTTAGGAATAGATACAACAGATAATTGATTTACAAATGACATGTTTGATTCTGACAACGATGGTCAGACACATAATGAATCATGGGATAATTTACTTTACTAGAGAGTTCAGGTTCATATGTGGGTCTAGGAATACCTCTAGTGTGACGTTGTGGTAACTGTCTTCTGTGTGGTTCAGGAACATCTTCAGAAGACGATTGGTGTGATATGTCGATCGGAGATGGAGCCATATTTTCCTGAAACTCGGCTTCCGACTGAGTTGAAGATAGATCCACTTCTTCAGATATTTGGTGCTGCTCATCATTTAATTTTTCGTTTATTTGATGTTCATCACTGCCTTGATGCAATTCACCAATTTTCTCATTTATTTTGGCTTGTAAGTCATCAACATTTACTTATAGGTTGCCCATATTTTGGTTATCATACTCTAAACTCTGAATTTTCTTTTGGTACTCCCCCTGAAATTCATATTTGGAGAAGTACATTGTATCTTCAAGGAAAAAAAATTCCATTGTGACAAATAATCGTCTTGTTGGAGGATGATAACACCTATATCCTTTTTGATGAGTGACATACCCAACAAAAACACATTGCAATGCTTGAGGAGTTAACTTGGTGCGTTGATGTTTGTGTAGGTGTACAAACACCACACATCCAAAGATATGAGGAGTTAAATTTGGTGCAGTTGGAGCAACAACCATATCATTAAGAACTTGGTATGGTGTTTTGAAGTTGAGAGTGCTGGAGGGTACCCGATTGATTAAATAGGCTGCAGAAGTTAAAGCTTCTCCCCAATAGGATAAAGGCATATGGGCTTCGATTAGCAACTAGCAAACAATTGACAACAAGTGTCGATTTTTTCGCTCTGCCACCCCGTTCTGTTGAGGTGTGGTGGAGCAAGTAGTGTGATGTACCATTCCTTGTGTTTCCAAATACTGTTAAAATTCAGTACTCTGATATTCTCCACCATTGTCACTGTGAAGAACTTGAATCTTTTTATTGTACTAATCTCAATTAGTTTATGAAACTTTTGGAATATAGAGTTTACTTCGCTTTTGGATTTCATCAAGCAAAGCCACGTCATCCTGGTACAATCATCAATAAATGTTACAAACCAGCGTGACCTATCCAAAGTAGTGACTTTAGATGGACCTCAGGCATCTGAATGAATAATCATAAAAGGAAGTGGACTTTTATTTAATCGTAATGGAAACGAGGCATGATGGCTTTTTGCAAGTTCACAAGTATCACACTGAAAGCTAGAAACATCAATTTCCTTAATCAAACTTGGAAATAATCTTTTTAGATATCCAAAGGAAACATGCCCAAGCTGGCGATGTCATAACCATATTTCTTTCCTTTGTTTATCTCTACCCACTGCCAGAGCTTGTCGTAGGCTTTCTGTACTCTTTGATTCCAAGTCTAAGTAGTAACGTCTAATACCACACCCAATCGTCGTCCTGGTTTTAATGTCCTTAAACACACAAGAATCAGGCCAAAAAATTACAACACACGATAAGGTAGTGGTTATTTGAGAAACTGACAAAAGATTATAATCTAAAGATGGAACAACTAAAACAGAATCTAAATTTAATGTATTGGTAAGAGTTAAAAATCCATCCCCAATAACCGGGGTCGAAGTTTTATTTGTAGTAGAAACAGATTTTTGGGTAGAGTGATTTAGTAGTGAGACTTGTCTAGAATCATATGTCATGTGATCTTTTGCACCATAATCAATTATCCATGCATTATTCAAAACAGGTGTTGAAATATTTAAAACCTTACCACCATTGTCTGCAGCTATTACCAATGCCAAGGCTTTGTTAGTAATTTCATCTTCAATTTTTGTTTGAACTGCTGTAGTTGAAGGCTTTTTGGGGGGTTTTTCTTTGCTCGACTAGGATCCCACCATTCTGGATAGCCCACTAGTTCAAAACAACGGTTTTTGGTATGACCAGTCTTATTGCAGTTAGTGCGTTTGTATGTAGACTTGTCAACACCATTGGTTGGTCTACCACTGGTAGATTGTGCTCGATCCGGTCAGTTCTGAGCCACCATGGCTCTCGGTTCAGAGGAGTCTGAATCTCCTTTCAAGCTGATATTACGTACAGCCTACCGTCGAACCAATGAGTAACAATCTTCCAGGTTTGGTACTGGATCTTGTCGTTGAATCTCACGTCGGATTGAATCAAAGATCTCATCCAATCCGGCGAGAAGTATATGAACTCTCATTCGTTCAATAGACCAACGATGTGCTTTGACATCGTCTAGATCCTTCATGACCACCTTATCACGATGATCTAACTCTTGGAAAATTTCAGTTAATTCTCCATAATATACAGAGAGGATTCTCCCTTTTTGTCTTGGAGAGAAAGCTTTCTGATTCAGAGTAAATACCTGCAACTCATCACTGCCATCATAGAATGCTTTGGACAATGCTGTCCAAATGTCGTAGGCAGTGGGTAAGAGTAAATAACGCCTCATAATATCTGGTGACATAGACATTAATAGCCACCTTTTTTTACTTTCTGATTTTCGGCATACATTTTTCGTAGCCTTCATCAGATCCTTTTGGTGGTGTAATCTTGCCACAGATGTATGAGATCTTGTCTCGTTCAGCAATTTGCATTTCCATCAGCTGAGACCATATGTCGTAGTTCGATTCAGTCAGGGTGATTCCTGCATTGAAAACACCTTCCGACTTAACCACAACTGGAAAGGATTTAGTTCCAGATGTCTCAACAATTTTTTCACTCATTTTTTATATATATATATGATATGGAAAAACGGATATCGCGATTGGTTCCAGAACAGTCAAATTAGCCAGAAACGGGTCCAACTGAGTGGAATTTGGACAAGCAAAGAATATTTCGCTAATATTCTCGTATATGTGGCTCGTTTTGGACTTGGATTAGCTCAACCAGCTTGGGAAAGTCTTAAAAAAGTGGTCCAAACAGCCTTAGGAAACGGGCAAAAAATTTTGGCGAGAAAGGTGGCAACACGTGGGGCTCACGCGCTTCTGGTACTGTGGCGCGTGTGATGCACGCGCTACAGGGTGACCGGTGCGTGGGCTTCACGCGTCTTCAACCTCTGGCAGCACGTGGGGCGCGTAGACGAGTGAGGACCACTCGCGGATCTTCAGGCGGCGCGTGGGGGCACGTTCGACGTCGGATGGGCCTCCGTTTTGCTTCGTTGAACTCCTCTCGTCGAGACCTTTCACCTAGAATATTCAAAACACAAAATTGAGCAATTTGAAGTTTCGGACAAAAATGAAAAATTGCTCGGTTTTACACAAACTGATGAACCAAAAGCTCTGATACCATGTTCAAAGTGATGAACAAAGGATGAACTGATAACCTTAAGAACACAAATATTGATATGTCTCTTAGAGATCAAAACATGTCTTACATTTGTGCATTGACACTCCTTAAATACTAGCATAACCAGTTGCTAGAACCAAGTTTGTCAACTTTTACAAATATGTTCATAAACTAAAGTCAGTAATTACAACTTCTAGATTTTCGGTGCAGCATTTGTTGAAACCAACCTTGACAGCTAATTCAACATGATTTTTAAATATATGAAATTAAAAAAAAAATTGAATGTACTCGTATTGAAAACATATTCGTATATAATACTTATATGAATTCGGATCACATAGGTTGAAGAATAAAAAAATATTACTACTATACTACTAAGTAGAGGTGCTCATAGGCCGGGCCGAGGCCCTAAAATTTTTCGGGATCCTTGCCCGGGTCGGCTCGCAGGCCCTTGAGCACTGTTCTTCCTATTTAAAAAATAAAAAAGTATTTTTTATTAATATTTTTATAATTAAAATTAAAGAAAATAATATTATTTTAATACAAAAAACACTGTTCCGGGCTAGCTCGGGCCGGCCCAGAACAAAAAATCCTTGCCCAGGCCCGGCCCAATACAAGCTGGTTTAAGATTTACTATCTTTTAGGTAACACTATAGAAACCAACTAACTAGGAGTTGGTTTAATGGGTTAGTTGCTCTTAATAATAAGAAGTTCAAAGTTTGAATAGAGGTAACTTGTTGAGCTTTTTAGAATTTAAGCTCAGCTCCTTAAATTATGAGTAAAGAAATTGCACATTTATACCTAATTTGAGAGTTGGAGCAAAGTCATTTACACTTAAAATGAGAGTTGGATCAACTTATTTGCCTGAATCATTTCATATACCCTTCCAATTTAATTAGAAAATTAACTAAAAACAAACACACAAAAGAAGTAAAAATTAAAGAAACCAAGAGGGAGATCATTCTATTTCTACTTGTAGGCCAACCAAGGAGGTGATGGGGATTTAGATATCCCCTTTTATCATTGTTGATGATGCCATATGATAGTGGGTTCAATGTGTTTTTGTTAATAAGCAAATGCAGGTTGCAAAACTATAACAATACCCCATCTCAATTAATGTGATTGTGAAACCATCCAACCGGTAAGATTTTTGCTTCGTTTGAATGGCCGACGAAAGATCTTCGTCCGTATCATCATGTCGTTTTGCCACTAGATCCCTCAAATAACTCCACCCTAACCACCAGTACCTAGATTCCCCACAAAACTTCCATCTACAGTTTGCTTGATAATAAGCAAAGGAAAAGTCCAGCTAACCACGATTAGGGATGAGCACTAGTTGGGTGAACCGATTAAATTAATTGAAACCTATTTTAATTGATTTATTCGGTTCGGTTTAATCGATTTTGATAAAATTCGATTCAAAAAAATCGATTTAAATAAGTTTATTCAGTCAGTTTTGCGATTTTTTTATTCAGCATCATAAAATCATAAGTTTTTAGTGGATGATAAAACAGAAATAGACTAGAGTCGGCAAATTCTGAAGAAGATCTGAATCCCTTTTTAACAGTACTTGATTTCTAAAACTTGGTAGCATAATTCATAGTTTTCATGATTTTCTTTATGTATCTTTGTTTGTTTTGCTGTCTAACTTGACATTCAGAAAGAAAGACAAGGGTGGTATTAATTCCACCTCCACAGTTGCAACTTGCAATATGTGTAGCGAATACAGAATTCATAATGCTGATATCATCATATCACTCTGAGGTATGATGCGACTGCTGATGATCTAATGTCATTGACGGCAGTAGTATATATATATATATGTCTTGCATCTATGTCATGAACAAGATTGATCAGATTAGACTTGAAGAGCTCGAGATTTTGGATAAACTTCCTCATTACAGCCCAAATTTTGCAATCAGATGAAAACCTTTAGATAGTGACCGCACAATGCCTGTGGTAGCTTCTTGGATAACTTAAAAATAAGGTTAGTCTTGCTATTCCTTTGCTAGTAGGGTGGCATCAAACACTGATTATAGGGCCATAGTTCTTAAGGTTTTGAACCAATATTAATAGCTTAAAAAAACAGTAATGACTAGCCTATGTTGGTTTTCTGATTGTGCCCCTACGTCTCATTTTTACTCCTATTGGATTTGCTTAGTATCATTGAGTTCTTTACTGCAACTATGTTTTCCTTGTGTAATTCATGATGATGGCTAATTCTTTTTCTTTCTTTTCTTTTTTGTTCTATGCTGCTGATTTGCTTGGATAAATCATGCTTTTTACCCAGGATCATGAACTTGAGGATGAAGATGTATTTGTTCAGATTATCAAGAAGCTGTGATTACAGAATATGGAATTATCGTGGAACTCTTGCGTATGTTCATGCTTTAAGAAGCTATCATGTCCCCAACTGTCAGCTACCAGCTATATTACCCGGATCTTTTATTTTTCCTAAAGTACTTGTGTTTGACACCTACAAGCTCTATCCGATATATATTCGAACATGGGTATGGAAGTATGATTCTCCAAATATATAAAAAAGTTAAGTATACCCGTATCGAACATATATCCGTATCTTACCTCCGAATCCGAAAGCTGCCAATTAAGTTACCAAGCTGGAAATTAGGTAGAAGAGACAGCTTGATGTGTAATTAAGCCATTTTTTTGTCAAGCTCCTTTTCTGTGATTTCCTCATTACCTTGTTTTGCTTTGTTTCGATAATGTCCTACTTGAAGAAACCTAGAACAAGATTAAAATGCAATACTATAGAGCTAGTCAGAAATTTTTTGTTATTCCGAGAGAATTGGCATTTAAGACTTGGATAAATTGTGTTGATGTCTTTTTATGTCGAGGTGGTGCTCCTGGTGGTCTGAAGCCCTACGAGTAAGGAAAACAGGTCAGAGGGCATCAGAAGTGGAGCTCCGAGACACGCTTCGATGCTTAAGTCAGTGTTTGGATAAGGAAGAGGGGGTCTGAGAGAGAGAGAACTTAATCAAGAATAGCCCTTGGGAGGACTATATATAGAGGAGGTCGGACGGCCTGTTGTCCGACCTGTTGGTTTCACGTGTTCGACTTTCGTTGGTTGTTTGATGTAAGCGGCCTCGGGGGTCTCACCGAGGAGACGGCCGCATTTAATATCCGTCTTCTGCAGGCTGCTGCATTTAATGCCCTGCACGGCCCTAAGTGGACGCCGAGGTGACTGGAGATGTGACATCTAGGATAAGGAGAGGCGTCCATATGTCTCGAACATCTATCCTTAGTGATTCCTGGGCTCTCTTGGCTGGGCCTAGGTTGGGCTAGTCTGTTGGGCTTGCCTGATGGACTAAATGGGTTCAACAATTGCCACCCAAGCGAAGTGGAGGTTATAAAGTGATCAACAACGAGCCTGTGGATATCCAATACCTCGTGCTATAGAGATTTTCTTATAGTGGCGAGGAGACATGGGGCTTATTTTTCATGTTTTGGGTTTTTTGGCTAAGGCGTAAATGGCGAGCTTCCTTCCTTGAAGTGTGGCGAGCAGTAGCATATCGAAGACGCCTGGGTATCTTTGAATTCGGGCGAGGAAGTGCTCTGAACTTTACTGCTGTCATTTTGGTTGGTATGACACGACGTTTGATGTGCCTGTTTTTAATGCCAGCTTAAAGGCTTGACGTGTCGTTTGAGGAATGGACACGTATCGACCATCGTGTGGTGTGATGGGCGATCATCAGAGCATCTTTTCGGAAGTCATTCGGCTATAAATAGGGGTTCCCGAATATTTTTCTTCTATTTTTTTGATATCGAAGTGCTGTCATTTTTGCTGCTGAATTGTGTTCTTTGTTCTGATCTATTCGCGCCATTCTCAGATTTGCTGGTTCGTTGCTCCGACGAGGTTAATCCGAGGTTGCATAGGTATTTTCATTGCTTGTCCTTGCTTTCCGTTTCGATTTTTGTGTGTGCTGTGGTGGTCTGGTTGTTTGTGAGATGGGTTCGAGTGATAGCGACGGTTCCGACGCGTTGGAGAGGATGAAGGGTTTGTCCTATGCCGGTGGTCGTAGCATCGACGAGGTGTTGGATGATCTTGACTGTGATATTGAGGAAGGGCTAGGGTGACTGGTGGTGGTGGTGCTGAGTCCAGTGGTGGGGGTAGGGTCGTTGGTGATGGTGCCACGGTGGTCGACCAAGCGTCTTCTGAGGGAAGTGAGGCGGTTGCTGAAGATAGTGGCATGGAATGGAATGATGATATACACTGCACCATGAGCGCCGAGCAGATTGGCGCGCTGATGTTGACTAGTGGTATCTACATGCCTAATTATCGCTATGAGTTTTATGTGCCCGCCTCGGGTCGGCATCCTAGTCAGATTAAGAATGGTGGGAGGGACATGATCTTCTTCGAGCAAATGTTCAAAGGGGGATTCCACCTTCCTTTGAACCCTTTCTTCGCCACTTGCCTTGAGGTATGGGATTTCTGGTGCTCAGCTGATAGGGTCTTCTTGGCCTGTTATGGTGGCTTACTTCCTTGATTGTAAGAAGAGGGCCGAGGAATCTCTGTACGTCACTTTTCGCAACTTGTACCAGTTGAAGGTGAAGAAGGATAAGTTCTGCTACCTGAGTGCTCGCTATCGGGTAGTTGTAGAGAATGCTCCCAGTAACAATCATATCAGGAGGTCGTAATTTTTCGTTGTAGAGTTGAAGTTGGAGGGTGATTGGGGCTTCCCGATGAAGTGGTGCAAGTCCCCGAAAGATCTGCAGAAAAGTGTTGTGGTTATGAATGATTTGGAGAAAGATCAGTTCGACTACTATATGGGGCATAAGGTCGACTGGAAGGATGCCGTGACGGATTGTTTTATTTATAGGCATTGTTTGAAGAATATCAGCCCAAATAGGGTGGCGGCTAAGTTTGCCGATCTTGTCCCTTATTCGAAGGTAACACCTGGCCCATGGGCGGTACCGACTATTATGCGGAGGTTTTGATGGGTATTATTGTACCTAGAAGAAAAAAAGCAAGAAGGCAGACACTTCTCGTAGAGGTGGGGCGGGTCTTAATGACGTGGGTGCTGCTCCATCGGCTAGGACGGGCGACCCTTCCACCGTTGCTGCTACGGTGTCTAAAGAGGGCAGTACTGACGAAGGTAATGGCCTTGGAACGTATGACCATATGCTCGCCCTAGTGCCTTGGGTTTTTGAGCCAATCCCGTTTACTTCAACCCCCGCTGTGATAGAACTGCCACCCTCCCCAAGTTCGTGTGAGAATGAAGGTGGTGATATTTTGAGGACTGGCCGCCCGTCGATTGAAGTTATCATTTTGGATGATGATCATGATGATGAGGTGGTGTTCGACATGGGGGACTCTATGAGCTCTAATAGCTTTGTCAGTGAGGATGGTGCTTGGTGTGGTAGTTCTACTACAACGGCGTTGTTTTTAGATCTCTGGCGGGCTGGTATACTCTGCTTGCATTCGTTGTTTAGGGCTTTGATGAGCTTTTGTCTTGATTGTTTTTTCTTGTGTAGGTATGTCAAGTGCTGCTATTGCTGAGAAGATCCGCTGTGCTGATAGGGAGAAAAATAAGGGCCAGACCCAAGGTAAAGAGCAAACCACTCCTGTTGCCCAGAAGCATGCTGCCTTGAAGCATAAGAGAAGTGATGTGGTCGACGACCCTGATCCGAAAAGGTAGAAGGTCGTCGACGACCCTAAGAAGTAGAAGGCGGGTCTATCTTCGACTACCAAGCAAGTGGATCTAGGCTCGACCAAACAAAAAGTAGGTCCTGGATTCTCCAAGCATACAGTGGAGGTTGAAAAATATGGTGCCCCGACTGACACGCCATTGAAGTCGAAGAAGACCACGGGTTTTGCCAAGGGTGGCAAGAGTTTGCCCATCGTACTAGCCTCGCCTGGCGGGGATGGCGTTTTTTCCACTCATGATGATATGGTGGCGCGTCCCGTGCATTCTTCTCCCTCACCTCGCGGAGACGTGTAACGGGATGTACGCCAAGGGTCTACTTCTTACTTCGGCTATCAGGGGTGTATGCCCATTGGCTCCCTTCTTGGCAACGTTGATGGGTGTGTCAACTGGGTTTGCAGTCATCCCTCCCAAGAGGTCAAAATTATTGAGGGTTGCGCTGTGTGGGCTGTTCAGCATGGTATGATGGCGAACTTGGTGGAGGTGAGTTCTGTTCTGTAGGTTGTTATTGTTGGTGCTGGTCAATCCTTCTAACTCAATTTTTTTCCTTCTTTTTCAGACCCTGGCCACCAGTCTGGCCGTATATAACCATGTGAGGGAGGCTGACGCCCGTCTTCATGACGTAGAGAAGGAAGTCCAGCTCAAGGCTACTCGTGTTTCAGAGCTTGAGGGCTTACTGAAGGCTGAGCGGGAGAAGACCAAGGTCACCAAGGACAAGGCTATTTCCAAGGAGAAGTTCTGCATGGCCAAAGTGGTAGAGGTTGAGCGCCAGACCGAGATTGTTCGTGGTCAGCTCGCCAAAGTAGAGGACCGTGTTAAGGCCAGGGAGAAGGAGATCAATCTTCTGAAGTAGAGCTTGTTGGGGGTAGATAGGAAGAAAGAGACTGTTGTTGTCGAGGCCGTGGCCAATGCTGTGGAGGCTGAGAAAGGGAAACGTGCTCTCGCATTGGAGAGTGCCTTGGAGGCAAAGAAGAGCGAGGTGGTCAAGGTGGCAATTGGCATGGTGGGCGAATATAGGGCGGCTGCCCTCACTGGGTCCAATTAATGTATGGACCCCTCGACTGTAGGGGCATAGACTTTGCCGCCATTGGGGATCCGCCTGAAGGCTTTGATCCTGTATGCCCCGATGTACCCTCCCTGGAGAGGTTAGGGTAGATTTTGGCATGGTCATCGTGCTTGTTGTCCCTGCGACACCTCAGGTTGATGTAGTGCCCGCCACTCCACAGGGCGATATGCTTCCATCTGATATGGCTATTGAGGAGGTGCTTGCAGCCGATGCTCTTATCGTTGACCCTATAGAGGGGAACGAGGTTGCAGATCCTGCTGTTGTAGGTGGGGGAGGTGTCACATCCCAAATCCGGGAGTGTGACCGGCTAGAGACAAGTATGTGCCCTTGTCTCCGAAGCCTTAGTCATTCCTCTACCTAATGAAATTTTTGCATGACCTCGCACGATATGGGGGGTTACCGAACCTGCAAAACATGCATAATAATAATAATAATAACACATGACATCCCAGTTAGGACACCTCTAACTAGGGAGTAACCGAGATGCCCCGCAGCAGACGCACAAAGTGAACCATGATGCACATATATATAAAATACCAAAATGCAGACAACAATCTCGATCTCCGACCGGATAACTACATCACACATAATACAACATACATAGACAAAATAATATATGACATCCCTGGGTGACTATGCACAGCTCCTCCATCAAGCAACGGATCACCTCGTCAAAACGGTATGCCATGCTCACCGACTATTGGTCACGAGCTAAGTTGACGGGGCAGATGAGGGACCAGGTCAACCAGTATCTGAAAAAAATAAAATAAATAAAGGGTGAGTCATAAGGACCCAGTGAGCAAACGCAGGATTAGTAAAGTCTATGGAAAAGGCTCGTAAATCATATTAACCAATACCACCTTGATGTTCCTATCCAACATCACAAACATCCATAACATCTGGTAGGGTTCGTAGACTTCTATAAATCGATAGGGCTCGAAAGCTCCTACAAAACCGGTAGGGCACGAAGGCTCTTACATATCCAGTAGGGCACGAAGGCCCATAACATCCAGTAAGGTCCATAGACTCCTACAAATCGGTAGGGCTCGAAAGCTCCTACAAAATCGGTAGGGCACGAAGGCTCCTACATATCCAGCAAGGCACGAAGGCAGCCTACAATCCGGTAGGGCACAATGGCAGTCTACAAATCCAAGCATAGCTCAACATTATAATAAACATGCATTACATACAACTCGAGTGCATTATAGTCCATCATCGATACATTCATACAATCACAATCAGTAAGTCATAACATAATCTAGCGATCCTACGTTTATCGCTACACGTTTACTCACAGTGTTCTTAGTGAGAAAAACTAGATCCTCATGCTCCAGAGCTCTTCTAACCACGGACTCAACTAATCCGCGCTCCTAGCACATAAACAGTCATTTCATAAATATTTTATAATTATGAAACATTCATATTGTCCAAATTGTAGCTAACTGACTACTATCCAAAATTTTACAGCTTAGATATTTAAGCTTTATACTTTTTACACCTAGCTCGGACAAAAATCCGGAGCAACGATCAACTAAAAAGTTGCTCCCCCGAGCCTAACAAAGCCAATGGTGGCTTCGGATGGTGGTGGTAGGTGGCGGCACCACCACTCTTCTACTAAAGAGGTTTGGCCAAAGCTATATCTTGGCCTTCTTTCACTTCCAATGCCGTATAACACTAGTATACGACTTAACGGAGCAGAGGAACACCTCCATTGGTGGTGGAAGTGGCGGCACAAAGTGGTTGGCCACCATGATGCATTCGGCCAAGCTTGGATTTCCATCTCCAAGCCACTTTTTCAATCAACCAAACCCAAATAATGGATGTAGAGGTTGATTTAGGACCACCCATGGTGATGGTTTAAGGTGGTGGCTATGTTGGAAATCACCTAAGGCAAAATAGTCATAAAGAGAAACACATAGTTTCTCCTAATTTCTTGAAAAACTAACACTGAATAAGTGATCCTCACCTTCTAGATAGTAAGAATATGTATTTTGTTGGCTTGGTTATGAGTAGAAATCAAAAGATCAAGCTTACTAAGCTTTTGGCTATGGAGTTTTTCACTTTGGTTAGGTTTTCTCAAGGAATAAGATGAAGCAAATCCTTAAGGCATAAGAAAATGAGATCCACAGTAGAACATGGGGTATTGGCGGCATTTTGTAGCCATTTCCCCCATGCCAAGTGTCAAGCAAGGAGCCTATGGCCCACTTTTTGTCTTTTAGTACCAAAACGGGCGCTCATGAAATTTTTAAGTTCGGAAGCTCATTTTTCACTTTTCTCGACATAGATATATTTAAAATATTATTTTACATTAGTACGTAAGTTTTCGTAAGTTTTTGATATCTCGAACATCAAATACGGTCTCCGGGCCGTTTATGGGCCATTACCGGGCCTTACCGATATTTCATTATGTTTTTGATTTTTTTCTTCATGAACATGTTCCAAATATCAAAATATGCAGATCTTGAGGGTCGATAATTTTTTAGTATTCCAAACTCTAAATTCGGGCCTCGGATCGCCCACGGGTCAACATTTTGACTTTTTCGGTTTTAGCTCCAATTTTCATTCTGATTTCACTGGTAGCTTTCTAACATCATTTTATGTCTATATGAATCCATTTATTCATTTAAAACCTTTTTTGGACCTTTCCACGGCTAGTTCCTGATTTTAACTCCTTTAAACTAATTAAGGATGTATCTGATTTCCACTTAGTTTTTTATTTTAAAAGTAAAATTTTCAATCTAAACATTATATTGTGATCCTCTATGATCATGGAGTCTATTGGTACAGTATACGAACCAAAAATAAAATTTTGGGTAAATGACCAAAATACCCTGGTTCAAATTTTTTTCGATTTTTATGCTGATTAAAATTTTCAATAATCCTAATCGGCATTATATCATATTTAACACTATGTGAAGTTAAATTACAAAATTTTACGAATTTTACATTGTCCCGATTTTGATTCCTGACTCGTGGCCAATTTAAGGCTAAATCTCTCAAATAGCCGATTAAACCCCTTACTCTAAAAATTATTAATATAACAATAAGACCACATGGTAGTGTGCTTTGTATACAAGCATATATAAACTTGATCCACTGTCTATGAATCGTTTAAAGAGACCCGAGTCAATCTCTGTCTTACGAGGGTCTTACAAGAGGTGGGGATGTAACTGGGGGGGTAGTGGTCCCATAGACGAGGGCCTTGTACATAAGACTTATGAGATTTGTAATCCTTTCTTTCTTTCATGAATGAAAAGTTTGTTTGTTTTATCTATTGTTGGCCTGGCTTTGATTGTTTGTTCTTTTCTGTTTGGTTTGCTTTGTTGTCGTTCATTTTCAAATTTGTTTTTGTGCATCCTGTTAGCATGATGGCGAGCTGCTAGACTTGTTGCGGATTGCTACTTTGCTGGTTGCACGTGAGCATAAGGGCCAATTAAGGGCCGTTGGGTGTGTTACATAGCGTTTGATCGTGAGCCATTGGGCTAGTAAGGGCGTGTAGTGCGACGTCTTATTGCGAGCGCGCGTGGTGGACGCGTGCATGGGCCAGTTAGAGGCTATTGGGCGTGCAACACAGCATCTTATTGCGAGCGCATGTGGTGGACGCATGGATAGGCCAGTTAGAGGCCATTAGAGAGTGTTGACTTTGATTTTTCCTGCAAGAGCGAGTTGTATTATTATTCTTGTGAAGGAAAATACAACTTATAATTTTACAGGAAATATTTCTTCAGGTGGATTGCATTCCAAGTTCTTGGTACGGGGCTTCCATTCATTCGTTCCAACGCATAGGCTCCAAAGCCAATCTTCTTTGTCACTTTGTAGGGGTCTTCCTAGTTTAGGGTCATCTTTCCCTGTTCGCCAGTGGGTTTGCTGGCTTCACAACTTCTGAAGACGAGGTCATTGACTTGGAATTGTCTATCTTTGACCTTCGAGTTATAGTATTGGGTGACTTGATGTGATCTGGTGGCCTGTTTGACTTGTGCCCAATCTTTGGTTTCTTCAAGGAGATCCAGGTTTCTTCTTAGTGCTTCTTTATTGGTGGCGAGGTCGTAGTGAGTTGTTCTCAAGGAGTTTATGCCGATCTCAGCCGGTATCACAGCCTTTGTGTCGTACATCAGGTTGAAAGGAGTCTCGCCCGTGCTTGAATGGGATGTGGTTATGATACCCCATAATATTCCTAGCATTTCTTCTAGCCATGCCCCCTTGGCATCGTCGAGCTTCTTTTTCAGGCCTTGAAGGATCTTTTTGTTCATCGCCTCCACCTGTCCGTTTGTTTGGGGGTGTTTGACCGAGCTCTGAGTTAGCAGGATTTTGAAGTTTTCACAAAATTTCTTCAACTTGCCCCATGGAACTGTGCGCCATTGTCTGCCACAATGGTGTTGGGGACCCTATATCTGTACACCATAGACTTCCAGACGAAGTTCTAAATTACCCTTTCTGTGATGGTCACCACAGCCTCTGTTTCTACCCATTTAGTGAAATACTCGCAGGCGACAACTACAAACTTCTTCTGACCTATGGCAATTGGGAAAGGTCATAGGATGTCGATCCCTCCATATTGCAAAGGGCCATGGGCTCGACAGCTAGTTGAGCAATTCTGCTAGTTGTCTTGGAATAGTGGTGAACTTCTGGCATTTGTCACACATCTTTACCAACTCTGTGGCGTCTTTCTTCATTGTCGGCCAGTAGTAACCCTATCTTAGTTCTTTTTGTGCCAGAGACCTGCCCCCATGTGATTTTTGCATACCCCTTTATGGATTTCTCTAAGGACGTATTCAGCCTCTGCTGGTTCTAGACACCTTAGTAAGGGTTCGTTGAATGATTTCCTATATAGGGTGTCGCCAATTACGGTGTATCTAGCAACTCTTCTTCTCAGTCTGAGTTGCTCTTTGGGGTCGTCGGGCAAGATCCCTTTTGTGAGAAAGTTCGTAATGTTAGTTAACCAACTCTGTCCGTCGATTATTGGGAGGAGCTCTTCGTTCTCTTGGTGGCTTGGCAAAAGGCGGTGCTCGAGGACGATATTTCCTCTTTGTCTTATTTCGATGGCGGAGACGAGTTTGGACAAGGAGTCTGCCCTAACATTTTCCTCTCTGGCGATCTGTTCGACTGTCAACGGGTTGAAGCACTGCTTCAGGTTCATGACCTTTTTGTGATATTTTGTCAGGGTGGGGTCCCTCACTTCGTATTCCCCATTCACCTGCTTTGCTACCAATTGGGAAACGGTTGAGATATAGCCTTGCGACACCGAGTTTGAGTGCCAACTTTAGCCTCGCCAGGAGAGCTTCATACTCTGTTGCGTTGTTTGAGGCGAGGAACCTGAAAGATAACCCGTATTTCCATTCACTTCATTGCGGGTCAGTTAACAGGATTCTGACACCTGATCCCTCTTTTCCTGAGGATCCATCTACGTACAATGTACATACACCATTTGGGGCCGGCTCTAACTACTGAGGTTTCTGTACTAAGGTTGGTTCTGGGGGTGGTGGCGGTGCCTCACTATCGAGATTCGATGGTGCTTCTTTCCGGTAACGGATCGATGCTGTGATGGCGCTGGTGAACAAGCACTCGGCTATAAAGTCCGCTAGAGCTTGGGCTTTGATAGCCTTCCTTGGCCTATATTCCAGGCCAAATTCACTTAGCTCAATACTCCGCTTGGTCATTCTGCCCGCCGTGTCTACCTCTTGCAAGACTTCTCTTAGCGATTGATCTGCCAGCACTGTGATGGGGTAGGCCGAGAAATACTGCCTCAGGCGTTTAGCTGCCACTATCAGTGCTAAAGTGGTTTTTTCCAACCGAGTATAGTTGATTTCCCTATTTAGCAGGGCTCGACTGACGTGATAAACTGGTATTTGGCGGGTTCCTTCTTCCTGAGAAAGCACGGTTTCTATAGTCTCGTCTGAAGCTGTTAGGTAGATGTAAAGCTAATCTCCTTGCATAAGACTGGTGAGCAAGGGCGGCGAGCACAGGTACTTTTTCAATTCTTCAAAAGCCTTCTGACAATTCTCGATCCATTGGTACTTGGAGGCTCCTTTAAGTACCTTGAAGAAAGGTAAGCACCTGCCGACGAGCTTAGAGACAAACATGTTAAGGGCGACCACTCTACCGGTGAGCCTTTGCATTTCTTTGGTGTTTTTCGGTGGGCACATACCCAGGATTGCCTGGATTTTTTTTGGATTTGCCTCTATTCCTCTGTTGGAGACAATGAAACCAAGGAACTTCCCTGCTCCTACTGCAAATGCGTATTTTTCCCAGTTTAATCTCATGTTATGCCTCCTGATGACGCCAAAGCTTCTTCAAGGTCTCAGACGTACTGATCCAACGAGGAGCTTTTGACCAGCATGTCATCCACATATGCTTCCATGCTCCTCCCAATTTGGTCTTTGAAAAGTCTGTTTACCAACCTCTGGTAGGTGGCTCCCGCGTTCTTCAGCCCGGGGCATAACTTGGTAACAAAATAGACCCTCATTTGTGATAAATAACGTCTTGTCTTGATCTTCGGGGTTCATTTTGATCTGATTGTAGCCGCAGAAGGCATCCGTAAAACTCAGATATTTATGTCCTGTCGAGGAGTTTACTAGGCGATCTATAGTTGGCAGGGGGAAGCTATCCTTGGGGCTGACCTTGTTCAAATATGTGAAGTCCACACACATTCGCCACTTTCCACTGGCCTTTTTCACCATCACAACATTGGCGAGCCAGTCTGGGTAAATTACCTCTTTGATGAAGTCGGCGACAAGTAGTTTCTCAACTTCTTCTCTGATTACCCTGAGTCTCTCAGGGGCGAGCTGGCGTTTCTTCTGCTTGATCGATTTTGTTGTTGGGTTCACATTTAGGGAGTGGGTGATTATTCTCGGATCTATATCAGGCATGTCAGTCGCCGACCATGCAAAGATGTTGGTATTTTCCTGTAGCATGGCCACCAAGGGTCACCTTTCTTTGCTTCCCAAAGAAGACCCGACCTTGGTGGTCTTAGACGGGTTTTTTGGATCCAGTAGGATCGTCTTTGTTTGCTCTGCAGGTTTCGCCTTATACTGACTTGTCTCTGCCCTGTTGTCCAGGCTTTCCAAGGTGAGCATAGTTTTGCTGATCAGGTTGACCTGAGCTTTTGTTAGCTGCCCCTAGCTTCTTCTGTATGCCCATTGTTCCTGTCATGTCGAGGTCAAGCTCGACGCCTTGATTCTTTTTGGCAATCTATATGGATAGCACGTGGCACTGTCGTGTCGTTTGCTGGTCCGTCTTCATGTAACCAATTCCCATTGGCGTTGAAAATTTCACTGTCAGACAGTAGACAGCGACCACCATCCTTGCTTTTCTCATCATAGGCCTTCCAAAATTGGCGTTGTACGCCAAGGGCTGGTCGACTACTAGAAATTTAGAGATGACGATGAGGGTGTGGTCGCCATCTCCCATTGTTATCGCCAGGGTTATTGATCCTTTGACTGTTATTAGCTGATTTGCAAAGTCAAAAATTGGGCTTGTTGGTTTCAAGTCCTTCTTAGGGATGCTCATCTTCTTGAAAGCATCCGATTGGATAACCTCTACTGCGCTACCAATGTCTATGAGGACCCTTTTCACTCTAAAATTTTTGATTGTGGCGGCCACAACAATCGGGTCATTCCCATTGTCCTCCAAGATGTCGACGTCATTATCAGTGAAGTCTACCATCCAGTCTTCATTCTGTTTTGCTCGCTTGGAGGTTGTATAGATCGACATTATACTTCTGAGATGGGCCTTTCTCTTGGAGTTGCTGGCGGTCCATTCTTTTGTGCCCCTTACTATCATGTTTATCACCCCTGTACCGGTTTCCTCTTTTTTGCCCTATCTATGTTTCGTTGATTGTTCTCCGATGGCTGCCCCTGATGGGCCTTTGACTTTCTTACAAACTGTTTGATCTGTCTTTTTCTGATGGCGTTCTCAATTGCATATTTTAAAAACCTGCAATCTTCAGTGTTGTGCCCCACATCATTGTGATAGTTGCACCTCTCCTTGAAGTTAAGACGCGTCGAATTGTCCTTCATGGGATATGGCGTCCCCAAGATACCCTCATAGGCCATTGCATTTAGGATATACGCCTTTGAGGCATTGAAGGGGGTGTATTCATCAAACTTAGAGTATGGAGCTCTTTCCCCTTTTCGTCCACGACCCTAGGTGGCTCGGTCTATATTATTCTGGCGGGTTGTTCTCTCGGACGACTTGGACCTTTGGCGATGTGAGTCAAGTCCCAACTGTCTTCTGTTGTCATGGTATCCTTGTTTGTTTTTCGGTGGGTGCCCCTGAACCTGTTAGTAGCTTGTTTTTTCCTCGGGCCCCTCTGCCAGTTTCATCTATTCTATTTCTACATACCTCTGGGCCTTCTCATACAAGTTATAGAGTTTTTTCGGTTTCTCATCTATCAGGGCGTACCGGAGGTGTTCGTGGCGGACCCCAGAGATGAACGCCTGTATAGCCTAGTCATCGTGCAAGTCCTTGATTTCCATGGTGGCAGAGTTGAACCTGCGGATGTATTCTCAGAGGGTTTCGCTTTCCTTCTGTCTTACTGCGAGGAGGCTGGTCGGGATTTTGAAAGTGGCTTTGTTGGCGAGGAAGTGGGCGATAAAAGTTCTGCCGAGCTTCTGGAAGCTGTCAATGGACCTCGCCAACAGTGAGTGGTACCAGGTTTTAGCGTGCACTCTGAGTGTCATAGGAAACACCCGGCACTTCTAGGCATCGGTGGCCCCTAGCAGGTCCATGCAATTTTTGTATTGAATAAGGTAGTCCATAGGGTCTTTGGTACCGTTATAGGTTTCTTTCGAGGGCTTGATTGTCTTGGGCACCGGTTCCCATCGAATTTCAAGGGTCAGGGGACTGTTGTCATCCGTCATCCATTCTACTTCCTCCTTTTTGTCTTTCATCATGCCGTGGAATTCTTTTCTAAGGGCCACCATTTGGGCTTCAACGGTGCCCACGAGTGCCTCCCTGTTGACGGGCAAGTTTTCCTCATTTCGGCGTCGGTCCTCAGAGCGTTATTCCCTGCTTTCTCTATGCGCTTTGCTTGCATCTGTTCTATGGCTATCTCGATAGGACGAGCTGGCATTGTTTTCTTCCTGATTGTTATTGTTGCCTTTTTGGTTTTGCCTCACTTTCTTATTGGTCTACCGGGGGGCCTGGTGCTGCTCAGCCAACTGAGCTTGGAGGGCCTGTATCTGAGTGATGAGTATCTGGTATGTTGGGTCGACGTAAGGTAGTGTTAGGGGGTGGAAGGTGGTGTTGGTTGGTGGGATCGTGCATCGGTGGGAGGCCGGTAGAGGTGTTTGGTGGTAGTGTGGCTGGTGTGCTTGCTCGGCCAACTGGTGGGGGGTCTGATCCAGGAACAAAGGAAATGCTCGTTCATCCCATGGTGTTGAATTGAGTTTCTAAGGGGTTGGATGGGGCTACGTGAGTGGTTTGTTGGGTGGTTGGGGGGATATCTCACGTCAGAGTCGGGAGCGTTGAGAATACCGGGGAAGCAGCTGTCAGTAGGCTTTGTAGTAGTTTTGGGGGTAGTAGGGTTGTTAGGGCCAGAAGTTAGGTATGTAGGGGGTTTGATAGCTGGTGCCAGGTCCTGATGGATTAAGGAAAGTTCGAGGGGGAGGAGAGTGGAAACTACCTATAACCGGGGGTGTGGAAGAGTGAGTGTTGGGGGGGATGCCACCTGGGTCCTCAGGTGAGGTGGTTTACTAGGTTGGTGGTAAAGACATGGCTTGCCGTTTCCCACAGACAGCGCCAAATGTTGATGTCTTTTTGTGTCGAGGTGGTACTCCTGGTGGTCTGAGGCTCTACGAGCAAGGAAAACAGGTTAGAGAGCACCAGAAGTTGAGCTCCGGGACACGCTCCGATGCTTAAGTCAGTGTTTGGAGAAGGAATAGGGGTCTGAGAGAAAGAGAGTGTGTCTGGAGAGAGAGAGAGAAAACTTAACCAAGAATAGCCCTTGGGAGGACTATATATAAAGGAGGTCGGGTGACCTGTTGGTTCCACGTGTCCAACTTTAGTTGGTTGTCTGATGTAAGCGGCCTCGGGGGGCCTTGCCGAGGAGATGGCCGCATTTAATGTCCATCTTCTGCAGGATACGGCATTTAATGCCCTGCACTGCCCTAGGTGGACGCCGAGGTGATTGGAGATGTGACCTCTGGGAGAAGGGGAGACGCCCACCTGTCTTGGACATTTGTCCTCAATGATTCCTGGGCTCGCCTGGCTGGGCCTAGGTTAGGCTAATCTGTTGGGCTTGTCTGGTGGACTAAATGGATTCAACAAATTGAATTTCTTGCTTACAGTTGTAGTCTTTGTTTCAGGAGGTGCATCTTCTCAAGGTGCTAAATTTGGATATTGCACATTGCATGCAGGTCAACATCCAAAAAATGGTCTTAACTTATAATACATATTTGGTTTTAGGTGGGTGTTGTCAGATTTATGATGCAAGTGCACGTATCGTTAACAAGTAATAAAGTGAAGAGTTGAGTATCGTTTCCCACGAGGAATTGTTACCAAATTTGCTAAGTACTAAAATAAACATAACTTAATCTTATTCAAACAAACAATAAAAAAATTTGTAAACTAAAAACTAAATAAAAGAAAATAATAAACAAAGAAAACAAATTAAAATTGAGATTTAAATCAATAGAGAAGCCTAGGATTACAATTTCCCTCAACACTTCGCTTGAACGTCTCCTACCCTTTTAACTTGATTAATGACAATGAGTTGTTAACCTAGAGTTCTAATCTATTTATAAGTATCTGTCAATGGTCTTATAAAAATAACTCTCTTAACCAATTAACTGTATGTCTATGATAATTGAATTAAAGAGAAACTCAATAAGTTTAGACTCTAAAATTGGTTACACATAACACGTAAGTATATTTCTACCCTACATGCAGATCAATTCATCATAATAAATGAATATGAAACATATGTTATTCAATCCATGTCTAACACTAAATTCCTTATGTCTAGTTGTATTTAGGTTACCAAATCAATCTAATTGGTAACTAAGCAATTAGAAGCATTAAGAACAATATTGAATAAACAACATCAAATATCATTAAATGTAAGAAAGAAAGTAAAATAATCCAAATTACATGTTAAGTTCTATTGCAATCCTAGAAAAATAAATTAGTTAATGCTAAATAATAAAAATATAAAATAAAAGAGTTTCACCATCATAAATTTTACAAGAAAGATAAAAAAAAAGTAGTAAAAAGAAAGAGAAAACTAAAGTTTGTGAGGTCTTTAGTCCTCTAGTATCCAAAACCTCTTTTAGCTCCTTCAACTTTGTAGTGGCTGCTTTCCTCTTAAGAAAACTAGGTTATTTACAGGCTTCGTAGTGTTAAAAGCTAGGGAGAAGTTATTTATAAAGTCCTAAAGAGTTCCTATATATAGAGCTCTAAAAGCCTGAAGAAAGGAAACTTTGTGGGAAAGTAACAGCCTCCAGTTTGGACTTTCCATATATGAACTGATATTCTCCTTATTGCTTTAGAACTCTACAAAAAAAAAATTAAATTAATAACTAATTTAAAAATAATCTAAATAAATAAAAATAATTTAAAAACAACTAAAAATAATTAATTAATAGTTTAAACTATAAAAATTTAGTTAATTTAAATATATAAAATATGATAAAATAATTTTATTTCATAAAGTTATCAGTGGGATTAAGTGAATGATTAGATTTTTTTTGGATAATTATCAGTGTCCAAATTTATTGAATTGCATAAAACTGATAAGAGTTACCATTGCTATGTTGTGCGGTTTTGCTGCAACATAGAAAGGAGAACTAAATCTAGAATTTAGCCAGTAGTAAATATAAGTTCACAGAACCCGAGCTTAGCTCAGCTATTATTATTTTTTGTCGGTATTAAGTTGATTCATACAACTTCTCTTAAAAGTAATCATAAATCAATTAACAAAAATTTTAGCTAAAGAAATAGAATCAGGCACCAGGATAGTAATAGTGAAGATCAACTCCTCCCCCTAGTAAATATAAGTTCATTCAACTCCGAATTTAATTCAATTGATTTTTTTTTTGTCAATATTAAATTAATTCATCCAACTTCTTTTAAAAAATTTCATTCAATAAATTTAAATTCGAATCTCAATTTAAGTGAATTAATAAAAATTTTAGCTGAAGAAATTGATTTAGGTACCAGGATATTAATAGTGAAGTCCAAATCCTCCCTCCCCCTTCTTGGGCACAAAGGAAAGTTGGATTAAAATAACGAATCAGTTTCATCGGTTAAACCAAAAATCGATTAGTTATCCGATTCGGTACATTATATAAAATCGAATATCAATTGAACCAGTAAAAAATCAATTTAACCAATAAAAACCCGAAAAAACTGATTTTTTATTTTTTTTTCATTTTTTTTATATAAATAATAAGATTTGAACATTTAACATTTTAATTATAAATTAAAAACATACATTAAATCAAATACATATTTTTATTAATTATTTATTATATTTAATATTAAAATTATTTTTTAAATATTTAAAATATTGTTTAAATAAACCAATCGATTCAATCGATTGAACCAAAAATAAAAAATCTAATCGATTTAACTTTCGATCTATTTTTTTTTAGCATTAAGTTTAAAGGCAACTACTCAGAAGAAAAGAAAGAGTGAACCACTTCTTAAAAAAAAAAAAAAAAAAAAAACTGTGCATTCTTAAATTAGCAGTCTGGGTTAACCAGCTTTTGCTAGTTTCAGAGGCAGGAAGTAACCAGCTGAGGGAAATGGACAAAGCAAATTAAAGATCTACCTTTGGATAGGTAAGTTTTAAATTTAACTCTGATTTGGACAATAAATGTTATGCACAATTATTAACTTATTTTCAATTGATTAAGCTGCCCGTCCTATCACCATTAAGATCTAAAGAAATGGACCACAGAGGCAGGAAGAAATTGAAGCCATGGGCAAAAGAATTGGTCCCCCCCCTATCCCCCTTCATGGTTTTAGCCACATGACCTTCATTTCTCCAACCAAATTTTCTTTCATAGTCACATCACATCCTCGGGATATCAGCCTAATCAGTAATCTCCCAAATTAATTCCAAAATTCACAATTTTAAAGACTTCAACTCCCCTTTTTACGTCTCCATTAGTTTTCACTCAAATTACATCAGTTCTGGTGATATAACACTCAAGAAAAGAGGACACTGAGATGCATAAATCATCACCAGATGTAATAAAGCATATTATCTTTCCTATCTTAAAAAACGAAGAGGTGATGAAGAGAAGCAGAAGAATAAATAAGATCAGAAAACAAAAACATACAACGGAAAGAGAGAGAGAGAGTGCTGTTTAGATACACCGTGGTCATCACTCGTAGCTTTAAGATCATCTTTAATCAAAGCCTTAAACCTTAGGCCTTGACGCAACAGTTGAAGTAGCTGAAGATGCTCTTCCTTGTCTGTCAAGAAAATCAAAAAGCAATGAGGTACTGAACTGAAATCCACCATTCTAGGATTGTTGCAACAAAGTAAAAAAAGGGCAGAAAGGAGGTTGAATTTAGGGTAAAGCTTCTTTTAAAGTGCTGACTGCCGTGGACAAAACAACTGTTGCATGTGACCTTGGGAAGGTGTACGGATCATATATTAGTTAATCTTTTTGCACACATCTCCATCATGCATTCATAGAGACAAAACCATTAAAAACATTCACGACATATAAATTTTTCGGGATGATTTTGCACGACTATCAGACTCCATAAGCATTCAAAGTCGCAAAACCGTTGTCAGCAGGCTCAACTCAACTGATACCAGGTCTGGGAGATACATGTCCCCTTATCATAAATTAGGATCAGTAGAAAGATTCTAAATGTTCATTTGCTAGTTGATTTCTGTCATAAGAGAAACAGAACCACATGCTCCTAAAGACATGCTCGTCACAAAATTTGTCAAAGTGAGAAACGTATACAATCAGAAATCAACACCCAAATAATATTTATCAATTTACTATCTTCAACGTTCTTACTTTAATTTGTTGACCACAAAGGTAGAGGAATTGGAAAAGTATTCCTACAACTAGGTGAATCAAATCAACTTGATAAATAATCCAACTTCCTGCTGCTGCATAGAAAACTAATTGGGTTTTATCAAAGGGCTACATATATTACTCGGACTCGGACGTAGGTGTATGTGTCCAACATGGATATGTTCAATTTTTTTTAAAAATTTTCATATATTTGGAGAGTCTTTGGAGGATCATATCTTCGTACTCATGTCAGAATATGCGTCGGACATGAGTGTCGAACACGGATACTTCAAGAAAAATAAAGAGTCAGAGCAACATAATATGCTACAGATTAATTGCTATCCACTCAGCTAGCAAACATCAAAGAAAAGATTAAATGATCCAACTACGCAACTTCCCCACCACCCTAGCACATGCATGCCACCAAAGTTCATAGCTTTATATTCTTCTTCCTTATGGCACTATCCCTATTTAAAGCTACCAACCAAAAATAGAAAAGCTGTATTTAGAGTACATTATCTATATAAAAAAAAAAAAATCAATAAACAAAGCATTTGGAAAGTTAGTGGAAGGGAATCTTACAGTTGGAGAGTGATGGTTGTGAGGATAATGGTGGTGATCATCACTCGGAGCAGTGCTAACACTGGTAGCAGTTGGGCTAATGAAGTCTTCTTCATTTCCAAGACTGGCTCTTGAAACTTCCCTCTTGTTCTGCTTCCTCATTTCCCTGATTTTTGAGAAGTCAAGAGAGTAATCTGGCAGCTGTCCCTTCTGGTCCCAGTCCCCAAATTGTGGTACTGATAGCCATGGAGCATTTTTCTACATCAACACCCAAAAACAATACATTCATTAACTCAACCCTAGCAAAAGTACCAATGCTTGTTTTCCCTTCAACAGAGTAAGCCAACAATCATTAACTACAATACCTTATAAAATAGAATGAATTGTCCCCTCTCGAATTTGATCAGAACAATGCTCAAAGAAAAGTATTTCTTAAAAAGAAATGCCATTGAATTTTAATTTAATAAGGAAAATGTTAACAAGTGCCTAATGATACTGGTTAAGATGATATTTAAAGAAATAAACAAGTGCCTAATGATACTGGTTAAGGTGATATTTAAAGAAATAACAGTGCAATTAATGAATTATTTTTCTTAAATTCAATAAAAATAATGCATTAAATGAAAAAAAAAAACCTTTTTGAAATAGTAATTAAATAATTCTTAACCAGTGCCTATAGACACCGGTTAACAGGACCCAATAAAAGTCCATGCCTTGTTAGAAGTCAAACAGTTAGCAAATTATAAAATTTGGCCTGAAATTTTATGGCAACACTTAAAAAAGCCTTAAAGAACAAGTTAAAAGTAACTATTTAAGAAAACATCAATACAATGAAATTCCACATTCACAATCTGCTACTTCATTTAATTTAATAGTACTGAAAATATTCTTAATAATAACACTCTTCATTTTTCTTCATTTTTCTTAAAATATCCGTGTTCGAATCTTGTATCCAACACATATTCGAACATGAATATGAGAAATGATCCTTCGAAAAACTTAAAACAAAATGAGTATACCTGTGTCAAACAAATATAAGCCTCTAACCTTCACTATTTGCTTAAAAAAATGTCTCCTAAGAGCAGTAATGAAGAAACAGGAATGCAAAAGCTGCACTTACAGCCGGTTATCCCAATGCTGATACCTTCTCAATTAACTATACTCTGAAAGTCTGAAATAATTTTTCAGTTTTAACGAAAATGTTTATTGGGTTTCCAAAGTGGAAACTCTATGGATTTTAACTCATTGGATTACATAGCAAAGAGAATTTGATTAAGCTGCCGTATAGTATAGCCAACTAACACAACTCTCCAGACAATGCTACAAAATCAACAAAAAAATTTAAATAAATAAAATATTTATATAATCCTCGGACTTCTCCACCAGAAACCTGTTTCTAGTATTCCCTTCTAAGATTATCGAATTTTCCATTGAATAAACTTTAAGAATATACAAATAGATTATAGACAGTTTTTTTTTTTTTTTTAATTTAAGGAAAAGGGGTTGATAAAATGAAAAAGAAGAGCTTTGAATAAAGTAACATTATTACTTGGTTGAATGTCTGAAAAATAAAAAGAAATTTCACCTTTTGAGACTGGAAAGGTAAACAGAAAGTGAAACCCCACATAAAAAAAAAAAAAAAAAAAAAAAACCCCATATTTTTTTTAAAAATATTATTACTCCATATACTTTGAAAATGTAAAATTAAAATAGTTTTCATCCATGACTGGACTTCTAAATATTGAACTCTCCAAAAAAGGGGAAAAAATGGTTTGCTTGATAAGACCGAAAAAGAAGATAAAAATTCTCAATCACTAAGACTCCAACTTCAACTGATTATTATAACCACTGAACTTCATCTCCAAGAGTTATTACATAATCAAAAAAAACTTCCCAAAAGCTTTTTCATGAGCTCATTAATTTCCCCTTTTTTTTTTTCAACAACATAAGAAAGAGTTATAAACCAAACAAAAAAGAAAAAGAACTCACCTCCTTACGATCTTCCATGCTTGATACCAAGAAAAAAAAGTGATCTTCCCAAAGTTTTAAAGAGTTATATCAATCTAAACTGTCAACTGCTATAATGAAATAGAAATAGAAGACGAGGAAAAAAAGGGTTTCTTTTTAAAGAAAGAAAAGAGAAATTGTGGGGATTGAATGAACTCTTACAGCAGAATGACAGCACCGAATTGGGGTTTTTGATGGAAACACTAACCAGCACGTAATGAAATCAATCACTCTCTCGCTTTCTATATATATTTTTTTATATTACTATCATTATTATATATACGTTTCAATTCTCGATAATGGGCTTGCTTTTTTGTTGAAATTACATGGAATGCCAATCTCTCGGACACGCTTTACCTACGTCGTTTTTTTAGCTTTTGTACTTCGTTTTTCTTTTTTTCCTTAATTTGGTTAAGATTGCTATGCTAGCTGTCTCCACAAGGGCAGAATCCAACGTTTATCCGCAACGCGGTTGTTGGGTTTTAAACGGTGTCGTTTCCCAAACGTTTTGGGTTCTTTTTATTTCATTTCATGCTGCTAGATAAATTGTTAAGATTTGTTAGAGATGTGCTTAGGGTTGAAGCTGATGGATTTGAAGGAGTTGTTGGAGGTACGATGAATTGGATATGTTGATCATTGAAAAACGGTTAAAGTCGGAATTGAAATTTTTTAACATACTCTAATATTTAAGTCAATCAAAAGCTGATAAAGCAAAATAGATAAGCAAAAGGAATGAATTGAACTTAATGTTAGAGAAAATAGAAAATATTTGAATCTTCGTGTTTATGATTTACCTAATGTTTTATACTTGAATTTCATGTAATTATTTGATGAGACGAATGTCTGACGAACCACAAAAATTTATTGTGTCTGTTTGGACTCTTCGATCTCCGATCCAAGTAATAATGTTATTAATCCTAAAATGTTGGTTGATTAAGTGGATGTGAAGTTTTAGGCTAACGAGGAAAAATAATTGTTAAATTTGGATTGGAAGTTTGCTTCTATTAAAAGAGATTGCAACTTTGTTAACAAGTAGTTCCAAAAGAACGTAGTGTAGGTTATGGTTTCTTTTGTAATTCCAACATGCTAAAAGATAGTTCAGTTCTTGCATGCACTTAACTTCATGATAAGTGTATTTGAAGGAAGTTTGAAAACTTGAAAAGGTCAAGTTGACATAGTCAAAGCTTATCCTTTGCTAATTTCATTGAAGTCT
Source organism: Fremontodendron californicum (assembly GCA_030761205.1). NCBI lineage: Eukaryota > Viridiplantae > Streptophyta > Magnoliopsida > Malvales > Malvaceae > Fremontodendron > Fremontodendron californicum. The sequence continues at coordinate 6,678,612 of JAULJL010000010.1, forward strand.
TGTATTGTATATTTCAATTGCATTTCCTCTTGTATTTCTTAAACATAAACCGGGCCGGCCAGAGATGATAGATTTGATAATTCGTATATTTGTGTCGTGTTTATATATTTTTTTAATATTATAATTATGTTTAAAAAATTTTATATTTGTATAAATTTTAAAGTATTAATAATTTATGTTATATAAATTTTAATATATTCAAATATTCATGTCATGTTCATATTTTATTTCATATCATATTATATTTTAATTATTTTTTTATATCGTATAATTATATCGAGTCTAATATTAATAGATCTAGCTATTGGTGTCCACTTCAGAGACAGCTTATAAAATGTGGATTCACTCTGTCCTTCACTGCTCCAAGCAGTAGTTTGTTTGGTTTGATTTTGGTGATTTGAAAATTTGAACTAAAAATAGAATTTTCTCTTAAAAAAACAATGTGAAGAAAGTCAATGTTAGAAATTTTGTAGAAAAAAAAAATCCAACAAACAGTGACAACCACTTTATGAGAACTCATAATTTTCTTTGAAAGAAAGTGTGTTTTAGGCCGGACTCCGATAAAAGATAGGCTACAAGATCATTCAACATTTCAACTTACCCTACATCATCATAGAATTTAATACTTAATTTGTTCAATGCTTTAATTTCCTTTTATTTTCAGAAAAATAATCATGTAAGTTTCTATAATAATAAATAGGGTGAAAATAATCTGGATAGATGGTCCTAAAGCTAGAATTGAAGATCACCTATTCACTAAATGTTCTTTAAAATTTAGACCGTGGACTAGTTCATCACTTTTTAAAATCACGAACCACTCATGCATGGTAGATTCGATGCGGTCTACGATTGATCTTAGATTTTAAATTTTTACAAAAATATATATAATTAAATAAAGTAAAAATTATTATCACATCTATTATCTATCTATTACAATAATTAAAAGCTATCCCAAATTCAATGAGAATTGAAAATTAAGGATTTTGAATTAAGGCATAGTTGACAAGTAAGCAAAGATATTAAGGGGGTTGTGAGGGTTAGTTTGGGAATGAAAGAAAGAAAAGAAATGAAAAAAAAAATGGAAAAAAAATTGTGTGTTCTTATCGTTTTTGTGTTTATGTTATTTTTTTATTTGTTCAAAATATTATAAATTTATACAATTTTTACACGTTGATAATTCATTTATGTAGATTTTCACATGTTAGCATATTCGTATTGTGTTCGTGTTATTTTTTCATATGATCAAAATATTATGAATTATATAATTTTTACATGTTAATAACTCATTTTATGTAGATTTTGACACGTTCAGATATTCGTTCGTGTTCATATTATTTTTCGTATTCATGTTATTTTTTGTGTGTTCAAAGTATTATAAATTTATATAGATTTTTACATGTTAATAATTTATTTTATGTAGATTTTGACATGTTCGTGTATTTGTATTGTGTTTATGTTATTTTCGTGTCGTGCAGTATTTTAATTATTTTTTTCATGTGTTCGTGTCATATTTCAATTCATCCAAATATTTTGCATAGTTTGTCATGGTGATCCAATTTAGAAAAAATTTTGTGTGTTCGCATCGTGTCTCAATTCATCTCATATTTTCATAATTTGTTGTAATGATTCAATTTAGAGAAAAATTATATGTTCGTAACATATTCGTGTTTTTTTATCATGTTGTTAAAATATTATAAATTTATATAAATTTTTAAACGTTAATGATTCGTTTTATGTAAATTTTGACACGTTCTTGTGTTTGTGTCGTGTTCATGCTATTTTCTGTGTAGTGTTTTAATTATTTTTTCCATATTGTGTTCGAGTCGTATAATCATGTTGTGTCCGAAATTGCCAAGTCTAATTGACATTATTCAAATAACTCACAAATTTGTGTCACGCGTCATCATGTTCGTGTTATTTTTTCTATTATAACCGTATTCAAGGTATTATATATCTATATAAATTTTTACACATTAATAATTCGTTTTATGTAGATTTTGACACGTTCGTGTATTTGTGTCCTGTTCATTTTATTTTTTGTCATGTCGTGTTTTAATTATTTTTTCCATGTTATGTTCGTATCGTAGAATTATGTTGTGTTTGAAATTGTTTGATGTAATTGACTATATTCAAATAACTCTCAATTTTATACGAGGTGTCGTATAAGAATAAGAATTATTATTTTTCTAAATTATTATCTTTACTACTCTTGCTTTTTTATCTTCCAAATTTATTACAAAATGTTAATTCAAATCCGATAACATTTCGCAGCAAAGTGCGGGCATTATCTAGTAATTCAAATTCTCAAAACCACGTTACATTACATTTCATATAAAAATTAAAGGATTTATATTTGATATACTGTCAGTGTATAAATCTATACACTGACAGTGTATCATATGATACCACCTGTTAAAAATTAGGTTTAGAGTTTAGGATTTAAAGTTTAGTTTTAGTGTTTAAGATTTATTTTTTAATGAGGTGTAATTGTAAGATTCACTGTAAGTATATAAAAATATACAGTGACAGTGCATCAAATACATACCCAAAATTAAATATTACAAAGTTTAAACCACAAACATCTACAAGCTTATAAAGAAAAAATCTTCAAACTCAAACATTGTAATGTACATTTCTATCGACCTACGATAAGAAAAATAAATTAACAAAAAATAGTAGGATCAAAAAATTATAAAAATTAAATTATCTACTAAAACAAAAATAATTTTCAATTGAAATAATATTATTTTTTATATATTTTTTTAAAATTTACATGTTTATAATCGGTTCAAATGTCAATCTTATGATCTGGTTCTATGGTCTAATCTTTTGATCCGGGATAAGTGAGTAAGTACTTAAGATTATGAACCACTCTAATAGTGTCGGTCATAAAAAATTTAAACCATGGATCACCTTAAAATCGTTCAAATTGGTGATTTTGGAGTCTAGATATGCTCATGGGTCGGGTTGGGTCTAATCGCGGCTCGAATTTTTTTATTTTGCTTTATTCAAGTCTGGTCCTGGATCAGACCAAGCCGGCCCGTCGACCCATATTTACTATTTATATATATTAAAAAAATATTTTTTATTTATTTTTATAATTAAATTTTAAAAATAATATTTTTTTATTGTGTGAACAATGATCCAAGCTGAGCCGGACCGATCCGAATCACTAAAATATCTGTCCAAATTCAAACTGAACCTGCCCGTCCGGCTCTTGAGCAGGTTTACTCTAAACCATTGTTCACAAAATAACAAAGGTGTGTTCACCCGTTAAGTTCTTACTTTTTATTTTCTAGTAATTTATATTTATTAACAGAAACTTTATATTTAAATTGAATAATACATTTTTTATTTAAAAAGTCAGAATTCAAATTTATCTTCTCTTAAAATTTAAAATAAATTGAATATATTTTTCTAATATAACTTAAATTGCGGTGATAGAAAAGAAATCTCATACTTATTAATAATGGAAAGTATTGATATTATCAATTGCTTTTAAATTAATATATCAAAAGTCAAAACATATACTTCACTCTATTTATTTATTTCCGTCATAAGTTTGTATATATAGTGTAAAATTCATGTAGCATGACAGGGCCATCACTTTTACACATGAAATTCATCCACTTGATAAATCAATCAATTAATTTTTAAGTTAAATGTTTATTTTTAAATTTAACACTTATTATTATTTGTTTCTTAACATTTTGTGGAAAACAAATGTATCCAAGTCCAAGCAATAAAAAATTCTAGCTGGCTATTGATTAAAATTATGTTTTCTTTTTTAAAATATTATTATACATTCTTATTGATTCTTGAAAGTGAAGTAATGATAACAAAGTTATCTTCTTTTAAGAATTATATTTTAATGATAATTTAACTTCTTAATTAGCCGTCCAAGAAGAGTCTTTAACGGAATCCAACTTGAGCCACCGAAAGAAACAATGCTTACTCAAATCAAATCAAATCATATTCCATTAATATTGTTTATTTTACCAAGTCATCAACTTCAATCTCAACCTACCTTGAGATTTATCTCAGTGTAATCGGTATCGTATCGATACGATCGTATTGATTGTTATATATTTTAAAATAAATTGAAATGGTATTAATATTATATTATTTTGATTTTTATCTCGATTCATATCAATCGTATCGATTTGTATTAATTAATATCGATCAATACCAATACATACCGGTCCGTAATTTCGTATCGATTGATACAAAATTTTGATTTTTGATTTTTTAATTTTTTTTTCACTTATTTGATTTTTAAACCAATTTCTAATGCTTTTTATGTCGTGATTATGTTTATTTTTTTTCATAATTATATTTATAAATAAAATATTTATTAAATTAGACTATTAAACATAACTAATAATATTTTATTATATATTTTTTAATATTTTATATTTATTTTATTTATTTGATGTTAAAAATTTTTGATATTAAATATTTAAAATTTTATATTTACATAAAGTGTTTGTGAAAATGCTTGTGTGGTTTTTGCATGATTTGAGTTTTATATTTTAGTTGAGCATGTTAGTATATCAAGTGTTTGTGAAAATGCCATGCTTGTTGGAGCTTGAGGCCATTCGGCTACTCCATGTGTTTTGCTTTGTGTGTTGCATTTTTGCCATGTTAGTTGGTAGGTTTTTGCATTTGTATGACATTTGATTTAGTTTTGCATGCTAGTATACCAAGTGTTTGTGAAAATGCCATGTTTGCTAGTCATATAGGCCAATCGGCCACTCCTTGAATTTTTGCATTATATGTGCATTCTTGCCATGTTAGTTGATAGGTTAGCATTTGCATGATATTTGTTTGAGTTCTTGGTTTAAGCATGCTTTGTGTTTGTGACAATGCCATGCATATTTTAGTTATTAAGTTAGGTTTATTTGCCATGCATGTTCATGCATTTTAGGTCCAGGTTGCATTAAATGCCATGCAAGTTCATTTAGGTCTAGGTCACTATATGAATGCCATGCATTTTTTCATGACATTTAGGTTTAAACTCATGTATTTCATGCACTATGTTTGCTGTAATTTTTCATGCATTTCATGTTCATGCCACTTGAATAATGACTTGAGCCAATTAATAGTTCAAAGTCATGCTCTCTTGAGCACACTTGTGGAAAATTAAAGTTTGTCAAATTGATTATTCTACCTTTGTGATTTTTTTTACTTAGCCAATTTTTATCTAATTTTCAAAAAGTCTTAGCTACTGTTTGTGAGTCATTTTGTGAGTCTTAAATATTTTTACTTTGATTTTTAAATGATTTTATCAAAGGCTAAAATGTATTTTGGCAAAACAGTTTTTCACCCAGTACTCGTACTTTTCCGATTTTTCTGGGAGTTCATCTTTAATTAGAAAATTAAGCCGATTTTTCCCCGTGTAGTTTTACATGTCCTGAGTCTCCAATATTTTTTTCAGAATTTTTTGAATTTTTAAAAATAGGATCAAAATCGTGGCTTAAAACTGGACAGTGGAGTCAGAATTGAATTTAAAGAAAAATCATTTTTCTATTTTGGTTAAGTTACTTAGAGGGGGCTGATTAGGAAGGTTGGCTACTGACTTAGGGTAGTTTCTAAGCCTTTTTAAACTCTAAAAATTATTTTTTAAGTCTCGGGTTAAGGGTAGTCAAGTCCGGATTTTTAAACTTAGGATATTAGAGCCATTTTAAAAAAAATTAGCCCAGTTTTTATTTTTAATTCAAGCTTTTCAAAATTATTTTCAAACAATCACAAAGTATTTTGGTTTTAGAATATTTAATTTGACATATTTTCCTAAGGTAGTCGGATATCTTTTTAGATATACGGATTTCCTTAATTAAAGGAAAAAATACATTTTCATGCATTGCGTTTTTCATATTCATGCATTTTATATAATATGTGATTTTTTTTTTTGCTATGATAATTCCTATGGTATTGTTATTATTTTGATTTATATATATATATATTTTTTTTTGATGTTATATGGTTTATTCTATGGTTTTGAATATTTCATGATATTCTATGCTTTTTATTTAGTTATTTTTTATATTATTTAGCATATGTTATGTTCATGCATTATTATTTTTATTTCTATTTTCATGCATATTATATGATAGTATTATTTTATATTCCATGTAATTTAAATTATATGCCATATCATCCATATTTGCCATGTCATTTAAATTATGTCATTTCATATAGAATATATTATGTTACCTAGGTTATTTTATATATTATGTCACCTAGGTCATTTCATTTCATTTAGAATATATCATATGACTTAGGATATTACATTTCATATAGAATATATTATGTCACCTAGGTCATTTCATTTCATTTAGAATATATCATATGACTTAGGATATTACATTTCATATAGAATATATTATGTTACCTAGGTCATTTCATTTCATTTAGAATATATCATATAACTTAGGATATTTCATTTCATTTAGAATATGCTAAGGCATTCAAATCATGTCATATCATTTAGGTTGCATTACATTATCTAGATTTTGCTATGTCATTTTATTTATGTCATGCATATACATATCCATTTTTTTAAATGTTTTTTAAAAAAAAAAAAAGGATAATGATTTTCAATTAAATAAAGATATTCCCGAGTTAAAATAATTCATGAGTTCTCTGCTGGGTTTGCTGGGGAGGATATCATCAATTATCATTAATAACGGAATATCTTCTTTGAAAAGAGAATGATTCGGAAAGTTTTCCAAAACTAATAAAAATTTCTATATTTTGCCACGTTTGTTGGGGAATATAGGAAAATTTTGAATTTATAAATTCCGGATCATTTTCAATTAAAAATGAAATTATTTTTTCTTTAAATTGGGAATTAACTTGAAATACTAAATTTAAAACTGATTTTTTACCGAGACTTGAGATAACACACGATTAATAAGGTACCGATTTATACGGACGTTGTGGGGGTGCTAATCCTTCCCCGCACGTAACCGACTCCCGAACCCGTTTCTTTGATTTCTCTGGTTTTAACGCAGACTTGAAATTGGTTTTAAAAATGTTTTAATAATTTTTAAAATATTTTATAAAACCGGTTTTAATAGGTGGCCGATCACACCTAGCTAAAAAAAGATTGGTGGCGACTCCATGTCTTTTTCAAGGCCATTTTCAAAACCTTCATTTTTCTAGAGGAATTAAGTCGACTTTTTCTCGGTTTTTTAATGTCACGCTTAACGAATAATAAAGTCTTGCGATGAGACTCGTTATTTTTTAGGTTGCGACAGCTTGGCGACTCCACTGGGGACAATTAGAGAGTCAGGCCTAGAATTATTCGTGTGTTATCAAAGTCTCGATTTTGTTGGTTTAATTGGTATTTAATTTTAATTCCCACATTTTAAAAAAATAAGAATAATTTCAAAAAAATAATAAAATGTTTTTTTAAATATGTCCATATTCATGTGCATACATATTATAATTGTTCTCCGATTATTTTGGTGCATATATTTATTTATTGATTAATTGATGATTTATGTTGTTTAGTCTTGTTGGGGTATTTAGAATAAGGGATATAGAATAGGTGGTGAAAGGTTTGATATTTCTCCTCACACACTACACGTGCATTTGCATATCATGAATCCTATACCCGGGTTCCATCCTTTTAGGTGGGAGCAAAGTAACTAAGCCTTCGTGATTAACAATCCGCATGGGCTAGTGAAACAGTTCCGGAGTACTAAATTACCTAAGCCTTCGTGATTAACAATCCACATGGGCTAGGGAAATAGACTCTAATGAATTGAACCCGCTTTTATCGGGTGCCTTACTAGCCTTCACCGACGACAGTGAGGAACAATTCGGGGCTTTTTAGAATTCATTCACCTTCATATAGTAAACCTAGGCGAAGCCATGACGGATTTCCAATTAGATATCCCGAAGTTAAGAACACATGGAGAAATATTTCCAATCCTTTTACCTTCTATTCTACTTTCCGAATAAGTTTATTTTTTCGGACAATGATGAACGTACATCAAAATGTCCGTAATAAATGTTGATATTTCATCCCCGGGGTGTTATAATGCTGAAATTTTGTTGGCATCCTCAGTGATAATTATTGCTTTGAATTATATGTTTTTTTTGTATTATTCATATTTATTCCCGTTACTAATTCATTTTCTTTTTGTTGTTGTTTTTTTGTTTCTTTTTTTGCATTCTTGCCATCATTTCTGCACATTTGAAGGTTATCGGTCTCGGGATATTATTCAACCAAAAGGGCTTTCATGGAGGGTCAGAGTGTCTCAGTGGTTGAGAAACATTTAGAGGTTAGGAAACAGTCCGAGAAAGTTCAGCAGGATAACGGGGATTGTTTGAAGATGGGATATGTGTCAGCATTGCCAGCCGAGGTTGATCTTATTATCAAGCAAAATGATCTCCGGGATTTGATTGATATATGGAACCAGTGGAATATATCGAAAAAAGAAGCCTTCACTCAGACATATGGGGACATAGCTCTGTTAGCTCAGGTTAAGGTCAGTGGTGAGGTGATCCGGGCTGTGGTACAATTATGGAATCCCGCTTATCGGTGTTTTACTTTCAACCGAGAGGATATGACTCCAACCATAGAGGAGTATTCGACCTTGCTGCATATTGAGAATGTTATTCCCAATCGTATTTATTTGAAGGATACAAAGACGCCGAGTTTCAAGAAAAAGGTGTCGAAGATTTTGGGAGTGGAAAGAAATTGGGTAGAAAGCCATGTTGTCCAAAAAGGAGTAAGCTATTGCATATCATGGGACATTTTACGGGCTTTAATCCATAGCCATTCAAGCAAGGAGACAATTAGGAATATTTTTGCTTTGGCTATCTATGGTTTAATTATCTTCCCGAAAACATTAGGGTATGTGGATGTGGCGATATTTGATGTTTTCGAGAGGCTTGAGCAAAGGATAAACCCAGCCCCGACAATCATAGCAGAAACAATCCGATCCCTGAATTTCTGTAGACGGGAAGGCAAAGGTCACTTTCTAGGATGTATACAGCTTCTCTACGTATGGGTTCAGAGCCATTTCTGTAAACAGGAGAATTTCCCTCTTCATTCATATTGGAAATATTTTGCACCAATTGGTGAATTTCTTAAAAGGGATTGGCTTGAGAATAGGACTGAAGAGCAATGGATCAATATATTCCGGAATATCAGGGCTGAGATGATAGTTTGGAGAGCTCCATGGATAGCTCCTATACCGACATTGTATAAATGTGGAGATAAAGCCTCTGTTCCATTATTGGGAGTATGGGGAGGAGTGAGCTATGCACCACTGCTAGTACTGAGGCAATCAGAATCTCGTCAGTTTACTCCAATGACCCATGACCTTGGTAATTTGGAATTTGCTTACGGAGAAGATGGATATTCGGGAAAGGTCCGTGAGATTGTGGTGGCATGGAAGGAAACTCATCGGGTTGAGGTAGCTAGATATGCTGATATCGTCACACCTGACTACCTGACATGGAGGGAATCAAGGGTTAATGATAGGTTGTTGACATGGGATGGGGAAGAAGTTCGGCATTTGAGTTCACCTCCCAGGAAAGTGCCATCAGAGTTAGAAATCGCAAAGGCGGAGTTTGAAAAAGAAAAGGCCCGGATGAACAAGGAGATTGCCCGACTGCAAGAAGAGCTTGAGGACATGAAAGATCGAGAGGTAGCCCAAGAAAAAGAAAAGGAAAAGATCAAGAGAGAGCAGGACAATGTTCAAAGTGATCTTCAGGAATTACACTAGGAGAATAAGAGGTACCGTTTCGAGCTCAAATTCGAGGGAACTCTCAAGACTTCCGGGGAATGGGAACAAGAAGTCAGAAACCTCAAAAAGGAGAAGAACTATTGGGCAAAAAAAGCAAAACACGAGGAAGCCCGAGCCAATCAACTGGAGAAACAAGCTAGGGAAAGCTTACACGGCGATGCTTCTGCTGACACGTCAAAGGGTCATGAACAAGTAGGGATCAGATGGAAGAGCAAGGCAATCAAAAGAGGGCAGTGAAGAAGGTCCAGAATCCGAGGGAGTTACCAGTATTTTGTAATAGTTTTTAGGAGAGATAGGTTATCATGTTGTTTAAAGCAGGGATCTTTTCTTTGATGTATTTAGTTCCAGGAAATCAATGAAAGACCGTTTGGTTGGAATTATCCCAAGGCCAATACTTTAAATACATTCATCATTCACTAGTTTTTTTTTTCTTTTATATATTTTATTTGTTCATTTATATTTATATTCATAATCATTCATTCATTTATTCTTTATAAATTGTTCATACACATAGCCATTTATTTATTTGTTCATTCATTTATTCTTTATAATTAGTCATCTAAGTTCATACACTTAGTCATTTATTTAGTTAAGCATTCACTAACATTCATTCATTCATTTATTCATTTTTTATAAAATAAAAATAAGAAATGTGTCAATAATTTCTAATCCATGGTTTTTAAAACTAAAGATACAATTGGTCGCACTCAGAAAGAACCAGACTTCCAACACCCTTACAATACTCGATCTCGAACAAAAGCCATGGAAAACGATCAGCTTGCCAGAATTGAGAGAATGGAAAGAATCCAGAAAGAACTACAAGAACAGTTGACTAAGTCTTAAGAGGAGACACGAGAATAGATGACAAAGCTCATGGAGATGATGAGCACTATGATGAAGTAGAAGTGGCCCGGAGAGAATTCAGTTGTTGGAATGGGGGCAGTGAATCAGGAGGATAGACCAGAAGTGGTACAGAGAAATAGCCAGACATCCCAACCTATGGGAAATGAAATCCCAACTGGGGCAGCATCCTACATCTACATCCAGCCGGCGGCCGAAGCACAGAATTTCGGTCCAAAAAGGGGTAACATCGGAGTTGATCCAATTGAGGTTGAGGTTCCAGACTTCGAAGAAATGGCAGAGAAGGAAAGGGCCAAAATGACTGAACTGAAGAGGGTCGAAACTGCTGAATCTGAGAAGAAATATCAGTTGTTGGAAGAAAGGCTAAGAGCAGTGGAAGGAGCAGAGTTGTTTGGTAGTCTAGATGCCAAAGAAATGAGCTTGGTACATGATCTAATAATTCCACCGAAGTTCAAAGTACCAGACTTTGAAAAGTATAATGGGACCACCAACCCATCGGCTCATTTGACTTTGTACTGTAGAAGGATGACAGGGCATGAGGATAATGAGAAATTGCTTATTCATTGCTTCCAGGACAGCTTAACAAGGTCAGCCACCCGATGGTACAACCAACTCAGTCGTACCAAGATTCGTTCATGGACGAATTTGGCCAGGGCTTTTATGGAATACTATAAGCACGATTCTGATATGGTACCAGATAGGCTATCATTACAGAACATGGAATAGAGATCCAATGAGACCTTCAAGGAGTATTCACAGAGGTGGAGGGATCTGGCCACACAAGTGCAACCCCCTTTAACCAACAAAGAAACCACGGTGCTTTTCATCAACACATTGAAAGCACCCTATTATGAAAGATTGGTGGGAAACGCTACCAAAGATTTTGCGAATATGGTAATATCTGGAGAAATGATTGAGTCAGCTATTAAGAATGGAAAGATGGAAGGGGGTGAGTCTGCTACCCCGAAGAGAGCTTTTCTTACAAAGAAAAAGGAGGAAACTCATGCAGTAAGCTTCAACCAATACCCTTATACACCTCTTACACCATACACACCACCGAGGCCTTATACCCCTACCACACCTTATGCACCTCCGACACCTTACACACCATACCCGGGGTATAATCCTTATTACCCCAATATCAACCACCTTACCCAAAACCCGTTCCCCTACACCAATATACCACAACAGCCATTCCCAACTAGCATATCCCCTCAAATCACCCTTCCTAGAAATGCTGTTCCAAACACACAAGGGCCTGCGCGTAATGACCAACGTTCACCAAGGAACGATCAAAAAGCCCAATTTGATCCGATTCCCACTACCTACGGTGAGCTATATCCAAAACTGTTGCAGGGTCAACTTGTTGCACCCGTGTACCTAAAACCTTTGACACCTCCATATCCAAGATGGTACAATGCAAACACCAACTGTGCATACCATGCGGGAATCCAAGGACATTCAATTGAAGATTGCCTGGCCTTCAAAAAGAAAGTCCAAAGCCTGATTAATGCTGGGGTAGTGAAGTTTGGATCAAAAAATGGGCCAAATGTAGCTGGAAACCCATTGCCCAATCATGCTGGGAATCAGTTAAATGCAATATTGACCGGAGAAGGCAGAAGATTCAAAAGGGATATTGGGGAGGTTAAGACTCTGATGATGACAGTATGGGTTGAAATGGTCAAGGCAGGATTGGTGGAAGGTACGGAAGGTCTGAAAATGGTTGCAAGAAGGGTGCATAATTGGTGTCCGTTCCATAAGGGTGAAGGCCATGACATACAGAACTGCGGGGACTTTCGAGTTAAAGTCCAAAAGATGATGGATAGTGGGGTAGCCCAATTTCATGAGGAGATAGAAGGGGAAATAGAAGTCATTGAAAATACAGGTGGCTATGGGATAGGAAGACCCCTAATCATCTACTATGATGAACCGGAGGAAAAAGTTATGCCAGTCATGGAAGAAAATGTGCCCAAATTAATCATTGATTTACCTGTTTCCTTTCCATACAAGGAAAACAAGGCTACACCATGGAAATATGACTGCAGCATGGTTCTGCCCGGGTCTTCAGGCCAGTAGGATATTACAGGTGTGGGGCATTTAACCCGAAGCGGGAGGTGTTATGCTCCGGAGGCCGTTGAACAAGGGGTAGCAGGGAAAGACAGAGGAATTGATAAAGGGAAGAAGGTCGTCGAGCCAATCCATATTGAGATGAATTTGCCAAAGGAAACAGAGAGGGGATCAGCCCCGGTTAACAAAATGAAAGAGCCAGTATGTGAGAAGGAAGCTTGTGAGTTCTTGATATTTATAAAGCATAGTGAGTATAGCGTGGTTGAGCAATTGCAACGTCAACCAGCTAGGATCTCAATCTTATCCTTGCTTTTAAATTCAGAACCACACAGAAATGCTTTGTTAAGAGTATTAAATCAAGCATACATGGCTAATAATATATCAGTGGAAAAGTTGGATAGGTTGGTGGGAAACATCGCAGCAAATGACTACATATTTTTCAGCTATGAGAAGATACCACCCAACGGTATTGGATCGACGAAAGCTCTCTATATAACTACCACTTGTAAGGGGCACATATTATCAAGGGTCCTTTTGGATAATGGTTCTTCACTAAATGTGATGCCTTTAGCAACCCTATCCAAATTGCCAGTGGATATATCCCATATGATACCAAGTTGCACGGTGGTCAGGGCTTTTGATGGAACTAGGAGAGAGGTTATGGGAACCATTGAAGTTTCTCTGGAGATAGGCCCGTGCATTTATACAGTGAACTTCCAGGTCATGGATATTAATCCATCTTATAATTGCTTGTTGGGAAGGCCATGGATACATTCAGCGGGGGCTGTACCCTCGTCTCTCCACCAAAAGCTAAAATTTGTGATGGAGGGCCGATTGATCACGGTATCAAGGGAGGAAGACATAATAGCCTCCGCATCAACTGAATCTCCTTATGTGGAGCCCAATGAAGATGCCGTGGAGTGTTCTTTCTAGTCTTTGGAATTTGTAAATGCAGTTTTCGTCGCTGAAGGACTGAAAATTCTGAAACCAAGGCTGTCCAAGAACACAAGGCTGGGGGTTAGAACCACCGTAGGAAAAGGCTGCAGGGCTGGAAAAGAACTCGGGAAATATCTTCAGGGGATGGCTCGAGCCATAGAAGTAAAAGGAAAGAGAGATCGGTTTGGCCTAGGGTATCTTCCTAAGGCCCATGAGAAAAGGAAACAAGTTGAAAGGAACCGACAAAGGAGGATGGCCCGTCTTATGGGTATCGATATTGAGTGGGAGCTTATGACATTCCCACCTATCCTTCACAGCTTTCGCTCAGCCGGTTCTCTGTTCGGAGAAAAGAATTCTAATGATGTGCTCGTAATGATAGAGCAAGCCTTCGAGAGGTTCCATGTGAATAGGGATGAGCAGATGTATGATGTAGAGGTCTGCGCAACTGAGGAAGACAGAATTAATGCTAGCTGGATGGTGCGACCTTGTCCACCAGGATATAGACTAACCAACTGGAGTGCGACTGAGTTGCCCATAGTCTTTAAGTCTATTCCAAAGTAATACTTTTTAAAAAAAACAATCTTAATTATCTTTACCTAGAGATATTAAGAGTTTTTTTTTTCTGTAATGGGTTTTTTTTTTTTTGTAACTATTTCATTCAATAAATAACAAGCACAATGCATTATCCATATTGATGTGTCCATATTCTTTCATTTTTTGTTATTTATTTTGTTTTCATTATATATTTTCCTATATTGTTTCTTCTCCACCTATTTACAAGTGTACGGATGCGGAATATGAGGACCTTCCTGTCAGTAATTCTGAAATTGATTTTGAAAGACCCATTTGCACGGGTGATTTTGAGGCTAATGAATATACTGAGGATTATGGTCTACCTCCAGATCTATTGAGAAAAATAGAACAAGAGGAGAAACAAGTACTTCCTCATAAGGAGTTATTGGAAACGATAAATCTAGGAAATGGTGAAGAGATAAAAGAGGTCAAAATTGAACTTCATTGTCATCATCAATAAATGATGAATTGATAGCTTTTCTCCAGGAGTATGTGGATGTATTTGCATGGTCTTACTAGGACATGCCAGGGTTAGATCCGGATATTGTGGTTCATAAGCTCCCTTCAAGACCAGAATGCAAGCCAATTCAGCAGAAGTTGAGAAGAATGAGGCCTGATATGCTGTTAAAGAAAAAAAAAGGAGGTGAAGAAGCAATTTGATGCTGGATTCCTAGAGGTGGCAAAATATCCAAAATGGGTGGAAAATATTGTTCCAATACCAAAGAATGATGGCAAGGTGCGGATGTGCGTTGATTACTGAGATTTGAACAAGGCTAGCCCTAAAAATAATTTCCCTTTGCCCCACATTGATACTCTGGTGGATAATACGGTGAAATGTTCTTTATTTTCTTTCATGGACGAATTCTCAGGATACAATCAGATCAAGATGGCACCGAAAGATATGGAAAAAACCACATTTGTTACAATATGGGGAACCTTCTACTACAAAGTAATGCCATTTGGATTGAAGAATGCTGGGGCAACATACCAGAGAGCCATGGTGACCTTGTTTCATGATATGATGCATAAGGGAATTGAGGTCTACGTTGATGATATGATCGCAAAGTCACAAGGAAAAGAGGAGCATATTGCGAATCTTGAGAAGCTCTTTGAACGACTAAAGAAGTTTAGACTCAAGCTAAATCCGGCAAAATGCACTTTTGGAGTCACCTCGGGGAAGTTGTTGGGTTTTGTCGTCAGCAAAAGAGGAATTGAGATTGACCCGGATAAAGTGAAGGCCATTCAGAATTTGCCACCACCTTGCATTCAAAAGGAAGTAAGAGGCTTTTTGGGGAGATTGAATTACATTGCTCGGTTTATTTCACAGTTAACCGACAAATGTGATCCAATATTTAAGTTACTTCGAAAACGTGATCCAGGAGAATGGGATGAAGGGTGTCAGATTGCTTTTGAAAAGGTTAAGCATTATCTATCAAACCCACCAGTATTAATGCCACCTATTCCGGATAAACCAATGATACTGTATTTATCAGTATTTGAAAGATCCATGGGTTGTGTTTTGGGGCAACTTGATGAAACTGGAAAGAAAGAACAGGCAGTTTACTACCTCAGCAAGAAGTTCACAGATTATGAGTTGAAATATTCATCAGTAGAGAAGTTGTGTTGTGCCTTAGCTTGGACTGCTCGAAGACTTAGACAGTATATGTTGTATCACACAACGTGGTTGATTGCCAAGCTGGATCCAATCAAGTACATGTTGGAAGCACCTTTTTTGTCAGGGATGACAGCAAGATGGCAGGTTTTATTGTCAGAATACGACATTGTATATGTAAGTCAAAAAACTATCAAGGGCAGTGCAGTGGCTGAATTCTTAGCAAGTCGGGCAGTGGAAGATTATGAGCCATTGAACTTTGACTTCCCAGATGAAGATTTGATGTATGTGTCGCAAGCAGATGATATTCCCCTGAAGAAGAAAGTATGGAAAATGTACTTTGATGGCGCATCTAATGCCATGGGGCATGGAATCTGTGCAGTGCTTATATCCTCAGAAGAAGATTGTTATCCTTTCACTGCTAGATTGGATTTTGATTGTACAAACAATACTGCTGAGTATGAAGCATGTACTATGGGCCTTCGTGCTGGCAGTGGACAGAAAGATCAAAGTATTGGAAGTTTTCAGAGACTCAGCCCTAGTGATTTACCAGCTACGAGGAGAATGGGAAACCCGAGATACAAAGCTAATCCGATACCGAGAACTTATACTGAGTTTATTAGAGGAGTTAGAATAAGTGAAATTCAACTATTTTCCTTGAGAAGAAAATCGAATGGCAGATGCTTTGGCTACTTTGTCATCAATGTTTAAAGTGAATGAAGGGGCAGAAGTTGTGCCGATCAAGATGAGCATATATGAATCTCCTGCCCACTGTTTGAGTATCGAAGAAGAAGTAGATGGTCTCCCTTGGTATAACGACATTTTGCAGTACATCAAGAGTCAACAGTATCCAGAACAAGCAACAGAGAATGACAAAAGGACTCTGAGAAGGTTAGCAATGGGTTTTGTTCTAGACAGTGAGATTCTCTACAAGAAAGGGAAAAATCAAGTCCTGTTGAGATGTGTCGGGTCTGCCGAAGCTCAAAGAATCATAGAAGAGGTCAATGAAGGGATATGTGGCACCCATGCTAATGGTCACATGCTTGCTAAACAGATTATGAGGGCAGTGTACTATTGGCTGACGATGGAAGGAGATTGTATCAGTTATGCCCGAAAGTGCCATAAATGCCAGATTTATGCAGATAAGATTCATGTGTCGCCATTGCCATTACATGTCATGACTGCACCATGGCCTTTTTCAATGTGGGGAATGGATATGATCGGGCCTATTACCCCGAAAGCTTCAAATGGACATCGTTTCATCTTGGTGGCCATAGATTATTCACAAAGTAGGTAAAAGCTGCTTCATATGCGAATGTAACAAAGTCGGTGGTATGCAGATTCGTCAAGAAAGAAATCATATGCCTTTACGGGTTGCCAGCAAGAAGCATTTCGGATAATGCTCTCAATTTGAACAATAAGATGATGAGAGAAGTGTGTACTCAATTCAAGATCACACATCATAATTCGGCACCTTACCGTCCGAAGATGAATGGCGCAGTAGAAGCAGCTAACAAGAACATCAAGAAGATTGTCGAGAAGATGACCAATGTGTAAAAGGATTGGCATGAGATCTTGCCGTTTGCTCTTCATGCATATCGTACTTCGGTCCGCACATCTACAGGGGCAACACCGTTTTCTTTGGTATACGGGATGGAAGCAGTGCTACCTATTGAAGTTGAGATCCCTTTACTTCGGGTTTTGATGGAAGTTGGCCTAGAGGAAGCAGAATGGGTTAGAGCTCGTTATGAACAGTTGAATCTCATTGAGGAGAAAAGACTGAAAGCAATTTGTCACGGGCAGTTGTATCAGAAAAGGATGATTCGAGCCCACAACAAGAAAGTTCGTCCCAGACAGTTCCGAGAGGGGGAGTTGGTATTGAGGAAAATTCTCCCTATAGTGAAGGACCCGAGAGGAAAATGGGCTCCAAATTGGGAAGGACCCTATGTGGTAAAGAGAGCTTTTTCTGGAGGAGCATTGATTCTAACTCGGATGGACGGAGATGATTTTAGAAATCCCATGAATGCTGATGAACTGAAGAAGTATTATGCTTGAAAAAAAAAATGTGTGATGCTGTGCGCAAGGAAATTCGAATGATTCCAAGTGTAAAAATAGAAATTCTATATATCTATTTCCCCTGAGAATTGCTTTTCAAAGAGAATAGTCATGCTTGATATGATGAATGGCCGTTTTTCATATTCCTTTCACTAAGAAGAAATTATCCTTAGTCACCCCTTTGAGCCTTAGGAATTATTTCTTTCTTTAAACCTTGATCAAGGATCACCCTCTACACTGGAGGGCAAATAAGAGGAAAGATAATAAAAAATCATGGCAAAAAGAAAGCCATCAAAAAATGTGGCAAATAAATAAAATAAAAAAAGACAAATGTTTCAAGATTGAGTTCTCCTCAAGAAATGATCCTTGATCCAATCACCTTTAAACACATTTTGGGCCTATTTATCCTTTCTTTCTAAACCTAAACCTTGGCCTACATTACATGCTTTAAAAGTCCATTTTGATCAAGCATGGATATTTAATTTGAAAGGTTATTCTCAGAATTCATTCCATCTTTTGAATTGATATTTTTACCTTGGAAGCATTTAGAATTCTCAGATGCATGGTAGAATACAAAAAAAAAAATGGAAATGAAAAAAGAATGTAAAAGGAGAGGTTTAAGACGAAAACCCGCAAAGGGCGACTTAATACCGAACGGAGGACACTTGAGTTGAAAACCTACAAAAGGCGGCTCAAGTACTAATCAAAGTTTGAATCAATGCTCTGTGTAAAGGGGGAGAAAGTATTTGACAATCAGAGGAAAGGGGAACAACTCAGTCTGATGTAACTACAGAAGCTAAGAGATTACCCAAGTGAATTGCTCGTTCAAGAGAAATTTTAGATGGTTTGAAAAAGGAGGGGTCCAAGATATTCCGCATCCGGGGCATCTACAGCCTATAACATTATATTTGTTTCTTATATCCTTGATATTTATTTTTACCATTTTAAAACATTTCTTGCAATAAATTCTTGTTATCCTTTTCATGACAATTTTTGTCTGATTCATACTTTCTTTCATAATACTTTTGAGATGCATTATGTTTGTTATTAAATTGAATGATGATTAGTAATAAAAATCTTTTAAAAAGATTTCAAAGTATTAATAAAGAATAGATTTAAATCTTGGGAAAGGTTTGGAAAGATCACCAAGAAAAGAAAACAGTGAACGTGGTGGAAACTCCATCACGAAGTCAGAAAATCTGTGAACTTCAGCGAAAGACAGAAATTGGGATTGTTTGACAAGATATCTTGAGTGAAGAATTCCTTAAGTAGGGCATTAATGAACAATTGAAGACTCTGTCCTGAAGTCATATAATCTGTGAACTTCAAAGAAATCATGGATTAGAAATTATGGCACAATCATTTGATTGCATTTATTTTAGGAAACATACAAGCATTTGCAAAGCATGACATTCTCATCATTGCATTTAGCTAACAGTGCAGAAATCAGGGAAACTTGGACTTCCTCAAAGAGAACTCGTTTTGCTTCTCAAAAGATTCGGATTCCGAGACCGCCATCAAGGTATTTCTTTCTATTTTAAAACGAATTCATTTTGTTTATCAGATGAGTTGAACCTTGAGACCGTTGTCAAGGTATTTTCAAATACCAGTTTTTTTTTAAGACCTCCGGCCACCATTTTAAAGACCTTCGGGCACCAGTTTTTTAAAGACCTTCGGGCACCAGTTTTTTTTAAGACCTTCGGGCACCATTTTAAGACCTTTGGGCACCAGTTTTAAAGACCTTCGGGCACCATTTTAAAAACCTTCGGGCACCAATTTTAAAGACCTTCGGGCACCAATTTTTTTTTAAAACCTCCAGGCACCATTTTAAAGACCTTCGGGCACCAGTTTTTTTAAGACCTTCGGGCACCATTTTAAGACCTTCGGGCACCAGTTTTAAAGACCTTCGGGCATTAGTTTTAAAGACCTTCGGGCACCATTTTTTTAAGACCTCTGGGCACCATTTTTAAGATCTTTGGGAACAATTTTTCTTTTGAAAATCGAATTCGTTTCCTTAAGACGGGTCGAGCCTTGATTAGTCAGGGAATTCAATTTAAGGACAAATCTTTAATTTACAGCTTTTTCAAAAAAAAAATGATAGAAGAATGAAGAAGAAACCCCTTTCCCTTTCCTTCACATGTGATTTCACTGACCGTACAAAATTAGTGTTAGTTTATCTTTGCCTGATTCTTGTTTCTCAGCAATAGCCAAAGAGGGGCAGTTGTAGACACCTAATTTTGTCTGGGCCACTAAAACAGGTATGTTTTCTTTCTAAATTGATGTTTCCGAATGTAAAAAGATTTTTTTCATCCTGCAGGTGGTACTCCGAGACTTAGTTTAAAAGGGCGAGCATAAAAAGTCAAACTTGAAAAAAGTCAACCCCAAAAAAGTCAACCCCAAAAAAGTCAACCCCAGAAAGTCAACTACTGAAAAAGTCAACCCACTTTCAAAATAAAGATTTTAAGTTCAATTGAAAAATGGAGAAAGAATTTTGATAATCTGATGTATACATTGAAAGATATGGAGTTCGAAAGTTGGGATTTGGAGATTCAGTAGAAAGAAAATTCTAATCCGAGAAATTTGGGGAAAAGTGCTTAAACGATCAAATTGGTCGAAATTGAAGGTTCCAAATGAAAGATAAGCACTGACTACGGGTAATGGAGAAGCCACTTGTAAGAAAAACCAAAAGAAAAGTCAATCTGGGAGAAAATCGAGAATTAGGGTTTTTAGTGGATTTCGGTGAAATCGGGAAGAATCACAAAAATGGCCCAACTTGGTAGGACCAAAGCCCCCAATGGATGAGGAATGATTAAAAAGGATAGCCCAAGGCTCAGTTTAAAGAAAATATGAAAATCGGACTTGTTTTGAGCAAAACCGGGTTTCGGAGGCAAAAGGGCAAAATTGGAAAATTTGGGAAAAATAGCAAATGGACTTCGAAAATTCTGAAAATTTGCAAATCTCAATTTTAAATCATTTGAAAGAGATTGGAAAAAGAAAATCTTGATTCGGAGTTCGTTTGCAAAATAGCCAAATCCCGGGCTTCTTATGTAGTAATTCAAAAAGAAAAATCCCGAAAAAATAGCAAATGAACTCCAAATATTCTAAAATTTTGCAAATATGATTTTTAAATTATTTGGAAGATATTGGCGAAATAAAGACTTGATTCGGAGTTCGTTTGCAAAATGGCCAAATCCCGGGCCTCCTATACAATAATTCAAGAAGATAAATCCCGAAAAAATAGCGAATGGACTCCAACAATTCTGAAATTTTGCAAATCTCATTTTTAAATTATTTGGAAGAGATTGGCGAAAGAAAATCTTTATTTGAAGTTCGTTTGCAAAATGGCCAAATCCCGGGCCTCCTATACAATAATTCAAGTCGATAAATCCCGAAAAAATACCAAATGAGCTCCAAAAATTATGAAAACTTCCATACCACACTTTTAAATTATTTTGAAGAGATTGGTGAATAAAAATCTTGATTTGGAGCTCGTTTAAAAAATGGTAAAATGTGGGGGCATAAAAAGGCATTTTTGGAAGAAAAAATCCAAATAAATAGCAAACGGACTCGGATAATTTTAAAACTTCCAGAACTCAATGTTTTATTATTTGGAAGTACTAAAAAAATAAAAATTGAATTTGGAGTCCGTTTGATATTTATTTTATCCGGGGGGCAAAACGGTCATTTCATCCAAGCAACCGAAAAGGGCTCCTTTGAGCCTTTCAAAATGTCAAACTTGGGCTGAAAAAGAGAAGTGCTGGCCTTCCAAGGCCCAAAGGAAAGAGGAATTTTCTGATTTTTCAATCAAATGGCCAATAATTAAAAGTTAGTTAGAGATTCCTTTTGATCAAGCCATTGTGATTAAGCCACATAATCCAAGAGAGAGTGTCAACATTATTCTTGAATAGCTGTAATTTGGGACAGCTGAGATGCTAATCTAAAGGTGGTAATTTCATGATTTTTTTCACCTTGAATTATTAGCCATTTGATGGAAAATTGGTTAAAAAAAATGACAACATCCTTGAAGAATATAGGGGGTTTCGGCCAGCATGAAATAGGGGGTCAGATTTTTCATTTTTACACTTTATTTTGCTGAGTTCTCTTGGTTTTTACTTGTTTTTTTCTCTCTTTGGTTGAAAGCAAAAAGAAAAAGTTTAGAAAAGAAAGGAAAGTTTGAAGAGATAAAGCTTGAAATATAGCTTCTTGAGGTTGCTCTTGAGCACCAACTCTTGCACTTTCTTGATTTTCCATTCTTGTTTTTGCTATTTTGATTACTATTTGGTGAGTTTCCTTTTTAAATAAATGTTTTTTATTTTTCTTCTTAAGTTCTTCCTTCATCTCTTTCTTAAATATATTTTTTTTATAATTTTTTTACAATATTCTCACCATGGCCGAATGGCCTACAGTTTTTGTTTAAGTTGCTGTTTTGGTTTATTTTATCATGTTATTGATGTTATTTTCTTTGATCTTGATGTTTTAAATGTTATGTTACTTCATATACTTAAGTTATATTTTAATTTGGTTGCTTTGTTTGTTGTCATTTATGATTTAAATATCATGTTCTTGCATTTTTAATTTTTTGTTTTCATGATGTTTAAATTTGAGCATGTTTTAGATTTAGTATATCAAGTGTTTGTGAAAATGCTTGTGTGGTTTTTGCATGATTTGGGTTTTATGTCTTAGTTGAGCATGTTTTAGATTTAGTATATTAAGTGTTTGTGAAAATGCTTTTGTGGTTTTTGCATGATTTGAGTTTTATATTTTAGTTGAGCATGTTAGTATATCAAGTGTTTGTGAAATGCCATGCTTGTTGGAGCTTGAGGCCATTCGGCTACTCCATGTGTTTTGCATTGTGTGTTGCATTTTTGCCATGTTAGTTAGTAGGTTTTTGCATTCTATGACATTTTATTTAGTTTTGCATGCTAGTATACCAAGTGTTTGTGAAAATGCCATGTTTGCTAGTCATATAGGCCAATCGGCCACTCCTTGAATTTTTGCATTATATGTGCATTCTTTCCATGTTAGTTGATAGGTTAGCATTTGCATGATATTTGTTTGAGTTCTTGGTTTAAGCATGCTTTGTGTTTGTGAAAATGCCATGCATATTTTAGTTATTAAGTTAGGTTTATTTGCCATGCATGTTCATGCATTTTAGGTCTAGGTTGCATTAAATTTCATGCAAGTTCATTTAGGTCTAGGTCACTATATGAATGCCATGCATTTTTTCATGACATTTAGGTTTAAACTCATGCATTTCATGCACTATGTTTGCTGTAATTTTTCATGCATTTCATGTTCATGCCACTTGAATAATGACTTGAGCCAATTAATAGTTCAAAGTCATGCTCTCTTGAGCACACTTGTGAAAAATTAAAGTTTGTCAAATTGATTATTTTACCTTTGTGATTTTTTTTACTTAGCCAATTTTTATCTAACTTTCAAAAAGTCCTAGCTACTGTTTGTGAGTCATTTTGCGAGTCTTAAATATTTTTACTTTTATTTTTAAATGATTTTATGAAAGGAAAACATGTATTTTGGCAAAACAGTTTTTTCACCCAGTACTCGTACTTTTCCGATTTTTCTGGGAGTTCATCTTTAATCATAAAATTAAGCTGATTTTTTCCCGTGTATCTTTACATGTCCTGAGTCTCCAGTATTTTTGTCAGAATTTTTTGAATTTTTAAAAATAGGATAAAAAATCGTGGCTTAAAACTGGACAGTGGAGTCAGAATTGAATTTAAAGAAAAATTATTTTTCTGTTTTGGTTAAGTTACTTAGAGGGGGCTGATTAGGAAGGTTGGCTACTGAATTAGGGTAGTTTCTAAGCCTTTTTAAACTCTAAAAATTATTTTTTAAGTCTCGGGTTAAGGGTAGTCAAGTCCGGATTTTTAAACTTAAGAAATTAGAGCCATTTTAAAAAAAAAAATAGCCCAGTTTTTATTTTTAATTCAAGCTTTTCAAAATTGTTTTCAAACAATCACAAAGTATTTTGGTTTTAGAATATTTAATTTGACATATTTTCCTAAGGTAGTCGGATATCTTTTTAGATATACGGATTTCCTTAATTAAAGGAAAAAATACATTTTCATGCATTGCATTTTTCATATTCATGCATTTTATATAATATGTGATTTTTTTTTACTATGATAATTCCTATGGTATTGTTATTATTTTGATTTATATATATTTTTTTATGTTATATGACTTTATTCTATGGTTTTGAATATTTCATGATATCCTGTGCTTTTTATTTAGTTATTTTTATATTATTTAGCATATGTTATGTTCATGCATTATTATTTTTATTTTTATTTTCATGCCTATTATATGATAGTATTATTTTATATTCCATGTCATTTAAATTATATGCCATATCATCCATATTCGCCATGTCATTTAAATTATGTCATTTCATATAGAATATATTATGTTACCTAGGTTATTTTATATATTATGTCACCTAGGTCATTTCATTTCATTTAGAATATATCATATGACTTAGGATATTACATTTCATATAGAATATATTATGTCACCTAGGTCATTTCATTTCATTTAGAATATATCATATGACTTAGGATATTACATTTCATATAGAATATATTATGTTACCTAGGTCATTTCATTTCATTTAGAATATATCTTATAACTTAGGATATTTCATTTCATTTAGAATATGCTAAGGCATTCAAATCATGTCATATCATTTAGGTTGCATTATATTATCTAGATTTTGCTATGTCATTTTATTTATGTCATGCATATACATATCTATTTTTTTTAAATGTTTTAAAGAAAAAAGGATAATGATTTTCAATAAAATAAAGATATTCCCGAGTTAAAATAATTCATGAGTTCTCTGTCGGGTTTGCTGGGGAGGATATCATCAATTATCATTAATAACGAAATATCTTCTTTGAAAAGAGAATGATTCGGGAAGTTTTCCAAAACTAATAAAAATTTCTATATTTTACCACGTTTGTTGGGGAATATAGGAAAATTTTGAATTTATAAATTTCGGATCATTTTCAATTAAAAATGGAATTATTTTTTCTTTAAATTGGGAATTAACTTGAAATACTAAATTTAAAAACGATTTTTTACCGAGACTTGAGATAACACACGATTAATAAGGTACTGATTTACACGGACGTTGTGGGGGTGCTAATCCTTCCCCACACGTAACCGACTCCCGAACCCGTTTCTTTGATTTCTATGGTTTTAACGCAGAGTTGAAATTGGTTTTAAAAATGTTTTAATTAATTTTTAAAATATTTTATAAAACCGATTTTAATAGGTGGCCGATCATACCTAGCTAAAAAAATATTGGTGGCGACTCCATGTCTTTTTCAAGGTCATTTTCAAAACCTTCATTTTTCTAGAGAAAATAAGTCGACTTTTCCTCAGTTTTTTAATGTCACGCTTAACGAATAATAAAGTCTTGCGATGAGATTCGTTATTTTTTAGGTTGCGACAATCATCACAAAAAATTAAGCACAAATAACAAAATGGAAAAGGACAATTATATTTCCAATGAGACATTGTCTCAATGGCAAGGAAGAAGCTTTGAAACCTTTAGACCTCGGGTTTAAGTCCTGTCAAGTGTAGAGGTGCTCATGGCCGGGCCGAGTCGGGTTTTGGTCGGATTTAGATATGATATCAATGTCATATTCACTTGTTCAAACCTGGCTCAGCCTGAAATATGGGTCTTAAATTCTGCCCAAGCTCGTTCATATTTGTAAATGGGTAGTTCAAGCCCGTTTAGGCCCGCTTATATTATTTTTTTCTAAAAACATTTAAACATATATTTTTTTCATTATTTATTTTTAGTAATTTTATTTTTTATTAAGTTTTAAAATATGGATAACTTAACATATTTTTAAATATTTACACTATAATATTATATATATTTTACATAATATAAATTATATAATATATAAAATATAAAAATAATATATTATATATTATATAAATGAAAAACGGATCAGGCCGGGCTCAGATCTTGATTGTTGGAGCCAGGCCCGGCCCATTTTCTAAATGGGCCTCATTTTTTTGTCCAAGCCCATTTTCGGACCTAATATTTTTGTTCAATCCCTCCAAAAAATGGACATACCTTCAGATTTGAACAGGTAGCCGACCTTTGAGCAGTTCTAGTCAAGTATGAGTTTGGTCCAATTATATATTGATTTGTTGATGGTTGGTTTGGTTTATTTATTGATTTCTTCTTGATGTATACATATAATTCATAAAAACAAGGATAATTATCTTATATTATATTGGAGTTTTTAAATTTAATTATATGTGTTTATTATATATTTAAAAATAATAAATTAATTTATTATTAAATAAGAATATACCAACCATCTAATCTCGCGTGTAGAATTCAAAAACTCTATTAACTTTTTTGGTACATAAGATAAAAAGCAAATTACAAATGAATGATACCCTCGCCGCAAGCATCGGCTTGCAACAAGGGTAAAAGACTTGTAGATGGACTTTCAAGACGAATTATCTCCGCATCTACTGTTTGAGCCAGATTTACTAAATAATCAGCACAATAATTGCCCTCTCTAAAAATGTGTGATTTCAATAATCGACCTTTCCTTAATAAAATCACAAGAATCACTAATCAATGTTTCAAAATGATGATATTCCTCCAAATTACGGTTTAAAAAAGAACAATCATAGACGTTTCTAACTCCCCAAAGTTATGCATATAGACACTGATATCCCAAAAGAATAAGAAAACTCATCAAAGGAAATGCTACCCCATTCTAGGGATCTTAACTATAATTTATATTGAATTTATAGATCGCCCATCAAAAGTGATTGCTGGCAGAGGAATTCGAATTTCGACTTACAAACGAAGTATTCAATATTTTGAAAACTTGTCGATAATATATCAAGTGCATTTTTCGATATATGTAATCAAACAATTATTTACCAAGTTATCTCATATCGATTTAAGTATAGAATTCTTCACAATTTTCATTGGTAAAAAGTTATTTGTATAATTACAGTCACAATTGGAAAGATCAAAACTAGTTTAGTATTAAAAAAAACCTAGTGAATAAATAATAATATATTTCACCAAAAAATTAATAATAATATTTCCTCTTGACTATTCTTTTTGTGATCTCTACTTTTTACTAATTACATATTGACCCTAAATTATTGTACTATATTAAATATTGACTCTCAATTTTTTTTTTCAATGGGGTCAATTTAGTCTCAAATAGAGATGGCAATTTAAAATGCAGATTCGGATATTTGAGGATATTCGATCCGTTTTTTGCGGATTTGGGTAAAAGTCGGATTCGGATATTATAATTACTATCCGCAACGGATTCGGATATAAAATCTCGGATATTCATTATCCAAATCTGCATTACCTCTGCAGATTCGGATATCCGAATCCGCTTATTTGTAAAACACATATATTTGGTTTGATTTTATACTTTTATTTAAAAAATATTGATTTATTGAATTCGAATTTTTAGCGGATTCAGATATTCGACGAATAATGTTATTTAATTCGGATAGTAATATGCAGATTAAATGCGGATAATTTATGGATTCCGTTTTTAAAACAATTTTGCGGATTCAAATTCGGATAGTACAAAAAATACAGATATCCGATCCGTTATCATCCCTAATATCAAAGCTTATTTTCAGTGGACTCAATTTATAGTTTATCCAATATTAATGCAAATTTTATGAAATTATTTCAAATCTCAATGGATCAAGTGATTCCACTAGTTACAATGTGGCTACGCCCTTGCTTGGACTTGTCTAAATGAATACTCGAATTTACTTGCTCATTGTCTGAGTCAAACTTAAGCTCTGAGTAATTAGGCAAGTTGAGTTTTAGTTTTTTAATGCTTCACGAATGGCTGAAAAAAATTGTTTTTAAAAAATATTAGTATAGATACATGTAAATAAAATATAATATTTACTTACATATTTTAACATTTTGTTTGAGTTTTTATTTTGTATTCAAATCGAATTTTGAACTATTCATTAATTAATTCAGCATAATTGAATCAAAATTCAAATAATTCGATTATCTTTTAAGTAAAACTAGAAAGGAAAAAAAAAATTTGATCAAGCTCGAACCTGAAATTTTTTAATCAAGTCAAGTTTGAACTTGACACTATATTAATTCCGTTCAATTCGATTACAGTCATATTCATTGCAAAAATGTGCCTATAAATTATTATGATAATATTTTGTACAATACAATTATTTGCAACTTCTTACAACATTCTATAAATTTTTTTGTTACTAAACATTACCTTTTCTTTGCAATGAGCACTAAAACATAAATTAGAACCAAAACACCCACTGACCCGTCAACCCATTGTTGTACCAATTTGAAGGTAGAATTGTGAAGAAAAATTTGTGCTGATATTTATGAAAATGGATTTACTAACAAGTGTTTAAAAGTTTTTTTTTTTTTAATTATTATATTAAATAATTTAATTTTTATTACATTAAAATTTATAATATTAATTATCCATTATCATATTTAACAAAAAATTATTATAAATAGTGGTTTTAACTAACTTTAAAAAGTTTGTGAAAAAGCAACTAATCTTAAAAAATATTTTTAGGACACTCATAAGCAAGATTTTTATGAAAAATAAAAGTGAAAGAAAATAAAGAGATTAATTATTATATATTCATAAATTAATAAAAAATAATTATTGATAATCAGCAACTTTTATCAACATAATTTTTTAGAAAAATATTAATTAGTACCTAATGAAGCTGGTTAAAATAATATTTTAAAAAAATGTAATTCATGAAAAATTTTAAATTTAATAAAAATAATATATTAAATAAAAAATATTCTTAAAATTATAATTAAAAAACTTTGATCAATATCTATAAACATTAATTAACCGAATTTTTTTCCTTATAATGATTTGTATAATTTTTGTTTATGTTTATTCCAATGATTTGGACATAAAAATACTTTTGCTGTCAAAGTTTAGTTTTTGTCTGTTTCAAAAGATTTAAATAAATATTCAGACTTAAGGACAATATTTTTATAATATTTATGTGTAATTTTTTTTTTAATAAAAGAATTTTTCCCTAAAAAAATACTTTTGACTATAAAAATGTTATTATCCTGATTGGATACGTGGATTACGTAGAATCAGGCATTACATACCAGGTCGCAATAAGTGGGCGGCGGAGTGTCTTCTTTTGGCCAAAGGACGAGGTCATTATACTATTATTTAATATAAATTAATTTTTTTATTATAAAATTGAATAATTGAATAATTATTTTTTAAAAATTGAAGTGAAAAGATAATATAATTAATTGCTATTAATGTGAATCGTTTAAAAAGTTGAAGTGGTATTTAACTTATGTTTAGTTATTGAAATGGTATTTAACTTATGTTTAGTTAATGATATAGATGTCAAATATTAACGTGACATCAATAAAATATATTATTTTAAAATAAAATGGAAAAATAAGTAATATATTTTTAACATTTGATATGATATTTTTAACAACTTGGTTACTTATTTTGTCAATATTATTTTAAAATAATATATTTTATTGATGCTACGTCATCATTTGATATTCACGTTATCAATTAAACACAGGTTAAATGTCACGTCAATTTTTTTAACAGTTCACTTAGTAATATTTATCTTTTTGCTTCAATTTAAAAAAAATAAAAACTAAATTATTCAATTTTATAATAAAAAAATTAATTTACATTAAATAATATAAGGGTTTTGCTAACAAGTGTCTTTAGGGTACTGTTTAAGATTAATTAATATACTATTTTTAATAATAAAATTATATTAAATATAAAAATTGATAACTTTATTCATTATTTTTAATACATTAATTAAAAATATTATTATATTTAATAATTTTAAAAAACACCCTTACAACATTTGTTAACAAAATTTATAATATAATACAGGTCCTCCCAATACCCTCTTCTTTTCCCGTGTTTGGCAAACGGAAACCACAAAATCTCTTCTTACGAATCAGCGGGCATTAATTATTATCTATCTCCATTCTTGTTTCTCTCTCTTCACTTGGGCCACAATATATATATATATATATATATATATATATATATATATATATATTGCAACAACAATTGGTGGCCAAAAAATATAAATTCTAGGAAAAATAATATCTTTATGGTCAAAGGAATTTTTTTCCTCAAAAATTTTCAATTTTATTTCTTTTTACTCATGTTTGATAATTGATACTATAGGCAAAAAATGGAGAAAACTTACTTTGGATTTTAATTTTTTTTAATTTTTTATTACGTAAAATATAATTAATTAATTTTAAAAAAATAAAAAAAATTGCTTCTAAAAAAACAAACCATATTATGTTATTTGCTTTACTACTTTTACTTTTATTTGATCATAACAATTAATATTTTTTCTAACACGTAAATACTTATGGTTTTATTTATTTTATTTTATTTTAATTTATAATTATATATTTTATAAATAAATAAAATTAATTAAATGTATATTAATCGATATTTGTATTAATATGTAAAAAATTTATATGTACAAATTATATCAAATTAATATAAAAATTATTATTTTTAATGTTAATATAAAATTAAAATTATGAAATAAAATAAATTCAATGCAAACTTTAACTTTTTTATTTATCAAATAAATTCATTTATTTTTTAAGATTTTTTGAAAAATTAGAACTATAGAAATAAAGCAATTCGATGTAAGTTTTAACTAATTTTTATTTGTTATCAAATAAATTTATTTAATAAAATGGATAAATCTGTAAACTAAATGATGATAAAGTCGGTTAAAAATAATAAAGTAATATACAAAATATAATTAATAAATTATATAATGAAATTGACGAATTTGTTTACTTTTTCTGAAGAAATTGTAACTTTTTTCTAAATGATAATACCACAAATATGTAGATTAGAAAAGAAAATAATTTTAGATTTTAAAATAACAATATAATTATGAGTAAAATTAAAGAATAAATTTATTATTATAATTTAGAATAAAATAATTTTTTTTGACTAAAAATGTATTTTTATAGTAAATTAACTTATATTCAAATTTTAATAACCTTGCATAATATACTAATATAGTGTGTAGGTGATCTATAGAAAATTAACTTATATTCAAAGTTTAATATCCTACAATCTGGTTTATAGTAAATTAACTCCTATTTATTGGATAAATCTTAATATATAATAATAATATATTATTAAAATTATAATTTAAAAATATAATTAATAATCATTTTTATTATTTAATTTTAAAAAATTTCCACATCCATTTATATATATTATATAGATATAAATTATAAATATTAACAAATTCAAAAATATAATACTAATAATTAAAAAAAATAAAAATATTTAGTCAAAAAACAATAAAAAGATGGTTGAGGGCACACAATAAAAAGATGGTTACTATCATCGGGTGTCGGCTTTTTTATTACAATATAGCCAAAAAAAAAAAAATTATCAAATTACCGTTACTTTTTGATTATTTCCCAAAATACGGACTTTTTTTTTCAGCTGGGAAATCGCCATCCCCCATGGCGATTTCCCAGCGTCTTTTTTTGCAAATTTGCAAAAAACACCAAGGGAAATCGCCATGGGGGATGGCGATTTCCCTTGGTGTTTTTTGCAAATTTGCAAAAAAATACCAAGGGAAATCGCCACCCCCCCATGGCGATTTCCCTTGGTAATTTTAGCCAATTTTGCTAAAACCATGAAGGGAAATCGCCATGGGGGGTGGCGATTTCCCTTCATGTATATTTTTTTTTTTTAATTAATAAAAAAAAATTATATTAAAACAATATTTTATTTTAATTTGATAAATTTATTTTTAAAAATTATAAATTAAATTAAAATATTTTTTTTATAGGTTTGGTTATTTTTTTTTTTAAAATATATATTAAAAATGTAATTTAATTTATTATTACAATTTTATAAAAAATAAAAATATATTTCTTATTAAAATTTAAAAAGAAGATTATATAAAAAATAAAATTTTTATATCAAAAATTTTATTTTTTATAATTTTGTAATATTATAAAAAAGAAAATTTAATTTATATCAAAAATAATTTAATGATGTAAAATGTAAATAAATTTTTTTTAAAAGAAATTTATCGAGTCACTTTTTTAAATAAAGAAGTTATTTTTAAGTTGGTATCGTAAAATAATTTTTTTAATTTGATTAGTTTTTTTGAGTTGGTATTCGATTAACTCGTGACATTAATTTAATCATTGTTTTTAATAATAATATAGATTGTTACAGTTTAAAACTGGATATTTGATAAAAAAATTTTAATTTAATTTCTGATTACATTTTTTTTTCTTATTATAATTTAAAAAGAAAATTAAATTAAAATGAAAAAAAGAAAAGCAACTTATCATGTAATTTGGATTATTATATTAAAATTAAATAACAACATTAAGATATAAATTAAAATAAAATATAACAATTAATTTCCGAACAAATTACATGAAATGCAAAACATATAAATTTATATTAGAAATTTAAAACACATTACAATTATTCTAATTATTGCGTGGTGTAGAGCAACAGTGTCGAGCTCTTCTAGTGCGTGGTGGTTGCACCCGTCGTTCAACCTCGTCAGTGGCACGTATTCGCGGTCCACCACGACCTCTTGCTATAACCGCCAATGGTTCCGGTTGAATGTCATCAGTCGTTTCATCCGTATCAAAAATTTGAAACCCACTGCTGGATGAGCCAACACCTAGTTCACCCATAACGGGAACCTGACTACTAGATGCACCCATAAATGATGTAGCATCAAATGCTGACGAAGGGGTTCCAAACTGATACATGGATGTTAAATATGCTGAACTTGGACTTTGGACGGGGAGCTGGTCATCTAACCTCGTTCTTGGCGGTGATGGTCGGTAACACTCATCAACGTCATATCCGGGGTGACTTACGGAATAACGATGGCTGGATGGTACTCCATGATCCCGTTCAGGTTCAGGATGATCAAATGACATCCTCGGTGCTGTGAACTCCGATGAGGTCGGTTGACGCCTTCGCCCACGTTGTCGGCGAGGTCTAGGAGCATCCATATCCTGTGTAGGAGGGACTGGAGCTGAAGTTTGTCCGGTAAATGGCATACTCCTAACATCCTCGTGCATCGACGGTGGACAAACGAAAGGCCGACCTTCATTTCTATACCATCTTATGTAATCAGCAGACGGGTTGAAATTATTACCAACAATCGGGTAACCTGTCGGAATTCGTTCAAAACGTATGTTCCACCATTGGATCCAACGTTCATGCTTCGCAGGCCAGAATTCATCATTACGACCACGCATGTCGACCTTGTGAAGCTTATCAAGGTTCATCGGGGCTGCAGGAATTGGTTGTTGCATCCCAAATTGTCGCAACACCCGGTCAGTTTGGTGCCACTCTACATATGAAAAGCATATCAATGCTGTGTTTGCTTTCCATATATTGAAATTATTGTAGGCATCCGATGGGAGGCATGCCATAATTTCACTCGAGGAATATGGCATCCACAGAAACTGCGAATAATTATTACAAATTATTAGTTTCATAAGGATTAAATAAAAAAAAAAAACTTCAATGTAACAATCGAAATATTTACCTTATCATATCCTAGTCGATCTAGTCGTAGTCTTATAGTTGCAAGATCGCTCGGAGTCTCTGTAAAATCTCTACCCGTACTCCTACTCCACCTATTAAAATGCATATAATATCTTAATGACCTATAAAAATACAATTTCGTACAAAATTAATAAAATAGTAAAGATTATTACCTGCTTGCAAGGGGGTATACAGCCGAAATATCCACGCGCGGAGCAAGAAATGGTAGCCGATACCAAGCCCATGATTGTAGAAGCACTAGACATCCACCTATGTCATGGTTTTTTGGAACTGTAGCTCGGCAAAGTTCTCTATACAAAACTGCCAAACACGCAGAACCCCAACTATAATTTGCTGCTTCCTCTAAATCACGTAGCAATGGAAGATACATTAAATGTACCCGACTGCTCGATTTGTCAGGCATCAGTAATCCTCCAATCAAACGTAAAATATATGCTCTAGCAGCATATTGTATTTGTTGTTCGGTTGCATGTAATGGCAGATTTTGAAACGTTTTCAACTAAGTCAGTCTCACCGTTGAGCCAGATACGACGTCTTCTGGAGGTACCTCACCCAATAGATCTTGACACAGTTCATTCCAATCTAGCAGGCTTCCGCCTGTAACTGCATCGCCATGGATCGGAAGTCCAAGTTGCAGCGCAACATCTTCGAGACTGACCGTGCATTCACCACATGGAAAATGAAAAGTGTGCGTCTCGGGTCTCCATCGTTCGACCAACGCAGAGATTAAATCGGGTTGTATCACAAGTCGTCGAATTTGACTTGCGTGATAAAATCCGGCTCTTCTTAAGTGGTCGATAATATAAGGATGCGGGTCCTCCAATGTAAATTTCCTCGAACGTAATACGCGACGAGTTTCCTGTTATAATAATAAAAATTAATATATTATAAAACTATAACAATTAAAAAGTAATAAATAAAACTATAAAATAACAAAATAATAATATAATATAATATAATATAAACAATAATAATATAATATAATATAAAACAATAATAATATAATATAATATAATATAATATAATATAATATAATATAATATAATATAATATAAACAATAATAATATAATATAATATAAAACAATAATTTCGTATAAAAAAACAATAATAATATAATATAAAAAAACAATAATAATATAATATAAAAAAACAATAATAATTTAATATAATATAAAGAATAATAATATAATATAATATAAAACAATAATAATATAAAAAACTATAATAATATAATATAAAACAATAATAATATAAAAAACAATAATAATATAATATAATACAATAATAATATAAAAAACAATAATAATATAATATAAAACAATAATAATATAATATAAAACAATAATAATATATAAAACAATAATAATATAATATAATATAACACAATAATAATATAAAAAACAATAATAATATAAAAAAAAAATAATATAATAATATAAAAAACAATAATAATATAAAAAAAATAATAATATAATAATATAAAAAACAATCATAATATAAAAAATAATAATAATATAAAAAACAATAATAATATAACAATTTACTTACCTCGTTAAATATAACCTCCGAGATGTGATTTTCTTGTAACCTTAATAGTGAAGCCATTTCAAAATATTGTTGTAGAAAAAAAAATTTGTAGAAAGAAATTTTTTTTGGTAGAAAAATGATAAAATTTTGAAAGAAAATGAAAATTTGAATGAGAGTAATGAAAATTTGAAGAAGAGTAGAGGGGTATTTATAGAGGGTGGGGGGTGTGGGGGGAGGGGGGACGTGGGGGTGGGGGGTGGGGGGAGGGGGGATGGGGCAACGGTCATATGACCGTTGCCCCTTTGAATCGTGGGGGTGGGGGGTGGGGGGGTGGGGGGAGGGGGGGATGGGGCAACGGTCATATGACCGTTGCCCCTTTGATTTTTTTTTTTTTTTTTTTTTTTTTTCATTTGAAATTTAAAATTTAAAAAAAAAAATCAAAATATTAAATTATAAAAAAATCTAAAATATATTTTACGAATTTTTAAATTTTTTTAAATTATAAAAAAAATATTTTAATTTAATTTATAATTTTTAAAAATAAATTTATCAAATTAAAATAAAATATTGTTTTAATATAATTTTTTTTTATTAATTAAAAAAAAAAAATATACATGAAGGGAAATCGCCACCCCCCATGGCGATTTCCCTTCATGGTTTTAGCAAAATTGGCTAAAATTACCAAGGGAAATCGCCAT
Source organism: Fremontodendron californicum (assembly GCA_030761205.1). Classification (NCBI taxonomy): domain Eukaryota; kingdom Viridiplantae; phylum Streptophyta; class Magnoliopsida; order Malvales; family Malvaceae; genus Fremontodendron; species Fremontodendron californicum. The sequence continues at coordinate 6,714,374 of JAULJL010000010.1, forward strand.
GGGGGGGTGGCGATTTCCCTTGGTATTTTTTTGCAAATTTGCAAAAAAACACGCTGGGAAATCGCCATGGGGGATGGCGATTTCCCAGCTGAAAAAAAAAAGTCCGTATTTTGGGAAATAATCAAAAAGTAACGGTAATTTGATAATTTTTTTTTTTTTTGGCTATATTGTAATAAAAAAGCCTCGGGTGTCCCCACCCTTGAGAAATTTACATTCTTTTCTTTGTCGTATTATCATTTTCAATGAGTATTATGAGGCTTTTTTATTACAATATAGCCAAAAAAAAAAAAATTATCAAATTACCGTTACTTTTTGATTATTTCCCAAAATACGGACTTTTTTTTTTCAGCTGGGAAATCGCCATCCCCCATGGCGATTTCCCAGCGTGTTTTTTTGCAAATTTGCAAAAAAATACCAAGGGAAATCGCCACCCCCCATGGCGATTTCCCTTGGTAATTTTAGCCAATTTTGCTAAAACCATGAAGGGAAATCGCCATGGGGGGTGGCGATTTCCCTTCATGTATATTTTTTTTTTTAATTAATAAAAAAAAATTATATTAAAACAATATTTTATTTTAATTTGATAAATTTATTTTTAAAAATTATAAATTAAATTAAAATATTTTTTTTATAATTTAAAAAAATTTAAAAATTCGTAAAATATATTTTAGATTTTTTTATAATTTAATATTTTGATTTTTTTTTTTAAATTTTAAATTTCAAATGAAAAAAAAAAAAAAAAAAAAAAAAAATTCAAAGGGGCAACGGTCATATGACCGTTGCCCCATCCCCCCCTCCCCCCACCCCCCCACCCCCCCACCCCCACGATTCAAAGGGGCAACGGTCATATGACCGTTGCCCCATCCCCCCTCCCCCCCACCCCCCACCCCCACGTCCCCCCTCCCCCCACACCCCCCCACCCTCTATAAATACCCCTCTACTCTTCTTCAAATTTTCATTACTCTCATTCAAATTTTCATTTTCTTTCAAAATTTTATCATTTTTCTACCAAAAAAAATTTCTTTCTACAAATTTTTTTTTCTACAACAATATTTTGAAATGGCTTCACTATTAAGGTTACAAGAAAATCACATCTCGGAGGTTATATTTAACGAGGTAAGTAAATTGTTATATTATTATTGTTTTTTATATTATTATTATTTTTTATATTATGATTGTTTTTTATATTATTATATTATTATTTTTTTTATATTATTATTGTTTTTTATATTATTATATTATTTTTTTTTATATTATTATTGTTTTTTATATTATTATTGTGTTATATTATATTATATTATTATTGTTTTATATATTATTATTGTTTTATATTATATTATTATTGTTTTATATTATATTATTATTGTTTTTTATATTATTATTGTATTATATTATATTATTATTGTTTTTTATATTATTATTGTTTTATATTATATTATTATAGTTTTTTATATTATTATTGTTTTATATTATATTATATTATTATTCTTTATATTATATTAAATTATTATTGTTTTTTTATATTATATTATTATTGTTTTTTTATATTATATTATTATTGTTTTTTTATACGAAATTATTGTTTTATATTATATTATATTATTATTGTTTATATTATATTATATTATATTATATTATATTATATTATATTATATTATATTATATTATATTATTATTGTTTTATATTATATTATATTATTATTGTTTATATTATATTATATTATATTATTATTTTGTTATTTTATAGTTTTATTTATTACTTTTTAATTGTTATAGTTTTATAATATATTAATTTTTATTATTATAACAGGAAACTCGTCGCGTATTACGTTCGAGGAAATTTACATTGGAGGACCCGCATCCTTATATTATCGACCACTTAAGAAGAGCCGGATTTTATCACGCAAGTCAAATTCGACGACTTGTGATACAACCCGATTTAATCTCTGCGTTGGTCGAACGATGGAGACCCGAGACGCACACTTTTCATTTTCCATGTGGTGAATGCACGGTCAGTCTCGAAGATGTTGCGCTGCAACTTGGACTTCCGATCCATGGCGATGCAGTTACAGGCGGAAGCCTGCTAGATTGGAATGAACTGTGTCAAGATCTATTGGGTGAGGTACCTCCAGAAGACGTCGTATCTGGCTCAACGGTGAGACTGACTTGGTTGAAAACGTTTCAAAATCTGCCATTACATGCAACCGAACAACAAATACAATATGCTGCTAGAGCATATATTTTACGTTTGATTGGAGGATTACTGATGCCTGACAAATCGAGCAGTCGGGTACATTTAATGTATCTTCCATTGCTACGTGATTTAGAGGAAGCAGCAAATTATAGTTGGGGTTCTGCGTGTTTGGCAGTTTTGTATAGAGAACTTTGCCGAGCTACAGTTCCAAAAAACCATGACATAGGTGGATGTCTAGTGCTTCTACAATCATGGGCTTGGTATCGGCTACCATTTCTTGCTCCGCGCGTGGATATTTCGGCTGTATACCCCCTTGCAAGCAGGTAATAATCTTTACTATTTTATTAATTTTGTACGAAATTGTATTTTTATAGGTCATTAAGATATTATATGCATTTTAATAGGTGGAGTAGGAGTACGGGTAGAGATTTTACAGAGACTCCGAGCGATCTTGCAACTATAAGACTACGACTAGATCGACTAGGATATGATAAGGTAAATATTTCGATTGTTACATTGAAGTTTTTTTTATTTATTTAATCCTTATGAAACTAATAATTTGTAATAATTATTCGCAGTTTCTGTGGATGCCATATTCCTCGAGTGAAATTATGGCATGCCTCCCATCGGATGCCTACAATAATTTCAATATATGGAAAGCAAACACAGCATTGATATGCTTTTCATATGTAGAGTGGCACCAAACTGACCGGGTGTTGCGACAATTTGGGATGCAACAACCAATTCCTGCAGCCCCGATGAACCTTGATAAGCTTCACAAGGTCGACATGCGTGGTCGTAATGATGAATTCTGGCCTGCGAAGCATGAACGTTGGATCCAATGGTGGAACATACGTTTTGAACGAATTCCGACAGGTTACCCGATTGTTGGTAATAATTTCAACCCGTCTGCTGATTACATAAGATGGTATAGAAATGAAGGTCGGCCTTTCGTTTGTCCACCGTCGATGCACGAGGATGTTAGGAGTATGCCATTTACCGGACAAACTTCAGCTCCAGTCCCTCCTACACAGGATATGGATGCTCCTAGACCTCGCCGACAACGTGGGCGAAGGCGTCAACCGACCTCATCGGAGTTCACAGCACCGAGGATGTCATTTGATCATCCTGAACCTGAACGGGATCATGGAGTACCATCCAGCCATCGTTATTCCGTAAGTCACCCCGGATATGACGTTGATGAGTGTTACCGACCATCACCGCCAAGAACGAGGTTAGATGACCAGCTCCCCGTCCAAAGTCCAAGTTCAGCATATTTAACATCCATGTATCAGTTTGGAACCCCTTCGTCAGCATTTGATGCTACATCATTTATGGGTGCATCTAGTAGTCAGGTTCCCGTTATGGGTGAACTAGGTGTTGGCTCATCCAGCAGTGGGTTTCAAATTTTTGATACGGATGAAACGACTGATGACATTCAACCGGAACCATTGGCGGTTATAGCAAGAGGTCGTGGTGGACCGCGAATACGTGCCACTGACGAGGTTGAACGACGGGTGCAACCACCACGCACTAGAAGAGCTCGACACTGTTGCTCTACACCACGCAATAATTAGAATAATTGTAATGTGTTTTAAATTTCTAATATAAATTTATATGTTTTGCATTTCATGTAATTTGTTCGGAAATTAATTGTTATATTTTATTTTAATTTATATCTTAATGTTGTTATTTAATTTTAATATAATAATCCAAATTACATGATAAGTTGCTTTTCTTTTTTTCATTTTAATTTAATTTTCTTTTTAAATTATAATAAGAAAAAAAAATGTAATCAGAAATTAAATTAAAATTTTTTTATCAAATATCCAGTTTTAAACTGTAACAATCTATATTATTATTAAAAACAATGATTAAATTAATGTCACGAGTTAATCGAATACCAACTCAAAAAAACTAATCAAATTAAAAAAATTATTTTACGATACCAACTTAAAAATAACTTCTTTATTTAAAAAAGTGACTCGATAAATTTCTTTTAAAAAAAATTTATTTACATTTTACATCATTAAATTATTTTTGATATAAATTAAATTTTCTTTTTTATAATATTACAAAATTATAAAAAATAAAATTTTTGATATAAAAATTTTATTTTTTATATAATCTTCTTTTTAAATTTTAATAAGAAATATATTTTTATTTTTTATAAAATTGTAATAATAAATTAAATTACATTTTTAATATATATTTTAAAAAAATAAATAACCAAACCTATAAAAAAAATATTTTAATTTAATTTATAATTTTTAAAAATAAATTTATCAAATTAAAATAAAATATTGTTTTAATATAATTTTTTTTTATTAATTAAAAAAAAAAATATACATGAAGGGAAATCGCCACCCCCCATGGCGATTTCCCTTCATGGTTTTAGCAAAATTGGCTAAAATTACCAAGGGAAATCGCCATGGGGGGTGGCGATTTCCCTTGGTATTTTTTTGCAAATTTGCAAAAAACACCAAGGGAAATCGCCATCCCCCATGGCGATTTCCCTTGGTGTTTTTTGCAAATTTGCAAAAAAAGACGCTGGGAAATCGCCATGGGGGATGGCGATTTCCCAGCTGAAAAAAAAAGTCCGTATTTTGGGAAATAATCAAAAAGTAACGGTAATTTGATAATTTTTTTTTTTTTTGGCTATATTGTAATAAAAAAGCCGTATTATGATATGTACATTTATTTATGAAAAAAAAAAAAAAACTAAAGCAAACAAAAAGAGAGTCAATTTAGAAAATTTCAAGTTATTTATCAATTTAGAAAATTTCAATTACATTCCTAAAATTAGAACTTAGAATCCTTTGGGTGGACTAGAAGCAAGCAGCACTAGACAACCAAATAAAATAAGAGTTATTTTTGATACATTCATAATCGAATTTTTTAATTTCACAAATAAAATTAAAAGATAATTTTTTTAATAATGAGTTTCAATTTTTTTAAATATTAAAATATACCTAGAAATATGTATTATCATATTAATCATTTTTGTGAAGTTTTAAAATTTCACGAGATAATTTTTGATAAAATAAATATTTATTTTTAGAAATCATATAAAAAACTCATTGTAAAAATAAATAAAAAAATCTACCTCTTAAAAAAAATTAAAATTATACAAAAAATAATACTAGTAAAAATAGCTAATCAAACTAAAAATAAAATATTTAATAAACAAAAATTTACTAAAAAAATGAAAGCGTTGTCATCCCATCCTTGAGAAGTTAACATTATTTTCTGGACAAATTTTCATTTTCAATGAATACGATGTTATTGATGTGTGTATATTTGTTTTTGAGAAAGAGAAAAAGAAAATCATTTTAGAAAATTTCAATTATTTTTTTTAAAGGGATTATGTCATAAATAGCCCTTGCAGTTTATCGAATTTGTCAATGTGGTACCTGTACTTTAAAAATATCTATTTTGATACTTAACGTTTTCACTCTGTTTGCTATTATAGTACCTGTCAGTAACACCGTTAAATATTGATTACATGTCTTTTGTATCCAATAAAAATTTGACACGTGGCACCATATAATAATGCCATGTGTATTACCAAAAAAATTATTATTTTAATTTAAAAATTAAAATTATATTTTTTTCTTTTACACGTGGCACCACACAGTGATGCCACGTGTAATAATAAAAAAAATTATTATTTTAATTGTAGCGACCCATTTTTTTATTATTATATTTTATTTATCTTTATTCTTTTATATTTATTATTATTATAATATTTATTTATTATTATTGGGCCAACAAGCCTGCCCAATAGGCCCCAAACCCCACTGGGCCTGATGGCCCAACATGCTCCCAGCAAGCCCCAAAGCTACCAGCACCCCCCAACCCTAACCTGGCCCAACAGGGCCCAAACCCTTGGTGGCCCAGCAGCCCAACAGGCGCCCACCTGGCCCAAACAGGCCAAAAACCCTAGCAGCTCCCCCACCACCTCTGCCCTGCAGCCACCGCCTCACCCATCCACCCAGACACTGCCACCAAGCTGCCAGCTCCTCCACCGCCTTCACCAGCCGCCACCAACACCCCAGCTGGACTGAAACCTACCCACTTGCCCTAGCCGCCCCTACCCTTGCACCCACTTGTCCTGCCAGCACCACCCACCTAAACCCTAGGCCACCGCCCGCCTAAAACCCTAGCCCCACCGCCACAAGGGCCCTATAAAAACCCAACCCAGATCCGAAAAAAAAAGAGGATAGAGAGGAGAAAGGGGATAGATCCGAAACCATAAAAAGAAACACAACAAAAAATTGCAACAAGAAAAAACATATAAAAAAAAAAAAAACCCAATCAACCCCCCCCAAAAAAAAAGGGTTTCGAAAATTTGCTTTTAGATCTAGGAAATTAGGATTTGTTTCAGACAAATCCACCCTAGTATCCGGTTAGAAGAGGAAAAGATGAGTGTTTTGGTGTGTTTTTTTTGGCTCGGGGGATCTCCGGCACGGCGATGATGGCGGCGACGGCAACAGAGATGGCGGGGCTTTGGGAGAAAAAAAATCAGGTGAGAAGTTTTTTTTTTTTTGTTGCTTAGGTTAAAATGAGGATAAAAAAATTCTTTTAAAGTAGCATCCGGGTAGGGTCGCGGGACCCGCGCGTGGGTCCGCGCCTCAACCCGACCCAGATGTTGCTTCTTCCATTTTTTGTTTGTTTGTTTTTTTGTTTTGTTTTGTTTTTATTATATTAATTATTATTATTATTAATATTATTATTGTTATTTATTTATTTATTGTTTTATTTATTATTGTTATTTTCATTTATTTATATACATATATATATTTGTTTATTGCTAGTATTATTATTAATTTTTTTCTTGCCATTATAATTATTATTACTATCTATTTTATTGTTTTATTTATTATTATTTCCATTTATTTATATATATGATACTATTTTTTTTATTTAATTCTATTTTTTTATTGTTAGTATTATTATTACCTTATTTTATTTTATTTCATTTTTATTTTTCATTTATTTTATTTTTTTTCTTGCCATTATTTACTATTATTATCATTTATTTTATTTTATATATTTTTTGTTTATACATATATTTTTATTTATTGTTATTATTATTATTAATTCTTTTTTTTTAAAATATTCTTGCCACTATTATTATTATTAGTATTATTATTATTATTTATAGTTTTTTATTTATTTTGTATTTATGATTATTTCTCTTGTTATTGTTATTGTTATTTATTTATTTATTTTATTGTTCATTTTCATACATTATTAAACAAAAAAGGGAGGGGTTTTCATTAACTTTTAATGAATAAATTTTTCGCGAATAAAATATGTCTTTTAATTTATTTTCGGCAAAAGAAATTCTCTGAAAACGAACTCTTTCTCGGAATGGTCGGAATATCAATCGTTCCTCGAAACGGTTTGTGTAAACATGATTATCGAAACATTATCGAAATTATCGAAATTATCGGAGTGGTTCGGGAATTATTTTTACATAAAGTAATTTCTTTTATTCCGAAATTAATTATAAAAAGGTATTTTTAATAATTCCTCCGTAAACAATTTTTTTTTTTTGTTTTCAATAAATGAAATTTTCTAAAAACAAATTATATCTCGGGATGGTCGGGGTATCAATTGTCCCACGAAACGGTTCGGGTAAAATCAGTTATCAAAACATTATCGAAATTATCGGAGTGGTTCGAAAGTTATTTTTAAATAAATAATTTCTTGTATTTTAAAAATTAATTATAAAAGGATATTTTTATTGATTTTCATTTTTTAATTCCTCCATCAAGGAAGTATGTCTTTTTAATTATTCTCAGTAAATGAAATTCTCTAAAAACGGATTATTTCTCGGAACGGTCGGAGTATCAATCGTTCCCCGAAATGGTTAAAAGTAGTTACCAAAATATTATCGAGAATATCGGAATAATTCGGAAATTATTTTTACACGGATAATTTCGTTTATTTTGGGAATTAATTTTAGAAAGGGCATAATTTTTATTTTATTCCCGCAAATAAAATATGTCTTTTAAAATTATCTTCGATAAGTAAAATATTCTAAAACGGATTATTTCTCGAACGGTCGGAGTATCAATCGTTCTACGAAACAGTTCGAGTAAAATTAGTTACCAAAACATTATCAAAATTATCGGGGTAATTTGGGAATTATTTTTACATAAATGATTTCTGTTATCTTAGAACTAATTATAAAAAAACGTTGTTATATATATTATTTTTCCACAAATAAAAAAAAGATTTTTTTGAATTATTTTTTTGGTAAAGGAAATTTCCTAAACACGGATCCGTTCTCAGGATGGTCGGAATATCAATCAATTCTCGAAACTATTCAAGTAAAAATAGTTATCGAAACATTATCAAAAGTATCAGAGTGATTCGATAATTGTTTTTACATGGGTAATTTCTTTTACTTCAAAAATGATTATATAAAAAAAAAAACATTGTCTCTCATTTGTTTTTAAAAAAATATTCTTTTTGAATAAGGTGTATTAAGGGAATTATTATTAAATGCTAAAATAAAAATCATTTTTTTCAAGGTTAAAGATAACACTCGATTAATTGGTACCATTTTAAAAACGAGCGCTGTGGGGGTGCTAATCCTTCCCCACGCGTAACCGTACTCCCGAACCTAATTTTTGTTTTGCAGACCAGAAATTATCCTTTTAATATATCTTAATTAATTTTAGGATATTATTAAGAGGATAAGTTTTCATAGGTGACCAATCACACCTAACCAAAAAACATTGGTGGCGACTCCCTGTATTTATTTATAAAAAAAAAAAACATCGGGCGGTAAAAAAAAACTGTTATTACAGCTTGGCGACTCCATTGGGGACGCTTTTTGAGAGTCAAGCCATAAATTAATTACGTGTTATTCCGAAATCTTAAATTAATGATTTTACTGTTATTTAATCATAGTTCCCTTATTTGTTTTAAGAATAAAAAAAAAAATCTTCAATTTTGAATAAATTTACATTCACGGCTATTTTATAATTGTTTTTATTATTTGCATCTTTCCTTTTGTATTAAATTGTTCGGGGCATCTGGGACATCTCACACACTAAAACACGTATTTCATACATGAGCTCTATACCCGAGCTTTGTCCTTTTAGGAGGGAGTAAAGTACCTAGCTCTCGTGAGGTAATACCTCCTCATGGGCTAGCGAAACACTCTCGAGGTGTAAAGTACCTATGCTTTCGTGAGATAATAATCTTCGCACAAGCCTGGAAAATACTCCCACTCGATTGAACTTTTTTCGTTCATGGCCTGCAATAGGCAAGGATCGGGGTGTCTTACTAGTCAATTCCAGATAGTAGTGAGGAACAATTTGGGAACCTTTTAGATATACAAATCCGAACCCAGCATATAACGAAACTTAGGAGGTCGTATGATTGGTTGAAGGAAATTTGATTTTTTTCCTAAACCTCATTTTGTTATTATATCTGTATATATACTAACAAATTATGTTTTCTTGTGGTTGTCTTCTTCCCACATTATTATCATTGGCATCATTAGCATCCCATAAAGAGGTGTTTGCTCCAATACATTGTTCGGTCGTAAGTTCTCATGGAATCCACTGAACATCGGGTTTGCGCCTCATCCGTGAATGTCACATGCGAATCACCTATGGATGTACGGATTTGGTCTAAAAAAAACTCAGCAAAAAGAAGGGGATTGTTTGACGGCCGGATTTGTATCAACTCTGCCTGAGAAGATAAACCTAGATCTTTCACAAAATGACTTGACAGGTTTGGCAAATATCTGGGAACAAATGAGTAAAGAAAGAATGATGAGATTCTCTCAGAAATACGGGCAGATAGCATTGCTTATCTCGGTGATGATCGAAGAATCGCTAATCAGGGCAGCAATCCATTTTTGGGATCCGTCATACAGATGCTTTACTTTCAGTAAAGAGGACATGACCCCAAACCATAGAAAAATACTCAGTCATACTTGGGATAGAGCTCCAATGTCCCGATAAAGTATATGTTAGAAAGATGAAGTTCGGACTTTGCAAAAAGTTAACTAAAATCCTTGGGATCAAAGTAGGAGACTCCAATTTGAGATGCAAAGGAGAACATATTTGCCTACCTTGGGATTTCCTCAAAGCATTCATCGAAAGACATTTGGACAAAGAAAAAGGAATGACTGTTTTCGCTCTGGCTATACATGGGATTATAATCTTTCCAAAGGTTTTGGGGCACATCGAAGCAACAGTAGTAGATTTCTTTGATCAGGTCAAGAACAATAGCAATCCATCACGGGCAATCTTGGTAGAGACCATAAGATCATTGAACTTTTGTCGAAGGAAAGGGGAGGACGTTTCATAGGGTGTGCTCAGCTGCTATAGGTATGGCTTCAAAGTCATTTCAAGTGTGAGAAAAGCGCCTTCAAGAAACCTTATTTGCAAGGTGGAGCCACGATTCAGAAATTTTGCAAAAGCAAGTGGCCGAAGCGCAAACCAAAGGAGAATGGGTGGCATTTTTCCAGACACTTACTAGCAAGCAAGTAAAATGGATGGCACCATGGATGCCCCCTGTGCCAATGTTATACTGTTGCGGGGAACCATGGGTACAACTCCTGGGTCCATGGGGGGTCGTGAGTTATGCTCCGCTTATGGTGCAAAGGCAATATGGAACTAAACAGTTTATCCTAGTGACTCATGGGCTCATTCGAGTAGAATTTTTTTATGGGGAGCCAAACGTGTCAAAAAGGGTCGAATAGATAATTCGAGCATGGAAAGATACACGAAGAATGAGGCTAGGAGCTCTCAGCAATAGTGTTGCTCCACAGTATTTGCTATAGAAAGCCAACCGAGTTAAAGATTCGGTTATACTTCTAAGGGGAGTCCCACCCCAACCAAATCCTTTACAGCTGAGAGAAATCTCAAAATTCGAGATCGCTAAGGAAGAATTCAAGATCGAAAGAAAGAAGATGAAGCAAGAACATCGAAAGCTTTAGGAAGAAATGGAGAATTGGAAGGATAAGGCAGAAATACAAGAAGTCCGAAATCAAAATATCGTCAGGGAACGTGACACAGCCCAATCAGATCTGAACAATCTACACTTAGAAAACAAAAAGCTACGATCAGATATGAAGATCAAAAACATCCTCGGGTCATCTCACAAACGCGAAAAAGAGCTTTAGAAAGAAGTAGAACGATGGAAACACAAGGCACAAGAGAATGAAGGGAAAATTGCTAAATCTTCACACGAAAGGCAAAAATGGGAAAATATGTATTCTTCGGTCACCTCAAAGTTGGTGGGTTTAAAAGCCAAGCTAAAAGGTGAGAAAAACAAGTTCTTAAAATTACAAGAAGAAAAAGAGTCTCTCTGGCAACTAACTCAGAATTTGGAGCAACAATTGCACAACCAGAGAAATCATATTGATGAGATTATGAGGGAATGGAAAAACAGAGAGGCAGATTGGATTTACACATATGATTTGGCAATGGATGCTAGTATTAGTTGGAAGGCTGAAAGTTTGGGAAGGCAGCAATACATAGAACATTTGGCTACACAAGTCTGCAAAGCAGTAAGCAAAGCAAGAGAAATGGTGGAACGAGTGGAGGTGCTGATACAAGAAATCAATCCCACTGGAAAGTATGGACAACGTCTGCTTAGCTTCCTAGAAGAGGCGAAAGATTAATATGAGCAAGTCAAATGTTTTTATGGCTACAACTCTAGGATGATTAATCAAATGTGAAAATGTACTATGGGATCAATGAGAATCTACCTTTTGAAAATTATATTAGAGAAAACACCTCTCAAATGCATTCATTTCATTCCATAAATATCATTAACTCGTGTTACATGCATACATATATACATGTCTACTCACGAAAAGATCTGGCAAGTCATGAATAAAAAGGAAAGATTTTGATATCGCGCCAACCCGTTAGAATGATTTAAAATCCCTTTTGAAAATAGCATTCACTAATCACAACAAAAATAATTCTCAATGGTTTCAAGCATAATCAGACTGACAGAAAGATCAAAGCAATCCTCTCACCAGTATAATACTAGGTTTAAAACAAAAACCATGGAAAGTGACCAAACAGCGCGAATTGAACGAATGGAAAAACTACAGAGGGATTTGCAAGAGCAATTAGCCAGGTCCCAACTTGAAGCGAAAGAACAATTGGCCAGGTTCCAACAAGAAACGCGAGAACATATTGCAAGGTCACAAGAGGAATCACGTGAACAAATGGCTAAGATGATGAAAATGATGATGAGTCTGACTAGGGGAAAAGGGCAAACTGAAAGCTCAAATATAAGGGAAGGACTTCGACCCCAAGAAAGTAACGACGAAAATCCTCTATACCCACCGGGTTTTACTCCGACCCTCACCCAAAATCGCAAGGTGGGCATCCACAAGGAGAACCTCCAGTGGGAGGACAACCCTATGTTTACGTCAACACACCGGGTCCCACAGGCCAGTAAGGCCAAGGACAACTTTCATCTAACTCAGGGACTAATCCTTCAAACCCAGTTAACGTTCCAAACTTAGATGACCCCATAGAGCAAGAAAAATTGGGAAATGTGTGATAGGGCATATAGGGGACACCAGGACGGAACATAAATATGATATGCTAGAAGAGAGACTCAAGGCAATAGAAGGGATGGACGTCTTCGAAAAAGTTGATGTAAGTGAACTAAGTTTGGTTCCAGATTTGGTAATACCACCGAAGTTCAGGGTTCCAGAATTTTAAAAGTATGATGGGACCAAGTGCCCTTCATTTCACATCACCATGTTCTGTGGCAAAATGGCTGGGCATACTCATAACGATAAATTATTGGTCCACTGTTTTCAAGATAGCCTGAAAAGATCAGCCGCAAGGTGGTACAACCAACTAGATCTTGGTCGCATTCATACTTGGACAGTTCTGGCAAGAGCCTTTCTAAACCAGTACAAGCACATGGTTGACATGGCACCTGATAGGTTATCCTTACAGAACATGGAGAAGAAGACAGGAGAAGGTTTCAAAGAATAGGCCCAAAAATTGAGGGATATGGCGGCTCAAGTGCAACCACCCCTTACTGAAAGAGAAACTACCGTATTGTTTATCAACACGTTGCAAGGGCCATATTATGACAGGTTGGTCAGTAATGCTACCAAAATTTTTGCCGACATGGTCATTTTCGGCGAAATGATAGAAAACACTATAAAGAGCGGCAAGATTGAAGGAGTCAAAACAGTAAATGTCAAGAAGATAGGCGTGATAAAGAAGAAGGAAGGAGAAGTACAGGCCGTTTCTTATGAGAGCCGGCCACCACGAAATTTTACCCCTTTCTCTACAAACCAACCCTACAGTTACTCACCTAACCCATACCCATACCCTCCTACACAGCCCCAATACCCGATGAGCTATCAACCGTCGATGCCAGTATATTCACCATCACCCATGCCAGCGCCCATATACACAACCCCTGCACCTGTTCCTAACCCAGCCAATCCAATCAACAACGTAGGGACTAACCAAAGGGGACCCCAACAGTTTCAACCAAGACCCCCATTCGACCCCATTCCCATGACATACACCCAACTCTTCCCCAAGCTAATCCAAAACCACTTAGTAGCACCCATATTCCTTGAACCCATGAAACCCCCATATCCAAGGTGGTACGACCCAAACGTGAATTGTGATTATCACGGAGGCAACCCCAAACATTCTCTAGAGAATTGCATTGCCTTTAAACGCAAGGTGCAAAGCCTGATCAGGACTGGTTATCTAAACTTCACAACCAAGGGAGAGCCTAACGTCATTGCAAATCCGTTACCTGATCATGGAAAGCGGTAGTGAATGCAATAGTGTAAGGAAAAGGGTGCCAGGTGTTGTCCAGGGTTGAGGACGTCCGGACTCACATGGGAGAAGTGTTGGATACTATGATTAAAGTGGGGCTGTATAGACCAGTCAACATGGGGCGAAGAATTTCGAGGTTGGAATCAGACAATGGATACTTTTGTAGGTATCACGGGGGCTTGGTAGGACATACTATCAACCAATGCTTCGATTTTCAGGATAAAATCCAAAAGATTATAGATATCGTGTAACGAAATTCTCCACACAACTGAAAAAAAGAATCAGTGGATGTGGTGATTGAGGAAACACCAAAGGCTACTAAATGGATCAAGCCAAAGCCATTGGTCATCTACTATGAAGAAACCCAGAACCCGCTAGTGAAAGAAACACCGAGGGTATCAAAGCCGATAGTAACTATTGAAGTACCAGACCCTTTTCCACATAGGAATGGTAAGACTGTGCCCTGGAAATACGACTGTGAAGTTATATCACCAGAACCTAGTAATACTACACCAGTACTCAATATTTCTACGGCTACAGTAGACATTACCGGTATTGGAGGTTTTACAAGAAGCGGGAGATGCTATACACCCGAAGCAGCAGAAAAGGCCAGAAAAGGGAAAGCTCAAATTGATGAAGAGAAGAATATCCCGAAAAACGAAGTCGAGCAAAGAAAGAACAAGCCAGTAACAGAGGAGGAAGCCTGTGAATTCCTCAAATTAATCAAGCACAGTGAATATAGTGTGGTGGAACAGTTAAAGAACTCACCAGCTCATATTTCCATCTTGGAATTGCTGACGAATTCAGAACCCTACCGAAGGGCCCTCTTAAAAGTACTAAATGAGGCATACGTAGCTCATGACGTATCTATAGAAAAGTTCGATCAAGTAGTAGGAAATGTGGTTGTCAATAATTTCATAGCTTTTAGCGATGAAGAAATCCCGCCGGAAGGGACAGACAGTACCAAGGCCCTCCATATCACTGCTCGGTGCAAAGGTCATATCATTGCAAAAGTGCTTATCGATAATGGTTTCGCACTAAATATCATGCCTATGACTACACTAGTCAAATTATCTATCGACATGTCCCACATGAAAAATAGTCATATGATAGTACGAGCATTTGATGGGACCCGTAGACAGGTGGTGGGACAGATCGATTTACCAATGCAGATTGGTCCTTAAACATTTGATATCGCCTTCCAGGTGATGGATATCATCCCTTCGTACAATGTCTTGTAAGAAGACCCTAGATTCACATGGCTGGTGTTATTCCATCCACTCTACATCAGAAGGTAAAATTCAGAGTTGAGGAACAGGTAATAATTATGGACGGAGAAGAATACTTGATTGTATCAAAACCCTCGAGTATCCCCTACATAGAGGCTGTCAAAGAAGCATGGATCTTTTCGAAGCTTGGAATTTGTTAACGCCATATTTGTAGGAGAAGGTTCTAAGATACCTATGCCTTATTTATCTTACGTCACTCAAAACAGCCTTGTTCAGGTGGTTGGAAAAGGTTGCCGAACTGGGGTCGGTCTAGGAAAGGACCTACAAGGAATCCGAAGGTGGATAAGTGTGATTGGAAAAGGAGACAAGTTTGGTTTAGGATACAAGCCAACTAGAGGAGACAGAGAGAGAATGATAAGAGAAAGGAAAGAAAAGAGGCTTGCAAGACTAAGGGGTTATGAGATAGAGACCCGAAGGATATATATCCCCCACCTCTATGAGACATTTCAATCGACGGGTTTTATTTTTTTCAATTCACCAGTTGGAACCAAGCCTGTCGTGATTTTGGAAGAAATATTTGCGGTGTTCTGCATCCAGATGCTGGAACAAGAGAAAGAAAATGGAAGTAAAACAGAGGAAGAGACCATTTACCCGTGCCCCTAGGATTTGAATTGAAGAATTGGCATGCTATAGACTTACCAGCTGTATTTAGGTCTCTTTCTGATTAACAAACTAAGTCTTCAAACACTTCTGCCCAAGAGTGTTATGAAAGTTCTTTTTGTGCATGGGCTCTTTTTATGAAATTATCATTTTAATGAATGAAAAAACATGATGCATTTTGTTTCAATTCATTTGCCATTTCTTTTTGTTTATCCTTTCATTTTGTCTCTATACAAATATCTATATTCTCTTGCTTCCACATTTCCAGGTCCCCTATTAATGAATGCGAAAACAATCTCATCGATGGTTCGAAAATCAATTTTGAGAAATGTGTTGACGTCGATGAAATTGGCGACGAAGAGATTGCTGAAAACTATGACTTACCTCCTGACTTGTTGAGATTGATAGAGTCAGAAGAAAAACAAATTGTGCCTCATCAGGAGATAACGGAGTTTGTTAATCTGGGAAATGAGAATGATAAGAAGGAAATAAAAACCGGCACTTCACTTTCAGTGACAAAAAAGCAAGAATTGACAAAACTGCTCCATGAATATGCGGATATGTTCGCATGGTCCTATCAGGACATGCCAGGGCTTGATATGAATATCGTGGTACACCGTCTGCCCTTAGGGCTAGAATGCAAACCGGTGAAACAAAAGTTGAGATGAATGAAGCCTGAAATGCTCCTAAAAGTCAAAGAATAAGTAAAAAAAATAGTTCTTTGCAGGATTTTTGAAAGTCGCCAAGTATCCTGAATGGACGGCGAACATAGTCCCAGTCCCGAAGAAAGAAGACAAAGTACGGATGTGTGTTGATTATCGGGACCTAAACATAGCTAGTCCGAAAGATAGTTTTCCATTACCCCGTATCGAACCTTGGTGGATAATACCACCAGGCACTCATTGTTCTCATTTATGGATGGATTTTCGGGCTACAACCAAATCAAGATGGCACCAGAAGACATGGAAAAAACCCTATTTGTGACAATGTGGGGGACTTTTTGTTATAAAGTTATGCCATTTGGGCTAAAGAATGCCGGTGCGACTTATCAGAGAGCAATGGTGACCCTCTTTCATGATATGATGCACAAAGAAGTAGAAATTTATGTCGACGATATGATCGTAAAGTTGCGTGAAAATGAAGACCATGTGGTTAATCTGAAAAAGTTGTTCGGTCGGTTAAGAAAGTTCCAGTTTAAGCTCAATCCCACCAAATGCACATTCGGTGTAACATCCGGCAAACTACTGGGCTTTATTGTTAATGAGAAAGGAATCGAAGTAGACCCTGACAAGATACGCGCCATCCAGAACTTATCCCCACCCCGGACATGGAAAAAAGTAAGAGGATTTTTGGGAAGATTGAATTACATTGCCCATTTTATTTCCCAACTCACTGCCAAATGTGATCCAATTTTTAGATTCCTTAGGAAACGAGACCCGGGTGAATGGGAAGAAGATTGCCAAGCAGCAAGAGTATCTTACCAACCCACCGGTGTTGGTACCGCCCACTCCGGGAAGGTCACTTGTTTTGTATTTGGTAGTACATGAAAAGTCCATGGGATGTGTATTGGGACAGCAAGATGAGGCAAGTAAAAAAGAGCATGCCATTTACTACTTGAGTAAAAAGTTTACCGATTACGAGGCCAAATACTCGACAGTAGAAAAAGTGTGTTGTGCACTAGCTTGGACTGCTCGTAGGCTCTGCCAGTACATGTTGTATCATACAACATTACTTATTGCTAAATTAGACCCCATTAAGTACATATTTGAGAAACATGGTTGTCAGGAAGATTAGCAAGATGCCAGTACATTTTAAAATATTTTTTTTACAAAAATTTATATTAATTTTTAAAAAATTAGGTGCTGCCACGTGTTATCACTTGATTGGTCAATGCCATATCATCATCTGTATTTAATAATATTAGATCAAGGTATCACATTGATATACGATTTAATAATACAAATATCACATTAAATATTTTTAAAATACAAATATCATATTAATAAATTTTAATAAATTTCAAGTATTTTTCATAACATTTTCCTTTCTTTAAATAAAATTAATGATTTCAATTTTTTTTTTTTTTCCCGTTTTGGATGGACTAGAAACGTCTATAGAAGAATTCCCCTGTTTCACCGATATCTCTCTCTCCCTGTCTCAACTTCTGGGTGGAGAGTTTCTCTTCTACTCTTTTTCACTGAGAAACTCCCCCATTGCCCTTCTTCAGAAATCCTCGTTCTTTTTTTTTTTTCTTTTTTTTTTTCCTTTCATTTTCCCATACTTTCCTTCACTTTCCCACTACCCAAACATGGACATTTCCATAAAACTCCACCGTTTAGACCTTCGTTCAACATTCTTCACCTCTCTTCGACCCTCTTTTACCCCGAATTCCTCCTCACTTCTCTCCCCTAAAGTCCTTAAATTTAGACCCACTAAAATAACTGCCCAAGTTTCCACTCTCAGCGTTGGAACCTCCGTTAAAGACCCTCAAAACGAATTGTTTTCAACCAACACTGTCGAAGAGATTGGTCGAAAGCGTGGCAACAAGCAATCCAAAACCGGTGCTTCGGGTATTTCCTCCGGTGTAAAGCTCGAAAACATTAGCAAGAGCTATAAAGGAGTAACGGTTTTGAAAAATGTGAGTTGGGAAGTGAAAAAAGGCGAGAAAGTTGGATTGGTTGGAGTAAACGGAGCAGGGAAAACGACCCAAATGAGAATTATAACGGGGCAAGAAGAACCCGATTCGGGGAATGTTATAAAGGCCAAACCGAACATGAAAGTGGCGTTTTTGAACCAAGAATTCGAGGTTTCGATGAGTAGGACGGTGAGGGAGGAGTTTATGAGTGCCTTTAAAGAGGAAATGGAGATTGCTGAGAGGTTAGAGAGGGTTCAAAAGGCGATAGAAGGGTCTACCGAGGATTTGGACTTGATGGGAAGGCTTTTGGATGAGTTTGATTTGTTGCAGAGGAGAGCTCAGGCTGTGGATTTGGATCAGGTTGATGCTAAGGTTAGTAAGTTGATGCCAGAGCTCGGGTTTTCTCCTGAGGATTCGGATAGGTTGGTTGCAAGTTTTAGTGGCGGGTGGCAGATGAGGATGTCACTTGGAAAGATTTTGTTGCAGGTAAAGTTGTTATTTTGATGCATATCTTGGTTCAAAAATGTTCCATCTTAATAGTTGCCTAGGTTGTCGAATGGTTTCTATTTTGCTTTGTTAAAAAAAAAAGTTGGGGCAATGAATTTCTTGAGCCTTATTTATGAGTGATAAAGAGATTTAGAAGTTTACTTCTAGAATTGCATAGGAGGTTGACAATTAACCAATATATTTGATCAGTATATAGTTGTGTTTGGAAGTAGGCTGCTAATTTTGACTATTAGCAGTTGAGTGACTTTGGCATCTGTTGATTAGAAGTTTAAACATTGAATTGACTAACAAAATATTTAGCTTGTTCAATATTTTTTTGATGATGTAGAGGTTGTTGATTCATGGTTCATGTGTATGTTGACATTTCTAGCTGTTTGTTGATGTACATGTAAATTTGCAGGAGCTTGATTTATTGCTTTTGGATGAGCCTACAAATCACCTTGACCTCGATACAATTGAGTGGCTTGAAGGATATCTCAACAAGCAAGATGTGCCAATGGTCATTATATCTCATGATAGAGCTTTTCTAGATCAGTTGTGTACGAAGATTGTGGAGACTGATATGGGTGTTTCCAGGACGTTTGAGGGTAATTATTCTCAGTATGTTGAGGCAAAGGCAGCTTGGGTTGAAACTCAATATGCTGCATGGGAGAAGCAGCAGAAGGAAATTGAGCAGACAAAAGACTTGATAAGCAGATTAGGTGCAGGGGCAAATTCTGGCCGTGCTTCTTCTGCCGAAAAGGTATGTATGAGGGGCATTCAGTCCTGAAATATATCCCATTCCATCTTCGACGAATGCAAGCTGTCCTCTTTGGTCATTGTTAAAGATGTTTAGTTTTATGCTATCATAACGTTATCCAGTAAATATGCTTCTGTTAATGATGAACTGATATTATTACCAGATTGTGAACCTGCTTGACTGAGTAATATTTCAAACGAATGCCCGAGTTTTCATCAGATCTTACTCTATACAATAGATGATTTTACTCTATACAATTAATTACATAAAGAATTAAGTTACCTAGAATGCAGATTTGGTTTGTGGAACTGGAACCCAGAATGTAAAATGCCATCTATATTGAAAGGTGGTATATTGGGGATAGTTTCTTTTCACCTTATTTTAAGGGGATTCATCTAGAATTTTAGGTTAATTATGATTCATTAGGAAATTTTGTTGAAATTCAGTTGGTAGTTTTATATAATTCAACTAAAGTTGTTCGCTATCTTATCCACAAGGATTTCTTCTTTTCTCATCAAGTTTTATAATCACTTTTATCAGATCAATTAGTTTTCTATTCTGGATCACAAATGATGCACAACTTGGATCACATGAACTGTATGGAATTTGTGAGGATGAAACCTATGTATTTTTCCTGATATGATGGTCAGAGAGTTAATTTGCTTAAACAATATTACCTATGAATAGTGGCATGCCACTTGGTTAACTTTTCTCGTCTTTCTTCTACTTCTACGTCTTCCATTTCAATTTTATTTCAAAAGACCATTTGTCCTAAGTTAGCCTCATGAATGTTCTTCTACCTAAAATTAGTTTTCAGTATTGCAGTTGAAACTTTGTTTGGAGACTAAGGTTTCTGTTGCCTGAATTTTTCTTCTTTTTGTTTTCTTTCTTTTGATTTTGATGGTGTTTGCTACTTAGATAGTTACCGGTTCCACAGACTTTGTGCTTGTACTGAGATTAATTCTTTAATTTTTCTGGTTATTTAATTTCTCCTTCTCCTTCTGAGTGGTAACAGAAGCTGGAGAGACTTCAAGAAGAGGGTCAAATAGAGAAGCCATTTCAACGGAAACAAATGAAGATCAGGTTCCCTGAGCGAGGAAGAAGTGGCAGATCTGTTGCTACTATTAAGAATCTGGAATTTGGTTATGAGGATGAGGTGAGTTGAGATGTTTGGTGGTGTGACGAGGATGGTTTGGATTTTTTTTTTTAATATTCTCATTTATGACAAAAGTTTGGTTTGTCTGTCAGTTGCTATTTAACAGGGCAAATCTTACAATTGAAAGGGGAGAGAAAATTGCCATTATTGGTCCAAATGGTTGTGGAAAGAGTACTTTACTGAAACTGATAATGGGTTTGGAGAAACCAAGAGGAGGTGAAGTGCTGCTTGGGGAGCATAATGTTCTACCAAATTATTTTGAGCAGAATCAGGTATTTGGCCTCTGTGAATATGTTATTTGTATCTGAGATACTTCTGATCTTGCTGCTTAGTTGCTGAGCTCCCCTTTTGAGCTAACAAAGTGCAAAGCACTGAATTTAATCAACATCCTTTCAGGCTGAGGCTCTTGATTTGGATAAAACAGTGCTTCAGACAGTGGAAGAAGTTGCAGAGAACTGGAGAATTGATGATATTAAGGGACTCCTTGGTCGTTGCAACTTCAAAGCTGATATGCTCGACAGAAAGGTTTCCCTTTTGAGTGGTGGTGAGAAGGTAATTACACACTACATGGAATTTTTATATGTTGTATGCTCTTTTTGCTATTATGGATTATGCTTTGAATCTCTGTCATTTAATACTCCTATATTTCTGGGGCATCCTATTCTTATGGGCTGATAATAGTATACTGATGTTAATTTACTAACTGTTGGACAATTTGGCAAATTTTAGGGTGCTTTAATTAAAGTTTGTAGATTGCCTGACGCCGTATTGAATTCAAATGTTAAACATTATACATGTTGATGAATTTGGATACACGACTAACCTATTATTGGTTCTCTTTAACGTCTCATGATCTGATTGTCTAATTCTTGTCAAGCCTACCTTTTATTTTGTTATGTTTTTTGAATTAATGACTCTTGCATGTTGTTTGTCATGTCTTAGATCATTGACACGTTTAATTTATATTATATTAAATAGTATGTGTTATCTTTGCTTCTTTCCTTTTTTTTTTTTTGTTTTAAAGGCATGAATTTGAATGTTGTCTTTTCCTGTTTCATTCAGGCACGTCTTGCTTTTTGCAAATTCATGGTAAAACCATCAACCCTACTAGTTTTGGATGAACCAACTAATCATCTGGATATACCCTCAAAAGAGATGCTAGAGGTTTGGTTTTTTCTTAGCTTTCCTATTCTCCATCTAATTTTTTTTAATCAATATTGTAGCATTTAGCTTTATCACTCATTTATTCTGCAATCTCTGGTTTCTATCAGGAGGCAATTAGAGAGTACAGCGGCACCGTCATTACTGTTTCTCATGATCGATACTTTATTAGGCAAATAGTTAACAGAGTAGTGGAAGTAAAAGACGGCCATTTGCAGGACTATGTAGGCGATTACAATGTGAGTATGGCTTTCTTGGTTGAACCCTTCTCATCTTTATTTTCCCCTTAACTGCCTTGAATTATGTTGCTCCGACTCTTCAGTTTTCTTGAAGTACTCGTGTTCGACATCCATGTCCAACACATATCCAGACATGGGTTTGGAGAATGATCTTCCAAAGACCCTCCAAATACATGGAATCTTAGAAAAAATTGAACATACTCATGTCGGACACATATCCATGTCCGACACTCGCACCCGAGTCCGAGTAACATAGGCCTTGAATGTCCCGCTTGCATAGCTCTTATCCCCTCCCACTTTTTTCCTTTACGCATTTCCTTGCCTGTTATATATTAATCAACTGGAATGTTACCTTGGTTAAACTTACTATCTGGTAAAAAACTAAATTTGTTTATAATCCTTGAGTTCATTCAGATGCCTGTTTGCTATTTTCCTCCGTCTGCTAAGTTTATTGATGGTATTTACCTGAAATATGGTGTTCAATGAGTTCTTTCTTCCCTGATTAACTGTTGGTGTCAATTTCAAATGAACAGTATTATCTGGAGAAGAACCTTGAGGCAAGGGCAAAGGAGGTTGAGCGTGAGGCAGATCTTGAAGAGAAAGCTCCCAAAGTGAAAGCCAAATCCAAGATGTCAAAGGTAAGCAATACCCTTTGTGATTCCTAGCTTTCTAAAGTGGAGAGATTATTGTCACATGGTTTACATAAACATCAATCTTTCTGTATCCCTTGTTTTATTAACAGGCTGAGAAGGAAGCTCGAAAGAAACAAAAAACGCAGGCCTTTCAAGCTGCTAGACAAAAGTCGAAAGGGCTGAAGAATTCTAAGAGATGGAAATGAAATGAAATAATCAATCTTATACCATACATCGATTAAAGATGACCCATTTTGTTAAGTCAATTTTACAATGTAAAGTGCCTAGGTCCTAGGATGTGAATGACCAGCAGCATCATCTGTATATAATCTTGATAGAAATACAGTTCTAAATTGAAGTTCCTATATGATTTATTAAAAGAGTTGAGTTCCTACTTCTTAATTCCCAGCCGTTCGCAATTCTTGCTTCCTTAAAATGTAATGCATGGTGAAATTCATTCAGTAGATAAAGGTTGCAAGGAAGATCTAGATTCGAGGCCAATCTAATGTTTAAAACTTAAAATTGAACTTAAAAGTGGATACTGCTTTCTGACACTGATAGGTTATCTTGAATTCTTGATGCTTGAAAGGGAAAACAATCCATGGGATGCTGTTACGGGCAAGTTCAGTTACATCTTGATTTCTTGATGCTTGAAAGGGGAAAACAATCCAAGGGATGCTGTTTCGGGCCTATGGGTTAGGTGTTACGGGTCATCTACTAGTTAAAATTCAAATAGCTTAATTATGTAAATTAGTTAAAATTCAATTAGCTTAATTACGTAATTAGTTTGTGTGATGTCAGCCACAATAGTCCTGATATTCCGTATTCCGGAATATATTGATCTATTGCTCCTCAGTCCTATTCTCAAGCCAATCCCTTTTAAGAAATTCGCCAATTGGTGCAAAAGATTTTCAATATGAACGAAGAGGGAAATTCTCCTGTTTACAGAAATGGCTCTGAACCCATATGTAGAGAAGCTGTATACATCCTAGAAAACGACCTTTGCCTTCCCGTCTACAGAAATTCAGGGATCGGATTGTTTCTGCTATGATTGTCGGGGCTGGGTTTATCCTTTGCTCAAGCCTCTCGAAAACATCAAATATCGCCACATCCACATACCCTAATGTTTTCGGGAAGATAACTAAACCATAGATAGCTAAAGCAAAAATATTCCTAACTGTCTCCTTGCTTGAATGGCTATGGATTAAAGCCCGTAAAATGTCCCATGATATGCAGTAGCTTACTCCTTTTCGGACAACATGGCTTTCTACCCAATTTCTTTCCACTCCCAAAATCTTCGACACCTTTTTCTTGAAACTCGGCGTCTTTGTATCCTTCAAATAAATACGATCGGGAATAACATTCTCAATATGCAGCAAAGTCGAATACTCCTCTACGGTTGGAGTCATATCCTCTCGGTTGAAAGCAAAACACCGATAAGCGGGATTCCAGAATTGTACCACAGCCCGGATCACCTCATCACTGACCTTAACCTGAGCTAACAGAGCTATGTCCCCATATGTCTGAGTGAATGTTTCTTTTTCCGATATATTCCACTGATTCCATATATCAATCAAATCCCGGAGATCATTTTGCTTGATAATAAGATCAACCTCGGCTGGCAATGCTCACACATATCCCATCTTCAAACAATCTCCATTTTCCTGTTGAACTTTCTCGGACTGTTTCCTAACCTCTAAATGTTTCTCGACCACTGAGACACTCTGACCCTCCATGAAAGCCCTTTTGGTTGAATAATATCCCGAGACCAATAACCTTCAAATGTGCAAAAATGATGGCCAGAATGCAAAAGAAACACAAACAAAGGACAACAACAAAAAGAAAATGAATTATTAACAGGAATAAATATGAATAATACAAAAAAACATATAATTCAAAGCAATAATTACCCCTGAGGATGCCAACAAAATTTCAGCATTATAACACCCCGGGGATGAAATATCAACATTTATTACGGACATTGTGATCTACGTTCATCATTGTCTGAAAAAATAAACTTATTCAGAAAGTAGAATAGAAGGTAAAAGGATTGGAAATATTTCTCCATGTGTTCTTAACTTCGGGATATCTAATTGGAAATCCGTCATGGCTTCGCCTAGGTTCACTATATGAGGGTGAATCGGTTCTAAAGGCCCCGAATTGTTCCTCACTGTCGTCGGTGAAGGCTAGTAAGGCACCCCGATAAAAGCGGGTTCAATTCGCTAGAGTCTATTTCCCTAGCCCATGCGGATTGTTAATCACGAAGGCTTAGGTAATTTAGTACTCCGGAAGTGTTTTACTAGCCCATGCAGATTGTTTTTAACGAAGGCTTAGTTACTTTGCTCCCACCTAAAAGGACGGAACCCGGGTATAGGATTCATGATATGCAAATGCACGTGTAGTGTGTGAGGAGAAATGACAAACCTTTCACCACCTATTCTATATCCCTTATTCTAAATGCCCCAACAAAACTAAACAACATAAATCATCAATTAATCAATAAATAAATATATGCACCAAAATAACCAGAGAACAATTATAATATATATGCACATGAACATGGACATATTTAAAAACATTTTATTATTTTTTGAAATTATTCTTATTTTTTAAAATGTGGGAATTAAAATTAAATACCAATTAAACCAACAAAACCGAGACTTTGATAACACACGACTAATTCTAGGCCTGACTCTCTAATATGTCCCCAGCGGAGTCGCCAAGCTGTCGCAACCTAAAAAATAACGAGTCTCATTGCAAGACTTTATTATTCGTTAAGCGTGACATTAAAAAAAATTGAGAAAAAGTCGACTTAATTCCTCTAGAAAAATGAAAGTTTTGAAAATGACTTTGAAAAAGACATGGAGTCGCCACCAATCTTTTTTAGCTAGGTGTGATCGGCCACCTATTAAAACCGGTTTTATAAAATATTTTCAAAATTAATTAAAACATTTTAAAAACCAATTTCAAGTCTGCGTTTTAAACCAGAGAAATCAAAGCAGCGGGTTCGGGAGTCGGTTACCTGCGGGGAAGGATTAGTACCCCCACAACACCCGTATAAGTCGGTACCTTATTAACCGTGTGTTATCCTCAAGTCTCGGTAAAAAATCGGTTTTAAATTTAGTATTTCAAGTTAATTCCCAATTTAAAGAAAAATAATTCCGTTTTTAATTGAAAATGATCCGGAATTTATAAATTCAAAATTATCCTATATTCCCCAACAAACGTGGCAAAATATAGAAATTTGTATTAATTTTGAAAAATTTTCCGAATCATTCTCTTTTTAAAGAAGATATTCCGTTATTAATAATAATTGATGATATCCTCCCCAGCAAACCCGACAGAGAACTGATGAATTATTTTAACTCGGGAATATCTTTATTATTGAAAACCATTATTTTTTTTTTGAAAACATTTAAAAGAAATGAATATGTATATGCATGAAATAAATAAAATGACATAGCAAAATTTAAATAATATAATGCAACCTAAATGACATGACATGTTTTGAATGCCTTAACATATTCTAAATGAAATGAAATATCCTAAATTATATGATATATTCTAAATGAAATTAAATGACCTATGTAACATAATACATTCTATATGAAATGCAATATCCTAAGTCATATGATATAATCTAAATGAAATAAAATATTCTAGATGACATAATATATCCTAAATGAAATGAAATGACCTAGGTAATATAATATATTCTACATGAAATGCAATATCCTAAGTCATATGATATAATCTAAATGAAATAAAATATTCTAGATGACACAATATATCCTAAATGAAATGAAATGAAATGATTTAAATGACATGACAAATATGAATGATATGGCATATAATTTAAATGACATGGAATAAGATAATGCTATCATATACTATGCATGAAAATAAAAATAATAATGCATGAACATAGTATATGCTAAATAAAAATAACTAAATAAAGCATAGGATATCATGAAATATTCAAAACCATATAATAAACCATATAACATCAAAAAATATAAATCAAAATAATAACAATACCATAGGAATTATCATAGCAAAAATCACATATTATATAAAATGCATGAATATGGAAAATGCAATGCATGAAATGTATTTTTCCTTTAATTAAGGAAATCCGTATATCTAAAATGATATCCGCCTACCTTAGGAAAATATGTCAAATTAAATATTCTAAAACCAAAATACTTTGTGATTGTTTGAAAACAACTTTGAAAAGCTTGAATTAAAAGTAAAAACTGGGCTAAATCTTTTTTTAAATGGCTCTAATTTCCTAAGTTTAAAAATCCGGACTTGACTACCCTTAACCCGAGACTTGAAAAAACATTTTTAGAGTTTAAAAAGGCTTAGAAACTACCCTAAGTCAGTAGCTAACCCTCCTAATCAGCCCACTCTAAGTAACTTAACCAAAACAGAAAAATGATTTTTCTTTAAATTCAATTCTGACTCTACTATCCAGTTTTAAGCCACGATTTTTTACCCTATTTTTAAAAATTCAAAAAATTCTGAAAAAAATAATGGAGATTCATAACATGTAAAAATACACGGGAAAAAATCGGCTTAATTTTCTGATTAAAGATGAATTCCCAGAAAAATCGGAAATGTACGAGTACTGGGTGAAAAAAACTGTTTTGTCAAAACACATTAAAAATCAAAGTAAAAATATTTGAAACTCATAAAATAGCTCACAAACAGTAGCTAGGACTTTTTTAAAGTTAGATAAAAATTGGATAAGTAAAAAAAAAAAAAAATCACAAAGGTAGAATAATCAATTTGACAAACTTTAATCTTCCACAAGTGTGCTCAAGAGAGCATGACTTTGAACCATTAATTGGCCTAAGTCATTATTCAAGTGACATGAACATGAAATGCATGAAACAATACAGCAAACATAATGCATGAAATGCATGGATTTAAACCTACAATGTCATGAAAAAATGCATGGCATTCATAAAGTGACCTAGACCTAAATGAACTTGCATGGCATTTAATGCAACTTAGACCTAAAATGCATGAACATGCATTGCAAATAAACCAAATCTAATAACTAAAATATGCATGGCATTTTCACAAACATAAAGCATGCTTAAGCCAAAAACTCAAACAAATATCATGCAAATGCTAACCTATCAACTAACATGGCAAGAATGCACATACAATGCACAAGGGTGGCCGAATGGAATAATGTGACTAGCAAACAAGGCATTTTCACAAACACTTGGTATACTAACATGCTCAATTAATTCAAATGTCATGTAAATGCAAAAACCTACTAACTAACATGGCAAAAATGCAACACACAATGCAAAACACATGGAGTAGCCAAATGGCCTCAAGCTCCAACAAGCATGGCATTTTCACAAACACTTGGTATACTAACATGCTCAACTAAAATATAACACTCAAATCATGCAAAAACCACACAAGCATTTTCACAAACATTTAATATACTAAATCTAAAACATGCTCAACTAAGATATAAAACTCAAATCATGCAAAAAACACACAAGCATTTTCACAAACACTTGATATACTAAATCTAAAACATGCTCAAATTTAAACATAATGAAAAAAGAAAATTAAAAATGCAAGAACATGGTATTTAAATCATAAAAGATAACAAACAAAGCAACCAAATTAAAATATAACTCAAGTATATGAAATAACATAACATTTAAAACATCAAAATAAAAAAAAATAACATAAACA
This sequence comes from Fremontodendron californicum, assembly GCA_030761205.1. Taxonomy (NCBI): domain Eukaryota; kingdom Viridiplantae; phylum Streptophyta; class Magnoliopsida; order Malvales; family Malvaceae; genus Fremontodendron; species Fremontodendron californicum. The sequence continues at coordinate 6,743,066 of JAULJL010000010.1, forward strand.
ATATGATAAAATAAACCAAAATAGCAACTTAAATAAATAATGTAGGCCATTCGGCCATGGTGAGTATATTATAAAAAAAATTGTAAAAAATATATTTAAGAAAGAGATGAAGGAAGAACTTAAGAAGAACAATAAAAAACATTTATTTAAAATAGAAACTCACCAAATAATAATCAAAATAGCAAAAACAAGAATGGAAAATCAAGAAAGTGCAAGAGTTGGTGCTCAAGAGCAACCTCAAGAAGCTATATTTCAAGCTTTATCTCTTCAAACTTTCCTTTCTTTTCTAAACTTTTCTTTTTTGCTTTCAACCAAGGAGAGAAAAAACCAAGTAAAAAACCAAAAGAACTCAGAAAAATGAAGATCAAAATTGCAAATTCTGAACATCCTCTAGAGCTGGCCGAATGGTCCCTTAAAATGCTCAAGGATGTTGTCATTTTTTTGTAACCAATTTTCCATCAAATGGTTAATAATTCAAGGTGAAAAATCATGAAATTATCACCCTTAGATTAGCATCTCAGCTGTCTTAAATTACAGCTGTTCAAGAATAATGTTGACATCTCTCTTGGCCTATGTGGCTTAATCACCATGGCTTGATCAAAGAGAATCTCTAACTAACTCTTGATTTTTAGCCATTTGATTGAAAAATCAGAAGCTTCCTCCTTCCTTTGGGCCTTGGAAGGCCAGCACTTCTCTTTTCCAGCCCAAATCTGATTTTTTGAAAGGCCCAAAGTAGCCCTTTTCGGTTGCTTGGGTGAAATGACCCTTTTGCCCCCCGGATGCAAATAAATATCAAAAGGACTCCAAATTCAATTTTTATTTTTTTAATAATTCCAAAATAATAAAATATTGAGTTCTGAAAGTTTTCAAAATTATCCGAGTCTGTTTTCTATTTATTTGGATTTTTTCTTCCAAAAATGCCCTTTTATGCCCCCACATTTTACCATTTTTTAAACGAGCTCCAAATCAAGATTTTTCTTCACCAATCTCTTCCAAATAATTTAAAAGTGTGATCTGGGAGTTTTCATAATTTTTGGAGCTCATTTGATATTTTTTCGGGATTTATCGGCTTGAATTACTACATAGGAGCTCGAGATTTGGCCATTTTGCAAACGAACTCCGAATCAAGATTTTCTTTCGCCAATAGCTTCCAAATAATTTAAAAATGATATTTGCAAAATTTCAAAATTTTTGGAGTCCATTTGCTATTTTTCCGGGATTTATCTTCTTAAATTACTACATAGGAGGCCCGGGATTTGGCCATTTTGCAAACGAACTCCGAATCAAGATTTTCTTACGCCAATCTCTTCCAAATAATTTAAAAATGAGATTTGAAAAATTTCAGAATATTTGGAGCTCATTTGCTATTTTTTCGGGATTTTTCCTTTTTGAATTACTGCATAAAAAGTCGGGGATTTGGCCATTCTGCAAACGAACTCCGAATCAAGATTTGCTTTCGCCAATATCTTCCAAATAATTTAAAAATGAGATTTGAAAAATTTTAGAAGATTTCGAGCTCATTTGCTATTTTTTCGGGATTTTTCTTTTTGAATTACTACATAAGAAGCCCGGGATTTGGCCATTTTACAAACGAATTCCGAATCAAGATTTTCTTTTGCCAATATCTTTTAAATGATTTAAGAATGAGATTGACAAATTTTCAGAATTTTCGAAGTCCATTTGCTATTTTTCCCAAATTTTCCAATTTTGCCTTTTTGCCTTCGAAACCCGGTTTTGCTCAAAACAAGTCCGATTTTTCAATTTTCTTCAAGCTGAGCCTTGGGCTATCCCTTTTTAATCATTCCTCATCCATTGGGGGCTTTGTTCTTACCAAGTCGGGCCATTTCCGTGATTCTTCCCGATTTCACCGAAATCTACTAAAAACCCTAATTCTCGGTTTTCTCCCGGATTGACTTTTCTTTCAGTTTTTTTTTGCAAGTGGCTTCTCCATTACCCGTAGTCAGTGCTTATCTTTCATTTGGAACCTTCAATTTCGACCAATTTGATCGTTTAAACACTTTTCCCCAAATTTCTCGGATTAGGGTTTCCTTTCTATTGAATCTCCAAATGCCAACTTCCGAACTCCATATCTTTCAATGTAGACCTCGGATTATCAAAATTCTTTCGCCATTTTTCAATTGAACTTAAAATCTTGATTTTGAAAGTGGGTTGACTTTTTCAGTAGTTGACTTTCTAGGGTTGACTTTTTTGGTGTTGACTTTTTCCAGGGTTGACTTTTTTCAAGTTTGACTTTTTATGCTCGCCCTCTTAAACTAAGTCTCGGAGTACCACCTGTAGGATGAAAACAGTCTTTTTACACTCGGAAACATCAATTTAGGAAAACAAATATACCTGTTTTAGTGGTCCGGACAAAATTAGGTGTCTACAACCACCAAAATGAAGCGATGCCCGTTTGAGGCCTTAGGGGTAATTGGCCCAATCACATCCATTCCCCACATAGAAAAAGGCCAAGGTGTTGTCATGACATGCAGAGCTGTTGGAGGAGCATGTACCTTATCCGCATATATCTGGCACTTATGACATTTTTGGACATACCTGATACAATCCCTCTCTACGATCATCCAATAATAACTTGCTCTCATAATCTGCTTGGCCATCATATGGCCATTTGCGTGTGTTCCACAAACCCCTTCGTGAACTTCCTCGAGTATTCTTTTAGCTTCACTTGCTTCTACACACCTTAGCAACGTATGATATCTACTCCTTTTATACAACACTTCTTTATCTAGGAAGAATCCTATTGCCAACCTTCTCAAAGTTCTCTTGTCATTTTCTGTGGCATGTTCCGGTTACTGTTGATGTTTTATGTATTGTAGGATGTCATGGTACCATGATCTCCCATCCAGCTCTTCCTTAACATTCATAGAGTGTGCGGGTGACTCTCGTATGCTCATCTTAATGGGATATTCCACTTTCAAATGTATCTTATCCTAAGCCCATCTCTCAATCATATTACTGGACTATTCTACTTTCGTTTTTATCCAATAATTTTTTTTTAGATATTTTTAGGCCTCATGGATATATTCTTGGGAAAGTTGACATGATACTCTACCCTTCATAGCTCTGCCTATGACTGTAAAGCTCGACGTTTTCCATCTTATAAATTGAAAACAGAGAATTGAGAAAGCTTCCTTTTATTGATACTTCAAAAACCTTCCAACAATTTCATGGCATTAGTCAGTATTTTTGAAGTTTTCTTGGCTTTCCTTTGCTTTCTGTTTCTCTTGTGCTTGAGAAAAAACAATGGGCTTCCAAAGAGTTTCCCGATTGTTGGGATGATGCCAGAGCTTCTCCTCAACATTCATCGGATTCACGACTGGTGCACCGAGGTTCTCGAAAGATGCCACTGCACTTTTCTTTTCAAAGGCCCTTGGTTGGCTAAGATGAACATGTGGGTGACCTGCGACCCTGCCAACATTCACTACATAATGAGTTCCAACTTTAACAACTTCCCCAAAGGAGCTGAATTCAAGGAGATTTTTGACATCTTGGGAGATGGGATTTTCAATGCCGACATGGATTTGTGGAAAAACCAGAGGAAAGCTGCTCAAGGATTCATGAAACATCAGCCGTTCCAGCATTTTTTGTTGAGGACTAGCCGAGCTAAGGTGGAAAAGGGGCTAATAACTGTCCTTGAACATGTCGCCAAACGAGGCTCGGTGGTCAACTTGGAAGATGTTTTCCAAAGGTTCACGTTTGATTCTACATGCATCTTGGTTACTGGCTACGACCCCGGATGCCTCTCCGTCGAATTCCCTCAAGTTCTTTTCTCCAAAGCCTTGGATGATGCAGAGGAAGCATTGTTTTATCGGCATGCCAGGCCACAAAGCTTTATTAAGTTGCAAAGGTGGCTGAACATGGGGCAAGAGCTGAAATATAGAAAGGCATGGGAAACTCTCGATGATGTAATAGCTAAATACATATGTCAGAAAAGGAAAGAATTGAAGGAAGGGTTGTTGATATCAGAAATTGGTGAAGAAGAGGGTGTGGATCTCTTAACATCATACATAACTGAAGAGAAATCAACAGGTTTGAAATGTGATGATAAGTTCTTGAGAGACACCATTTTGAGTATGATGCTTGCAGGGAGGGACACAACGAGCTCTGCTCTTACTTGGTTCATTTGGCTGGTTTCGAGGCATCCAAAAGTGGAAAACAAGATCATACAAGAGCTTAAATCAACAATATTAGCAGCAGATCAGGAAACCAAAAAGAGTACTCGGCTATTCAATGCTGAAGAGGTAAAGAATTTGGTTTATCTACATGGAGCATTGTGTGAGGCAATGAGGCTGTATCCACCGGTTCCTTTCCAGCACAAGGAGCCTCTAAAACCAGACATTCTTCCCAGTGGGCATCCAGTTTATCCAAACACCAAAATCTTGTTTAACCTGTATTCAATGGGAAGAATGAAGTCAATCTGGGGGGAAGATTGCTTTGAATTCAAGCCTGAAAGATGGATTAACGAGCGAGGAGGGATTAAACATGAGCCATCGTACAAGTTCTTGTCTTTCAATGCAGGGCCAAGGACCTGTCTAGGGAAAGAAGTGGCATTTGTTCAGATGAAAGCTGTGGCATCTGCTATTATTTACAACTATCGTGTTCATGTATTGGAAGAAGCCCCTGTTGTTCCGGCTATATCCATTATACTGCACACCAAGGATGGATTGATGGCTAGGATCTCCAGCAGATGCGACTAAATCCATGCTAGCCTCTGCTTGAAAGTTGAATGGGTTGTGTCTGAAACTTGGGGCATGTTTAGTTTTCAAAAGTATTTTGTATTTTTTATCTTCACCTCAGATTCTGATTAAATAACTAAGTTTATAGATATTTGTTTTCTGTTTTTCAAAAAAAAAAACTAAAAAATAATTTATGGTGAATTAACTTGTTATCATAAGTACTTAGGATGTTGTCTGTCTAGTACTCTATAGTCGTCTATGGCATTTGCTATGTAGTCGATGAAAATGTGGAAAATAAGAATATGCAGCTCTTCTAGCTAAAAGCCTATTCCATGTTTGTAAACAGTGATTGAATTGAATCTTGTTGTACTTCGTAATTTGATCTGTTTCTGCCATAAACATACAGTTCATGCCTTCAATCAAGATACCCTTTTTCATTTACGAAATTGAGCAAATATTACCAAAAAAAAAAAAACTTTTTTTTCCATAGCTATTCCCATATATTATAACCAACAAGCCATCAAATTGCTTGATGGAAAGAAGAGAGAGAGAAACAGCGACGAATCTCAACTGAACAATTTTGGATGGAAAACTCCAGAAAAGGGGTGAAATATATTTACATAAACTAATGTTAGGACACAACACATTTCAATCTAGAGTCGTTAATTTATAAATACGATATAAATATATCAAAATTTATATAACACAAATTATTAATTTATTAAAATTTATATAAATATATAATATTTTAACACGATTATAATAAAAAAATACTCTAATTACAAATCTTTTTTAATTCTCTCTGTTTTTTTTTTTATATTTATTTTACCGAACGCCGGCTGGCATAAAGTGTTTGTATCATGCAAAAAGCATATAAGAGCCAAAATACAAGAGGTTCCAACGTGGGGGGGGGGGGGGGGGGGGGGGGGTCCATAGTAGCCCTTCGCAGTTTCCACCGGACTTTCCCTATTTTACATCAATATATAAAACAAACAATTGAACTTGTTATGGACAATTTTTGATTGATTGGTATAGTTTGTTAGTTTAGGTGTTTAATTTGGTGGTTTAGTAGTTGAGGTGTCTAATTGATTGACAGATGATAATTTTTATTTTATTTTATTTTTTATATAAAAACGAAAGAAAGAAGAAAATTTGGAAAAAGATAGAGAAAAAGAAAAGAAAATAAGAAGTATTTTTTAGTAATAAAATAAGTATTGAAAGCAAAGAAATAAATAGAATATTTTGATTATCTCTTTGTATTATTTAATATATCTTATTTATCGTACTTTTTTATTAAGATAATTCAAATGATTTATGTATCTTCTTTAAAAGATAAATTTTAATAAAATTAAGTTCGATTTTCAATATTTATAATTTTTTTCTCTCATTTATCTCTTAGTTCTTAATTATTCTCTTTTATATATAGAGAGAGAAGAGAGATTCACTTACACTAATGTAAAACTAAATTAGTTTTACATACTTTCATAATTTTTTATACGTTTTATATTTGTTTAATCCGACCGTCGTATTTCATGTTATATTCACGTAGATTATGTATGTCAAGTTTTGAATAAATTAAAAAATTTTAACTATTTGTTCGATGTAAAAAATTTTAACCGTTAAATATATATTTAAAAAAATAGTATTGTCGATCGATATGATAAAGATATCGGATCGATTCGAAACTTTACGTGCACGACGAGAACAATTATCTAAACATAAATATCCACTATCTCAGAAACTATGCTGCCCCCATTTCTGGAAATTATTCCTACTTTGATATTTCTTTAATAGCCAATAGAGAAAAATGATGTACTTATATTAGTGTAAAATTAAATTAATTTTACACATTTTTATATTTTTAGGGAAAAAATACACTAACCCCTTGAGATTTCATAAAAAATACACTTACCCCCTTATAATTTGAAAAATACCCAATTACCCCCTAAGGTTTATTTACTAAATAGATTTTAAATAAAAAGACAATTATACCATTGTTAATTATTAATCATATATTTTTCTATTTATTTTATTCATTTTACTATTTTTACAAAATAATGAGAATTTAATTTATTTTAAAATTATCTTTAATTACTATAAAATTAAATTCTAATTAAATTATATTATAATTCAAGTAAATGTTATATATTTTAAACATATTTTTAGTTCAATTATATATTAACTTTGAGATGAATTCATTAAATTATTTTTATTTAAAATAAAATTTTGATTAATGAAATTTTATTATAAAAAAATAAATAAAATTATGATCTTAATATTTAAAGTCAAATTTAAACAAATATAAATTTGATTAATGAAATCCTAACGTTAGTTACTTTTGTAGAGAGATAAAATATACTTTTCAAGTTAATATATGTAAGTTTATTTTTAATAAAATCTCATGGATGATAATTATTTTTTCTTTTTTTCTTCTCCTTTATTTCTTTTTTTAATCAATTTTTATGCAAGTACATGTTAAATATTGTAAACTTATCTTTAATTCAATTATATATTAACTTTGAGATTTAATTTTAAATAAATTAAAATTATTTTAAAAAGTATAAAAAATAATTAAAACAAAAAAATAAGGAAAAATAAATAAAATGAGGGTATTTTTAATATTTAAAGTTAAATTTGAATAAATATTAGTTTGATTAATGAAATCCTAACATTAATTATTTTCTAGAGAGATAAAATATGGTTTTCAAACTAATAGAGGTAAGTTTAATTTCAATAAAATCTCATGGATAAGATTAATAGTTATATTTTCATTTTTTTCTTCTCCTTTATTTCTCTCTTTTTATTTTAATCAATTTTTTTACCATTAATGTTTTTTTATCAATGATAATAAATTTATTTTAAATAAAAACAATTTAATGAATTCACTTCAAAACGAATATATAATTGAATTAAAGATAAGTTTAAAATATTTAACATTTACTTGAATTAGAATACAATTTTATAATAATTAAAGATAATTTTAAAATTAATTAAATTCTCATTATTTTGTAATTAAAAAAATGAATAAAATAAATAAAATAAATAAAAAAGTATATGATTAATAATTAAAAAGGGTATAATTATTTTTTTATTTAAAATTTACTTAGATTTAGGTTTATGGGGGTTAGCGTGTTTTTCATCAAACTTCAGAGGGGTAAGTGGGTAGTTTTCAAACTATAAGGCATTAGTGTATTTTTTTAGTAAACCTTAAGAGGATAAATGTACTTTTCTCTATTTTTTATACAATTTATATTTATTTAATTCGAATATCATATTTTATTATTAAGATCTTAATGACAAATAATCTGAAGATCTTTTAATTTAATTTAGAAATTGCATCTCAACTACAAATGAATGATTGACGTAAGATTCTCCTAATTATCAATAGCCACGTATTTTCATTCACCTGATAAGATTAATAGCTTTAGATAATTGATGTAGCCTTAGGTGCAATTCTAGAAGAACTAATCAATGAAGGATTTGAAGTTTTTGAACTAAAAACTCAAAAGTACCAAGTTATCCGCATTTGGTAGCAGCTGCTGAGAAAATGAGGATTTGGGTACAAATAGTCATTTTCCTGGCTAACACTGACCCCAATATCCCTAATAAATCTAGTGGATAAATAACCAAACTACATAAAAATGCTTTATATATATATATATATATATATATATATATATGTTTCAAACCCCTAGCGATGAACTAATTCAATCAATGAATGAACCACCTGTTTACTGATATTCTAATTAATTACCAATTCCCCAACTGATTATATAACCAAACCCATTAATTAGCAGCTAATCAAAAGACACCATTATTTCTTGTCACTGGTCTATTTTTGTAATTGAATTTTAGATTGTTTTTTTTTTTTTGTTGCAAAATTATAGATCTTCTTTCTATGTTCATAGGAAAGTGTTTTACACATCATTTTAAAATAATATATTTTATTAATGTCACGTCAGTATTTGTTTTGGATATTAACTTAGAGTAAAAAGAAATAGTTAAAAAAAAAAAGAAAAGAAAGAAATAGGTTGGGTCGGGTCGGGTCAGTTGGTTGGTTGGAGAAGAAAAGTAAAAAGCCAAGACTTTTGTTTTGGATATTAACTTAGAATTCCCAGTAAGTCTTCTCAGGCCTAGGGCTCTGTGGTTCGTTTTCATGGTCTTGTGGTATACAAGGTCTTATTGCCTCAAGATCTCTCTCTTGATCTTTGAGACTGTTTCTAGTGTTTTCATCTGAGTGTTTTTAATTGGTTTCTGTCATTGGGCATAGGAAATTAATCTGTGATCCGATTTTGAGTCAGAAAATGGAAGAGGAGTTGGAAGGATTATGGAGAAATCTCACATTGACTGAAGAAGAAAAGGATTGTGTGGAAACTAGAAATTTACAGGATGCTGAAACTAAAGCGGAAAGGCAGAATTGGATGGTAGCAAGACTCCTAACTAATCGCTCTTACAACAAAAAAGCGATGATCAATACTCTTAAAGTGGTATGGAAATTATCTAAGGAGTTTCTGGCCATAACTCTATATGCAAATTGTTTTCTTTTCAAGTTTGCAACAAGCAAGGATAAGCAAAGAGTGATAGAGGGATCGCCTTGGTCTTTGATAAAAACCTTATTGTTTTAAAGGACTACGATGGCAATCTCAAACCATCTGAGTATGTTTTCGATAAGGCAATTTTTTGGATCCGCATTTATGGTCTTCCTCTGAAGATGCTATGCATCGAGGTGGCTGAAAAGATTCGACAGAAAGTGGGACATTTTCACAAGGCGGATAACAGCATACCACATCACAAGTAGGGGAGATGACTGAGAATTCGGGCTGAAATTGATATCATAAAACCATTACGAAGGTGTGTGACTGTAGGAGACTCTAGTAATGGAAAATCTTTCAGGGGATGGTTAAAATATGAAAGGATGCCTATGTTTTGCTATGAATGTGGATTACTAGGGCATTGCGATATGGAATGTGAACCAGACAAGGACAAGAACGATGAGGAGGAAAAGACGAAACCATTTGGTGAATGGTTGAGAGCCTCCCCAATGGGAAAAAAGGGGTACATGGCCAGTAACACATCCAGCTTTAACAAAAGTGGATTCAATACAGGTCAAACACATAGAAAGGGTGAAGATGGAGGTGTCGACGGTGGTAATCGGAAGAAACTGGAGGAAACATTTAGAGGAGTGAACAAGCAACTTTTTATGGAAAGCCACGACATTCCAGGAGAAAATAACGGAGCCAGAAGAAAAAGTGAGTGAAGGCATAATAAACGGGATTGCTGAGGATTTCATAATTAGAGGTAGCTCAAAGTCAACTGATGAGATTGAGGAAGATATAGCTTGCAATAATGACAAAGATTCCATGAAAAAAATCCGTGTGGGGCATAGATCTTGTGTTAAAGAAGGGGGAATATGCTTAGAAGATAATGGATATGTTGTTTCTAATTTAAAAAGCAATGATGAGGTGGACAAATCAGCTGAGGTGGAGCACAGAAATGAAACTTTAAGCGCAAAAAATATATCAACTGGAGAACACACTGCTCTGAAGGAAACGGAAAAAAAGTGATGGGTATGAAAGGAAGAATGTTAGAAAACAGACCTGGAAGAAAAAAGCAAGAAGTGTAGAAACAAGACAGTTCGAAGAAATGATCAGTTGGGTAAGAGGAAATATAGTGAAACTGAGATGGGAGAGGACCAAATGGAGATTGATCAGTATGACAAAAAATACAATGAGGACAAAGATAATAAGATGAACCCTAATGCACAGGCGGAGACTGGTTACCAGTCCCGCCTATCACAATGAGATGTATGGCCTAGAACTACCGTGGGCTTGGGAACCCACGGGCAATTCGAGCTCTTAAGGAGCTGATCAGAAAAGAAGATCCCCATATAGTTTTCCTTACTGAAACAAAACTACATGTAAATAAGCTTGATAGAATAAGAAGAAGCAGCAATATGCTTGCTTGTTTTGGAGTGAGCGTTGAGGGGACCAGAGATGGATTAGCAATGCTATGGAGGAATGATGTTAATCTGCACCTTAAAAGTTTCTCTAAGAATCATATTGACATGGAGGTAGAGGAGGGATCAGAAGTAAATAAATGGAGAATCACTAGGGTGTACGGGGAACCGGTAGCCAACAACAGATGTGAAATATGGACATTATTCAGATAGTTAGCATGGCAATCATCCCTGCCTTGGTTATTCCTAGGTGATTTTAATGAGATTCTTTGGAACCATGAGAAAACAGGAAATTCCCTAAGAAGGGAAAGATAGATGCTGGAGTTCAGAGAAGCTTTAGAGGACTGTGGACTACTTGATATGGGTTACAAGGGAAGCTGGTTTACATGGGAGAGAGGGAGGTCTGTTGCTACTAATGTGCGAGAGAGGTTAGATCTGAGTACTGCAAAAGTTGATTGGTTAGATCTATTTTCCTTTTACGAAGTTAAGCACTTAATAGCATCAGTCTCTGACCATAAGCCAATACTTGTCAACAGTGAGGTAAGGAAGTTTGAAAAACAAGTTAGAAAGACCAAAAGATTTTGTTTTGAAGCGAAGTGGGTAAAGGAAACAGATTGTGAGCAAGTTGTGAACAAAATGTGGAATTTAGAAGGGGGCGCAGGGCTGTTTTATAAAATGAAGAACGCATGTGATGGTTTAAGGGAATGGGATCATACCATGTTTCAAAGCAGGAGAGGGAAAATAAATCAAATAAAATTGAAGTTACAGCAGGAGCAATCATTAACGATATTTGATACGATATTGGAGAACATCAAAAATATAAAAGGGGAACTGAATCTGTTATTAGATAAAATTGAAGTTACAGCAAGAGCAATCATTACCAATATCTGATACGATATTGGAGAACATCAGAAATATAAAAGGGGAACTGAATCTGTTATTAGAAGAAGAAGAAGAGCTGTATTGGAGACAGAGATCAAGGGTAGAATAGTTAAGGGAAGGATACAGGAACACAACATTCTTTCACAATCAAGCAAAACAAAGAAAAAAAAATGAACTGCATTAGAGGACTAACGATGGAGAATGGAGATTGGTGTGAGAAGGAGGAGGTCATTTACGATATGGTCATACACTTTTTTAAGGACTTGTTCTAATCCCAAAAACCAAACCATTGTGAAGATGTGATTGAGGCAATTGAACCTTGTGTGACTCCAGAAATGAATCGATAACTACTAACAGAGTTCAAAGCCGATGAGATCCCAAAAAATTTTGGCATATTGTGGGAAAAAATATTATGCAATTTTGCCTTGCATGTCTAAATGGTGAAGAGAAACAACCAACATTTGTCTTACAATATAGGCCCATCAGTTTCTGTAATGTCATTTATAAGATCATTTCAAAAGTCTTTGTTAACAGACTTAAGAATGTCCTTCCTTTTTGCATTAGTGAGGCACAGAGTGCATTCGTGCCAGGGAGATTAATTTCTGATAATGTTTAGTGGCTTACGAATTACTACACACTTTGAAAAAAAAGGGGGAAAAAAGAGTTTTTTTGCTCTTAAACTAGACATGAGTAAGGCCTATGATAGGATGGAATGGAGTTTCCTTAATGAGGTTATGAACAAACTTGGGTTTCATCTGAGATGGGTACACACTGTTATGAATTGTGTAACATCAGTCTCTTACTCAATTTTGATTAATGGTGGCATTTCTGATTCTTTTCATCCAAAAAGAAGTCTCTGACAAGGAGATCCTCTCTCGCCTTATTTGTTTTTGATGTGTTCAGAAGATTTTGTCAGCTTTACTGGCTAAATCGCAGAGAGATGGAATCATTCATGGAACACAAGCAAGCCGCAACGGACCCAGAGTTACTCACTTGTTTTTTGCTGAGGACAGCTTGTTATTTGCAAAAGCAATTAGAAGCGAAAGCGAACGAGTGAAGTACGTGCTATGGAGATATGAGGAAAGCTCTGGGCAAAAGATAAATTTTGAGAAGTCGGCTTTGTTTTTCAGCAAAAATATGAGCGATCAGGAGTAGTCAGAAATAAAAGAAATGTTTGGCATCCAAGTTATCTCCAAACCTGAGAAGTACCTTGGTTTTCCATGCATGGTAGGGAGGGATAAACGTCGAGAGTTTAGAGTAATGAAAAACTGGATTTGTTCTAAGATGAACAGTTGGAGTAGCAGACTGTTATCTCAAGGTGGCAAAGAAATCTTCTTCAAAGCAGTAGTTCAAGCAATCCCAACATATGCCATGACCTGTTTCTTGCTACCAAAAATATTGTGTAGCGAAATTAATAGCTTAATTTGCAACCACTTGTAGAAGCATGAGAAAAATAGAACGGGTATCCACTGGATTAGATGGTCAAAGATGTGTGAATCCAAGTTTGTTGGAGGGATGGGGTTTAGAGACATGTGGAAGTTCAATAAAGCCTTATTGGCAAAGCAAGGTTGGCGACTACTCGCAAACACAACGACACTAGCATATGCAGTTTTTAAAGCAAAGTATTTCCCTGAAACCTCTTTCCTAGAAGCAAGACTAGGGAATAATCCATCCTTTACATGGAGAAACATATGGGGATCGAAACATGTATTGCAATAAGGGGTTCACTGGAGAATTAGAGATGGAAAATCGGTAAGGGTCTGGAAAGACAAGTGGTTACCTTCTCATCCATCCTTCCTACTCCAATAATCGAGAAATGATTGGGATGAAAACAGTATGGTTGAAGATCTAATTGACACGGAGAGAGGACAGTGGAAGATTAGCTTGCTAAACGACATGTTCCTAGCAGATGAAGTAGAGGTGATTAGCTATATGCCAATAAGTAAATCAGGTTCGCCAGATGTTTTAGTTTGACATTTTGATAAGACTGGACAATACACAGTAAAAAGTGGGTACAATCTGCAATGTATGGAGGAGCCAGAGGGAACGGGAATGGAAGTCAATAGTTATGCTGATGTATGGAAGAAAGTGTGGAAGTTGGAGATACCAAACAAGATCAAAATTTTCATATGGAAAGTATGCCACAATATACTGCTAGTCATGACAAACCTTGTAAAAGGACACTTACCAGTGGAGGCAACATGTTTCCGGTGTGGTCAAGCAGAGAATCGACTCTTCATGCTTTGAAGGAATGCCCGGTTGCAAAGAAAATATGGCAAAAATTAAACTTCTCATGGGATAATGAACTGATTGATGATGCAGATACGACTTCATGGTTGTTGCAAGTGAGTAGAAAGCTAGACCCTTCCCAATTGCAGCATCTGGCTATTGCAATGTGGTCAATTTGGACAAATAGGAATGAGGAACTCCATGGGGAGAGATGAAAGGATGGTGTGGTGACGGAAAACTTCATCAAACAATATATTCAGGAACTCAACCAAGTCCAGCTACCTCCGAGAGAACAGTCTAATGTGACCCAACAAATCTGGAAACCACCGGAAGCAAGTTTATACAAAATAAATTTTGATGGTGCTTTGGAAATGAGAGAGAATAAGGGGGAATTGGGGCAATAATCCGAAATGAGAAAGGGGAAGTTATGGGAGCATTTGCTTCTACAAAGGCACGAATTACTGATTCTTTTCAGGTGGAGGCATATGCTGCGATTCGAGCTATAAAATGTGCACTAGAAATGGGTTTTAAGAAGGTGGTGATTGAAGGGGACTCGTTGGGAGTAATCAAGAAGATAGAGTCACAGGAGTTTGATTTTTCCCTAATTTGAACGATTATTGAAGAGGCTCGGATCAAAGCAGGGTTTTCGATATCTGAACTTTCTCACATATCAGACGCAATGCTAATGGGGCTGCACATAGGTTGGCAAAATATGGGATTGGGGTTTCAAAAGATATGTATTGAGTTGAGAAAGTTCCTCCTTTCTTAACTGATATTGTTGCTACTTATGCAAATTTTACCTATGAATGAATGATTGAAAGTTTCTTTTCAAAAAAAAAAAAAAACTTAAAGTTCGTTTTTGATGCATTATTAGTGTATAGACTCTACACTGACAATGAATCCTACACTAACACCTTATTAAAAAGCTAGCCCCTAATCCTAACTATTAACCCCTAATCCTAACCCAAAATTGCTTTTAGTTTTTTCTCCTCAATGAGATTCAACTGTTCATAACGAGTTCTAACCCATTCTGCTTCTTCTAGGCCAACTTCCATCAAAACCTGAAGTGTAGGGATCTCAACTTCAATAGGTAGCACTGCTTCCATCCCATATACCAAAGAAAATGGTGTTGCCCCTGTAGATGTGCGGGCCGAAGTACGATATGCATGAAGAGCAAAAGGCAAGATCTCATGCCAATCTTTGTATACATTGGTCATCTTCTCGACAATCGTCTTGATGTTCTTGTTAGCTGCTCCTACTGCGCCATTCATCTTCGGACGGTAAGGTGCCGAATTATGATGTGTGATCTTGAATTGAGTACACACTTCTCTCATCATCTTATTGTTCAAATTGAGAGCATTATCCGAAATAATTCTTGCTGGCAACCCATAACGGCATATGATTTCTTTCTTGACGAATCTGCATACCACCGACTTTATTACATTTGCATAAGACGCAGCTTCTACCCACTTTGTGAAATAATCTATGGCCACCAAGATGAAACGATGTCCATTTGAAGCTTTCGGGGTAATAGGCCCAATCATATCCATTCCCCACATTGAAAAAGGCCATGGTGCAGTCATGACATGTAAAGGCGAGGGTGACACATGAATCTTATCTGCATAAATCTGGCATTTATGGCACTTCCGGGAATAACTGATACAATCTCCTTCCATCGTCAGCCAATAGTACCCTGCCCTCATAATCTGTTTAGCAAGCATGTGACCATTAGCATGAGTGCCACATATCCCTTCATGGACCTCTTCTATGATTATTCGAGCTTCGGCAGACCCGACACATCTCAACAAGACTTGATTTTTCCCCTTCTTATAGAGAATCTCGCCATCTAGAACAAAACCCATTGCTAACCTTCTCATAGTCCTCTTGTCATTCTCTGTTGCTTGTTCTGGGTATTGTTGACTCTTGATGTATTGCAAGATGTCATTATACCAAGGGAGACCATCTGCTTCTTCTTCGATACTCAAACAGTGGGCAGGAGACTCATATATGCTCATCTTGATTGGCATAACTTCCGCCCCTTCATTCACTTTAAACATTGATGACAAAGTAGCCAGAGCATCCGCCATCCGGTTTTCTTCTCAAGAAAAGTAATTGAAATTCACTTCTTCGAACTCCTCCAATAAACTCAGTTTGAGTTCTCGGTAACGGATTAGCTTTGTATCTCGGGTTTCCCAATCTCCTCGTAGCTGGTAAATCACTAAGGTTGATTCTCCGAAAACTTCCAATATTTTGATATTTCTATCCACTGCAGCACGAAGGTCCATAGTACATGCTTCATACTCGGCAGTATTGTTTGTGCAATCAAAATCCAATCTAACAGTGAAAGGATAACAATCTTCTTCTAGGGATATAAGCACTGCACCGATTCCATGCCCCATGGCATTAGATGCGCCATCAAAGTACATTTTTCATACTTTCTTCTTCAAGGGAATCTCATCTGCTTGCGACACATACATCAAATCCTCATCTGGGAAGTCAAAGTTCAATGGCTCATAATCTTCCACTGCCCGACTTGCTAAGAATTCAGCCACTGCACTGCCCTTGATAGCTTTTTGACTTACATATACAATGTCGTATTCTGACAATAAAACTTGCCATCTTGCTGTCCTCCCTGACAAAAAAAGTGCTTCCAACATGTACTTGACTGGATCCAGCTTGGCAATCAGCCACGTTGTGTGATACAACATATACTGTCTAAGTCTTCGAGCAGTCCAAGCTAAGGCACAATACAACTTTTCTACCGACTAATATTTCAACTCATAATCTGTGAACTTCTTGCTGAGGTAGTAAACTGCCTATTCTTTCTTTCCAGTTTCATCAAGCTGCCCCAAAACACAACCCATGGATCTTTCAAATACTGATAAATATAGTATCATTGGTTTATCCGAAATAGGTGGCATTAATACTGGTGGGTTTGATAGATAATGCTTAACCTTTTCGAAAGCAATCTAACACCCTTCATCCCATTCTCCTGGATCACGTTTTCGAAGTAACTTAAATATTGGATCACATTTGTCGGTTAACTGTGAAATAAACCGAGCAATGTAATTCAATCTCCCCAGAAAGCCTCTTACTTCTTTTTGAGTGCGAGGTGGTGGAAAATTCTGAATGGCCTTCACTTTATCCGGGTCAATCTCAATTCCTCTTTTGCTGACGACAAAACCCAACAACTTCCCCGATGTGACTCCAAAAGTGCATTTTGCCGGATTTAGCTTGAGTCTAAACTTCCTTAATCGTTCAAAGAGTTTCTTAAGATTCGCAATATGCTCCTCTTCTCCTTGTGACTTTGCGATCATATCATCAACATAGACCTCAATTCCCTTATGCATCATATCATGAAACAAGGTCACCATGGCTCTCTGGTATGTTGCCCCAGCCTTCTTCAATCCAAATGGCATTACTTTGTAGCAGAAAGTTCCCCACATTGTAACAAATGTGGTTTTCTCCATATCTTCCGGTGCCATCTTGATCTGATTGTATCATGAGAATCCATCCATGAAAGAAAATAAAGAACTCTTCGTTGTATTATCCACCAGAGTATCAATATGGAGCAAAGGGAAATTATCTTTAGGGCTGGCCTTGTTCAAATCTCGATAATCAACGCACATCCGTACCTTGCCATCCTTCTTCGGTACTGGAACAATATTTGCCACCCAATCTGGATATTTTGCCACCTCTAGAAATCTAGCATCAAATTGTTTCTTCACCTCCTCTTTTATCTTTAACAGCATATTAGGCCTCATTCTTCTCAACTTTTGCTGAATTGGCTTGCATTCTGGCCTTAAAGGGAGCTTATGAACCACAATATCCGGATCCAACCCTGGCATATCTTGGTAAGACCATGAAAATACATCTACATACTCCTGGAGCAAAGCCATCAATTCACATTTTATTGATGGTGACAATGAAGTTCCAATTTTGACTTCTTTTATCTCTTCACCATTTCCCAAATTTATTGTTTCCAATAATTCCTTATGAGGAAGTACTTGCTTCTCCTCTTGTTCTATTTTCCTCAATAGATCCGGAGGTAGACCATAATCCTTAGTATCTTCATTAGCCTCAAAATCACCCATGCAAATGGGTCTTTCAAAATCAATTTCAGAATTACTGACAGGAAGGTCCTCATATTCCGCATCCGTACACCTGTAAATAGGTGGAGAAAAACAATATAGGAAAATATATAATGAAAACAAAATAAATAACAAAAATGAAAGAATATGGACACATCAATATGGATAATGCATTATGCTTGTTATTTATTGAATGAAAATAGTTTAAAAAACCCATTACAGAAAGAAAAAAAAAACTCTTAATATCTCTGGGTAAAGATAATTAAGATTGTTTTTTTAAAAAGTATTACTTTGGAATAGACTTAAAAACTATGGGCAACTCAGTCGCACTCCAGTTGGTTAGTCTATATCCTGGTGGACAAGGTTGCACCATCCAGCTAGTACTCTCTCTTTCAATTCTATCTTTCTCGGTCGTGCAGATCTCCACATCATACATATGCTCATCACTATTCACCTGAAATCTCTTGAAAGCTTTCTCTATCATTACAAGCACATCATCAGAATTCTTTTCTCCGAACAGAGAACCGGCTGAGCGGAAGCTGTGAAGGATAGGTGGGAATGTCATAGGCTCCCACTCAATATCCATACCCGTAAGACGGGCCATCCTCCTTTGTCGGTTATTTTCAACTTGTCTTCTTTTCTCATGGGCCTTCGGAAGATATCCTAGGCCAAATCGATCCTTCTTTCCTTTTACTTCTATGGCTCAAGCCATCCCCTGAAGATATTTCCCGAGACCCTTTCCAGCCCTGCAGCCTTTTTCTACGGTGGTTCTTACCCACAGCCTTGTGTTCTTGGACAGCCTCGGTTTCGGAATTTTCTGTTCTTCAGCGACAAAAACTGCATTTACAAATTCCAAAGACCGGAAAGAACACTCCACGGCCTCTTTATTGGGCTCCACAAAAGGAGATTCAGTGGATGCGGAGGCTATTATGTCTTCCTCCCCTGATACCGTGATCAACCGGCCCTCCATCACAAATTTTAGTTTTTGGTGAAGAGACGAGGGTACAGCCCCAGCTGAATGTATCCATGGCCTTCCCAACAAGCAGTTATAAGATGGATTGATATCCATGACTTGGAAATTCACTGCATATCTGCACGAGCCTATTTCCAGAGGAACTTCAATGGTTCCCATAACCTCCCTCCTTGTTCCATCAGAAGCTCTGACTACCGTGCAACTTGGTATCATATAGGATAAATCCACTGGTAACTTGGATAAGGTTGCTAAAGGCATCACATTTAGTGAAGAACCATTATCCAAAAGGACCCTCGGTAATATGTGCCCCTTACAAGTGGTGGTTATATAGAGAGCTTTTGTTGATCCAATACCATTAGGTGGTATCTCCTCATAGCTGAAAAATATGTAGTCATCAGTTGCGATGTTTCCCACCAACCTATCCAACTTTTCTACTGATATATTATTAGCCACGTATGCTTGATTTAATACTCCTAACAAAGCATTTATGTGTGGTTCTGAATTTAAAAGCAAGGATAAGATTGAAATCCTAGCTGGTTGACGTTGCAGTTGTTCAACCACGCTATATTCACTATGCTTTATAAATTTCAAGAACTAACAAGCTTTCTTCTCATATACTGGCTCTTTGATTCTGTTAACCGGGGCTGATCCCCTCTCTGTTTCCTCTGGCAAATCCATCTCAATATGGATTGGCTCGACGACCTTCTTCCCTTTATCAATTCCTCTGTCTTTCCCTGCTACCCCTTGTTCAACGGCCTCCGGAGTATAACACCTCCCGTTTCGGGTTAAATGCCCCACACCTATAATATCCTGCTGGCCTGAAGACCCGGGCATAACCATGCTGCAGTCATATTTCCATGGTGTAGCCTTGTTTTCCTTGTATGGAAAGGAAACAGGTAAATCAATGATTAATTTGGGCGCATTTTCTTCCATGGCTGGCATAACTTTTTTCTCCAGTTCATCATAGTAGATGATTAAGGGTCTTCCTATCCCATAGCCACCTGTATTTTCAATGACTTCTATTTCCCCTCCATCTCCTCATAGAATTGGGCTACCTCACTATCCATCATCTTTTGGACTTTAACCCGGAAGTTCCTGCAGTTCTGTATGTCATGGCCTTCACCCTTATGGAACGGGCACCAATCATGCACCCTTCTTGCAACCATTTTCAGCCCTTCCGTACCTTCCACCAATCCTACCCTGACCATTTCAACCCATACTGTCTCATCGGAGCCTTAACCTCCCCAATATCCCTTTTGAATCTTCTACCCTCTCCGGTCAATATTGCATTTACCTGATTCCCAGCATGATTAGGCAATGGATTTCCAGCTACGTTCGGCCCATTTTTTGATCCAAACTTCACAACCCCAACATTAATCAGGCTTTGGACTTTCTTTTTGAAGGCCAGGCAATCTTCAATTGAATTTCCTTGGATTCTCGCGTGGTATGCACAGTTGGTGTTTGCATTGTACCATCTTGTATATGGAGGTGTCAAAGGTTTTAGGTACACGGGTGCAACAAGTTGACCCTGCAACAATTTTGGATATAGCTCACTCGTAGGTAGTGGGAATCAGATCAAATTGGGCTTTTTGATCGTTCCTTGGTGAACGTTGGTCATTACGCGCAAGCCCTTGTGTGTTTGGAATAGCATTTCTAGGAAGGGTGATTTGAGGGGATATGCCAGTTGGGAATGGCTGTTGTGGTATATTGGTGTAGGGGAACGGGTTTTGGGTAAGGTGGTTGATATTAGGGTAATAAGGATTATACCCCGGGTATAGTGTATAAGGTGTCGGAGGTGCATAAGGTGTGGTAGGGGTATAAGGCCTTGGTGGTATGTATGGTGTAGGAGGTGTATAAGGGTATTGGTTGAAGCTTATTGCATGGTTTTCCTCCTTTTTCTTTGTAGGAAAAGCTCTCTTCGGGGTAGCAGACTCACATTTTTCCATCTTTCCATTTTTAATAGCTGACTCAATCATTTCTCCAGATATTATCATATCCGCAAAATCTTTGGTAGCATTTCCCACCAATCTGTCATAATAGGGCGCTTTCAATGTGTTGATGAAAAGCACCGTGGTTTCTTTGTTGGTTAAAGGGGGTTGCACTTGAGTGGCCATATCCCTCCATCTCTGTGAGTACTTCTTGAAGGTCTCATTGGACCTCTTTTCCATGTTCTGTAATGACAGCCTATCCGGTACCATGTCAGAAACGTGCTTATAGTATTCCATAAAAGCCCTGACCAAATCCGTCCATGAACGAATCTTGGTACGACTGAGTTGGTTGTACCATCAGGTGGCTGACCCTGTTAAGCTGTCCTGGAAGCAATGAATAAGCAATTTTTCATTATCCTCATGCCTTGTCATCCTTCTACAGTACATAGTCAGATGAGCCGATGGGTTGGTGGTCCCATTATACTTTTCAAAATCTGGTACTTTGAACTTCGGTGGAATTATTAGATCATGTACCAAGCTCATCTCCTTGGCATCTATACTGCCAAACAACTCTGCTCCTTCCACTGCTCTTAGCCTTTCTTCCAACAACTGATATTTCTTCTCAGATTCAGCAGTTTCGACCCTTTTCAGTTCAGTCATTTTGGCAATTTCCTTCTCTGCCATTTCTTCGAAGTCTGGAACCTCAACCTCAATTGGATCAACTCCGATGTTACCCCTTTTTGGACCGAAATTCTGTGCTTCGACCGCCGGCTGGGTGTAGATGTAGGATGTTGCCCCAGTTGGGATTTCATTTCCCACAGGTTGGGAAGTTTGGCTATTTCTCTGTACCACTTCTGGTCTATCCTCCTGATTCACTGTCCTCATTCCAGCAACTGAATTCTCTCCGGGCCACTTCTGCTTCATCATAGTGCTCATCATTTTCATGAGCTTTGTCATCTGTTCTCGTGTCTCCTCTTGAGACTTAGTCAACTGTTCTTGTAGTTCTTTCTGGATTCTTTCCATTCTCTCAATTCTGGCAAGCTGATCGTTTTTCATGGCTTTTGTTCGAGACCGAGTATTGTAAGAGTGTTGGAAATCTGGTTCTTTCTGAGTGCGACCAATTGTACCTTTATTTTTTAAAAACCATGAATTAGAAATTATTGACACATTTCTTATTTTATTTTATAAAAAATTAATAAATGAATAAATGAAGGAATGAATCGGTGTTAATGAATGAACAACTAAGTAAATGACTAAGTGTATGAACATATAATGAATAAATGAATGGACCAATAAATGACTAAGTGTATGAACAATTTATAAAGAATAAATGAATGAATGATTATGAACAAATAAAATATAGAAGAAAGAATGAGTGAATAATGAATGCATTTAAAGTATTGGCCCCAGGATAATTCCAACCAAACGGTCTTTCATTGATTTCCTAGAACTAAATACATCAAAGAAAAGATCCCTACTTTAGACAACATGATAATCTGTCTCTCCTAAAAAACTATTACAAGATACTAGTCCTATAATAACTCCCTCGGATCCTGGACCTTTTTCAATGTCCTCTTGTAACTACCTTGCTTTTCCATCTGATCCCTACTTGTTCGCGACCCTTTGACGTGTCAGCAGAAGCATCGCCCTGTAAGCTTTCCCTAGCTTGTTTCTCAAGTTGATTTGCTCGGGCTTCCTCGTGTTTTGCCTTTTCTGCCCAATAGTTCTCCTTTTTGAGGCTTCTGACTTTTGTTCCCATTCCCCAGAAGTCTTGAGAGTCCCCTCGAATTTGAGCTCGAAACGGTACCTCTTGTTCTCCAAGTGTAATTCCTGAAGATCACTTTGAACTGTGTCCCGCTCTCTCTTGATCTTTTCCTTTTCTTTTTCTTGGGCTACCTCCCGATCTTTCATGTCCTCAAGCTCTTCTAGCAGTCGGGCAATCTCCTTGTTCATCCGAGCCTTTTCTTTTTCAAATTCCGCCCTTACAATTTCTAACTCTGATGGCGCTTCCTTGGGAGGCGAACTCAAATGCCGAACTTCTTCCCCATCCGATGTCAACAACCTATCATTAACCCTTGATTCCCTCCATGTCAGGTAGTCAGGTGTGACGATATCAGCATATCTAGCTACCTCAACCCGATGAGTTTCCTTCCATGCCACCACAATCTCACGGACCTTACCCGAATATCCATCTTCTCCGTAAGCAAATTCCAAATTACCAAGGTCATGGGTCATTGGAGTAAACTGACGAGATTCTGATTGCCTCAGTACTAGCAGTGGTGCATAGCTCACTCTTCCCCATACTCCCAATAATGGAACAGAGGCTTTATCTCCGCATTTATACAATGTCGGTATAGGAGCTATCCATGGAACTCTCCAAACGATCATCTAAAAACTGTTGAAAGCAGAAAGGGAAGGACAGAATGAAAATCGCAATATTTCTTCTCTTGAATTCTCTCCAACAAATTCTTCTCAAACCCTTGTCTTCTATTTTTCCCCATAAATTATGGTAAATGTGAATGGCTTAGGCATCACTTAATCATTCCTAGTATTTTTTTTTTACTAAGAACTAATATATTTAGATTTAATGGTTTTTCTGTATTGAGTGAATTTCTTTAAAATATATAGAATTTTTTTTTCAATAAAAAAAAAAAAAAAGGAACAAAGAGTGTTTGGATCCACCTCACTAAGATGCTGTTTTAAGGCTCCAATCGGTGACTCCCCCAATGCAGTGGTAAGTCATTCAAGTGCAAGTGACTGTTTAGCCTCACCGAGGTTTCATTGTGAAGCAGACTCCGACCCCACTGGGAGTCACCAAACAGAGCCTAAACCTCCATTTAAATTTCAACACAAACACGATATGAATATACGAGTTGATAAATCTAAGATTTTGTATTGGCAGTACTTCATCTTATAAATAATATCTGAATTTGACATTTTGCAATTAAACTACTAAATTTCCAGTTTTAGTATTATGAGCAAGACTTATCGTTAGAAAAACAACCATCTCATGGAAAAAAATATCATTGTAAAATGAGCAAAATTCACCAGAATGCATAGCTAGAGCCTTTTTCCAAAAATGCGATTGTCATAACTTAATAAGACTATTACAAAACATAAACCATTTGGTACACTAAGATTCAAGGTCAATCCAAACTGACCGTACCACACAATTTCAAATAGTATTGATATGGGTAGGTAATAATGTTAATGTAATGGTCCTAACAGAGATTTCTTGATCAGAGAAAGGGCATTGAGCAATTCTCTTAATGGTCTCAGTGTCATAAGCCTGTTCAAATACAGTCAGTAAGGGTAGGTAGAAATTTACTGGCCTCTATTCAAATTTCTTGATAAGTGACAGGTCATTTAACATTTTCTCGATCGCATCAACGTCGTGAGCCCGTCCTTTAGTCTGCATAGCAAAGACAAAATGTGTTACCAGAGGCTAAAGGGACAATAACAATTTATCTTAAGTTTTCAAAACTTCTTGCTAAATAGTTAGAATAAACACAATAAATTGTAGAAATCAAATTCTCCTCAAAAGCATATGAGGGCTGGGATAGCATCTGATGAGTTGTTTTCCTTGTTTTGCCATTAAAATCCCTCTACTTATGTGCTAAACATTGCATGTGAAAAAAGATGTACCATCTAAATAGCATCTTAGTCTCTTGTTTTGCTGTATCAGGGTAGACAGAGACAGCCAAATAAATCTTTCTCAACTTATATAGCAGAAATGCATGTGAAGAAGGATGACCGATCTATTTAAATTTGTAGATAACCCTATGAAAAGAAAAATGAACGTAAAAGAGGTACTGTTACAGAGAAAAGTGTGTTTAAAATTTTATACCTTGATGGAAGGCACCATAGCAATTGCTTCCTCCACAGTTTCAGGACACAGGTTGCCAAGAACACAAAGCTGCATAAGTAGTAGCACAATATGAAGAGTTTTTTAACATGATAATAAACTTTCTAATGCTAAGTTTACTGCTTTATAGAGTATAGACCCTCACCTCGAATTCAGCTAACTGATATCTACTCAGAATTCTGTATGTCAGTTAAGGTTCACACTATAGAGGCAAGTCACAGATTTAAAGGAAAGCAATAACCCCAGCCCAAGCATTACCAATAATCAGATCCTAGAGAAGTAAATTAACCACATGTCAAGATTTCTTTCGACTAACATAAAAAAGATAGTAATAAATAGGAGCCAAGAAGTGCTCAAAAAGCTAATGAAGAGGAGTAAATATAAATATATATATATATATATATATATAGCACATGTGCTTAAAATAAAGTCCATTTATCATTTTTAGAAATTTAGAGGATACTCTCGAACTTGTCTAACAGCATCTGGATTTTTATAACGGCTAAAGCGCTTTACATACTGCAGTGACTTCTCAAATACCCTGTGAAACAAACACAAAAAAAAGAATCATTTACCTCAACAAGTGATAGGATCAAAATAGCAATAAAGGATGCAAATTTCTGAAAAGACCACATCCCATCAGAGAATCCATCTTATAGACTTATACAGTCAGGTTTCATTTGGTGCACAGGATCATGGATATAATAAGATAGAACTATGACAATGCATAAAATGTTACGAAGAGTAAGACAAATGCAATAATTTTACAATGCATAAAATTTTATTCCCGGGTCCGAAATTTATGTCTAAAAAAGCAGTTAATCGTTTTTAAAAAATCATGTCTTAAATTAAACAGAAACCAAGTAAGACAATTAAACAATTAAGGGTGCTTATGAAACTCACTGGGAAACCTGATTCATGGGATCACCGGACATTTGCTGAAGCTGCTCATACTTATGCTCAAGAATTAAAGCCACTTCACAATTCATCAAACACTTTGCCTTCAAAAACTCTATCCAAAGAAAACAACAAATTTACTCACTTAGCTTGTGGGTTTTAATCATTTTAACGACTAATAAATAAAAACAAAAGGCGGTTTTACCTTCTCCAATTTTGAGCTCCGCAGCGTTTTCTTCCTCTTCGCCAGACATAATTAAAGGAGGATGGTTTTTTCTGAAACAAATTCAATTTTATGAAACCATAAGAAACGAAGATCAAAGAAATAGTTGTAACTTGTAAGGATTTTCTTACTTCTTACCTGGTTTGATTTTGATGACGGCAGTCAGCAGAGAAGCAGAAACCTAAATTTGGTTTTGAGTTTTGTATCCAACTTAAAAAAAATTGTAATATTTAATGCACTGTGTAAGTGTGTAGGGATATACACTCTCTTATTGATGTCATCTGTCGGGTTAAGGATTAGTGATTAAGTTTAATGGTTAAGAGTTAAGGTAAGATTAGGAGTTAATAGTTAGGACGAGGGGTTAACTTTTTAATAAGGTGTAAGTGTAGGATTCACTGTCAGTGTATAAAATCTATATACTGAAAAACGAATTTTAATTTTTTTTTTTTTTTTAAAAGAAACTTTTAATCATTCATTCATAGGTAAAATTTGCATAAGTAGCAACAATATGAGTTAAGAAAGGAGGAACTTCCTCAACCCAATACGTATCTTCTGAAACCCCGATCCCATATTTTTCCAACCCATGTGCAGCCCCATTAGCATTGCGTCTGGTATGTGAGAAAGTGCAGATATCGAAACCCCTGCTTTGATCCGAGCCTCTTCAATAATCGTTCAAATTGGGGAAAAATCAAACTCCTGTGACTGTATCTTCTTGATTACTCCCAACGAGTCCCCTTCAATCACCACCTTCTTAAAACCCATTTCTAGTGCAAATTTTATAGCTCGAACCGCTGCATATGCCTCCACTTGGAAAGAATCAGTAATTCGTGCCTTTGTAGCAGCAAGTGCTCCCATAACTTCCCCTTTCTCATTTCGGATTATTGCCCCAATTCACCCTTATTCTCTCTCATTTCCAAAGCACCATCAAAATTTATTTTGTATAAACTTGCTTCCGGTGGTTTCCAGATTTGTTGGGTCACATTAGACTGTTCTCTCGGAGGTAGCTGGACTTGGTTGAGTTCCTGAATATATTGTTTGATGAAGTTTTCCGTCACCGCACAATCCTTTCTTCCCTCCCCATGGAGTTCCTCATTCCTATTTGTCCAAATTGACCACATTGCAATAGCCAGATGCTTCAATTGGAAGGGTCTAGCTTTCTACTCACTTGCAATAACCATGAAGTCATATCTACATCATCAATCAGTTCATTATCCCATGAGAAGTTTAATTTTTGCCATATTTTCTTTGCAACCGGGCATTCCTTCAAAGCATGAAAAGTCGATTCCTCTGCTTGACCACACCGGAAACATGTCGCCTCCACTGGTAAGTGTCATTTTACAAGGTTTGTCATGACTAGCAGTATATTGTGGCATACTTTCCATATGAGAATTTTGATCTTGTTTGGTGTCTCCAACTTCCACACTTTCTTCCATACATCAGCATAACTATTGACTTCCATTCCCATTCCCTCTGGCTCCTCCATACATTGCAGAATGTACCCACTTTTTACTGTGTATTGTCCAGTCTTATCAAAATGCCAAACTAAAACATCTGGCGAACCTGATTTACTTATTGGCATAGAGCTAATCACCTCTACTTCATCTGCTAGGAACATGTCATTTAGCAAGCTAATCTTCCCGTGTCCTTTCTCCGTGTCAATCAGATCTTCAACCATACTGTTTTCATCCCAATCATTTCTCGATTATTAGAGTAGGAAGGATGGATGAGAAGGTAACCACTTGTCTTTCCAGACCCTTACCGATTTTCCATCTCTAATTCTCCAGTAAACCCCTTATTGCAATACATGTTTCGATCCCCATATACTCCTCTATGTAAAAGATGGATTATTCCCTAGTCTTGCTTCTAGGAAAGAAGTTTCAGGGAAATACTTAGCTTTAAAACTGCATATGCCAGTGTCATTGTGTTTGCGAGTAGTCGCCAACCTTGCTTTGCCAATAAGGCTTTATTGAACTTCCACATGTCTCTAAACCCCATCCCTCCAACAAACTTGGATTCACACATCTTTGACCATCTAATCCAGTGGATACCCTTTCTATTCTTCTCATGCTTCCACAAGTGGTTGCAAATTAAGCTATTAATTTCGCTACACAATATTTTTGGTAGCAAGAAACAGCTCATGGCATATGTTGGGATTGCTTGAACTACTGCTTTGAAGAAGATTTCTTTGCCACCTTGCGTTACAGTCTGCTACTCCAACTGTTCATCTTAGAACAAATCCTATTTTTCATTACTCTAAACTCTCGACGTTTATCCCTCCCTACCATGCATGGCAAACCAAGGTACTTCTCAGGTTTGGAGATAACTTGGATGCCAAACATTTCTTTTATTTCTGACTACTCCTGGTCGCCCATATTTTTGCTGAAAAACAAAGCCGACTTCTCAAAATTTATTTTTTGCCCAAAGCTTTCCTCATATCTCCGTAGCACGTACTTCACTCGTTCGCTTTCGCTTCTAATTGCTTTTGCAAATAACAAGCTGTCCTCAGCAAAAAACAAGTGAGTAACTCTGGGTCCGTTGCGGCTTGCTTGTGTTCCATGAATGATTCCATCTCTCTGCGATTTAGCCAGTAAAGCTGACAAATCTTCTGAACACATCAAAAACAAATAAGGCAAGAGATGATCTCCTTGCCAGAGACTTCTTTTTGGATGAAAAGAATCAGAAATGCCACCATTAATCAAAATTGAGTAAGAGACTGATGTTACACAATTCATAACAGTGTTTATCCATCTCGGATGAAACCCAAGTTTGTTCATAACCTCATTAAGGAAACTCCATTCCACCCCCTATCATAGGCCTTACTCATGTCTAGTTTAAGAGCAAAAAAACTCTTTTTTCCCCCTGTTTTTTCAAAGTGTGTAGTAATTCGTAAGCCACTAAAACATTATCAGAAATTAATCTCCCTGGCACGAATGCACTCTGTGCCTCACTAATGCAAAAAAGAAGGACATTCTTAAGTCTGTTAACAAAGACTTTTGAAATGATCTTATAAATGACATTACAGAGACTAATGGGCCTATATTGTAAGACAAATGTTGGTTGTTTCTCTTCACCATTTAGACATGCAAGGCAAAATTGGATAACATCTTTTCCAACAATGTGCCAAATTTTTTTACAAAAGAGAGCAGGCATACCATCTGGTCCTGGTGCTTTTGTGGGATGCATTTGTTGAACAACTTGAAGGATCTCATCGGCTTTGAACTCTGTTAGTAGTTATCGATTCATTTCTGGAGTCACACAAGGTTCAATTGCCTCAATCACATCTTCACAATGGTTTGGTTTTTGGGATTAGAACAAGTCCTTAAAAAAGTGTATGACCAAATCGTAAATGACCTCCTCCTTCTCACACCAATCTCGATTCTCCATCGTTAGTCCTCTAATGCAGTTCATTTTTTTTTCTTTGTTTTGCTTGATTGTGAAAGAATGTTGTGTTCTTGTCTCCTTCCCTTAACTATTCTACCATTGATCTTTGTCTCCAATACAGCTCTTATTCTTCTAATAACAGATTCAGTTCCCCTTTTATATTTCTGATGTTCTCCAATATCGTATCAGATATTGGTAATGATTGCTCTTGCTGTAACTTCAATTTTATCTAATAACAGATTTAGTTCCCCTTTTATATTTTTGATGTTCTCCAATATCGTATCAAATATCGTTAATGATTGCTCCTGCTGTAACTTCAATTTTATTTGATTTATTTGCCCTCTCCTGCTGTGAAACATGGTATGATCCCATTCCCTTAAACCATCACATTCGTTCTTCATTTTATAAAACAGCCCTGCGCCCCCTTCTAAATTCCACATTTTGTTCACAACTTGCTCACAATCTGTTTCCTTTACCCACTTCGCTTCAAAAAAAAAATCTTTTGGTCTTTCTAACTTGCTTTTCAAACTTCTTTACCTCAGTGTTGACAAGTATTGGCTTATGGTAAGAGACTGATGCTATTAAGTGCTTAACTTCGTAAAAGAAAAATAGATCTAACCAATCAACATTTGCAGTACTCAGATCTAGCCTCTCTCGCACATTAGTAGCAACAGACCTCCCCCTCTCCCATGTAAACCAGCTTCCCTTGTAACCCATATCAAGTAGTCCACAGTCCTCAAAAGCTTCTCTGAACTCCACCATCTATCTTTCCCTTCTTAGGGAATTTACTATTTTCTCATGGTTCCAAAGAATCTCATTAAAATCACCTAGGCATAACCAAGGCAGGGATGATTGCCATGCTAACTGTCTGAATAATGTCCACATTTTACATCTGTTGTTGGCTACCGATTCCCCGTACACCCTAGTGATTCTCCATTTATTTACTTCTGATCCTTCCTCTACCTCCATGTCAATATGATTCGTAGAGAAACTTTTAAGGTGCAGATTAACATCATTCCTCCATAGCATTGCTAATCCATCTCTGTTCCCCTCAACGCTCACTCCAAAACAAGCAAGCATATTGCTGCTTCTTCTTAGTCTATCAAGCTTATTTACATGTAGTTTTGTTTCACTAAGGAAAACTACATGGGGATCTTCTTTTCTGATCAGCTCCTTAAGAGCTCGAATTGCCCGTGGGTTCCCAAGCCCACGGTAGTTCCAGGCCATACATCTCATTGTGATAGGCGGGACTGGTAACCAGTCTCCGCCTGTGCATTAGGGTTCATCTTATTATCCTTGTCCTCATTGTATTTTTTTTTTTCATACTGATCAATCTCCATTTGGTCCTCTCCCATCTCAGTTTCACTATATTTCCTCTTACCCAACTGACCATTTCTTCGAACTGTCTTGTTTCTACACTTCTTGCTTTTTTCTTCTAGGTCTGTTTTCTAACATTCTTCCTTTCATACCCATCATTTTTTCCCGTTTCCTTCAGAGCAGTATGTTCTCCAGTTGATATATTTTTTGCGCTTAAAGTTTCATTTCTGTGCTCCACCTCAGCTGATTTGTCCACCTCATCATTGCTTTTTATATTCGAAACAGCATCCCCATTATCTTCTAAGCATATTCCCCCTTCTTTAACACAAGCTCTATGCCCCACACTGATTTTTTTTGCATGGAATCTTTGTCATTATTGCCAGCTATATCTTCCTCAATCTCATCAGTTGACTTTGAGTTACCTCCAATTAGGAAATCCTTAGCAATCCCGTTTATTATGCCTTCACTCCCTTTTTCCGTTCTGGCTCCGTTATTTTCTCCTGGAATGTCGTGACTTTCCATAAAAAGTTGCTTGTTCACTCCTCTGAATGTTTCCTCCAGTTTCTTCCGATTACCACCGTCGACACCTCCATCTTCACCCTTTCTATATGTTTGACCTGTACTGAATCCACTTTTGTTAAAGCTGGATGTGTTACTGGCCATGTACCCTTTTTTTCCCATTGGGGAGGCTCTCAACCATTCACCAAATGGTTTCGTCTTTTCCTCCTCATCGTTCTTGTCCTTGTCTGGTTCACATTCCATATCACAATGCCCTAGTAATCCACATTCATAGCAAAACATAGGCATCCTTTCATATTTTAACCATCCTCTGAAAGATTTTCCATTACTAGAGTCTCCTACAGTCACACACCTTTGTAATGGCTTTATGATATCAATTTCAGCTCGAATTCTCAGTCATCTCCCCTAGTTGTGATGTGGTATGCTGTTATCCGCCTTGTGAAAATGTCCCACTTTCTGTCGAATCTTTTCAGCCACCTCGGTGCATAGCATCTTCAGAGGAAGACCATAAATGCGGATCCAAAAAATTGCCTTATAGAAAACATACTCAGATGGTCTGAGATTGCCGTCGTAGTCCTTTAAAACAATAAGGTTTTTATCAAAAGACCAAGGCGATCCCTCTATCACTCTTTGCTTATCCTTGCTTGTTGCAAACTTGAAAAGAAAACAATTTGCATCTAGAGTTATGGCCAGAAACTCCTTAGATAATTTCCATACCACTTTAAGAGTATTGATCATCGCTTCTTTGTTGTAAGAGCGATTAGTTAGGAGTCTTTCTACCATCCAATTCTGCCTTTCCGCTTTAGTTTCAGCATCCTGTAAATTTCTAGTTTCCACACAATCTTTTTCTTCTTCAATCAATGTGAGATTTCTCCATAATTCTTCTAACTCCTCTTCCATTTTCTGACTCAAAATCGGATCACAGAAAAACTTCCTATACCCAATGACAGAAACCAATTAAAAACACTCAGATGAAAACACTAGAAACAGTCTCAAAGATCAAGAGAGAGATCTTGAGGCAGTAAGACCTTGTATACCACAAGACTATGAAAACGACTTCCACATAGCCCCAGGCCTGAGAAGACTTACTGGGAACTCTAAGTTAATATCCAAAACAAAAGTCTTGGCTTTTTACTTTTCTTCTCCAACCTACCAACTGACCCGACCCGACCCAATCTATTTCTTTCTTTTTTTTTTTTTTTAAACTATTTTTAGGCTAAAAGTAGACCTCCTGGCCCGACCTGTATTGGGCCAAACCTGGGCAGAAATATTTGTAATCTGGACCTTTCCGGCCCGGCCTGGATTACTATTCATAAATAAAATAATAATATTTTTTAAAATTTTAATTATAAAAATATATTAAAAAATAAAAAATATATATATTTTTTAATATAAATAAACAGTGATTCAGGCCCGAGGGCCGGGCTGGACAAGGAGTTTAAAAACATTTCGAGCCACGGCCCGACCCATGAGCACCTCTAGCTAAAAGGTAAACCTCTTGATAGGCAGGCCACGACTCGATTTTTTTTTTTGGTTTAAATTTGATAATATTAAACATGATACAATTATAATATAAACATGATATAAAAAAAAATCAAAATATGACACAAAAAAATACGAACACGACACGAATACGCGAAAATGTTAAAATTTATATAACACAAATTATTAACATGTCAAAATTTATACAAATATAAAAAAGCTTAAACACGATTATGACACGAGAAAATACACGAACAAGATACGGATACATGAATTGTCAAGTCCACTTTTGCTCAAGCCCGACCAATGAGTCCGTTTTACTGTTTAAAAATATTAAAAAAATTACTTTTTTATATTAATATTTTATAATTAAATTTAAATAAAAAATAATTTTTATTGAATGAACAGTGATTCGGGAGGGTCGACCAGCTTGAATTGAAAACATTTATGTCCAAATCCAATCCGAATGTCAGACCGGACGAATAATCCAACCATTTATCAAGTCTATTAAAAAAAATTGTATATTTAATTAATTTATCAAGTAATTTTTTTTATTATAATCAATTGAGTCCTAACCAATTACATTTACAATTGAATGAAAATTTTAATACAATTAACTCTTTATGTTAATTATGATAAAAATGTCACATACTAAAAATGAAAATGACGTGGAATGAATCTTGTCATGTGACATTTTTAGACGTAAAAAAAAAAAAAATTGATTTTTTTTAATTTTTCAGCCGTTCTAAAATTGATTATATTATTTTTTTACACGTGCCCAAAAATAAACTTTGCGTTATTTATTTCACAATATTCATATCCATAGCAATTCAATCTTAGTTGGTAAAAGAAGTTAATACTGTTAAAATTTTCATTTAAACAATGGTTCAATTTGCAAATAATTGATTAAATTAATTGTAAATTAGTTTAAGAAAAATGTTAACTTTTATTTAGTGATGCGAATTAAGATGATATTTATAAAAAAATAAATATAATTAATATATATTTTTTAATTTAATAATAATAATATATTAAATAATTTTTATAAATAATAATTAAATAGTTTTAATTGATATTTATAAACATTAGTTAATAGGATATTACATTAAAAAAAATTATTATTAAGTTGTGAATTTTAATGTAGGATAAACGATCGTCATTTTTTTTTTTTGAACAATTTGATCAGGTATCAAATAAAGTCTGGAGTCTTTAGTGTTTGGTCAAAGAACATGCCACGTCCACTGTCCTATTAATAGAACGAAGATCTAAAATTTAATTACAAGCAAATCGGTGTGATATTTGATTATCGATTCAATCAGTTTAATCTGTTGAATTGATTGAACCGATTAATTTATTTAAATATTTTAACTATCCCCTGAAAGATTTTCCATTACTAGAGTGTCCTACAGTCACACACCTTTGTAATGGTTTTATGATATCAATTTTAGCCCGAATTCTAAGTCATCTCCCCTAGTTGTGATGTGGTATGCTGTTATCCGCCTTGTGAAAATGTCCCACTTTCTGTCGAATCTTTTCAGCCACCTCGGTGCATAGCATCTTCAGAGGAAGACCATAAATGCGGATCCAAAAAATTGCCTTATCGAAAACATACTCAGATAGTCTGAGATTGCCATCGTAGTCCTTTAAAACAATAAGGTTTTTATCAAAAGACCAAGGCGATCCCTCTATCACTCTTTGCTTATCCTTGCTTGTTGCAAACTTGAAAAGAAAACAATTTGCATCTAGAGTTATGGCCAGAAACTCCTTATATAATTTCCATACCACTTTAAGAGTATTGATCATCGCTTTTTTGTTGTAAGAGCGATTAGTTAGGAGTCTTGCTACCATCAAATTCTACCTTTCCGCTTTAGTTTCAGCATCCTGTAAATTTCTAGTTTCCACACAATCCTTTTCTTCTTCAGTCAATGTGAGATTTCTCCATAATCCTTCCAACTCCTCTTCCATTTTCTGACTCAAAATCGGATCACAGATTAACTTCCTATACCCAATGACAGAAACCAATTAAAAACACTCAGATGAAAACACTAGAAACAGTCTCAAAGATCAAGAGAGAGATCTTGAGGCAATAAGACCTTGTATACCACAAGACTATGAAAACGAACCACAGAGCCCTAGGCCTGAGAAGACTTACTGGGAACTCTAAGTTAATATCCAAAACAAAAGTCTTGGCTTTTTACTTTTCTTCTCCAACCAACCAACTGACCCGACCCGACCCAACCTATTTCTTTCTTCTTCTTCTTTTTTTTTTTAAAAAAAAAAAAAAACTATTTTAGGCTAAAAGTAGACCTGCTCACGAGTCGGGAAGCCCGCCTGGCCCGACCTGTATTGGGCCAGGCCTGAGCAGGAATATTTGTAATTCGGACCTGTCCGGCCCGGCCTGGATTACTATTCATAAAATAAAATAATAATATTTTTTAAAAATTTAATTATAAAAATATATTAAAAAATCATTAAAAATATTTTTTAATATAAATAAACAGTGATTCAAGCCCGAGGGCCGGCCTGGGCAAGGAGTTTAAAAAAATTTCGAGCCGCGGCCCGATCCATGAGCACCTCTAGCTAAAAGGTAAACCTGTTGATAGGCTAGCCACGACTCAATTTTTTTTTTTGGTTTAAATTTGATAATATTAAACATGATACGATTATAATATAAACATGATATAAAAAAATCAAAATATGACACAAAAAATACGAACACGACACAAATACTCGAATATTTTAAAATTTATATAACACAAATTATTAACATGTCAAAATTTATACAAATATAAAAAAGCTTAAACACGATTATGACACGAGAAAATACACGAACAAGATACAGATACATGAATTGCCAAGTCCACTTTTGCTCAAGCCCGACCCGGGAGTCCGTTTTGCTATTTAAAAATATTAAAAAATTATTTTTTATCTTAATATTTTATAATTAAATTTAAATAAAAAATAATTTTTATTGAATGAACAGTGATTCAGGAGGGTCGACCAGCTTGAATTGAAAAAATTTATGTCCAAATTCAGTCTGAATGTCAGACCGGACGAATAATCTAACCTTTGATCAAGTTTATTAAAAAATAAAAATAAATTTGTATATTTAATTAATTTATCATGTAAAATTTTTTTTTTTATTATAATCAATTGAGTCCTAACCAATTACATTTACAATCGATTGAGCATTTATTTGAATGAAAATTTTAATACAATTAACTCTTTATGTTAATTATGATAAAAATGTGACATACTAAAAATGAAAATGACGTGGAATGAATCTTGTCATGTGACATTTTTAGACGTAAAAAAAAAAATTGATTCTTTTTTAATTTTTCAGCCGTTCTAAAATTGATTATATTATACACGTGCCCAAAAATAAACTTTGCGTTATTTATTTCACAATATTCATATCCATAGCAATTCAATCTTAGTTGGTAAAAGAAGTTAATACTGTTAAAATTTTCATTTAAACAATGGTTCAATTTGCAAATAATTGATTAAATTAATTGTAAATTAGTTTAAGAAAAATGTTAATTTGTATTTAGTGATGTGAATTAAGATGATATTTATAAATAAAAAAAATATAAGTAATATATATTTTTTAATTCAATAAAAATAATATATTAAATAATTTTTGTAAATAATAATTAAATAATTTTTAATTGACATTTATAAACATTCGTTAATCGGATATTACATTAAAAAAAAATAGTGTATTATTAAGTTGTGAAGTTTAATGTAGGATAAACGATCGTCATTTTTTTGGAACAATTTGATAAGGTATCAAATAAAATCTCGAGTCTTTAGTGTTTGGTCAAAGAACATGCCACGTCCAAACTGTCCTATTAATAGAAAGAAGATCTAAAATTTAATTACAAACAAATCGGTGTGATCTTTGATTCTCGATTCAATCAGTTTAACTTGTTGAATCGATTAAACCGATTACTTTATTTAAATATTTTTAATGTTAAATAAATATAAAATATAGTAAATAATTAATAAAAATAAGTATTTAGTTTAGTGATATGATCTTTAGTTCAGTTCTTAGAAGTTATGAGTTTAAATCTCATTACTTATAAAAAATTATTTTTGAAAAAAAAAATAATTATAAAATTAAAAAATGATTTTTTCTCCATTTTTTATCGATTGAACCAATTTTTGACTAGTTCAATAGATCCTCGATTCTTTATATAGTACCGGACCGGATAGACCTTCGATTTTCGATTGAATTGGTCCGATCAATCCGGTTCGGTTTTTTCAATTATGGTTACAAGAATAGACCAGTGACAAGAAATGGGTCAAAGTATATGTGAGGTTCTTATATTATATTATTTAGTGTAAATTAATTTTTTATTATAAAATTGAGTAATTGAGTTTTTATTTTTTTAAAGTTGAAGCAAAAAAGTAAATTTATTAATTGGTGTCATGTAAATCATTTAAAAAATTAACGTGACATTTAATTTTTATTTAATTAATGACGTATCAAATATTGACGTAACATTAATAAAATATATTATTTTAAAATGATATGAGAAACACTTTCCTATGAACATAGAAAGAAGATCTAAAATTTTGCACCCAAAAAAAATAATCTAAAATTCAATTACAAGAATAGACCAGTGACAAGAAATAATGGTGTCTTTTGATTAGCTGCTAATTAATGGGTTTGGTTATATAATCAGTTGGGGAATTGGTAATTAATTAGAATATCAGTAAACAGGTGGTTCATTCATTGATTGAATTAGTTCATCGCTAGGGGTTTGAAACATATATATATATATATATATATATATATATAAAGCATTTTTATGTAGTTTGGTTATTTATCCACTAGATTTATTAGGGATATTGAGGTCAGTGTTAGCCAGGAAAATGACTATTTGTACCCAAATCCTCATTTTCTCAGCAGCTGCTACCAAATGCGGTAACTTTTGAGTTTTCAGTTCAAAAACTTCAAATCCTTCATTGATTAGTTCTTCTAGAATTGCACCTAAGGCTACATCAATTATCTAAAGATATTAATCTTATCAGGTGAATGAAAATACGTGGCTATTGATAATTAGGAGAATCTTACGTCAATCATTCATTCGTAGTTGAGATGCAATTTATAAATTAAATTTAAAAGATCTTCAGATTATTTGTCATCAAAGTCTTAATAATAAAATATGGTATTCGAATTAAATAAATATAAATTATAGAAAAAATAGAAAAAAATACATTTATTCTTTTAAGGTTTACTAAAAAATACACTAATGCCATACAGTTTGAAAACTATCCACTTACCTCTCTGAATTTTGATGAAAAGTACGCTAACCCCATGAACCTAAATCTTAAGTAAATTTTAAATAAAAAATAATTATACCCTTGTTAATTATTAATCATATACTTTTTTATTTATTTTACTCATTTTTTTAATTACAAAATAATAAGAATTTAATTAATTTTAAAATTATCTTTAATTATTATAAAATTATATTCTAATTCAAGTAAATGTTAAATATTTTAAACTTATCTTTAATTCAATTATATATTCGTTTTGAAGTGAATTCATTAAATTGTTTTTAATTAAAATAAATTTATTATCATTGATAAAAAAACATTAATGGTAAAAAAATTGATTAAAATAAAAAGAGAGAAATAAAGGAGAAGAAAAAAATGAAAATATAACTATTAATATCATCCATGAGATTTTATTGAAATTAAACTTACCTCTATTAGTTTGAAAACCATATTTTATCTCTCTAGAAAATAATTAATGTTAGGATTTAATTAATCAAACTAATATTTATTCAAATTTTACTTTAAATATTAAAAATACCCTCATTTTATTTATTTTTCCCTATTTTTTATATTTTTATATTTTTTTGTTTTAATTAATTTTTTATACTTTTTAAAATAATTTTAATTTATTTAAAAATAAATCTCAAAGTTAATATATAATTGAACTAAAGATAAGTTTAAAATATTTAACATGTACTTGCATAAAAATTGATTAAAAAAAGAAATAAAGGAGAAGAAAAAATAATTATCATCCATAGATTTTATTAAAAATAAACTTACATATATTAACTTGAAAAGTATATTTTATCTCTCTAAAAAAGTAACTAACGTTAGGATTTTATTAATCAAATTTATATTTGTTTAAATTTGACTTTAAATATTAAGATCATAATTTTATTTATTTTTTTATAATAAAATTTCATTAATCAAATTTTTATTTTAAATAAAAATAATTTAATGAATTCATCTCAAAGTTAATATATAATTGAATTAAAGATATGTTTAAAATATATAACATTTACTTGAATTATAATATAATTTAATTAGAATTTAATTTTATAGTAATTAAAGATAATTTTAAAATAAATTAAATTCTCATTATTTTGTAAAAATGAGTAAACTAAATAAAATAAATAGAAAAATATATGATTAATAATTAACAATGGTATAATTATCTTTTTGTTTAAAATTTATTTAGTAAATAAACCTTAGGGGTAATTGGGTATTTTTCAAATTATAAGGGGGTAAGTGTATTTTTTATGAAATCTCAAGAGGGTTAGTGTATTTTTTCCTAAAAAATATAAAAATATAAAAAATTAATTTAGTTTTACACTAATATAAATACATCATTTTTCTCTATTGGCTATTAAAGAAATATCAAAGTAGGAATAATTTCCAGAAATGGGGGCAGCATAGTTTCTGAGATAGTGGATATTTATGTTTAGATAATTGTTCTCGTCGTGCACTTAAGCTTTTGAATCGATCCAATATCTTTATCATATCGATCGACAATACTATTTTTTGAAATATATATTTAACGGTTGAAATTTTTTACATCGAACAAATAGTTAAATTTTTTTAATTTATTCAAAACTTGACGTATATAATTTACGTGAATATAACATGAAATACGACGGTCAGATTAAACAAATATAAAACGTATAAAAAATTATGAAAGTATGTAAAACTAATTTAGTTTTATATTAGTGTAAGTGAATCTCTCTTCTCTATATGTATAAAAGAGACTAATTAAGAACTAAGAAAAAAATGAGATAAAAAAATTATAAATGTTGAAAATCGAACTTAATTTTATTAGAATTTATCTTTTAAAGAAGATACATAAATCATTTGAATTAGGATTTAAATAAACTGTTTTAGAGTTTATCTTTTAAAGAGAGGATTAAAATAGATTTGTAATTAGAGTTTTTTTTATTATTATTATAATCGTGTTAAAATATTATATATTTATATAAATTTTAATAAATTAATAATTTATGCTATATAAATTTTGATATATTTATATCGTATTTATAAATTAAGGACTCTAGATTGAAATGTGTTGTGTCCTAACATTAGTTTATGTAAATATATTTCACCCCTTTTCTGGAGTTTTCCATCCAAAATTGTTCAGTTGAGATTCGTCGCTGTTTCTCTCTCTCTTCTTTCCATCAAGCAATTTGATGGCTTGTTGGTTATACTATATGGGAATAGCTATGAAAAAAAAAGTTTTTTTTTTGGTAATATTTGCTCACTTTCGTAAATGAAAAAGGGTATCTTGATTGAAGGCATGAACTGTATGTTTATGGCAGAAACAGATCAAATTACGAAGTACAACAAGATTCAATTCAATCACTGTTTACAAACATGGAATAGGCTTTTAGCTAGAAGAGCTGCATATTCTTATTTTCCACATTTTCATCGACTACATAGCAAATGCCATAGACGACTATAGAGTACTAGACAGACAACATCCTAAGTACTTATGATAACAAGTTAATCACCATAAATTATTTTTTAGTTTTTTTTGTTGAAAAACAGAAAAGAAATATCTATAAACTTAGTTATTTAATCAGAATTTGAGGTGAAGATAAAACTAAACATGCCCCAAGTTTCAGACACAACCCATTCAACTTTCAAGAGGCTAGCATGGATTTAGTCGCATCTGCTGGAGATCCTAGCCATCAATCCATCCTTGGTGTGCAGTATAATGGATATAGCCGGAACAACAGGGGTTTCTTCCAATACATGAACACGATAGTTGTAAATTATAGCAGATGCCACAGCTTTCATCTGAACAAATGCCACTTCTTTCCCTAGACAGGTCCTTGGCCCTGCATTGAAAGACAAGAACTTGTACGATGGCTCATGTTTAATCCCTCCTCGCTCGTTAATCCATCTTTCAGGCTTGAATTCAAAGCAATCTTCCCCCCAGATTGACTTCATTCTTCCCATTGAATACAGGTTAAACAAGATTTTGGTGTTTGGATAAACTGGATGCCCACTGGGAAGAATGTCTGGTTTCAGAGGCTCCTTGTGCTGGAAAGGAACCGGTGGATACAGCCTCATTGCCTCACACAATGCTCCATGTAGATAAACCAAATTCTTTACCTCTTCAGCATTGAATAGCCGAGTACCCTTTTTGGTTTCCTGATCTGCTGCTAATATTGTTGATTTAAGCTCTTGTATGATCTTGTTTTCCACTTTTGGATGCCTCGAAACCAGCCAAATGAACCAAGTAAGAGCAGAGCTCGTTGTGTCCCTCCCTGCAAGCATCATACTCAAAATGGTGTCTCTCAAGAACTTATCATCACATTTCAAACCTGTTGATTTCTCTTCAGTTATGTATGATGTTAAGAGATCCACACCCTCTTCATCACCAATTTCTGATATCAACAACCCTTCCTTCAATTCTTTCCTTTTCTGACATATGTATTTAGCTATTACATCATCGAGAGTTTCCCATGCCTTTTTATATTTCAGCTCTTGCCCCATGTTCAGCCACCTTTGCAACTTAATAAAGCTTTGTGGCCTGGCATGCCGATAAAACAATGCTTCCTCTGCATCATCCAAGGCTTTGGAGAAAAGAACTTGAGGGAATTCGACGGAGAGGCATCCGGGGTCGTAGCCAGTAACCAAGATGCATGTAGAATCAAACGTGAACCTTTGGAAAACATCTTCCAAGTTGACCACCGAGCCTCGTTTGGCGACATGTTCAAGGACAGGAATTAGCCCCTTTTCCACCTTAGCTCGGCTAGTCC
Organism: Fremontodendron californicum; assembly: GCA_030761205.1. Classification (NCBI taxonomy): domain Eukaryota; kingdom Viridiplantae; phylum Streptophyta; class Magnoliopsida; order Malvales; family Malvaceae; genus Fremontodendron; species Fremontodendron californicum. Next base: position 6,784,550 of record JAULJL010000010.1, read on the forward strand.
TTGTTGATTTCTGACACTCGGTACCAATTGTAGTTTTGTGCTACAGTACCGATTTGCTACAGTAACTTTATCTCGGGATGCTACAGTAACTTTATCTCGGGATGCTACAGTGACTTCCGAAAAACAACTCTTTTATTAATATGAGAAAAGACCAAATATACACTAGACACACTCTTTTAATATGCACTCACAACTTCACTCTTTTTCTTCCTTTTTCTCTCTACTCACCACACTTCCTTTTCTTTCTCATCTACTCACCACACACCTATCACACAACACACATCTCTATTTATAGCTCTTCAAGTTGGTGTTGTAGCCAACTTAGAATTCTCTAGATAGCTAAGACTTTGATTATTCAATGAAGAAAACTCAAGAGATTTCTGGAACTAGAAGACTAAGGAGAAATTCTAAAGAAAAATCTAGAGAAAGAACAAAGAAGAGAAATCTAGAAAACTTGAGTAGAAGAAAGATAGAGATGATTCTAGAAATAAGAGAGAGGAGTTGGTGTAACTTTCAACACTCCCCCTCAACGACTACTCTCTCTTGATGCTCGCTTTGGTAGTCATGCCAAGTTGTCTTCTGAACTCATCGAATTTTGCACCGCTAAGTCCCTTGGTAAACAAGTCAGCTACTTGTTCTTCAGTCTTGATGTATTTCAGTTCAACATCCCGTTGAAGTACTTTTTCACGTACAAAGTGATAATGTATTTCTACGTGCTTGGTTCTGGCATGAAAGACTGGATTTTCAGCTAAGCTTATTGCTGACTGATTATCACAATAGAGTTGTACTGGAGAGTCAATCGGTTGGTGCAGGTCCTTTAACAGCTGTATCAACCACGTGCTTTCTTGTGCTGCCATAGCTGCTGCTCTATATTCTGCTTCTGTAGTTGACAATGATACCGTAGGTTGTCTTTTGCTACACCAAGAGATTATGCCGGATCCAAGGCTAAACATGTAGCCAGTTGTTGATCGTCTTGTATCATGATCTCCACCATAATCGGCATCACAATATCCTATAACTTGGCACGGAACTCCCTTTTTGTATAGAAGTCCAAAATCAATAGTTCCTTTTACGTACCTCAAGATTCGTCGAACCGCATCTAAGTGAGGTTTCCTTGGTTTCTCCATGAATCGGCTAGCTACTCCAACAGCGAATGCAATGTCGGGTCTTGTTAATGTAAGGTAGATTAGACTACCCACTAGTTGCCTATAACTTGTTGAGTCTTCCAATTCTTTGCCTTCTTCACTACAGAGTCTTGCATTGGCTTCCATAGGCGTAGATATCGACTTGCAATCAGTCATCCTGAATTTGTGTATAAGATCTTTTGCATACTTGTGTTGACATAAGAATATTCCTTCTTTGGTATGGATTACTTCTAGCCCAAGAAAGTGATTCAGCTCTCCAAGCTCTTTCATTTGAAAACGTACTGAGAGATTGCTTTTAGTTTGTTTGATTTCTTCTTCGTTGTCTCCGGTGATGATTAGATCATCCACGTAAACCAAGACTATTGCCAACTTACCTCCTTTTTCTTTCACGAACAAGTTCGAATCTGCTGCTGCAACTGAGTAACCACTTTGTATTAGGAATTCGGCAATTTTACCGTACCATGCTCTCGGTGCTTGTTTTAATCCGTAGAGTGCCTTTTTCAACTTACACACATAATCCGGATGAACTTTACTTGTGAATCCTTCGGGCTGCTCCATATAGATCTCTCGATCTAGCTCTCCGTGCAAGAAGGCATTTTTCACATCCATTTGCCATAACTTCCAAGATTTGCTTGCTGCAAGGGCAAGTAATACTCGTACTGTTGTAATTTTTGCAACCGGACTAAATGTCTCATCATAGTCCACCCCATACTTTTGAGAGAATCCGCGAGCCACCAATCGAGCCTTATACCTTTCTATCGATCCATCGGGTCGAGTCTTTATTTTATAAACCCATTTACATGAGATGGGTTCAATCTTCTTCGGCTTTGGCACCAACTCCCATGTCTCGTTTTGTTTCAGGGCTTGAACTTCTTCTTCCATGGCTTTTCTCCACTCCAATTTCTCAGATGCCTCTTCATAAGTTGTTGGCTCTATTTCTTCAATTAGAGCAGCATTAGCATACTTAAGATTTGGTTTGCGTTGTCGTGATGACCTGCGCAGAAGTGGCTGAGAATCTCTTTCATCGAACTCATTTTCTCGAAATGACTTTTCCTCATCAAAGGCCTTTTCTGAATACTCGTCACTTGGTTGAGTCTTTTCAAGCTCAATTTGTTCTTCCATATTTTCTTGAAGTTTTTCTTCAATTTCTTTTGAGTCTGGCAACAGAACTGCTTGTGGTGACCACCATGACGAAGCTTCATCGAACACAACATTTCTGGATACATAGCATCTGCCACTTGTTGGATCACAACATCTCCACCCTTTTCTTTGGTCGTCATATCCCACAAATATGCAACGAATTGCCTTTTTGTCGAATTTGCTGCGTAGATGATCTGGTACGAATACATAACATACGCAACCAAATACTCGAAAGTGACTCACCGTGGGTTTGATGTTCCATAGTTTCTCAAAGGGTGAGATAAAACCAAGTCTTGCTTGTGGAAGCCTATTAGTCACGTGAGCTGCAGTCTTCAAACATTCTGCCCAAAAACGAGGTGGCACATTCTTCGCATGTAACATGCTTCGACATATCTCAGCCAAATGCCGATTCTTTCTCTCGGCAACTCCATTTTGTTGTGGAGTGTTCGGACATGTCAATTGTCTGCGTATCTTGCATTCCTGTAAGAATTCTGAAAACTCCTTGGATGTGTATTCTCCCCCGTTATCTGTGCGTAGGCATTGTATCTTTCGGCCTACTTCTTTTTCCACCTTTTCTTTGAACTCTATAAATTTAGTAAGTGCCTCTGATTTTTCTTTCATAAAATCAATCCAGACGTACCTTGAAAAATCATCAATGAAAGTTATCATGTATTGGCAGCCACTGACAGAAGGTTGTTTTATCTTCCCGAACACGTCTGAGTGAATTAGCTGAAGAGGCTCCTTAGCTCTAAACTTTGACTCCTTGTATGGCAGCTGGTGAGCTTTCCCATATTGGCACCCGGCACATACTGTGTCCTCTTGAATGTCTAATTGAGGAAGACCTTTGAGCATAGACTTTTTCATCATTACCTTTAACTTGAGATAACTCACGTGCCCAAGCCTTGCATGCCACAAGTCAGCTGTTTCATTCTTTCTTGTCTTGTCCACATATGCAGTCTGAGCGGACATAACGTAGACTGACTCCAGACGCTTCCCTTCCATTATTGGTGTACTTGTTGGCTTTAAGTTTGGATATACTTTCACATCATTTGGACCAAACACGACATAATTTCCTGAGGCAGTGAGTTGTGAAACCGATAGCAGATTTTTCTTCATACCTGGCACATGGAATACGTTTTGCAGCTCGATTTGGTGTGGACTAAATCGTGGCACAATAGTTGTTTGGCCGATGTGAGTAATAGGTAACCTTGAATTATTTGCAGTTACCACAACTCGTTCTCCTTTGTATGTTGAGGTATTAGTCAACTTCTCCTTATCTCCAGTCATGTGATTTGAGCATCCAGAATCAACTATCCAATCATTATTATAGTCGATTAATTTACTCACCGATGCGAGTGAACACTCTTCTTCTGACTCGGTGATGCAAGCAGCTGCAAGTTCTTCGCATTCTTCAATAGCAATTGATGCTTGAAAATCCCACTCTTCTTCGCTATTATTCTCTTCTCGTGACGAGGTTGCCGCGTTGCCTTGGACTTGCTTAAACCGACAGTCTCGAGCAAAGTGACCAGATTTTCCACAGTTGTAACACTGATTGTTTTGACGATGATACCTATTTTCATTTTTGTCTCTTTCTCGAACATGCTGGGCTCCCTCTTGCCGAAAGCTCCTTCCCCCTTGCTTTGGCCATGTTTCTTGCCTTCGAAATTTATTTTCTTCCACGCCTGGTTTTGTAGCAACTTTGCTTCTTTTATTAAAGCCTCTTTTATTACTAAAGAGTGCTTTCTCGTCATCTTTTATCGAGACTTTAGACATTTGTTTATCTAAAGTCTCTTGATTGGCTAGGATATTTTCCAACTCAGTTAAAGTTGGTTCTTTGCTCCAACCACGGGTTGCAGTAACAATCCCGTTGTATTCAGGTCGCAAGCCATGGATGATAATTCTTCTCATCCTCGTTTCGGTAATGGTATTTTCTGGATCTAATTTTGAAATTTCATCACAAAGAGTTTTAACTTTAGAGAAATATTCGCTTACCGACATATTTTGCTGCGAGATTGATAGGAGTTCATTCTCCAATTGTTGGAGCCTAGCATCATTTTTCCTCGCGAACAGCATTGTGAGTGTGTCCCAGGCTTCCTTCGGTGTCTTTGCATCCTTGATGCGTTGTAATAAACCATCCTCAACAGTGACTGATAACACGTACATGGCCTTACCGGCTTTGATCTTCCATTTTCTTAGTTCTCCGGCATCAGTTGGTGGTGTTGAAGCTTCACCGTTAACAATATCCCATAAATCTTGCCCGAGCATGTAATATTGCATCCGGATGCTCCACGTATTGTAATTGTTTTCATTGAGCTTCTCGATGTTGCTAGCGGAATTAGAAATATCTGCCATAGTGTCTTGAGAGTGCCCTGCACTTACCTCAAATTTGATTCTCGTTCAACTTAATTTCACAGTCCCTGACCGTGTACCGGCAGAATTTCCACGTCTCCACGAACTACGATCCTCGATCGTCTTGGTCCCAGACCAATAATCTTCACAGTCCCAGACTGTCTTTCTCCGATATGCGTACTTCGGTCCCTGACCGTCTAGCTCTGTCTTCTCGCGGTGGCTTTCACTATGATAGTAGGTAGCCCTTTTCACTTCTTCTTGTGACGGCTCTCACTCTACTCCAAGTAGGTAGCCCTTTTCACCTATTCTCGTGATGGCTCTCACACTACTTCAGATAGCCCTTTCCGCGACTCGATCTATTACAATTCTCGATCATCTGATTTCAAGAAACTTCTGGCTTCTTGTCTTTTCTCCGATGAGCATACTACGATCCCTGACCGTCTAGCTCTGATACCAAATTGTTGATTTCTGACACTCGGTACCAATTGTAGTTTTGTGCTACAGTACCGATTTGCTACAGTAACTTTATCTCGGGATGCTACAGTAACTTTATCTCGGGATGCTACAGTGACTTCCGAAAAACAACTCTTTTATTAATATGAGAAAAGACCAAATATACACTAGACACACTCTTTTAATATGCACTCACAACTTCACTCTTTTTCTTCCTTTTTCTCTCTACTCACCACACTTCCTTTTCTTTCTCATCTACTCACCACACACCTATCACACAACACACATCTCTATTTATAGCTCTTCAAGTTGGTGTTGTAGCCAACTTAGAATTCTCTAGATAGCTAAGACTTTGATTATTCAATGAAGAAAACTCAAGAGATTTCTGGAACTAGAAGACTAAGGAGAAATTCTAAAGAAAAATCTAGAGAAAGAACAAAGAAGAGAAATCTAGAAAACTTGAGTAGAAGAAAGATAGAGATGATTCTAGAAATAAGAGAGAGGAGTTGGTGTAACTTTCAACAGTCCTCAACAAAAAATGCTGGAACGGCTGATGTTTCATGAATCCTTGAGCAGCTTTCCTCTGGTTTTTCCACAAATCCATGTCGGCATTGAAAATCCCATCTCCCAAGATGTCAAAAATCTCCTTGAATTCAGCTCCTTTGGGGAAGTTGTTAAAGTTGGAACTCATTATGTAGTGAATGTTGGCAGGGTCGCAGGTCACCCACATGTTCATCTTAGCCAACCAAGGGCCTTTGAAAAGAAAAGTGCAGTGGCATCTTTCGAGAACCTCGGTGCACCAGTCGTGAATCCGATGAATGTTGAGGAGAAGCTCTGGCATCATCCCAACAATCGGGAAACTCTTTGGAAACCCATTGTTTTTTCTCAAGCACAAGAGAAACAGAAAGCCAAGGAAAGCCAAGAAAACTTCAAAAATACTGACTAATGCCATGAAATTGTTGGAAGGTTTTTGAAGTATCAATAAAAAGAAGCTTTCTCAATTCTCTGTTTTCAATTTATAAGATGGAAAACGTCGAGCTTTACAGTCGTAGGCAGAGCTATGAAGGGTAGAGTATCATGTCAACTTTCCCAAGAATATATCCATGGGGCCTAAAAATATCTATAAAAAAAATTATTGGATAAAAACGAAAGTAGAATAGTCCAGTAATATGATTGAGAGATGGGCTTAGGATAAGATACATTTGAAAGTGGAATATCCCATTAAGATGAGCATACGAGAGTCGCCCGCACATTGTATGCATGTTAAGGAAGAGTCGGATGGGAGATTGTGGTACCATGACATCCTACAATACATAAAACATCAACACTACCCAGGACATGTCACAGAAAATGACAAGAGAACTTTGAGAAGGTTGGCAATAGGATTCTTCCTGGATAAAGAAGTGTTGTATAAAAGGAGTAGAGATCATACGTTGCTAAGGTGTGTAGAAGCAAGTAAAGCTAAAAGAATACTCGAGGAAGTTCACGAAGGGGTTTGTGGAACACACGCAAACGGCCATATGATGGCCAAGCAGATTATGAGAGCAAGTTATTATTGGATGACCGTAGAGAGGGATTGTATCAGGTATGTCCGAAAAATGTCATAAGTGCCAGATATATGCGGATAAGGTACATGCTCCTCCAACAGCTCTGCATGTCATGGCAACACCTTGGCCTTTTTCTATGTGGGGAATGGATGTGATTGGGCCAATTACCCCTAAGGCCTCAAACGGGCATCGCTTCATTTTGGTGGTGATCGATTATTTTACAAAGTGGGTTGAAGCTGCTTCTTACGCTAGTGTGACCAAGTCCATGGTGTGTAGATTCCTAAAAAAGGAAGTGATCTACCGATACGGTCTCCCAGAGAAAATCATTATAGATAATGCTCTCAACCTAAACAATACCATGATGAAAGAAATTTGCACTCAATTAAAGTCAGACATCACAGCTCAGTGCCTTACCGTCCCAAGATGAACGGAGCAGTGAAAGCTGCTAACAAGAATATAAAGAAAATCGTGGCCAAAATTATTGAGAAGTACAAAGATTGGCACGAGAAACTCTGATTTGCTCTGCACGCTTACCGAACTTCAGTGCGTACTTCTACGGGGGCCACTCCTTATTCACTGGTGTACGGGATGGAAGCTGTTTTGCCAATTGAGGTGGAGATCTCCTCTTTGAGAATTTTGATGAAAGTCGAGTTGGAAGAAGCAGAATGGATTCGAGCTCGCTACGAGCAACTTAATTTGATCGAGGAAAAAAGGATGACGGCACTATGTCATGGCCAATTATACCAAAGACAGATGAGGAGGGCACACAATAAAAAGGTTCGCCTAAGAGAGTTCCGAGAAGGTGATTTGGTTTTGAAGAAGATCCTTCATAATCAGCAAGATCCAAGAGGAAAATGGGCACTAAATTGGGAAGGTCCGAACGTGGTGAAAAGAGTATTTTCAGGAGGGGCAATGATTTTAGCCGAAATGGAAGGCGTAGATTTTTCAAGTCCAATCAATGTCGATGCAGTGAAGAAATATTATGCATAAAAAAAAAATCAAATTCAAATTGAAAACCCGACAGCGGTTTGAGTCAAAAAGAAAAAAAGAGAGGTTCAAATTGAAAACCCGAAAGGACGGTTCGAATCAAAGGATGGATCTAGGTCGAAAACCCTAAAGGGCGGCCTAGGTGAAAAATAAACAAGAATTGGTGCAACAGGCAATAACCCGTCTGAAGTGATTGCATGGGGAAAAGGATTAAGGCAGGATATAAAGACTGAGCAGCCGGCAAAGTGCGACGTGATTGAATTGTACAAGACAGGGAAGGTAATTCGTGGTTTGACGCTCTCGAAAGAGTCAAGGACATTTATGGATATTCTTTCTCGAAAGAGAAATCTGAATTAAATCGATTGAGTTCGTTTGAGTATTCATTATGGAGGGATCTATCCCTATTCTGTCTTTCTTTCCTTTTTGATTAATGCCAATATTGTTCCTTTTTCGCTAAATTCATAAAGTTTTGTCATTAAGCTATCTTATTTCTTTGAAATTTTCTTTAAATAATGCATTATGTTGGCATGAAATTTGAATGATGATAAATAAATTAATAATGCATAAACGGAGCTTTCATGATTACTCTAGAGAAATTTGAGAATTGGAAAATCAAAAAGAGAGAAAAAGGTGATGAGGAGATGATGGGGTAGTATGAGATATTGATTTATTTATACCTTTTGGAAGTAAAGAAAGCAATGATTGATATGAGAAATTGTTTTGAGGGAAGTGTGCAAAGCTTTGACTCCAACTAAGAAAAGATTGTGAAGAAGTAAGTTGTGGACAATTAGTCAAGTCGAAGAAAGAAAAGAAGGGAAATTGAAAAAATAGAAAATAAGTTTATAAAAAAAGAAGAAGGGATAAGCAGCTTAATCAGGTCAAGTTTTGGAATAATCACTGGTTGATAAAATACACACAGGGGCATCAAGCCATGATTCGAGCTTTAAGTTATGCATTCCATTATCATAAACATGCATTGCATTGCCATGAAATTGCAAACAATTAGGAATTATTATGTTCCAAAAGTATATGAATGATAGGTGGACAGAGAAAGATGGAACTCGACTATGGCGGGAGAGTGAAAGACACCATGATAAGAAAGGTATCAGTTTATTTTTCAAGTAATAGAGCCTCTGATGAGAGGAGCAATTTATTTTTCAAAGTGATAGAGCCTTTGATGAGAGGAGCAATTTATTTTTCAAGTGATAGGGCCTTTGATGAGAGGAGCAATTTATTTTCAAAGTGATAGAGCCTCTAATGAGATGAGCAATTTATTTTTCAAGTGATAAAGCCTCTGGTGAGAGGAGCAATTTATTTTCAAGTGATAGAGCCTCTGCTGAGAGGAGCAATTTATTTTCCAAATGATAAAGCCTCCGATGAGAGGAGCAATTTATTTTCAAGTGATAGAGCCTCTGATGAGAGGAGCAAATTATTTTTCAAGTGATAGGGCCTCTGATGAGAGGAGCAATTTATTTTCAAAGTGATAGAGCCTCTGATAAGAGGAGCAATTTATTTTTCAAGTGATAGAGCCTCTGATGAGAGGAGCAATTTATTTTCAAGTGATAGAGCCTCTGATGAAAGGACCAATTTATTTTTTTTAAAGTGATAGAGCCTCTGATGAGATGAGCAATTTATTTTTCAAGTGATAGAGCCTCTGATGAGAGGAGCAATTTATTTTCAAGTGATAGAGCCTCTGATGAGAGGAGCAATTTATTTTTCAAAGTGATAGAGCCTTTGATGAGAGAAGCAATTTATTTTTTCAAGTGATAGGGCCTCTGATGAGAGGATCAATTTATTTTCAAAGTGATAGAGCCTCTGATGAGATGAGCAATTTATTTTCAAAGTGATGGAGCCTTTGATGAGAGGAGCAATTTATTTTTCAAGTGATGGAGCCTCTGATGAGAGGAGCAATTTATTTTCAAAGTGATGGAGCCTCTGATGAGAGGAACAATTTATTTTTCAAGTGATAGAGCCTTATTTTTCAAGTGATAGAACCTCCGATGGAGAGAGCTTTTTAGAACGCGCGCATGCATAATCCCAACCAAAAACGTTGCTCGTGTCTTTGCCCTATTCCTGATTCTCAGCAATGTACAAAGAGGGGTAGCTGTTGCAACCGTTTTTAGCCCGAGTCAGATCCGAACTCGATCCGAACTATATTCGGGCCCAAGACAGGCCCCATCTAGTCTGCTAGGTAGGCCCCAACCAGGCCCAATGCCAAGCCCCTAACCAAGCCTCCAAGCAGGCTCCCCGACAGGCCTGTGGGCCTACTGTGTAGGCCCAACCCAACCAAGCCCAATTCTAAGCCCATCCCTAAACCAGCCTGCAACCCTAGTAGCCCCCCCTAAACCTAGCAACCCTAGCCCTCGACAGTCACCCCACAGGCATCCCTCTACCACGGCCACTCCCCCTGACAACCACTACCGTTTCCCCATGTCACCCCCTTACACGCCACCCACCAAAACAGGCCCCCCAAGAACCTCAATCCCCTAACCCTAGCACACACCATCCCTTTCGGGACCAAACCCAAACCCCCACGCCACCGTGGATCACTTCTCAAAACCCCACTCCACCCATCATAAGCAACATCCCAACCCTAAAATTCAGGGACCCAGATCCCGAATCCTAGGGTTTTGAAACCAAAACCCTTCAAAAGAAAAGGATCCGAACAGAAGCAAAAAAAAAAAAAAAAAAGGAGAGAAGAGAAGAGGATAGCACAACAGAAAAACCTATCATCACAACCAAAGAAAAAACAACAAAAGCCCAGATCGAGAAAAAAAAAAGCCAACAAAAAAAAAAGAAATGAAGATTGTTTTTTTTCGGATCAGGAGTTTAGAGCGATTCGAGTCGCTCGTGTCGGGTTTAGGTTTAGTAGGAGTCATCGGAGGGGTGTCGGCCAAGGTCAACGGAGGTTTGGAGGGATTGGAAGTGGAAGGGTTTCGAGGTTTTGGGCTCAGATCTACGGTTTAGAATTTGGTTTCGGTCAAAACTAGCTAGAGGACAGTGGAGAAGAGAAGAAATCGGTCATTTTGGCCCGTATCGGACCGGAGAGGAGTTCCAGCAAGGCGGGGCACGGCGATCGGCATGGTAGTCCGACGTCGGATTCTGGGTTCACTCTAGAGAGAGGGTAGAGCATATGGGGGGGTTACATTTTAGAGAGAGAGAGTTCTGAAAAATTAAAAAATATATATATATTTTTTATATATATATAACGGTGTAAAACACACCGTCTCACTTAATCCCAATCCAGGGTCCGCGCGTCCACCCGCCCCGGATCCGAGATCCGTGCAACCGACCCGGCCCCAAAGTCGAAAAAAAAAAGCTTTCGGGTCTATCCAGACCCGACCCATGCCTGACCAGATCCTACCCGCGCGTGTTGGTCTGACCTGCGCCTTTGCCCTCAACCCAGATCCAGGCCCACATACTGCCTTGCTTGTTCTTATTTGGATCGAACCCAAAAGGAGGAAAATTTTGGTAAAAGTTTACATTTTTTAGTTGTTTTACTTATTTTGTTTAAATATATATATATTTATTCTTATTTTAATTAATATTTTTTATATATGGAAAAAAAATATTTTCAAAAATTTCAAAAAAAAAAAACCAAAGGTTATAAATAAAAATTGGAACTCTAAATAAACAAATAGCTCTCAAAGGAAATGGAACTAGAATTATAAAAATTATTTTTGTGTAATTTTTAACATAAATAATTACTTAAGATACGAGTACTTTTTAAAATATATATATATATACAATATAAAAAAAATAAATAAAAATTAAAGTAGTAAAACAATAAATAAAAAAAATGAATTTTCAAGATAAATAAATTTCATGCACCTTGCATTTTTATTTGTCCGCGTCATGTGCATTCATACAATAAAAAAGGGGACGAATACGGATTTGTCGACGACGGAATTCGAAGGACGTCACAATTGTGATTCCTAAGATATCCCGAGGTGAGAGAATTTCGTTAAATATCACCACGAGTGGTGGGAGTATTTAGTGATATCCTTGATACAAAAATCCGTTTTCATCTCGAAATGGAAATGATCAAAGAATAAATAATGAATGTTACGTGCTTGATATTTTGCCATGCTTTTTTTTATATTATATTATGATTCGTATGTTTAATCATATAGTTATGTATTCAATCATATGTCTTATATGCTTAATCGTGTGCATTTTATGTTTCAATATTCGCATCACACGCATTTAAATAAAAAATGGATGTAATTTGCCGACGACGGAATTCGAAGGATGTCACAGTTGTGATTCCTAAGATATCTTGAGGTGAGAGGATCTCGTTAAATACCACCAAGAGTGTTGGGAATATTTAATGAGTATTCTCGATAATAGATTTACATTTACTTTCATTTTCAAAAAATAATAAAAATTCTAATAAAAGAAAAAAAGAAAAAGAATAAACATGTTTTGAGAAAAATAAAAATAAGAATAAAAAAGAGAATTATTTTTAAATACCGATGTCAAGTCCATTAAATCGAGATTTAAGATAACACATGATTAATTGGTACCGTTTTCTAAATGGGCGTTGCGGGGGTGCTAATCCTTCCCCGCACGTAACCGACTCCGGAACCTGGTTTTCTTTTCTCTCTAGTTTAAAACGCAGACTTCAAAATTGGTTTTAAAATATTTTAATTAATTTTAAAATATTTCACTAAAACCGATAGGTGGCCAATCACACCTAGCAAAAAAGATTGGTGGCGACTCCATTTGTTTTCAAAATCGTCTTAGCCATCGAAAAATCGTTATGACAGCTTGACGACTTCACTAGGGACTTCGAGAGTCGGGCCATACATTAATTTTTTGCCTAGAGCTTTCCTCATATCTCTGTAGCACGTACTTCACTCGTTCGCTTTCGCTTCTAATTGCTTTTGCAAATAACAAGCTCTCCTCAGCACTAAACAAGTAAGTAACTCTGGGTCCGTTGCGGCTTGCTTGTGTTCCATGAATGATTCCATCTCTCTGCGATTTAGCCAGTAAAGCTGACAAATCTTCTGAACACATCAAAAACAAATAAGACGAGAGAGGATCGCCTTGTCAGAGACTTCTTTTTGGATGAAAAGAATCAGAAATGCCACCATTAATCAAAATTGAGTAAGAGACTGATGTTACACAATTCATGACAGTGTTTACCCATCTCGGATGAAACCCAAGTTTGTTCATAACCTCATTAAGGAAACTCCATTCCACCCTCTATCATAGGCCATACTCATGTCTAGTTTAAGAGCAAAAAAACTCTTTTTTCCCTATTTTTTTTTCAAAGTGTGTAGTAATTCGTAAGCCACTAAAACATTATCAGAAATTAATCTCCCTTCCACGAATGCACTCTGTGCCTCACTAATGCAAAAAGGAAGGACATTCTTAAGTCTGTTAACAAAGACTTTTGAAATGATCTTATAAATGACATTACAGAGACTGATGGGCCTATATTGTAAGACAAGTGTTGGTTGTTTCTCTTCACCATTTAGACATGCAAGGCAAAATTGGATAACATTTTTTCCCACAATGTGCCAAAAAAATTTATAAAAGAGAGCAGGCATACCGTCTGGTCCTGGTACTTTTGTGGGATGCATTTGTTGAACAGCTTGAAGGATCTCATCGGCTTTGAACTCTGTTAGTACTTATAGATTCATTTCTGGAGTTACACAAGGTTCAATTGCCTCAATCACATCTTCACAATGGTTTGGTTTTTGGGATTAGAACAAGTCCTTAAAAAAAGTGTATGACCAAATCGTAAATGACCTCCTCCTTCTCATACCAATCTCCGTTCTCCATCGTTAGCCCTCTAATGTAGTTCATTTTTTTTCTTTGTTTTGCTTGATTGTGAAAGAATGTTGTGTTCCTGTCTCCTTCCCTTAACTATTCTACCCTTGATCTCTGTCTCTAATACAGCTCTTCTTCTTCTAATAACAGATTCAGTTCCCCTTTTATATTTATGATGTTCTCCAATATCGTATCAGATATTGGTAATGATTGCTCTTGCTGTAACTTCAATTTTATCTAATAACATATTCAGTTCCCCTTTTATATTTTTGATGTTCTCCAATATCGTATTAAATATCGTTAATGATTGCTCCTGCTGTAACTTCAATTTTATTTGATTTATTTTCCCTCTCCTGCTTTGAAACATGGTATGATCCCATTCCCTTAAACGACCACATGCGTTCTTCATTTTATAAAACAGCCCTGTGCCCCCTTCTAAATTCCACATTTTGTTCACAACTTGCTCACAATCTGTTTCCTTCACTTCGCTTCAAAACAAAATCTTTTGGTCTTTCTAACTTGCTTTTCAAACTTCCTTACCTCAGTGTTGACAAGTATTGGCTTATGGTCAGAGACTGATGCTATTAAGTGTTTAACTTCGTAAAAGGAAAATAGATCTAACCAATCAACATTTGCAGTACTCAGATCTAGCCTCTCTCGCACATTAGTAGCTACAGACCTCCCCCTCTCCCATGTAAACCAACTTCCCTTGTAACCCATATCAAGTAGTCCACAGTCCTCTAAAGCTTCTCTGAACTCCACCATCTATCTAATTCTTAGGGAATTTCCTGTTTTCTCATGGTTCCAAAGAATCTCATTAAAATCACCTAGGCATAACCAAGGCAGGGATGATTGCCATGCTAACTGTATGAATAATGTCCATATTTCACATATGTTGTTGGCTATCGGTTCCCGGTACACCCTAGTGATTCTCCATTTATTTACTTCTGATCCCTCCTCTACCTCCATGTCAATATGATTCTTAGAGAAACTTTTAAGGTGCAGATTAACATCATTCCTCCATAGCATTGCTAATCCATCTCTGGTCCCCTCAACGCTCACTCCAAAACAAGCAAGCGTATTGCTGCTCCTTCTTATTCTATCAAGCTTATTTACATGTAGTTTTGTTTCACTAAGGAAAACTATATGGGGATCTTCTTTTCTGATCAGCTCCTTAAGAGCTCGAATTGCCCGTGGGTTCCCAAGCCCACGGTAGTTCCAGGCCATACATCTCATTGTGATAGGCGGGACTGGTAACCAGTCTCCGCCTGTGCATTAGGGTTCATCTTATTATCTTTGTCCTCATTGTATTTTTTGTCATACTGATCAATCTCCATTTGGTCCTCTCCCATCTCAGTTTCACTATATTTCTTCTTACCCAACTGACCATTTCTTCGAACTGTCTTGTTTCTACACTTCTTGCTTTTTTCTTCCAGGTCTGTTTTCTAACATTCTTCCTTTCATACCCATCACTTTTTTTTGTTTCCTTCAGAGCAGCATGTTCTCCAGTTGATATATTTTTTGCGCTTAAAGTTTCATTTCTGTGCTCCACATCAGCTGATTTGTCCACCTCATCATTGTTTTTTAAATTAGAAACAACATCCCCATTATCTTCTAAGCATATTCCCCCTTCTTTAACACAAGATCTATGCCCCACACTGATTTTTTTCATGGAATCTTTGTCATTATTGCCAGCTATATCTTCCTCAATCTCATCAGTTGACTTTGAGCTACCTCCAATTAGGAAATCCTCAGCAATCCCGTTTATTATGCCTTCACTCCTTTTTTCCGTTATGGCTCCGATATTTTCTCCTGGAATGTCGTGACTTTCCATAAAAAGTTGCTTGTTCACTCCTCTAAATGTTTCCTCCAGTCTCTTCCAATTACCACCGTCGACACCTCCATCTTCACCCTTTCTATGTGTTTGACCCGTCGATTACCACTGGCCATGTACCCTTTTTTTTTTTCCATTGGGGAGGCTCTCAACCATTCACCAAACGGTTTCATCTTTTCCTCCTCATCGTTCTTGTCGTTGTCTGGTTCACATTCCATATCACAATGCCCTAGTAATCCACATTCATAGCAAAACATAGGCATCCTTTAATATTTTAACTATCCCCTGAAAGATTTTCCATTACTAGAGTCTCCTACAGTCACACACCTTCGTAATGGTTTTATGATATCAATTTTAGCCCGAATTCTCAGTCATCTCCCCTAGTTGTGATGTGGTATGCTGTTATCCGCCTTGTGAAAATGTCCCACTTTCTGTCGAATCTTTTCAGCCACCTCGGTGCATAGCATCTTCAGAGGAAGACCATAAATGCGGATCCAAAAAATTGCCTTATCGAAAACATACTCAGATGGTCTGAGATTGCCATCGTAGTCCTTTAAAACAATAAGGTTTTTATCAAAAGACCAAGGCGATCCCTCTATCACTCTTTGCTTATCCTTGCTTGTTGCAAACTTGAAAAGAAAACAATTTGCATCTAACTCCTTATATAATTTCCATACCACTTTAAGAGTATTGATCATCGCTTTTTTGTTGTAAGAGCGATTAGTTAGGAGTCTTGCTACCATCAAATTCTGCCTTTCCGCTTTAGTTTCAGCATCCTGTAAATTTCTAGTTTCCACACAATCCTTTTCTTCTTCAGTCAATGTGAGATTTCTCCATAATCCTTCCAACTCCTCTTCCATTTTCTGACTCAAAATCGGATCACAGATTAACTTCCTATACCCAATGACAGAAACCAATTAAAAACACTCAGATGAAAACACTAGAAACAGTCTCAAAGATCAAGAGAGAGATCTTGAGGCAATAAGACCTTGTATACCACAAGACTATGAAAACGAACCACAGAGCCCTAGGCCTGAGAAGACTTACTGGGAACTCTAAGTTAATATCCAAAACAAAAGTCTTGGCTTTTTACTTTTCTTCTCCAACCAACTGACCCGACCCGACCCAACCTATTTCTTTCTTCTTCTTCTTTTTTTTTTAAAAAAAAAAAAAAAACTATTTTAGGCTAAAAGTAGACCTGCTCACGAGTCGGGAAGCCCGCCTGGCCCGACCTGTATTGGGCCAGGCCTGAGCAGGAATATTTGTAATTCGGACCTGTCCGGCCCGGCCTGGATTACTATTCATAAAATAAAATAATAATATTTTTTAAAAATTTAATTATAAAAATATATTAAAAAATCATTAAAAATATTTTTTAATATAAATAAACAGTGATTCAGGCCCGAGGGCCGGCCCGGGCAAGGAGTTTAAAAAAATTCCGAGCCGCGGCCCGATCCATGAGCACCTCTAGCTAAAAGGTAAACCTGTTGATAGGCTAGCCACGACTCAATTTTTTTTTTGGTTTAAATTTGATAATATTAAACATGATACGATTATAATATAAACATGATATAAAAAAATCAAAATATGACACAAAAAATACGAACACGACACAAATACTCGAATATTTTAAAATTTATATAACACAAATTATTAACATGTCAAAATTTATACAAATATAAAAAAGCTTAAACACGATTATGACACGAGAAAATACACGAACAAGATACAGATACATGAATTGCCAAGTCCACTTTTGCTCAAGCCCGACCCGGGAGTCCGTTTTGCTATTTAAAAATATTAAAAAATTATTTTTTATCTTAATATTTTATAATTAAATTTAAATAAAAAATAATTTTTATTGAATGAACAGTGATTCGGGAGGGTCGACCAGCTTGAATTGAAAAAATTTATGTCCAAATTCAGTCTGAATGTCAGACCGGACGAATAATCTAACCCTTGATCAAGTTTATTAAAAAATAAAAATAAATTTGTATATTTAATTAATTTATCATGTAAAATTTTTTTTTTATTATAATCAATTGAGTCCTAACCAATTACATTTACAATCGATTGAGCATTTATTTGAATGAAAATTTTAATACAATTAACTCTTTATGTTAATTATGATAAAAATGTGACATACTAAAAATGAAAATGACGTGGAATGAATCTTGTCATGTGACATTTTTAGACGTAAAAAAAAAAATTGATTCTTTTTTAATTTTTCAGCCGTTCTAAAATTGATTATATTATACACGTGCCCAAAAATAAACTTTGCGTTATTTATTTCACAATATTCATATCCATAGCAATTCAATCTTAGTTGGTAAAAGAAGTTAATACTGTTAAAATTTTCATTTAAACAATGGTTCAATTTGCAAATAATTGATTAAATTAATTGTAAATTAGTTTAAGAAAAATGTTAATTTGTATTTAGTGATGTGAATTAAGATGATATTTATAAATAAAAAAAATATAAGTAATATATATTTTTTAATTCAATAAAAATAATATATTAAATAATTTTTGTAAATAATAATTAAATAATTTTTAATTGACATTTATAAACATTCGTTAATCGGATATTACATTAAAAAAAAATAGTGTATTATTAAGTTGTGAAGTTTAATGTAGGATAAACGATCGTCATTTTTTTGGAACAATTTGATAAGGTATCAAATAAAATCTCGAGTCTTTAGTGTTTGGTCAAAGAACATGCCACGTCCAAACTGTCCTATTAATAGAAAGAAGATCTAAAATTTAATTACAAACAAATCGGTGTGATCTTTGATTCTCGATTCAATCAGTTTAACTTGTTGAATCGATTAAACCGATTACTTTATTTAAATATTTTTAATGTTAAATAAATATAAAATATAGTAAATAATTAATAAAAATAAGTATTTAGTTTAGTGATATGATCTTTAGTTCAGTTCTTAGAAGTTATGAGTTCAAATCTCATTACTTATAAAAAATTATTTTTGAAAAAAAAAATAATTATAAAATTAAAAAATGATTTTTTCTCCATTTTTTATCGATTGAACCAATTTTTGACTAGTTCAATAGATCCTCGATTCTTTATATAGTACCGGACCGGATAGACCTTCGATTTTCGATTGAATTGGTCCGATCAATCCGGTTCGGTTTTTTCAATTATGGTTACAAGAATAGACCAGTGACAAGAAATGGGTCAAAGTATATGTGAGGTTCTTATATTATATTATTTAGTGTAAATTAATTTTTTATTATAAAATTGAGTAATTGAGTTTTTATTTTTTTAAAGTTGAAGCAAAAAAGTAAATTTATTAATTGGTGTCATGTAAATCATTTAAAAAATTAACGTGACATTTAATTTTTATTTAATTAATGACGTATCAAATATTGACGTAACATTAATAAAATATATTATTTTAAAATGATATGAGAAACACTTTCCTATGAACATAGAAAGAAGATCTAAAATTTTGCACCCAAAAAAAATAATCTAAAATTCAATTACAAGAATAGACCAGTGACAAGAAATAATGGTGTCTTTTGATTAGCTGCTAATTAATGGGTTTGGTTATATAATCAGTTGGGGAATTGGTAATTAATTAGAATATCAGTAAACAGGTGGTTCATTCATTGATTGAATTAGTTCATCGCTAGGGGTTTGAAACATATATATATATATATATATATATATATATATATATATATAAAGCATTTTTATGTAGTTTGGTTATTTATCCACTAGATTTATTAGGGATATTGAGGTCAGTGTTAGCCAGGAAAATGACTATTTGTACCCAAATCCTCATTTTCTCAGCAGCTGCTACCAAATGCGGTAACTTTTGAGTTTTCAGTTCAAAAACTTCAAATCCTTCATTGATTAGTTCTTCTAGAATTGCACCTAAGGCTACATCAATTATCTAAAGATATTAATCTTATCAGGTGAATGAAAATACGTGGCTATTGATAATTAGGAGAATCTTACGTCAATCATTCATTCGTAGTTGAGATGCAATTTATAAATTAAATTTAAAAGATCTTCAGATTATTTGTCATCAAAGTCTTAATAATAAAATATGGTATTCGAATTAAATAAATATAAATTATAGAAAAAATAGAAAAAAATACATTTATTCTTTTAAGGTTTACTAAAAAATACACTAATGCCATACAGTTTGAAAACTATCCACTTACCTCTCTGAATTTTGATGAAAAGTACGCTAACCCCATGAACCTAAATCTTAAGTAAATTTTAAATAAAAAATAATTATACCCTTGTTAATTATTAATCATATACTTTTTTATTTATTTTACTCATTTTTTTAATTACAAAATAATAAGAATTTAATTAATTTTAAAATTATCTTTAATTATTATAAAATTATATTCTAATTCAAGTAAATGTTAAATATTTTAAACTTATCTTTAATTCAATTATATATTCGTTTTGAAGTGAATTCATTAAATTGTTTTTATTTAAAATAAATTTATTATCATTGATAAAAAAACATTAATGGTAAAAAAATTGATTAAAATAAAAAGAGAGAAATAAAGGAGAAGAAAAAAATGAAAATATAACTATTAATCTTATCCATGAGATTTTATTGAAATTAAACTTACCTCTATTAGTTTGAAAACCATATTTTATCTCTCTAGAAAATAATTAATGTTAGGATTTAATTAATCAAACTAATATTTATTCAAATTTTACTTTAAATATTAAAAATACCCTCATTTTATTTATTTTTCCCTATTTTTTATATTTTTATATTTTTTTGTTTTAATTAATTTTTTATACTTTTTAAAATAATTTTAATTTATTTAAAAATAAATCTCAAAGTTAATATATAATTGAACTAAAGATAAGTTTAAAATATTTAACATGTACTTGCATAAAAATTGATTAAAAAAAGAAATAAAGGAGAAGAAAAAATAATTATCATCCATAGATTTTATTAAAAATAAACTTACATATATTAACTTGAAAAGTATATTTTATCTCTCTAAAAAAGTAACTAACGTTAGGATTTCATTAATCAAATTTATATTTGTTTAAATTTGACTTTAAATATTAAGATCATAATTTTATTTATTTTTTTATAATAAAATTTCATTAATCAAATTTTTATTTTAAATAAAAATAATTTAATGAATTCATCTCAAAGTTAATATATAATTGAATTAAAGATATGTTTAAAATATATAACATTTACTTGAATTATAATATAATTTAATTAGAATTTAATTTTATAGTAATTAAAGATAATTTTAAAATAAATTAAATTCTCATTATTTTGTAAAAATGAGTAAACTAAATAAAATAAATAGAAAAATATATGATTAATAATTAACAATGGTATCATTATCTTTTTGTTTAAAATTTATTTAGTAAATAAACCTTAGGGGTAATTGGGTATTTTTCAAATTATAAGGGGGTAAGTGTATTTTTTATGAAATCTCAAGAGGGTTAGTGTATTTTTTCCTAAAAAATATAAAAATATAAAAAAATTAATTTAGTTTTACACTAATATAAATACATCATTTTTCTCTATTGGCTATTAAAGAAATATCAAAGTAGGAATAATTTCCAGAAATGGGGGCAGCATAGTTTATGAGATAGTGGATATTTATGTTTAGATAATTGTTCTCGTCGTGCACTTAAGCTTTTGAATCGATCCAATATCTTTATCATATCGATCGACAATACTATTTTTTGAAATATATATTTAACGGTTGAAATTTTTTACATCGAACAAATAGTTAATTTTTTTTAATTTATTCAAAAATTGACGTATATAATTTACGTGAATATAACATGAAATACGACGGTCAGATTAAACAAATATAAAACGTATAAAAAATTATGAAAGTATGTAAAACTAATTTAGTTTTATATTAGTGTAAGTGAATCTCTCTTCTCTATATGTATAAAAGAGACTAATTAAGAACTAAGAAAAAAATGAGATAAAAAAATTATAAATGTTGAAAATCGAACTTAATTTTATTAGAATTTATCTTTTAAAGAAGATACATAAATCATTTGAATTAGGATTTAAATAAACTGTTTTAGAGTTTATCTTTTAAAGAGAGGATTAAAATAGATTTGTAATTAGAGTTTTTTTTATTATTATTATAATCGTGTTAAAATATTATATATTTATATAAATTTTAATAAATTAATAATTTATGCTATATAAATTTTGATATATTTATATCGTATTTATAAATTAAGGACTCTAGATTGAAATGTGTTGTGTCCTAACATTAGTTTATGTAAATATATTTCACCCCTTTTCTGGAGTTTTCCATCCAAAATTGTTCAGTTGAGATTCGTCGCTGTTTCTCTCTCTCTTCTTTCCATCAAGCAATTTGATGGCTTGTTGGTTATACTATATGGGAATAGCTATGAAAAAAAAAGTTTTTTTTTTGGTAATATTTGCTCACTTTCGTAAATGAAAAAGGGTATCTTGATTGAAGGCATGAACTGTATGTTTATGGCAGAAACAGATCAAATTACGAAGTACAACAAGATTCAATTCAATCACTGTTTACAAACATGGAATAGGCTTTTAGCTAGAAGAGCTGCATATTCTTATTTTCCACATTTTCATCGACTACATAGCAAATGCCATAGACGACTATAGAGTACTAGACAGACAACATCCTAAGTACTTATGATAACAAGTTAATCACCATAAATTATTTTTTAGTTTTTTTTGTTGAAAAACAGAAAAGAAATATCTATAAACTTAGTTATTTAATCAGAATTTGAGGTGAAGATAAAACTAAACATGCCCCAAGTTTCAGACACAACCCATTCAACTTTCAAGAGGCTAGCATGGATTTAGTCGCATCTGCTGGAGATCCTAGCCATCAATCCATCCTTGGTGTGCAGTATAATGGATATAGCCGGAACAACAGGGGTTTCTTCCAATACATGAACACGATAGTTGTAAATTATAGCAGATGCCACAGCTTTCATCTGAACAAATGCCACTTCTTTCCCTAGACAGGTCCTTGGCCCTGCATTGAAAGACAAGAACTTGTACGATGGCTCATGTTTAATCCCTCCTCGCTCGTTAATCCATCTTTCAGGCTTGAATTCAAAGCAATCTTCCCCCCAGATTGACTTCATTCTTCCCATTGAATACAGGTTAAACAAGATTTTGGTGTTTGGATAAACTGGATGCCCACTGGGAAGAATGTCTGGTTTCAGAGGCTCCTTGTGCTGGAAAGGAACCGGTGGATACAGCCTCATTGCCTCACACAATGCTCCATGTAGATAAACCAAATTCTTTACCTCTTCAGCATTGAATAGCCGAGTACCCTTTTTGGTTTCCTGATCTGCTGCTAATATTGTTGATTTAAGCTCTTGTATGATCTTGTTTTCCACTTTTGGATGCCTCGAAACCAGCCAAATGAACCAAGTAAGAGCAGAGCTCGTTGTGTCCCTCCCTGCAAGCATCATACTCAAAATGGTGTCTCTCAAGAACTTATCATCACATTTCAAACCTGTTGATTTCTCTTCAGTTATGTATGATGTTAAGAGATCCACACCCTCTTCATCACCAATTTCTGATATCAACAACCCTTCCTTCAATTCTTTCCTTTTCTGACATATGTATTTAGCTATTACATCATCGAGAGTTTCCCATGCCTTTTTATATTTCAGCTCTTGCCCCATGTTCAGCCACCTTTGCAACTTAATAAAGCTTTGTGGCCTGGCATGCCGATAAAACAATGCTTCCTCTGCATCATCCAAGGCTTTGGAGAAAAGAACTTGAGGGAATTCGACGGAGAGGCATCCGGGGTCGTAGCCAGTAACCAAGATGCATGTAGAATCAAACGTGAACCTTTGGAAAACATCTTCCAAGTTGACCACCGAGCCTCGTTTGGCGACATGTTCAAGGACAGGAATTAGCCCCTTTTCCACCTTAGCTCGGCTAGTCCTCAACAAAAAATGCTGGAACGGCTGATGTTTCATGAATCCTTGAGCAGCTTTCCTCTGGTTTTTCCACAAATCCATGTCGGCATTGAAAATCCCATCTCCCAAGATGTCAAAAATCTCCTTGAATTCAGCTCCTTTGGGGAAGTTGTTAAAGTTGGAACTCATTATGTAGTGAATGTTAGCAGGGTCGCAGGTCACCCACATGTTCATCTTAGCCAACCAAGGGCCTTTGAAAAGAAAAGTGCAGTGGCATCTTTCGAGAACCTCGGTGCACCAGTCGTGAATCCGATGAATGTTGAGGAGAAGCTCTGGCATCATCCCAACAATCGGGAAACTCTTTGGAAGCCCATTGTTTTTTCTCAAGCACAAGAGAAACAGAAAGCAAAGGAAAGCCAAGAAAACTTCAAAAATACTGACTAATGCCATGAAATTGTTGGAAGGTTTTTGAAGTATCAATAAAAGGAAGCTTTCTCAATTCTCTGTTTTCAATTCCTTCAATTTATAAGAAGGAAAACATAGAGCTTTGAAATTGGCTTATGATACAGTCAGAGGCAGAGCTATGCAGGGTAGATGTCATGTCCACTTTCCCAAGAATATATCCATGGAGCCTAAAAAACCTATAGAAAAAATTATTGGATAATATGATTGAGAGATGGGCTTAGGATAAGATACATTTCAATGTTAAAAACATATAATAAATATTAAAGGATAATTCTTGAAAATTTAGAATTATAGATTTTTTAAGTAAAATAAATAATGATTTGACCTCCAATCATGAAATGGATTGTTTAAAAAATAATAATTCTGATCTCTTCCGTACATAAAACACTCTTTCACTTTTGATATGTGTTTTTTAATATATTTATATTTTTTTTATTATAATTAATTTGAGAGGGTTTTGCAGATAATATATAGACCAGATTAGTATTTGATAACGAATCAAATTTTGTTTTTATTAGTAAGTAATCTTTATAAGTTAATGAGATAAAAAGTAATCATTTTATTTTTAATATTTTAATTTGAATAGAATTTATAATATCGCCTTAATAATTAAATAATTAATATATGTATCTTAACATTTCACCTAAACCTAAAGAATTGAAGACTGACCCAAGATTTTTTTTTTCTTCTCCCCTTTTTCATTACTGCAGAATTATGTAAGGAATATATGCAAATACAAATAAAAAGAAAAACTAAAAAAAAAAACGTATGATTTTATATTTGAAACGATAGCATTGGTAAGTTTTAATTTCTTAAGTTTGGTACAGATCTTTTGGTCAAGATTTAGGGTTAGTTTAGCATTGTTATTGAAAAAAATTTGGGTTAAAAAAAATTTAGGTTAAAAAATATATATTGAAAAAATATAGTTTAAGATCTTTTAAGTGTTTGGTATTATTGTGCAGTGAAAATTTGAAATGTCAAAAAAATATATATTTAAAAAATAATAAAAATTTTGAGATGTGAGGATAAAAAAATTATTTTATCTAAAATTCAGCTTGCAAAAACTCTATTTTCTTAGTTTTTTGTTTGGATTACCAAATCATAATTTTAACAACAAAAGTCAAAAATTTATACCCATTTAACATTGCGTTTGCGGTGAAATATAGCTTTTGATCTCCAAAATTGTGTCAACAACAATGCTAAACGAGATTTTAGATGAACTTCTTATATGAAATTTATAAAGTTTTCGATTTAAAATGTTTCAATGAAAATTAAAATTGATAAATTAATATCACTCAATGATATATATATATATATATATATGTAAAAAATTAGTGATATAAATATTTATACACAATTTTAATAATTGATTGGCACCTAAATTTATTGATTATCACATGGCAATTTTCTTTTCTTAGGAGATAAAGAAAAAATCTGTTTAATCATAATAATAAGGGTAAATTAATGAAAATTTCTATAAAAATTAAAATTAAGAATAAAATTATTTCACACGTCAAAATCACTAATTCATCTGTTTATTATTTTCTTTTTCTTTTTTGTCTTCTTTTTCGGTTTCATTTATTTAAAAAATTATAGAAAAAAGAAGCACATTTGCTTTCATCTATTATATATTTTCTTTTACATGTATCGACAATTTGGGACTTTGAGTTTTCGGAAGAACATCCATTTTCATCTGTTGTTATGGGTTGAAATTATTATCCCTATTCATTGCTTTTATCTATAATTTATAATCTATAATATATACAAAAATAGAGATGTAAAGAAAATTTTAAATTAATGAAAATGATCATTGTTGTCCACTATATATTTTTAAATTATTATTATAAATATTTTATTATTAATAACATTTATCAATTTATAAGTAAACATTTTAATTTCATTGAAAAACTTTCATTACATAGATTTATTTAATAATAAATAAAAAATAATTATTATATTGAAATACTTTATTTTCAAAGTTTTAATTTTTTATCAACCTTAAAAAATAAATGAATTTATTTGATAAATAAAAAAAATTAAAGTTTACATTATTTAATTTTTTTTTTTTATAATTTTAATTTTACAATAACAGTAAAAATAATAAATTTTATATCATAAATTTTAGTTGATATACACTTTATTAATTTTATTTATTTGTAAAATATATAATTATATATGTTAAAAAATAATAATAATAATGAGTAAAATTGGTATGTAATGCACGTGACGAAAAACATACAAAAATGCTCGTACAAGAGGTTACGTAAGATTAGCTTCTTTTTTTTTCTTTGTTTTTTTTTTAATTTAATGATGAAATTAAGTAGACATCTTTTTTTTTTTTCTTTTTTATCTAGAAATTATTACTTTTTCCACTTATAAATCTGTTGCATTTTTAGTGTTAATGTTCAAATTCAATAACAATACATTTTGTTAATTATTGAAGTAAATTTGTTTGCCTTTAATTCGCAAATGGATAAGTCAAGCATATTATTTTGATGACCTTCCTACCACGTCCGCAATACAATAGGCTCATCCAATTATTTTACACCAAATCAATATTTTTAATGTTAAGCCACTCTGATGACCCCCACAGTTTCCCTTACTCCCTCCCCCACATCACCCACCACCGAGAGTCCTTCCTCCCCCTTTACTCTGGAAGACTCCATTTTTGTTGGGTAAAAAAAATTCTGACTATTTTTATAATCTTGGCCAACCCTCTAAGACCCTAACCCCCTTTTCATTAATTTAATTTAATTAAACACAATTTATTCACACTTTCTAAGAAAAAAGAAAATTTGCTCTCACCTCTTTGAATTTTTAGCAGTTAGAATCATCAAAATTAAGAGATATAGGAATGAGGAAATCCGGGACTTCGAGCACGAGGTGGCAGTGGCGACGAACAAGCAGGTGATTTTAGGATTGGATGGTGGAACCACTTCAATTGTCTGCATTTGTATGCCAATTATACTTTTCTCCGACGCCCTTCCTGACCCTCTTCCCGTTCTCGCCCATGCCGTCGCCGGTTGCTCCAATCATAACAGCGTTGGCTGTAATTTTTCTCTCTCTATCCTCTCTCTTTTATTGCTTGTTAAGCGTAAGGTTTATTAACACGAATTATCAAATGGAAAGTGGGAATGCAAAGATGATATGAATTGATATTTATTAATTTAATTAGTTGGGTCGAATTGGTGAGAAAAATCTATAAAATAATTTCTCTATTTTGATTGAGTTGGGCTGCTTGGGGTTTGAGCTGAGACATATCACATCTATACTAAACCAATAAAATAAATTTTCTAAAGGGTCCTTTAACTAACACCTGCCCACTCTTACATATTTAATACCCGTCTCTAAAGTTGGCTCTTATATATTTGACATTTGTCCCTTAAAATTGGTTGTGGAGGAAGATGAGTGTAAATGGGTTTCGTTGGGTTTCTGGCATTAGTTGAATTGTTGGATTGAGATGTTATCTATAAAAAAAATCTCAAACGGGTTCTTCATTTGACAATTGACACTGGACCAATGCTTTTAAAAAGTTGAGGATAATTCAAAAAAATTAGAAGAACAATATAGAGAAAAGAAAAAAAAAGGTTATGAAGAGAGAAACATAAGCGAAAAAAATAAATAAAGGTGAGAGAGAAGAGGGGTGCAAAATAAAAAGAAGGATCTGGAAGGTGGAGAGAAATGTAATAGGGAAGGGAGAGTTTTTTCTCATAGTAAGATTGTTTGAAATGTTATTTCTTGGAGTACTTATCTCTATTATTAAAATTGAGTCAAAAGAAATTTAGTTGGCATTTTTATTTATTTATTTTTGTTAGATAATGGGATAAAAAGTAATCTATTATATTTTATTTTGAGTTGAGATTTAAGGGAGATTTTTTAAATAGGGTAGAGATAATTTTGTCTTCTTCTATAACATAATTTTTTTTTAGTTTTTTTAAGATCTTAAGATTTTAAGATTTTTTAGTTTTTTTAAATTTTATTGTTAAATAATATATTTAAAGAGATTGATCCGCATGTTAATTCGATGTCAATTTAGGATCCACACCCGCCCGATCTAGAATAAAAGAAATTTATTTTATTAATTTATTTTTTTAAAATGATGTATTTAAAGGGGTTGGTTTGCACATTGACTCGCGGATCGATATAAGATTTATACCCGATCTGCTCGAGAAAAAAATTAAAATAAAAAAATTAATTATTTTTATTTTAATTCTAAATGGTATATTTAAAGGGTTGGCCTATACATTCACTTGTGGATTGATTTAGGATTCGTAATCGACCTGCCTGAAAAAATATTTATTATATTAATTATTTTTAGTTTTTTTATTTTATTTTACTTTATTTTATTTATAAATGATGTATTTAAAGGGATTGATCCGCACATTGACTCAGGGTCGATTTAGGATCCGTATCCGACTCGCATGGAAAAAAAGTTAAAAAATGAATTTATTTAATTATTTTATTTTTAAATAATGTATTTAAAAGGGTTAGTCTGCACGTTGACTCGCAAGTCGATTTAGGATCCGTACCCGATCAGCTCGGGAAAAAAGTTAAAAAATTAATTTTATTTTAAATGATGTACATAAAGGGCTTCGTCCGCATGTTGACTCGCGAGTCGGTTTAGGATCCGTACCTGTCCGGCTCGGGGAAAAAGTTAAAAATAATTATCTTTTTATTTTTATTTTAAATGATGTATTTAAAGGGGTAGATTCGCACGTTGAGTTGTCGGTCAATTTAAGATCTGTATCCGGTCCGCTCGAGAAAAAAAGTAAAAAAAAAATGATAAAACGAACTTACTACTAACCTATATGAGAAAATCGATCATACGAGAGAATAAAATACAAACCAAAATTTTATTTTCTAATTTTTTAACTCCTATAAATAAAAATATACAACATACAATAAAGTCTAAATATTTTTAAATATATATAATCTAGAATTTTTTCCCTGCTTCGTAAATAAATATAAGTTGAATCATATTAAATTATTATTATTTATTTAAATAATTTTTTATGTTTTAATATCGTAAGTAAATAAATTTAGAGTTAAAATCGAATCATTATGACAAACTATGCAAAATATAGGATGAATTTAGATACGATATAAACATAACATAAGAAAATAATTAAAAACGACATGACATGAAAAAAAAACATGAACACGACACAAATACACGAACATGTCAAAATCTATATAAAACGAATTATTAACATGGAATTTTTTTTATAAATTTATAATACTTTAAAATAACAAAAAAAAAAACACAAATACGAATACGAATATATTACGAACACAAATTTTTTTCTAAATTGAATCACTATAATAAATTAGGTAAAATATGTCATTAATTGAGATACGACACGAACATACAATTTTTTTTTTAAATTGAATTAGAATGACAAACTATGCAAAATATGAAATGAATTGAGACACGACACGAGCACAATATAAGAAAGATAATTAAAACACAACACAAAAAATAACTTAAACACTACACGAATACACGAATGTATCAAAATAAACATAAAACGAATTATTAATGTATAAAAATCTATATAAATTTATAATACTTTAAACACACGAAAAAATAACACGAACATACAAATTTTTATCCGCTGGGTGATTTTTTTAATATTTATAAAATTTTAATCAAATTATCAATCATAAATAAATATAAGTTGAATCATATTAAAATAATTTTTTATGTTTTAATATAGTAAGTAAATGAATTTAGAGTTAAAATCAAATCACAATGACAAAATATGCAAAATATGGGATGAATTAAGATACGACACAAACACAACATGAGAAAATAATTAAAACACAACACGACACGAAAAATAACATAAACACAACACGAATACATGAACGTGTCAAAATGTATATAAAACAAACTATTAACGTGTAAAATTTTATATAAATTTGTAACACTTTAAACACACAAAAAAAAAAACGAACACGTCACGAACAGATAAATTTTTCTCTAAATTGAATCACTATAACAAATTATGCAAAATATGTCATGAATTGAGATATGACACGAACACATAATTTTTTTTCTAAATTGAATCACAATGACAAACTATGAAAAATATGAAATAAATTAAAATACGATACGAACACAGCATAAGAAAATAATTAAACACTATAGGAATATACGAATGTATCAAAATATATATAAAACGAATTATTAACTTGTAAAAATTATATAAATTTTTAATACTTTAGACACATAAAAATAATAATACATATACGAACACACAAATAAATATATATATATATATATTTTTTCTTTTCCTTTTTTCCTTTTCTTCTCTCACTTTCTCTTCATTCTCTTTTTCTCCTTACTTTCATTCCAAAAAAAAAAAAAAAAAAGAGCTCGGTTTCGGCTCCAGTAGGATGTATGTAGCCAAAATTATAATATAGTTAGATAACATTTGAAAATGCATTTATATTACGTAATTTATAAATAAATAATTATCATAAATTTAATTTTAATAATTAACAAAATATAATTATATTAATATTATTACAATTTGAAAATAAAAATTAAATAAATAATTTAATAAAATATAATTTAAAATTAATTTATTATTGTTAATTAATTAAAAAATTTATAAAAAAAATTAAAAAGTACCTCGACTAAGTGGGATCTTTTTTCTAGTAAATTTTATTCCTTAAATCAGGTAATTTGGTATAATTAGATTTCACATCAACATTTTAATAAAAAAAAAAGTACACGTCATTTTCCTTCTTCATATCCTTCCCTTTTTCTCCTCTGTAAGCCTATGTTTGGATTGTGATAGTAGGAAGAAAAGGAAAGTAAAGCAAGAAAAAATGAGAAACTTTTTATTTGTTTTCCCTTGTTTTGATTAAAATAAAAATTAAGTAAAGGAAAGGAAAGTGAGGGGAGTTGAGTTGAGCACCCATCACTTTACCCTGAAATGATCAGTTTTTGTTTACCCCAATTTGGGGAAAATAGAGAGGGAAGAAAATGTAAAATATATTTTAATGTGTAAAATGTCTCTTTTATCCTCTTTATGATTTATATAAATTAGAACTCTTTCTTTCTTATTTTGTAGATTGATTTTTATTTTTTGCAATTGAATTCACATGACTATAAATATTATTTTGATTAGGATGAACATATTTATTTTTTATTTTGGTAAAATATTTATTTTTTATTTTGGTAAAATAAGCTTGTGTTAGACAAGTATATGTTGATATATTATTAGTCAACATTAGACCTGCTCATGGGCCGGGCAGTCCGCCCGACCGGACCCGTATTGGGCCGGGCCTGGGCAGGGAATTCTTGTTCCGGACTGGCCCGGAACAGTATTTTAGATATTAAAATAATATTATTTTATTTACTTTTAATTATAAAAATAAAAAAATATTTTTTAATTTTTTTAAATAGGATGAACAATGCTCACAGGCCGCCGGGGCCTGGGCAAGGATCTTGAAAAAATTTCGGGCCTCGACCCGGCCCGGCCCATGAGCACCTCTAATCAACATACTCTCTATTTATGAATTATTATTAATGCCTTATTATGGTTTTTATGAATAATTTTAGTATTTGATATAATCCTTAGTTATTTATTTTATAAATAATTTTGATATTATATATTATTTTATAAAAAAGTTATAATTGAAAAAAATTATTATAATAAATCATTTTCTTTCCTTTCCACTCTTTATCCAATGGTTATTAGAATTTCTTTCCTTTATTAATTTTAACTATCTAAACAAAATTACATGTACCTCTTTCTTTTCTCAATTTTTTTTTTCTTCCTTTCTTTTCTTTTCCTTTACAATTGTGAATCAAAACATAAAAAAAAAAAAAAGGATTTAATCAATACAAACAAGAACAAAAATAATCAACTGTGATTACAGAATAACAAAACCGATGAGGGGTTGGAAACGAAAAGAAATGAATTTGGATATATATATATATATATATATATATATCCAAATTCATTTCTTTTCGTTTTAAAAAAATGATGTTGGCAAGATTTTTTTTTTAAATAAAAGAGAAATTGAGAAGAAAAAAAATTGAATAGAAAACAAATTAGGTCATTTGATGCTTGTGATTGTCTTCACTTATCCACCAAAGCTTTTTCATATTTATGATAATTGCATGCTTCCTCCATTGAATCCTTATTTTTTTTATTATTAGATTTATACGGAAGTGAAAAGCATGAATGACCAAAAAATAAATTTCTCTGCGCATTCTCTGTTGGCAAACTTATAAGCAATTAAGCAATATTTCATTACTACTAAATATAAATTAAAAGATTAAAGAACAGATTACTTATCTGTAATTCCGGCAGAACAGCATATAAAAATACGAACAATCCAGAATGAAAAATTGACAACACTTACAGGTTAATCCGAATACAGAAAAAGGATAATCGAGTCAAGGTTGGACCTCTGACCTTAAGACGATTATTGCCTGTCTCTCAGGTGCTAACAGTATGTCGCAATTCGTCTCCCAGGTCTCCTCGATTACGTTGCAATCAAGAGCACACTTTTAGCAACACGGCGAACCAGAAAAATGTCGGTCTCTCTCACAGAAGACACGGGAAAAGACAAAAGCAGTATAGAAAAATTAGGAGAAATTTTCGGTACTTTAAAAGACAAGCACTGCTCAGGTTTATATAGAAAAACAGATGACTTTTCGGAATGGACACATCATTTGGAACAAAACCTGTTCGGCCAAACAGGCAGCTTTTGAAAATAAAAAGGTTCTTAGTTTAAACCGAACAGACAAAACTTTTAACAAACAAAAAGGTTCGATCCGAAAAGATACTTTTTAAAAAGACAAGTCTCTTGGTTGGAGAATACTGAACCGGTTCGGTTTGGACTGAATAAAAATATCGGTTGGGCAGTAAAAAAAAAATTAATTACTGCCCAAACCCAACCCGACCTAGCCCGGCTCGCCGGCGCGCGTGTGGTCCAGCTCAAGTTGTGTAGGTCTTCATCCACCACAAAACTTGGGTGCCCCTTGGGGCCCAACCCTACATGGAAACAAGGCTTATAAATACCACAAGCTTATGCCTTTGTTCATCCTATGTGGGGTTCCACACCAATCACTAACATCAACCAACTTTCTTCCTCTTCAAGTGGGTATAAAGAGATTAATTTCTCATTCAAACATGATATCAATTGTGTACATAAATTATGCACCGTGTATTTACTTATTATACACCAAATAATATATTGATATCCAACAATCCCCCACATGAATGGAAATTGTCTGATTAAAACGACGAACTAACTCGGAATATGAGAGAGTTAAACCTTGAAGAGTTATTGCATCAAGATAGGTAGCTTTTGGCTTTGAACCTTCCATAGTGAATAACTATCGGATTTACTCGGCTAACTAGTGAACATGATGTCTTGAACTATTCAGTCTTTCGTGTAAACCAAGACAATAGATATCACACAATTGCTCTTCGAACATCTTCGGTTCTCACGATTGTGTCCATTTTGGCCCCGGACACTGCCTGGTTTTTTATGAGTACTCTAGAGAATTTAGCCTAATCAATTCTCATAGAAGTGGCCACGTTTCTTACTCATAATAGGTGATTGCTCATTAAGAGTATCCTGCAATACCCCACTTGATTATTTATCAAGCTATAAGAATCATTAAAAGCATAGCTTATCCTAACTCCTTTGCAGGCAGCACTAAATCATCATAGGAATGGATAAGAGTGTTTAACTCTTTTAGTGCTTACACACAGTTACATAATTTAGTTGTCCCTTTTGAACCTAGATCTTGGGATCTCCAGTCAGCTAGGTTGGGTTTCCACTATGTAACTTTAATTTATAGGCTTAAGACCCATTCCCCTCGATGATATACTTGCTCTCTTGTTAAAACATTTCGTAAGCGCCCTTCATTATCCTTTGATTTTTCAAAATCAACAGTGATAATTTCATTTGAGAGCAACTGTCTAACGGTATTATGTCTTCGACGAATATGTCGAGATTTACCGTTATACAAACAACTTTGTGCCCTACCAATTGCAGATTGGTTATTGCAATGTATACAAATTGCAGGCACAAGTTTCGGCCAACTTGGAATATCTTCTAAACTTTCGAAGCCATTCCGCTTCTTCTCCAGCTTTATCTAAAGCTATAACTTCAGATACCATGGTAAATCTGGCTATTCAAGTTTGTTTAGAAGATTTCCAAAATACTGCAACTTCTCCAATAATAAAGATAAATCCGTTAGTGGATTTGAAATCTTTTGTATTGAATATCCATTTTGCATCTGGATATCTTGTATAGTGCAGTCCATAACTTGAGGTGTATCTTAAATATCTAAGTACCCCCACAATGGCCTTCCAGTATCCTTTCCAGGAATACTTGTAAATCTACTCAGTTTGCTAACTGAGTACGTTATGTCTTTACATTCATTTAAAACCTAATGGTTTACTTTCAGGGTCCGTGTCACTCTTGGCACCATCAGGTATCACCGATCCCATGGACAAAGTCTCATCCTCCGCTTCACAACGAGGTAGTCATGGTAGCACCAAGGCATGCCGATACCATACCATGAAATTCTTCCCCACTTACTATGTCGATACCCTCATTGATGCTAAGATCACACCCGAGTACCCTTGTTGCATAAAGTTGACATATTCTCACATGTCCTTCTCTTGCCCTCAAGGACTGGGTCATGATCCTTCGAATGAGGCACCAAACATAGCTTTAGGTCCTATAATGACCTTTTAAGCCGGAGAAACTGATACCTTCGCAAGACACCCCCACACTTTCGTGTATTTATAGGATGGTCCATAACCCTTCCATAATTCATACGGTGTCTTGTCTTATTTCTTGTGGGTATATTTATTTAAAATGTAAATAGCTATTAAAATAGCTTCCCCTCCTACAAGTTCTGAGGTAACCCTGAACTAATCAACAAAGCATTCATCATTTCTTTCAACGTTCGGTTCTGCAAAACTGTATTGTTGAGGTGAATAAGGAGAAATGGTTTGAATGTTGATTCCATATTCATAAAATATTGAAATATATTTACCACCCCTATCACTCTTTATTTTCTTGCTTAGTTGATTTTCAGCCTTAATTTTTAAAGAGTTTAAAAAACTTCCAAGGCCTCGTCTTTGCTTCTTAGTAAATAGACATAACAGTATCTTTTTACCACCTCTAGTTTGCACAAACTTTAAGTCACATATATCAGTGTGAATTAAATCTAGAGGTTTACTACTTCTTTCTACCAAATAGAAAAGAGCCTTAGCCAATTTGGATTCCACACAAATTTCCCATTTGTGATTTTTATCAATAAAAATTTGCAGAAGCAAATCCAAATTCAAATTGTTGATTCTCTGCAAGGTCTTGTCCCACACATGACCTAATCTACCATGCCATAATTAGAGGACACCACCAAATAATCAGAAGAAATAATTTAATTATTATTCTTGTTCTTTGGCATAACATCCATAATATTGAGCTTAAAAAGCTCATCACATAGATATCCTCTATCCACAAACATGTCACATTTAGTGAGTACACATTTATCCGACTCAATTACAAGTCTAAACCCGTTATTGCTCAACATAGAGCCGAAAACCAAATTCTTACGAATTTCAAGAGCATGAACCACATTGTTCAAATTTAGTTATTTAACAGATGTCATCTTGAGCACCACCTTATTCATGGCCTCGTACCGAAGAGTTTCTCATAAATATTTGTTTCTTTATACTTAGAGAAACTCTTTCTATCAGAACAAATGTGACAAGTGACATCGGTATAAACCCACCATGTCTTGGGGTTTTCTACCATGTTCACTTGTGATACTGCAACAGCGAGCTCAATCTCATTAACATCAACTAAGTTGGCTTGAGCTCTTTTCATATTCTGACGGTAATTCTTTGCTCGATGACCGGGCTTATTACATATGAAACAAGTTCCCGTGAACTTCTTGAAATCCATTCCCTTATTAGCTTGGGAAGAGCTGAAACCAACAAATTTTCTCTTGTTGGTCTTGTGCGAATGTTCTACAACATTTGCCTTGGCTTCCATGGTCTAAGTTTTAACCCTCTTTTTTGAACCACAGTTTTCCTCTTCGATTCTTAACCGAATAATCAAGTCCTCTAAAGTTTCTCCTTTCTCTTGTGCTTTAGATAGTACTTGAAATTCTTCCAAGAAGGAGGCAATTTCTCTATCAAAGCTGCCGTTTTCAAATGATTCACTAAGAATCATTCTTTCGGTGGTAATCTCATGGAGGATCAACTGATACTTTTGGACTTGACTAATCACGGTTTTTTGTGTCCACCATTTTGAAATCCAGAAACTGGCCAACCACAAATTTCTTTGTGCCGGCATCCTCGGTTCTGTATTTTCTTTCTAAGGACTCCCACAGCTTTCTCGCTGTTTTGATTGGACTAAACACGTTGTATAACGTGTTGTCCAATTCATTGAGGATATAGTTCTTGCATAGGAAGTCAGAATGCTTCCATGCTTGCACCAAAACTACAGCTGTAGGATCGGTCTCTCCTTTTTTGGGAACTAGGGCCTCCTCCCGTAAGAACTGGGCTAAGTTCAGAGTGTTTAAATAGAACAGCATCTTTTGCTGCCAACGTTTGAAGTCCAAACCATTAAACTTTTTGAGTTTCTCACCAGATGTAACATGTGGTGGCATTTGCGCTACAGGCGCACTTACATTTATGGTAGAATGTTTTGCCATCTGTTATTTAAAATAACAGGATCACCTTTATATATATTTATATATATATTATATATAAAAAAAACATATATATATATATCTAGAATATATATGTATTACAAACTCGTATATATATATATATATATATAAAACCAAACTAATGTATATAGTGTAACAAATAAATTGCTCTCAAAACAATATATATTATATATAAACAGAATGAATATATATATATATTTGCTATACAGTAGCAAAATATATGTTATCACAAAGTACAGTACATATATATTAGCAGAATATATATATATATATATATAAACAAAAGTACAATATTTACTAAGCATGCACACTTCATATATTTGTCAACAAATATATATAAATATAGTTCATAACAAATCTATATATAATATATATTTCAAATATATATACATAAAAAAAAAAAAACAAACGTACACCATATAT
Source organism: Fremontodendron californicum (assembly GCA_030761205.1). NCBI lineage: Eukaryota > Viridiplantae > Streptophyta > Magnoliopsida > Malvales > Malvaceae > Fremontodendron > Fremontodendron californicum. The sequence continues at coordinate 6,821,316 of JAULJL010000010.1, forward strand.
ATATATATATATATATAGAAAATATCACTTAACAATATATATATAGAGAGAGAGAGAATAAATATATATTGTCATATGGATAGCAACCCAATGATGACAACTTGGGCTTTGTAAAAGCCACCAAACCAAAAAAAAAAATAGAGCCAATGTCTCGTAGGGTCAACAGAAACGTACCGTATCATAACAGATTAAGGTTCTGAACCGAAAAGGCATGGGTTCAAATCCCACTCTCAACACCACTGTCTGAAATGGCTTGAAAAGAAGATATGCATTCCATCTTATCAAACAACTTACTATCAAAAGAAGCCAGTAAGCTTTCTAATCATATTGGCAGTATAATAAAGTATATATATATATATTATATATATATATTACTAACAATGTAGTAAGAAAGTATGACCGAATAACAAAACCTCTCATCCATATACGAAGCGGCGGCATCTTAATGATATAACCGAAACAGTTAAAAAAAAAGGCTATAACAGGTTAGATTGTAATGCCGATAGAAACAACATATATATATATATATATATATAAATGCTGTACAAATGATCACAATATATATATATATATATATTCACTTAAAAAAAAATTACTAAACAGTAACAATATAAATATATATATCCACAATATATATTACTAAACATAGCAAATCAGGAAATTGCAAATATACTCCGAATCACAATGCTAAGAAAAATTCCTTATAGCCAATCCCAACATTATGGTCAGCCACATTAGGCAAAATTTATAAATGCAATATAAAAATGCTAAACAAGAATCTGAACACAATAAAACAACCATGCAATGAAACCATTTTAATAACCAAACGTTGCCATATATAAAACGGTGCATTGCAAGTTTCTTTATTGCCTTGTGCCGCTTGCAGGAGTTGCAGAGACAAAGAAAATCTCGGCAACTAAATATAATAATAAAGAAACTATATTCTAAAATACAGTACAACCTGACTCTTTAAAGATGTCAGTAAGTTTTTTTTTTCTTTTAAAGTTGTCAAAATATATATATTAATATAAAGACAACTTCGTATATAAAGCAACAGTAATCAACTTCGTATATAATATTCTAACCGAATATCAATATATACTAACCGAAACAGTAACAAAACATGCGAAACACGTCAATCATTACTAACATCCGTAGCTTTATAAAAAAAAAAAAAAAAAAACAGTAATGAAACTATAAACACAAAAATAAAACATAATCGTCTTAAGATTGTTGGCAAACTTATAAGCAATTAAGCAATATTTCATTACTACTAAATATAAATTAAAAGATTAAAGAACAGATTACTTATCTGTAATTCCGGCAGAACAGCATATAAAAATACGAACAATCCAGAATGAAAAATTGACAACACTTACAGGTTAATTCGAATACAGAAAAAGGATAATCGAGTCAAGCTTGGACCTCTGACCTTAAGACGATTATTGCCTGTCTTTCAGGTGCTAACAGTATGTCGCAATTCGTCTCCCAGGTCTCCTCGATTACGTTGCAATCAAGACCACACTTTTAGCAACACGGCGAACCAGAAAAATGTCGGTCTCTCTCACAGAAGACACGGGAAAAGACAAGAGCAGTATAGAAAAATTAGGAGAAATTTTCGGTACTTTAAAAGACAAGCACTGCTCAGGTTTATATAGAAAAACAGATGACTTTTCGGAATGGACACATCATTTGGAACAAAACCTGTTCGGCCAAACAGGCAGCTTTTGAAAATAAAAAGGTTCTTAGTTTAAACCGAACAGACAAAACTTTTAACAAACAAAAAGGTTCGATCCGAAAAGATACTTTTTAAACAGACAAGTCTCTTGGTTGGAGAATACTGAACCGGTTCGGTTTGGACTGAATAAAAATATCGGTTGGGCAGTAAAAAAAAATTAATTACTGCCCAAACCCAACCCGACCTAGCCCGGCTCGCCGGCGCGCGTGTGGTCCAGCTCAAGTTGTGTAGGTCTTCATCCACCACAAAACTTGGGTGCCCCTTGGGGCCCAACCCTACATGGAAACAAGGCTTATAAATACCACAAGCTTATGCCTTTGTTCATCCTATCTGGGGTTCCACACCAATCACTAACATCAACCAACTTTCTTCCTCTTCAAGTGGGTATAAAGAGATTAATTTCTCATTCAAACATGATATCAATTGTGTACATAAATTATGCACCGTGTATTTACTTACGACAACCTACGTATTAGAATACATATTTCGTATTTATACACCAAATAATATATTGATATCCAACATTCTCTTCTCAGGATCCCACAAAAAAATGTTCTTCAAATTTTTTTTCACAACTTTTTTCTTTTCCAATTTGTTTTTCTTTTCTCCTGCTTAATTTATTGTTCCAGTTATAGATTTAGAGTCCTCATTCTTTAATATCTCCTTAATATACAATAATATAGGTTTTATTTGAGAAATTTCATAGGACTAGTTGATCTGCCATTAAATCCCTCTGTTCCCCCACTCAGTTCTCTCTCTCTCTCTATGTTTATGGTTCTAGATTTAGGATTTTATGATTTTTTTCTCGGTAAAAGTATGTAATTTTACAAATTTAAATAATTTATTTATCTCAAAATGTTTTAAAAAGAAAAACTCTTTTTACAATAGAAAGAACCTCGGCAGGTATATTAATCTTCCATAATCTGATTTTTCGGTGGCCATCGCTTGGTGTAACAGTAAGGAAACAAGATCCTGGAAGCTTTGGAAATTATTCAATGCAATTGATATTATGTTTGAACAATATAAGAATGTAAAAATGTCAAGCTGTTGAAATTTTTTAGAGAAGCCAATGGTACTGGCTGATTCGCTTGCCAGAGCAGGAGTTGATCGAACTGATAATCTGATTGTGTGGTGGTACTGCTTGCGTGGGTTTTCGGATATTTGATAGGGTGTGTGTTTGGTGCTATTCGGGGAATACTGTGCTATTATGAGGGACATTTTGTGTTTATGTCCTGCTTCTGAAATGGCCTAGTAGAAGTATTGTGTTGTGTGATGTTAGGTGGGGAAAGGTTTACTGGTTGGGTTGGGTTGGGCGCTTCTTGTTTTAGTGGCATCACAGCCTGCTATATCATCTACTAGTTTCTACCATCTGATTGCTAATAAAAAGTTGATTTAGCAACAAAAAAAAATTGTTACTTCCACAATTTGATTATTGGTAAAATATCTATGTATATTTTTTTTTGTATGATTTGTCATTTATTAGTGACATGGATTCCATGTGGACAAAAGTATCTTATTTTAAGGATTAAGTTCAAAACTACCTTATTTTGAGAAATAAGATTAAAGAGAACCTTAGCATGGGAAAAACTCAGGGAAGGGGTGTAAAATAAAAGAAATGATATAGTCTATAGATTAAAAAAAAAAAAAAAAATTCCCTAAGGGGTTTTTCTCTACACGTGGTGCATTTTATTTTATTTTTATTTTTTTAGATTTTTAGTTTTAAATTTTTATTTTATTTTTAAATGATGTATTTAAAGGGTTTGGTTCGCACATTAACTCTCGAGTAGATTTAGGATTCATATCAGACCTACTTGGAAAAAAAAATTAAATTTTTTTTTTAGTTTTAGATTTTTTATTTTTTTAATAATGTATTTAAAGGGATTAGTCCGCATGTTGACTCGCAGGTCGATTTAGAATCCGTACACGACCCCCTCGAGAAAAAAAGTTAAAATAAAAAATTTATTTTATTTCTAATAGATGTATTTAAAGGAGTTTGGTCCACAAGTTGACTCGCGAATCGATTTAGGATCTGTACCTGATCTACTCGAGGAAAAAATTTTAAAAAAAATTATTTTATTAATTATTTTAATTTAAATTATGCATTTAAAGGGGTTGCCCTTAACGTTGACAATTTAAAAAGAAAACATGAATTTGCTGCTAACCTATATAAGAAAATCGACCATACGAGAGAATAAAATACAAAGCACAATTTTATTTTCTTATTTATTATTTTTTACCTCCTATAAATAAAAATATACATTATACAATAAAATTTAAATATTTTAAAAAAATGCATATAAATAACATTTGAAAATATATTTATATTAGGTAATTTATAAATAATTATTTATCATAAATTTAATTTTTATAATTAATAAAATATTATTATATTAATATTATTACAATTTAAAAATAAAATAATTTAAATAAAAAATTATTATTTAATAAAATTTAATTTTAAATTAATTTATTATTATTAATTAATTAAAAAAGTTATAAAAATAAAATAAAAGCACCCCAGCAAATGGGGGTGGGGGGGGGGCCTTAATTCTAGTGACTTTTAAAATGATTGAGATTCATTTTGTTTTTTTGGTACATGATTGAATTTAATCGAGTTAAAGTTTGTTGAATTAAGTTCGTTGGATTTCGGTTATAGATTTTATTACGTTTAATTACTATATTAGAATTTTGAGATAACAATTAAGTTCTAGTCAAATAAGTTTTAAATCACTTCCAAAAATAGTTTCTTTTAATATTGAGGTTTGTACGATTTTCAAAATGAAAAACTGTGTTTTATCGTAATCTAAATACTAACAGTAAAAAATATATATTTTTGGATTGAAATTTATAATTTGAAAATTCAAATAAAAAAATAAAAAATTTATAACTTTTCAAATTCAATCATATTTTTTTATAAATGAAATGATTTTATTATTCTCGTATTTCTAAATTTTTATTATTTTATGCATATTTTTTAGACATTTCAATTTTTTATCGTATTTTTTCAAACACTTAAAATTCTTAAATCACAATTTTCTCACCACACTTTTAAAATACACTTTTTTCAATCCAATTTTTTATAACCTGAATTTTCAATAATGCTAAAGTAGCCTAAATTGTAAAGAGTCTAATTTATCAACCGTTTCAATTAATTTGGGTTAACTAATATAGTTGCAAAATCTAATGAGTTTAAATATACTTAATAATGTAATATTTCTCGAGTTCCAATCCTGAAATAATTTGAAAAGTGAATGTTGCATGGTAGATTTATCATATTTATATGTGAAATTTATGCCACATGATAGCATTGAAAATAAGATGCAAAAATGCAAGAATATTAATCCAACAATAAGTCTCCTATCCATATACTCGTGGGGTCAAAAAATATTAAAGTAGTGATAAACGATATATCATATAATTAATTGAGTTGAAGATATTTTAAACATATAAATATAATATATCATTTTATTTATAATCAACTGATTTTAATTTAGATGTCTATTTTAAAATGTAACACGTATGAAAAAAAAAAAAATCCAATCATATAAATGATAGGGTAAGGCTTGTAGTCAACCTAGTGGAATGATATGTTGATGGGGACTCCCAAACTTCCTTGTTGGTTAATATAATTTAGTTTAGTTTTTTCAAAAAACAATAGAATAAACAAGTCACATGCTTGATAGAACTCCTCGTTAGAGATGTTTATGAGTTGGATTGGGTCGAATTTAAGTATGGTATCAACATCACATACATTTATTTAAGCTTGGTCCAGCCTGAAATATGGGTATCAAATTTTGTCCAAACCTGCCCATATTTGTAAACGGATAATCCAAGTCTATTTAGACTTGACCATATTATTGTTTTTTAAATTTTTTTTAAAACAAATGTGTTATTCTTTATTTAATTTTTAGTATTTTTTTTCTTTTATTAAGTTTTAAAACATGAATAACTTAAAATATTTTTAAATGTTTATACTATAATATTATATATATATATTTTTTATATGATATAAATTACATAATATATTATATAAACGAAAAACGGGTCGGGCTCGAGCCTTGATTATTGGAGTCAGGCTCAGCTCATTTTCAAATGGATCTCATTTTTTTTTTTGCTCAAACTCATATTTCAGGCCTAATATTTTTATCCAAACCTCCCAAATATCGGACGACTTTCAAACTTAGACGGGTAGCTCAACTCTTAAATAGATCCACTCGTGATAGTGGTCATTTTTTTTTGGTAAAAAAAGAAAGAGCATGAATTGATGTTGTATTATTCTTTAAATTCAAAATTCATCCAAACCTAATTTTTAATAAAAAAAATCAAGACTTAAAGAGATAAAAAAAAAAAAAAAAAAAAAAAGAGAATTTGCAAGCATTGGAAACTAATCTCAATCTTATGAGAATGGATTAGACTTGCTTAAGGGTTGGGCTACCCGTCCAAACTCAAAGGCCCGTTCATATTTTGGAAGGTTTGGACAGAAATATTAGGCTTGAAATATGAGTTTGGGCAAAAAATGAGGCCCATTTATAAAATGAACCGGATCTTAACTCCAACAATCAAGGCCCGATCCCAGCCCCACCCGTTTTTTATTTATATAATATATTATTTTTATATTTTATATATTATGTAATTATATTATATTAAAAATAACTATCTATAATATTATAATGTAAACATTTAAAAATATGATAAGTTATCCATGTTTTAGAGCAATAAAAGAAAAAAAGAAATTAAATTCCTAAAATTAAATAATAATAAAAATATTTATTTATTTATTTTTAAAATATGGACGGACCTAAACTAGTTTGAATTGCCCATTTACAAATATGGGCGGGTTTGGGCAGAATTTGAGGCTCATTTTTGGGCCGGACCGAGCTTGGACAAGTATATTTAGTGTTGATACCATACATAAATCCAGCCCGGCTCATTAGCACCTCTAGAATGGATGAACAATTTGTTGGAAAATATTTGTTATATACTACTTATAAACATAAAAACAGATATACAAAATCGAATATAAAAACACTTACAGGAATTGATTTGAAAAAATCAATATCGAGTCAAGGTTGGACCTCTAACCGTAAGACGTTTTTTGCCTTTCTAAGATGCTTACAGTATCGATGCAAATCGTCTCCCAGGTTTCCTCGATATACGTTGCAAATGAGAGCACACTCGGATGCAACATGGCGAACAAAAGAATGCGGAAGTCTCTCTCTCAGAAGACAGGAATATTTCGGTGAATTAGTTTTTTAAGTGAATAATATAGACACAAGAAGTCTGTATTTATAGGAGCCAAAGAACCTGTTCGAAAAAAAAACACATCAATTGGATGGAACCTGTTTGATCAGAACCGACTTATCCTTTGGGATAAAATTGGTTCGAACAGACATGTAATGATCAGACTTCTTCCTCTTCAAGTGGGTACCTCTGAGATTAATATTTCATTCAAACATGATATCAATTGTGTACCTTAATTATATACCGTGTATCTAGTTACGACAATCTACGTATTGGAATACGTATTTCGTATATATACACCCAAAATAATACATTGATATCCAACAATCCCCCACATGAATGGAAATTATCTGATTAAAACGACGAACTGACTTGAAGTTTGAGAGAGACTTTCTTTGAAGAGTAATTGCATCAAGATAGGTAGTGTTTGGCTTTGAACCTTCCATAGTGAATAATTATCGGATTTACTCGGCTAACTAGTGAACATGATGTCTTGAACTATTCAGCCTTTAGTGTAAACCCAGACAATAATTATCACACAATTCCCCTTCGAACATCTTCAATTCTCACGGTTGTGTCCATTTTGGCCTTGGACACTTCCTGGTTTCTTATGAGTACTCTAGAGAACTCGATATTGATTTTTTCAAATCAATTTCTGTAAGTGTTTTTATATTCGATTTTGTATATCTGTTCTTATGTTTATATTCTGTTTAATGTTTATATTCTCTTTATAAGTAGTCTATAGCAAATATTTTCCAACATTCTTAAGACGTTTTTTGCCTGTCTAAGGTGCTTACAGTATCAATACAAATCGTCTCCCAGGTTTCCTCGATATACGTCGCAAATGAGAGCACAATCGGATGCAACACGGCGAACAGAAGAATGCTGAAGTCTCACTCTCAGAAGACAGGAATATTTTGGTGAATTAGTTTTTTAAGTGAATAATATAGACACAGGAAGCCTGTATTTATAGGAGCCAAAGAACCTGTTCGGAAAAAACACATCAATTGGATGGAACCTGTTTGATCAGAACCGACACATCCTTTGGGATAAAATTGGTCTGAACAGACATGTAATGATCAGACTTCTTCCTCTTCAAATAGGTATCTTTGAGATTAATATTTCATTCAAACATGATATCAATTGTGTACTTTAATTATAAACCGTGTATCTAGTTATGATAATTTACGTATTGGAATACGTATTTCGTATATACACCCAAAATAATACATTGATATCCAACACATTTGGACTAAGCTTTAGGTTTATCAAAATTTTTATTATTATTAGATAATGATATAATTAAACTACGGAAACTAAACAAAGATTGTCTAAATTAATTTAAATTCCCGATATTAGTAACTATCTATTTATACTATATATAAAGGGAATAATTGAATTGATGTCACGAGTCAAGTAACACCAACTCAGTTGATGAAATTATAAAATAAGAAAAAAATAATTATAACATAAAAAATAAAATAAAGATATTTTTATCTTTTCAAATTTCATATATATATATATATATTTAAAAATAAATATTTATTCTTAAAAAAATTACCTACTTTCTCAAAAAACTACTACTTATAAAGCTATCTATATTTTTTACTTATAATATTTTCTTAAAAAAATTTATCTTTTTACCCAAATAATGAATGCGTCATATTTTAGTTGGCATTTAAAAAGATCATGGTATGGTGTAATTTCATATGTATAGTAATTATAAATAAAGAAAAGAAAGCTTCATTTTCTTTCTTTTTGTATATAAGGTAGATGGTGGGGAGACGTTTCTCTTTGTTAACTTGAATTCAAAATTTAATTTAATTTAATTGGTTCATATAATTATTTTAAAATAAATAATATTGAGTAAATTTGAATTTACAATCCTTTTTTATTCTCATATTACTTTATACTAAAAAAATTCTCCCATCAAATATCAAATTTGGAGTGGTTGGCAATGGCATTAATTACATGTTACAAGTTACAAGAAAATAGGATAAGTACTTTACGATCTTAACTAATCTAACGTGCAAACATAAAAGATATTATTGTCAAGGAAACTTGGAATAGAATCTAGAATTTCATGGTCAAACTTGTTTGATAATTGTCAATTTGCAAGAAATTTTCAAGCCTCACATTTTTAAAGCCTAAACAAATAATATTAAAAAAAAAAAAAAATGAGTTGACAATGTTGGATATTTAGTTAGTGTTCATATTCAATTCGGATATCACGATTGATGTTAAAAATCTAACATATATTTTATTTTTTAATATATTTTAAAAAGACGTGTTATTTTACTAATTTTGTTTATAAAATTTAAAAGTTTTACCTACGGTCGTTTGAATAAATGTATGAGAACCTATGAATAAAAATTTTAATTAATGCAAATAAGTGTTGGGAGATAAGCTAAAACTCTATTTGTATGTTTTCATTACTTCAAAATGGGCATTTTTAAGGTTAATTAGACATTAATTCCAATAGAAAAATTGTGGCTTCTTTTGTACCAATTTTTTTTTTTTTTTTTTAATTTTATAAGTAAAATTACAAAAATTACCACATTTTCTTCCTGTTACGGTGAAAAGGATAAAACCAATGTCGGGGACTATTTGAGTAATAATAATACATAAGAACTAATTTAGAAAAAATGAAAAAAAAATTCACGAATTCATTTAGTATTTTTTTTTCCCTCCTTTTGAAATGTTCAAAAACGGATGCCTAGGAGCAAGGTGATAACGCCACGTTTCCATAGAACGTGTACAAACTTGAAGCCACCCCTAACTACAAAAGCTTAGAGCAAATACGAATACCGCTTCCTTTTACTTTTACTTTTTCTTTTTCTTTTTTGCAAATTTAAGAATGAACAAATCTAGAACAAGAAGCTTGACTTTGTTTCTTCTTTGGTTAATCATTCTCTCGTATCAAATTCGACCAGTAGTTTGTGAAAGAGAAGAGCAGTACAATGAAGAGAAACCATCTTTCTTCCAGGTAGTATCAAGCACCATTTCATTGTTGAAGAAATCTCATAAAAGTTCTTGGGAAAAGATCAAAACCATTATCCATGAGTTCCAGTTGCAGTTTACCCCTCCAAATCTAGAGTAAGATTGCATGCATTACAGTTTCCTGTTTTTGTTATTACATACTTTTTAATGTTGAATGCGATGTTATTCGGACTTGGGTGTAAGTATTGGACGTCTGACACGAGTATATTTAATTTATTTTAAGTTTTTTCATGTATTTGAAAAGTCTTTGAGGATCATATATTTATATCTATGTTCAAATATACGTCAAACACGAATATTTAAAAAAAAAAATAAAAAATCGAAGCATCACAAGTTGAATGTGCATTCATCATTAAGATGTTTTGTTCCTTGTCTTGTTAGTTTTAGAGGCACAGAAACAGGAAAAGCTAGGGTTTCTGATAGTGTAGGAGAGAAGATGAAAGAAGCAGTCAAGGAAAGCATTGGAACAAGTAAAGTAACAGTTGAAGAAACTGCAAAATCTGCTGCAGAAGCTGTCCACAAGACTGCTGAGAACGTGAAAGGGAGTGCCTCTGACAGAGAAGAATCTCATGATGAACTGTAAACTAAATCCAAACCATATGATCAGTAGAGTAATTTAGATGTGTTCTTTGCAAGTCAAACTTTTGTTATATGATCTTGGTGATTAGTATGCACTCATTCTCAATATCTGATGTACTATTCTTCTTACAGTTTTAGGTTTATGGGTGAATATCAGATTTGAGTGTTGAATGAATCCAGACCTCACAGTGTATTTTTGTCTGTGTTTTTATTATTTTTTATGTCATGATTATGTTTGAAATAAACTTGACAATGTTGAAGTAAACTTGACAATCCATGTATTCATGTCATATTCGTATATTTTTATATATTATATGTTTAAGATATTATATATTTATATAAATTTTAAAATGTTAATATTTATATATTTATATAAATTCGTAATATATATAAATTTTGACACATTCGTATGTTCATGTTATGTTTTTGTTATTTTTTCAAATCGTGTCGTGTTTTAGTTATTTTTTTCGTATCATGTTCGTGTTTTCTAATCGTATATGTCCAAAATTGCCAAGTCTATTGTTATATATTTATATAAATTTTAACACATTAATAATTCACGCTATGTAAATTTTTATTGACACGGTCATATATTTGTATTGTATACGTATTATATTTTATATTATATTTTAATTATTTTTTTCATATCGTATAATCGTGTCTATCCGTAATTGCCATAATTACCAGGTCTAGATGAATCCATCAAAAAAAATTTGTTTCCAAAACTCTGATGACCTTAAGCTTTGTTTTTTTTTGTTTTTGTTTTTATACATGTGGTATTGAACTACTCTTAAGGTAACTTTTTTCATCTCATAAATCCCACCTGCTCAGGAATTGAATTCATTATCCCCAAGACAGAATCTTAAGCTCTAAAATATCCAATGAAATTGTCCAACTTGATGATCACATCAAGCAAGAAGTCAGTACAAAGTGAAGAAGCATGCAGGACAATCTCCAAGTAAAAGCTCTGGATAAAATGGAATTATACCTATCAACTAAAGCAAATAAAAGGGAAAAAGGGAAACTCTACAAATGGTATCATAACCCTACCAAATGGAACAAATTAAAAGGAATATGAAAGCATTAGTTTTGCTCGTTTATCTCTGTCCAATCTCCAGAACTATAAAGAAAAGCTTGGAGAACTTGCTCAAGAAAAAGCATAGAGCCAAGCAAAATTTTCTTTTCCACATGAAGATAATTAGCATACTAGAAAGCTATGTAGCTCTGACTCTTCATTTTTTTTTTAAGTACCCGTGTCCGATGCATATCCGGACATGGATATGGAAATATGACCCTCCAAATACATGAAAAAACTTAGAAAAAATTAAATATACCTGTGTCGGACATATACCCTATCCAACACTCACACTCAAGTCCGAGTAACATAGCTGGAAAGAGTCATTGACAACATTATGCATGAAGAGGCAGCCTGACACTACCGTGCACTATTAAGAAACTCAATACATATGAATATACTAAAGCAATTAGATCACAATGACGTGCCATCCATGGAGAAACAGATTTGTTTGATCTGGATTTGTTTAACAAAAGAACAACACAGAAGAGAGTTCATAATTTAAAGTTCACAGCTCAAGGAAACCGCACGGATTCTAGTTTCTATTTTTTGCAGTCATGAATTAATAGCCCATAGCTATTTTTTTTTAGTTCTCCATCTTCTTAGGAGATGGCGAAAGAAGTATGGTTAAAGGATCACAGACGCACTAAGATCAACACAAGGACAAATGCAAAGAGAGAGGGAGATAGTTCAAAATATGAAGCATGCGAAAGGAATAGTACAACTTAGTTCGTGTCTATGCATCAGATGAGAAAACCACCAAAGAGGCAGTATAATCGACAAAATAAGGTCCAACGACCTTTAATACCGATTGTCGAACAAAAAATCCATTCTGACAACCACACAAAATATTCAACTTAAAATTGACTGCTAGAAGGATCACCATTGAGAGAGCAAGTACTGAAACTGATTTAACAGACCGTGTAATTAAAAGAGAATGTTCTAAATATTTTGCTGTTCAAAATCTAAGCTAAAAAGGAAACTGCACTAAGAAGAATGAGAAGAAGAGAGTCTAAGACATTCACTTTGACACCTTCGAAGGCAAATGTCATTCCAGTTGGGTACCTGGTGTTGGTTGACACAAACAGTACGAGCACAAGCATCGAGCTCAGACACACCACAGAGCGTTACACAAGTGTCAGGAATTGGATCCTTTGAAAATGCCCCAACCTTTTTCAACATTATCTTTGATGTGCAGACTCTCTCGCAAACAAAAATATTATCCTAACTCTTCTCCCTTCCCCTGGCACTCTTAATTCTCTGTTCTTCAGTGCGCTTTTTCTTCATTCTAAAAGCTTGCCCCGCAATAACTGCTGGGATGGCAGCCCCAAGAAGGGACCACCACACGTCCACCATCACAAATTGCAGTACCCAAGCCCTTTCTCCTTTCCTTACTTCCCCTTCTGCACTCTTCAATGAAAGAGGAAAATACAGCACATGAACTATCTTATTCATTTCTTGACTGAACAGCTAGCCGTTAAATTAAATTTAGCCGATTCAACTTTACTTTTAACATATAATTAAAAATTCCAGTGGTAAAGGCAACCAAATCTATGACTTATAACAAGAAGCAGAAAATGAAAAAAAAAAAAAAGACTATAAAGGTAAATGAAAGACAAATACTTAAATCTGCAGTTTGAAGGCTGGATTTTAGGCTGCCTACAATTAAAGTTCCAGTATGTCTAGCATACAATACATCAAAACATTATCCATTAAACTTATAATTACTTTAAGAAGCACTAAAGACAAGTGCCACACTGTCACTTTCATCATGTCATCTAATGAACATCAGAGAGATGCAATCAAGAAGAGAATCAACACAATGCTGCTGCTATTGGCATTAGAACCAACACATTTAACCTCACAATACAGCCATTTTCCACTTGATTTTCCCAAATATGATCAAGCTACCCCTCTACTACTGAAAGATTTTAAACCAAAACAAAAACATATCCAAACAAGGCACAATACTGACCTTATTATAGCCAACACAACAGCCACAAAAAGACTCAGAACCTTTTTATAATTTGTTTTTTATGTAACAATCAAATTATCAAATGGCTAATTCCAATTTCAGTTTCTTATTTTTTGAACAAAAAACCACAGCTTTCTTAAACAATCACATAAATTCAATTCCCAAAATTAAATTTCTTATTCTTCAAGAAAATTAAACTCTTTCAGAGCAAGTAAAATTCCAAAAAGCTTTGAACTTTAACAACCATTCTATTTATTAACAATAATTTAGCAAATATCCATTTCATAAAAGAAATAAAAGCATCTCATCATGCAGTAACATAAACCCATTATTAGAAGCATATATAATTAAGTAGAAAAGAAACAAAAAAATAAACAGAAATCAAAAGCCCCAAAATAAGTTAAAAATCATAAAATTTAGATAAAGAGGAAAAATAAAGAAAATAGAAATACAGATTACGAGTTACGAGTTACAGATCAAATTACAAAGAAGATATAATGTATGCTGCTGCTAATCCTACAGGTTTAATTTATATAACAAAAGATTAAAAAAAAAAAAATTAGAGTTCAAGAGAAATGAAAGAAAGAAGGGGCTGGCTGACCTTTGGATCAGGGTCGTTGGGAGATTCAGCAAAGAGAGCAGAGCGGCTATAGTTCGCTTTGGACTCTGGAAAAGGCTTGTTTTTAGTGTTTTATTTTGGCTAAATGCTACTTTTAATTTGGTTTAAATCAGGATTAAACATTTATCTGTGTATTGTACTCACCAAGATTGTCATATTGTCTGTATGACAGTATGTATCGAAAACATATAAATTTTATATTAAAAAGATATATATCGATATTAATGTCTTTCAAATATATACGTTTCAAATTTATCGGTAAATTATATGAAAAATTATCAATATATTATTAATAAAAGAAGTATAATATTACAAAAGACTTAAATTCATGTATAAAGTAATAATCCTAAAAAGGAAAATAAATTCGTAGTTCTCCCAATTAAACTTCCAAAACCAAAGCAAAAGTAGTTTTTTTTTTTTTTTTTTTTTTTTTTTTTTTTTTTTGCAAGAGAAAAAAATAAAAACATTGCGATAAGAGAATTGGGCCCATGTCCTTTTCTGTTTCCAACAAAAACCTTAAGCTGAAACTTTTAGAGCTCCGAACTTATTCATGTCCTTTCCAGCTTAATTCATCGGGCTTATAATCTGAATCAGCCCAACATAACAAATTTTATCAATCATAACAATGATAGATACAAATTAATAGGCTTGTAATGTAGACCTACTTAAAGATCGGGTAGTCTGTCAAATTCGATAGGTTCGGTTCGTATTGAGTTTGATCTGGATAAATTTTTTTTAATTTGGGCCGGTCCTGCTCAAATCACTGTTTATATAATAATTTTTTATTTAAATTTAATTATAAAATATATTAATATAAAAATAAAAATAATTTTTTAAAATTTTTTAATATTATTTAAAAAATAAACGGGTCAACTGGCCGCCCTGGTCCGACCCATGAGTAGGTCTACTGTAATGTAATATACAAAAATTATAGACTTGGCAATAATCTGTTCATGATCGAGTTGAATTCTGATCAGGCTCCGGCAATATATTAATGAATTTTATGACCGCCTAGATCTTGCTCAACCCAAAATATGGGCAAAATTTTATGCGCAATCCTGCCACATTTTTACACAAAAAGATTAATCCTCTTAAAAAAGGAACGATCCTTATTAAAAAAAGATCGATTCTTCTTAAAAAGAGATCAATTCTCTTTAAAAAAATCGATATTTCTTTTAAAAAAATCAAACCCTTTTAAATTTTTTATCACTAATAGGTAAAACAGATCGAATCAGGCCTGGAAAAAAATACTATGCCCAAAATCCAACTTATTTTTAAAACAAACCTCATTTTTTGTCCAAATTCATTTTTTCGGATTTAGAACCTAACTCATAGACAAATCTATTTGATGTTTTAGCCTTTCTTTCGATAGATCCTATATTATATAACATTGATATTTTACAATTGTATCCCAATATTTATATGAAGCGTCATTCATAAGAAATGCATGGATGATTTTCTTAAAGTAAAAGTATATTTCTTTCTATATTAATATATGACAATAAAAAGTAGTTCTGCTAACAAAGATGGAAATTACAATTATAACAAGAAGGACGATTGATAGTCAATCCACTAGCTTGGCCCAGTCCCATTTTTATTGGGCTCAAAGTAGGCTTGGAGGACGTCGAGCCTCTCTCAGACGGGCCGAATTTTTAACTGTTCAGGCCGAAAAAAGCGTAGTGAAAAAATTAGTCTCAAAACATTTCCTATGTAAAATATGTTTCAAGCAGCTGACCATTTTAAGCAACATGATAAGGAAAAGAAGAAGCTCAAGTCTCAGACTATAGATATAAGTTTTTCATGTAGAAGAAGAAGAGGGAGGAGAAGCTTGCAAGGTCCAAGCATTAGGAGCCATAAGGGGCATTTGATTATAGTAAACCATGTATGGGCTATCATGATTGTGAACACCTTCATAGGTAGTTATCACATAACTTTTGTCATCTATGTCCCTTTCTATCCTCTTCTTCACATTGCATCCTCCACTTGAACATTTATAATAATTCCTGCCATAAATAAAATAGTTGAACATCATGTCAATCATGATCAACCAATAAAACAATTGGGAGTACATAATTAACACATATTTATATTCATATATATATAGTTATATTTATAAATTTACTTTTTTAGAACAAATGATTTTGGATCATATAATAAGAGGTAATTTTTTCTTATTTCATAAATGTCACTCTTTCTTTCTATCTTCAAAATTCGAACTCAAAAATTTCAAATTAGAGTCTTAAATTATAACTTCTATGCCTTGATTGGCTAATTAAAAACTGATATAAAGCCAAAGTGCCAAATAAAAGTACATGCTTCCATGCTAGACATGAACATCTATATAAATTAGTGGTAATATGCTAAATCTACAATCCTATATATACTTAATAATTGTTTTAAAATTATCCGAAATGTAATTGTTCTGAATAAAAGTAAAAAGATGACTCATAGTTGAAATATAAAGACATGATCAAGTATTGAGCTTAGACCACTCATGTTTGCAGAAATAGAGATATAATTAATTTAAGAGTTTAAATATTGTTAAGTGATGGGATTTAAACATATGGCTTAATAATGCATTACTTAATTAAAGATTGATAGGTATTATATTTTAAAAGTAAATGTTGAAATCTAGATGTGCATGTTCAAGATGTGAGTTTAATATATGACTATGTTTGATTTACGTTTTATGTATTTGAATTTTTCTAAACTTTTCTAATTATTATTATAACAAATCCAACATGGCAATACTATATAACGTTTTTAGATATTATATATATATATATATATATTTTGGGCAGTAGTAATTGTTTATAAGTTATTTGATCATGTACGAATTCATGTGAATCTCACATGATTAATAATTAATAAATAATTGCTTCTATAAATAATGGAAGGGTTGACATATTGACTTAGTTTTTTTAACTAAAAATTTAAGTTGAACAATGTTCAAGAACACGATGACAAGTACATCTAAATTAATAATTCAGTGATAAATGTATATATCTGGTACTCGAATAAGATATTATATATTTGATTTGCCATGGAGGGAAGAGAAAATAATTTAGAGAGAGCAAACTATATCCCTTCCACTTGATCTTATAATAGTTTCCATCAGCTGCCATATTAGGCCACTTGCTATTAAATCTTAACAAAATAAAGCCTCTGGACTCTGGACCCCAGGCACCCAACATGTACTAGCAAGAGGTTCAACTGGCAGTTTTCTTAATTCTTAGTAGTATCAAACTTTCATGATAGACTCCCCAAGAAACTAGATTCAGATAACCTAAGGATATCACATTAACCCATGCATTATTTTTTTGACACCAAATATCAGAAAAGAAAGAAAGAGATGGTATCGAAAGAAGAATTAATTGCCTAAACCCTAACTCCTTTCTGGCTTTCTCTAATTTAGCCATATATTAACTTCTACCTAAATTAAGAACTAAATGCAAAGATATTTGTAGCAGAAGAGAGAGAGATGGTGGCCGTGCACCACTAGTTGCATTTCACAACCTGCCATGAAAAATGCATGGCTATGGTTTCGTTTTGAGCAAAGCAGCTAGAAAAGGAAGAGTCAAAATACAGTCTGATTTCACTCTTTGCATATACATATACACACTAGCTAGTACTGTGGGCACGTGATGATAACGCAGCCGCCCACTGTGTATATATGTATGTGGAGTGATCGATCCCTCTTGCACTTGCAGTCTACTTCAACGATTGATGGCAATTGGCAAATATAATTTGCTTGATGGGGCATCCATCCCACTTTTGCCCCACCTTTCGGATATAATTTGCTACTATCCTAACCTACTCTATGATGTAATGGGTTTGATTCATCTGTATGTTAAATTATATGGCATTGATTTGAGTGCAAAACTATGTGCTTGAGAACAGGAAGAAGTGATAGAAAGGGAATTAAAGTTATCTGTAGTTCTCTTCTTTGATATAAAGAGGTATTCAAATTCAATTCTTTGAGCATGAAAAACATGATTACTTATTGAGTTAAATATGTCAATTTGATCTAACATATATATAATAGAAGAAAAATAAATGAGAAAGGCAAAGAAATGGTATACTAATTAACATATTGCTACAACAAATTATTGAAAATATAAACTAGAATAATATCATAATCCCACATGCAGCCCATTTTATGATTCAAAATTCCAAATCCATTGTTTTGAGACATAGATCTTCTGCAGAGTTGAATATAATTATTCCCAAATGATCACGAGATCAAAGATAATGTGGGAAAATTAAGTTTTTATGAAGTTAATTATCAAGTTGGAAGTATATATATATGTAATAAAATAAATTAATATAAATCACAATAGATGTATACAAAGTTATGGGGTCCCCTCAATATTGAAACCATGATGAGATCTAGTGGTTCCAACATCAGGGAAAGTAAATTATTCATATCAAATGTTACCAATATTCCATGCAATAAGATAAACCCAAAGCCAAAATAACATTTTTTTTTCTTACTTTTGTACTGATAATTAGCAAATTACCTTGGATTCGGGTTGTTCTTGATGGACTTTTTCCCATATTTCCTCCATTTGTATCCATCATCGATGACTTCCATCTCTGATTTCGTTCTAAACGCAACTCGATGCCCCTGTTCCGACTTGTTTTTCCTCACTCCATTTTTGCATTTTCTGCAATTTTTTAAGCAATAAATAAATAAAAATCCATTATATCTTAAACAAGAAAAAAATCCCAGTGGGAGGGGCTTATATGTATCACTTGCATGTTACTATTTTTTGATGTTGCACCACTAAATTCATTAGCGCCGGCCAAGCCCTTCTCCGACGACGCCATACTTTGCGACGACGTTTCTTCCTCGAAGACGCCATCATCGATCATAAGGTAATCCGAGAGCTGGAACTCGGCCATGGGATCGAAGTTTTCAGGGAAGAAGGTGTAACTAGGGTTAGGGTCATGATGAGAAAAGTCCATTTCTAAGGAACAGCTGGACTTTGGTCTTTGTCTCTTTGATAGTGTGTAAGAAAGGAAACTTGTTAGGCTTAGCTGCAAACCATTTTATACATTTAATTTTAAATATCTAAAATAATAAGAATTATCTTTCTTTCTTTTATTTTATTTTTAATTTTATGAGCTGCTGCTTCATGTACACTTTCCTGGGGATGCAACGAAGCTGCTTTAGTGGTGCCACGTGTTGGGCTCGTTTGAGTGACGTCATGGGGATGACGTATGGGCTCAACTTTAGTGCATTCGAATATCGGACCACTTGTAATGTAATACTCAATTCGTTTTTTTTTTTTTTTTTTTTATTTGGCCAAAAAAGAAATTCGTTTGTTTTCTTGTAGGCGGGAACTATTGTCTGCGGAAGAAAGTATTACGTGTAATCTACTTAGACCACAAATTGGTCTACATTTGCGGCCTATTTGCGCCTACAAGAAAACAAACGAATTTCATTTGTTTTCAAAAT
The DNA here is from genome assembly GCA_030761205.1 of Fremontodendron californicum. Taxonomy (NCBI): domain Eukaryota; kingdom Viridiplantae; phylum Streptophyta; class Magnoliopsida; order Malvales; family Malvaceae; genus Fremontodendron; species Fremontodendron californicum. The sequence continues at coordinate 6,841,004 of JAULJL010000010.1, forward strand.
ATCATCTCAATATAAATATTTATAGACATCGATTAATATTTTTTTTAAATAATATTATTTTATTCAATATTATGATTATTTAACTATTTATGACTAATATGAAAGTAATAAATAAAGATTTATGAACATTTTATTTCGTATGAATAATTGGGTAATTAGATTATCAAACATTTTTAACATTTCTAATTATCAAATATTATCAGTTTTTAATGAATTAGAGATTCATTTATTCCATATAAATTTTAAATGGCACTCATACAATAATAGTTTTTTTATTTTTTATTTATGGAACCACATAATAGTATATTAATTTTAAGTAATTGTGGAATTGTAAGAAATATGAATTTAATTATAGATTCCACCTTACATTGTATGCAAAGAAAATTTATTAATGATGTCCTACTTGTTCGATTAGTATTTTTCATTTTTAAAAACTATTTACAAAACCGTACATGAGTCGTGGGTGGGTAAGCTATTTGATCACTTGACCAAGTAAAATGGGAATAATAAGTCAATTCTTAGATTTAAAAAAACAATTTTATTAGGTGTGAAAGCAATAAAAAATTGTCAAGTGATGTAAAAGAATTGTGAAAATGGAAGATACCATTTTATTATAATTTTATATTAGAATAGGTAATTTTGGGAATATATAAAAATACAATATATTTAATAAATATAAAAATAATATAATAAACACGATACAATACGTTTAAACACAATTAATAAAATTTAATATACGTATCATATTCGCCAATTAAAAGGATTAGTGATTATGACTTCTTGTTTAGGAGTTGAATTGTAGAATATGTCAATAATTAAATGGGTCGTCGTTAAAGCTCAATCAATTAATTAATTAGGGATCCCATTTGACAATGAAAGTTTGTGTAAAGAGTACTATTTTGTTTGATAAATAGTATTAAACATTTAGATGCTATAAATACTGATCCCATTTTAAAAAAAAAAAAAAAAATTAACGAGTAAATTGCATGGAAAAGTTTTGTTTTAAAATAAGTCATTTTGCAAATATGTTAATGGATTCATTTAGTTATGAAGTATGAAGTACTAGCAAGATGAAAAAAGAATATAATTTAAAATTTTATTTGCAATGTAAAAATCAAAATTTTATTTATGCATTATATTCTTTACCTATTTTTCATGTATAACAATGTAAGATTCTAATCTTAAATTTAACTTTCCTATTTATTTTTATTTTTTTTAGAATGAAAAAGTGAAAAGATAAAAAGGGTGAGTGGAAATAAGTAGAAAGAGAATTAGTTTCATCAGTATATGGTAAGAGAGAAAAATAAATAAAAAGAAAAAAAAAAAGATGATTATTTTTACTTTCATTTTTATTCTCAAAATAAATCATTTTAAATTGAAAAGATTAGAGGAAAGAAAATAAAAGAAATTTATAAAAATTATCCATCATCATATAGATTTTATCTTTTTATCTCCACTTACAAAAGGCATAATTTGAAATATAGTAAATTTCTTTTGTTTTTTCATTTTCAATTTTATCAAGTAACAAAGGACATGATTTTGTTTTGGCATTATAGTTGTTATAGTTACAGGGACACTCTCGATGGGATTTACTTACGCAAGGGTGAAGTGTGGCCGCATCTAGGAGTTCAAGGGATTGGCTCTAATATCACTCAAGAAAAGAGGTGCAAATGCATGGCCATAAAAGTGTCACTAGATACCGAGCATTCGTTGAGTGTTGAAATTATTGTGTGAGATGTGTTTGGTTAACCAAACATAATAGTTGGTTCAAAGCATAGTTTACCATACAATTTCGGTTAACTTTAATGTGAGTTTCACTAAGTGAAGGTTCAATCGGAAGACATATTCATTTATACAATTGATTTCCAATACTTATTGATAATCTGTATTATTTTGAAAATGTTGAAGATTGTTAGATATTGGAAACAATCCTACATTTGAAAGAATAAAGGAGAGAAAGTCTTTTAAATAAAGAAACATCAACTTTGGGTAGATGCATCTAGATAATTGTGTCTGTTCAAACAGACATTTATTTGAATAGTTATGTATGTACATACATTTATTTAGAATATGTTTGTACAAAGGTACACATTTAATTATAAATAGAACTCTTTTGATTTTTCGAAGACACATAAAAAAAACAACTTGTGTTGATTCCTCCTCCAAATAATTCTTATATTTCTTTTATAATGTCTTACTGCATAAATTCTTTGTAGAAGTCTGATAATTTAAAATGACTACTCAATGGATTGATTTCGTCAATTTAAAATGCAATCAATCACTGACTTCATTGTATCCTCAATGTTTATCGACAGGAACTCTTCTGCACACCTACTACTTAATATGGTGGGGTGAATAAAACTTTAAGAAAAATGTCATTGATACAAGCCTTGAAGAATTTTCCTCAATTTTCAGTTTTTTCCATTTATTCCAACAATTATCTTGTTTAATAAAGAATATAATCACCTTGGTTTTTTTTTTTTTATAAGAACTTTACATCTTAAGCTTTACTTGGTAAAAGGGATAAAAATAAAAAAAATGAAAAATTGGAAAAAGTAAAAGTAAAAACAAAAACAAAAATTAAATATGTTTTACCTTTTTATTAGTGTGCTTAGTAGAAAATATATATATATAAAAAAAAACTTTGATCTATTTCATTTTTTAAAAATAAACCGCTATAATTTTATTATGCTCAAATAAGCTCTTATTTTTTTATTTGTATTTAAATAAACCCTTATTTCAAATGAAAGATTGATTTATGTTATGAGTTTATTTAGATATAAATTAAAGGTTAGGACTTATTTGGGTGCACGTTAAAGATTAAGGGTTTATTTGGATACAAATTAAATGTTAAGGGCTTATTTGGGTGTAATAAAAGTATAAAGACTTATCTAGACAAATTAATAAACTTCAAGGGCATTTTTATTATTTAACAAATTTATGTTATGGGTCTACCAAGTGTTTGTTACTCGTCATTCATTTACCATTACGGGTACCTAACACTTTACATAGGAAGGAATATTATATTTTATTAAAGTGCCAGTAGTCACATACAAATGATGTACTTTGTCTAATCTCAAGACTGTATGTTATACCAAATGTTGAGTCAAGTTTCCATCATGGGTGACCTTAATTTATAAGCTTGAGCCCATCATTTTTTAGGTCTTATTTATTACATCTCTAGCAAAACTTTTGGTTACAAGATTTGCCGAGTTTTTTTGTATATATTACCAAAAATAATGTTTTATAAAGTGTTTTAAATGATTTACAAAGGTCTTAAATCATGTAGTTTGCATTTATGTTGAAAAATGAAGTTGGGAAGTAATTAATAAGTCTTTAGAATGAAAATAGGGAAAAAAATTGAATTTCTTTAAAGAATATTCAAATGGCAAGTTTGAAAAATATTGATCTGTTACAAATTTGCTTAAGGGAATAGAATCCCTCGTCTAGAAATTCAAAAAATCAGTCCGTTAGACACGCTCTTTCATTCCAAAAATAGTGATTCTCCATCAAAGACATGTCTAATCATGAAAAGATATTTCTAACACCAGTTGGGGCTTATAAATACTTTTTTTAACATTCATTTTACACAATTTTACATCCAATTGTCTTCAAGAATCATTTATTTTCTTTCACTCTCTTTTGGTTCGTGGTTCATGTGTGTTCAAGAAAAACTTGAAGTGCAATCTTGTTCTTCTTCGATTAGGCATTGTGATGGAGACTCAATTAAGAGTTGTAAACCCAAGTGCAGGTTATGTTCAAGTAATAAATTCTCGGGTGTCCGAGGTCGAACCACAGGAAAGCGTATTAGTAAGTATAAGTTTATAAATATATAAGAAAAAGAAAGTAAACAAGATATTAGGGAATCAACAACAAAACAAAATAAACAAGATATTAGAGAACAAAATAAATAAAATAACATAAAAGAAATTAAACAAAATATAAAAAACAATAAGAAAAGATGTTGAGGTTAGAGAATCCACTCTTGGTGTTATGCTAAGATTAATCTTGTTTTATTACACAATTGAAATCCACACATAAGGGAGGTTCCAATCGGAAGGTTTAGCAATTCAGTCCAAATTGTCCAACGTCCATAGCATATGATATTATGTTCATTTAGTATCCTCAAAACTCATAAAAAGAGTCCAAGCATTCCTTATGCCAAGGTATATGTCTACAACAAATCAAGGTTATGAAACCAAGCATTTACTGTGCCATTTTCCTTGTCAATAATGAATCAAGATCCCTACTTTGAAAGTATGATTTTAAACCAAAAGAAAATATTATCTATACTAGTGTTTATAAATGATGATTCATTTTAGCTCATGTTTAAGAGACTAACCTTAGCATTTACCAAGAGCTTCACCTCATCACCTCAACAATATGATTAGCAACACATACTAGATATGAATAAAATGAAAAGAAATGTAAGAAGCATAAGTAAATAAAGAAAAAGAAAACTAGAGAAAGGAAAGAAAAAGAAAACTTAGAGAATTTTATTACAATGGCTAATATCCTACCAATCTACCATTAATGCTCATCCAAGGCCCTCTATTTATACACATTTTGGAGAGCTAAATGACAACAGACAAGCTTTATAAATTTCAAAGGTAGGTATAATAGGTGGGTGCATTTTTCTAACAATTTTCGTCATATTGTATGACAATTCTGATCAGCCAGTTTGATGGTCGATTTTGTCAATGTTGGAGGCTCGATCTGATCAAATGGTCTTCTAGAAAAATATACCCCTATCAGTTACGGATCCATAGCCGTTGGAATCAGATCATTTGCTCATGTGGATCGGAAGATATGGTCAAAATACCAAAATAGGTCAGCACAAACGTCATTGCACATCAGCCAACTTGATGGTCGATTTCGCTAGGGAAAACGACTCCGTTTCAAGAAGTGTAAAACATGAAAAAGATAGATATGCCTCTTAACTTTGCACTGTAAAAATTCAGCCTTATTGCTTCAGTGAAACTCCAGATATAGCGGATATGGCAAAAGGTGTCGGAATTGGAACTGAACTGGATTTGCCTTAATTGTTGATTTAACCTAGTAATCTGAAATCACTCAAAGAAACTCGTGAAAAACACCAAATTAGATAAAAATATAAAATATCATAAACACAATTAGACTAAGCAATAATAACTCGTATTTGACACAAAACAATAATAAAACATAACTAAGAACTATATAATTATACGAGTTATCACACCCCCACACTTAGATTGTTGCTAGTCCCTAGCAACGACTCAATAAAAATAAAATAAGAAAATCTAATCTAATCCATTTTCGTTGGAAATCACGGTGGCACTTAGCATGTGACACAAGCCTTTAAACCCCTAGGTGTCCCTAGTGGACGAGTTTAGTCTCGTGAGGGTTTGCTAGAACGATACCCACAAACATTGAAAAACTAAAATATAAGTAAACTACATACACTAAAAATATTTACTCCTAATCCTTTCAATATAAATTAGAGACAATCTTTGAACAAGTCTTATAAACTAATCAATAGCTCAAAGAATTTCACAAAAATTCATGCTTGAATGTAAATAAATGAGTTAAGCCAATATTAACATAACATATTTCAATCAAAATAGTGCATATTCAACTTAATCTCAATTTCTCACTATACTCTCATGATTTTCACTCTTTAAAGTAGTGGTAAAGTGTTTACACTCAATCGATCTCATGAAAACAGTTCTACCATATGCTTGCTTGTCCACCTATTCTCCACTATTTAGATCATACAACTTCATAAATCAAGAGGTCTTTTTTCAATGTTGTAATGGGGCCAAAGGGTTATAATGTAGTTAAAGAACAAAAAGATAAAGATATCACAAAGGTTCCAAAGAGTTCATAGAGTTTAGAGACATAATAAGATCATACAAATAAAACTTCTCAAAACTCTTATAAAGCACATAATAACATAGGCTAAATATTCATGTTGAGCCTTTGCTTCATTCTAACCAACTTTGTAACATCTTTTTCTTTACTTTAACTAGAAGTTCAAGAGAAGATTTTTTTTTTTTTAATATGGGAATGTATTTGACAATGATCCCTTTCTTTTTCTCTTGACTTTTGCCTCTCTCCTCCCCCACACTTATCTTTCGTTCTAACCCAAATTTTCAAAAAGTATCCCTTGTTTTTGCAATATGTCTCAAAATATATAATCCATCTTTAGAACAAGGGTAAGGATATAAGTATATTTAGGCTGGGTGTAAGTTCTGGTTACCAATAAAATAGCATATTTAATGTAGGCTCAAATTGGCTCACTAGTGGGGATGTTCTCTTAGAACATTAATAATGGATGGCTGTTTGGCTCTGGTTATAATCCTAATGCCTCTATCATATTCATGTTGTCACATGTATCAATATAGTCTCAAACGGTTTAAAGCAAGTTCTAGAGAATCATGTAATCATAAGAGCACTCAAGAAAGAAATTAGATTGATTTGTATAATGCATCAATCATTATAGGCTCAAAAACTCACAAGGATGATTATACAAGTCAGATTAAGTCTAAACATGCTTCTTTCTCAATCAACATATCATATTAACATTGGCTCATAAAAAGGTTGACATCAAGCTCAATTCTCATGAAAATCTTCTCACTAATAAATCTGTTTTAGACTTATGCAATTCATATCTCATCATTGTATTAAAAAGGAACTAGAACACATTAAAATAATAATAATAATAATAAAGACTCATAAAAAAAATAGTAGACAAAAATTAAAAGAAATCCTAAATCGTTCCCCCCACACTTAATTCTTACATTGTCCTCAATGTAAGTCTATTAACCCAAATGAAAGAATCATGTGTAAGAGAAAAGAACTAATAACATAAGAATAGGAATAACTAAGACTCAAAACAAAACAAACTCATGCAACCTAAATAATCCTAAAATACTAAACAAAAATTAACAAGTAAACATAAAAAGATTAAAATCAAACTGACAAGGTATGTCTCAAGTCTCCCTTACTCAGACCTTGTTCAGAATGAATACTTCTAAATTGCTTAAAATACAACAAACTTTTTTTTTTTTTTTTAAAAATAGCAAAATATGTCCCTTACCCCCTACTAAAGGTAGAATTTAGGAGATATTACCTGCAGAGGTTGCTAACCACTTATTATAACTGAGACACAACAAACAAAATGTTAGATAATGTCACAAAGACAGAGTGCAATCCACTCCATGCTCGTCCATATCTCTTTTTCTTTTTCCGAGCGTTTGCGAAACAATCGTAGCAGATAAATACTCATAAGCTTGGAGCTTTTTGAGTAAATCTTCAATGGTTGTAGCAGAAATTATGGTTCTCCTTGCCTCTGAAAACATGAATCCATTATCCACAGCATTATCTAAATATGAAAGCAAATTACTAAAATAACCATTAATATTAAGCAAACCAATGGGTTTCTTATTTGTGACCAAAGATGACCAAGAAGCCACGCAAGCTATTTCTTCCAATATACCCAGACCTCCTGGTAAAGCAATGAATACATCGGCAGAATGGTACATGATTGTTATCCGTTCAGGGATACTCCAGACTTGTATTTCCTTACCCACGGTAGGTCCACAAAAACCTGTGAATAGTTTTGGCACGATTCCTAGAACTGGACTTCCTCCGACGTGTGCTGCTGTAGCGACTGCTCCCATTAAACCCGAACTACCGCCTCCATAAATCAACTGGATCTTTTGTTGGGCAAGTATTACTCCAACTCTTATGGCTTCATCAGGGAATATGTTATTTTTCCCTGGATAAGCACCTCCAAAGACACAAATTTTTTTAATGCGCTGGGATGAAGTACTTTCCATTTTTTTTCAAGTGCCTGAAAGAGAATGAGTACATGGTGTAATATATAGAGGACTGAGTAATGAATCAGACAAGAGTAATAATGTCGCCGAAAGTGTATTTGACCTGTCAGAAGAAAATGTTAACCTAACAAAAGATTTTTGCGTGATTTCAGGAAGAAAACCAAAAAGAGAAGAAAAATCAACCGTAAAAGACTAATGCAAAAAAAAAAAAAACGAGAATAATTACACAAATCTAACAACACGTAAATTAAACCGAAATAAAGTTATTGCAAATCAAACCAAAAGCTGAGAAGTCATTTATTGTAGTTGTGATTGTGGCTCACATCTTCCTCTGGTTTTACGTCCAGAAACGGCTTAAACGCCTTCTATGAGTCGAGGATATGCTTCCCATCCAGTTTTCTTACAAGCTGGCAAATAAGGTCTTTTAACATCAGATTCCCAAGATATTGCCATTCCCTTTGGAATTGCGGCCATAAATCAAGAATTTCTCTTTGTACGTCTCCACTAGGATGCGTCTCAAGAGAAAGTTGGATATTACCCAAATTCTCCTTACTCAGTCCATCCTTAATGAATTCAATTTTATCATCTCGATTAGAGGACGGAATCCCAATAGAACGACATTTACCGTTACACGTCCATCGTGCACATTTGTGGCAATTTGAACTCATGCGCTTTGCTCGTCGCTTCTTTGCAAAAGTGCTTCTACCTGTACCTGGTAAATGCAAAACAGGAAGATATTCATTTTCACGTACCTTGGCTTCAATTATCCAACGTATGTCTTCAGGAATCCCTTTGTGCATAAGCATTCTTAATCTTTCAAATCGAACTTGGTAAAGCTTCAGTAAAATATTTCGAGGAAAAGGAGGAAATCGTTTCTGCAATCTTGTGAGAATATCATCCATCCTGAAAAAAAAAGAAATATAAAATGAAAGAGAAATTGAAAGAGAAATTTATATACAATATCAGTTTTGTGGGTAGCTGATGGAACCGACTTAAATAATCACGGAGTACCGTTATCCGCCATTTAACCGGGGTAAAGTTGGCCAGTAAAATCCACACTGTAAAATTTTTGCAGCAGTTTTCTTTGATGAAGAATGACCACCACATGCCTCGGAATGACAAAACTTAATTACACTACTTACCTCATTGTCGGGAATGCATCTTCGAAAAATCTGATCAGGACAATATTTGAACAAGTAAGGGTCATCCCAGTAGAACTTCTTTACCTCATTCAGAAACTTCCTTTTATCTTGGGGGCTCCATTGAGAAGGAATTTTTCCAAAAAGGAATATTTTAGCTCGGATGGTAATGGTTTTAAATCCAGCTTGGGTGGTTCAATAGTTGATGGTACAGTGACATTTGTGAGTGATGGGAGTTCCTCAAACTTTTGTTTCCAACGATGCTTATCCTGAAAAGAATTTAACAAAGAATCAGTGCATGAAATTTCTGAAGCATTATCAAACTCACATTCAATTAAATAAGCTTCTAAAGGATCATGGAATATGGTAGTGGTGAGATGTTCATGAACAAGTTCTTCAATGAAATCCACTTCATGTACTTCTGAATCATCACCAGGTTGCTTGCAAGTGTTGAACACATTTAATTCTAAAGTCATATTTCCGAAAGAAATGTTCAAAATACCGTTCCTGCAATTTATCAGAGCATTAGAAGTTGCAAGAAATGGACGACCTAATATAACAGGAATTTGAACATTTGGATTTGAAACAGGATGTGTGTCCAAAACAATAAAATCAACAGGGAAGTAAAAATTATCAATTTGAACCAAAACATCTTCAACTATCCCTCGAGGAATTTTTACAGAACGATCAGCTAGTTGAAGTGTAACAGGTGTTTCCTTGAGTTCACCTAAACCTAACTGTTGATAAACAGAAAAAGGCAAAAGATTAACACTAGCACCAAGATCAAGCAATGCACGTTCTATTCTAGTGTTTCCAATGATGCATGAGATTGTTGGACATCCAGGATCTTTGAATTTTGGTGGAGTAAGGTGCTGAATGATTGAGCTCACACTTTCTGTCAGAAATGCTTTCTTTTGTACATTATGTTTCCTTTTAACTGTGCACATGTCCTTCAAAAATTTAGCATAAGATGGAACTTGTTTGATTGCATCCAATAAAGGAATGTTAATCTTAACTTGTTTGAAAAGTTCATAAATTTCTGCATTTTGATTCAAATTCTTTACTGTTTGCAACCTTTGAGGAAAAGGAGCAGGATGCATACCTTTTTCTTTGTCCAAATTTTCAAGAAGTTCAGACTTACCATCATCCTTACCATTACTTTTCGGAGGGGAAGGAGGATCTTGGTCTTTTGATGGAATGTTTTTGTCAATTGCCTTTCCACTTCGAAGAGTTGTGATAGAACTGGCATTTTCCTGTTGAGTTTCATTGGAGCAAGAAACAAGACATTGAGTAGAAGGGTTAGGCTGAGGTTGAGCAGGAAACTTACCTTTTTCTTGAGTGCGTAATGAAGCTGTCAATGTGGACAAGGTGTTTTTGATCTCATTGATGTCCTGTGAAGTTTGGTTATTCACATTTGCTTGTGTTTGCATGAATGCTTGCAATGTCTCTTCCAAGATTTGTACACGTGAAGGTTGATAGGAAAAAGTGTTGCCCGACTTTTGAGATTGTGGTACCTGAACATGATTATTATTCCGCCAACTGAAGTTGGGATGATTTCTCCATTCAGGGTTATATGTTTCAGAGTAAGGAGAAGGAAAAGGCTTTTTAAATGTATTTATGGAATTTACTTGATCATGCAACGCTTCTTTAAGAATGGGAATGTTTGGACATTCAGAAGTGGGGTGTCCCATGATTTCACAAATTCCACAACTTTCTTCATTTTTAACCGTTTTGACTTCTTTTACTTCTCTAAGTTCCATGGCTTCAATCTTTCTAGCCAAATTAGCTACTTTAGCTTTTATCTCATCTTCTTGACTAAAATGATATTTTCCTCTGTTAGAAACAAGATTAGATCTATTGGAACTTTCAGAGGAATTATCTGTGTGCCAGGCTTGAGAGTTATCTGCCAAATGGTCTAGGTAGTCAAAGGCTTCTTCAGGTTCTTTTTCTAGAAACTCACCGTTACACATTGTTTCAACAAATTGTTTAGTTTCGGGAGTTAAACTTTCATAAAAGAAACTAATAAGACGCCATTTTTCAAAACCATGATGTGGACAAGAACTTAACAAATCTTTAAAACGCTCCCAGCACTGAAAAAATGCTTCATTTTGATTTTGATTGAAATTTTGAATCTGTCTTTTCAAAGCAGTAGTTTTATGTGCTGGGAAAAATTTCTTTAGAAACTCAGTTTGTAATTCTTGCCATGTGCCAATTGACCTTGGTTTTAAATTATGAAGCCAAATTTTTGCTTTATCTTTTAAAGAAAATGGAAATAATTTTAGCTTGAGAATTTCATTTGTACATTGTTGGTCATTAAAGGTGACACATACATCTTCGAAGTCTTTTAGAAACGAGTAAGCACTTTTCGATTCTAACCCATGGAAATTTGGAAGCAAAGCTATCATACCTGGTTTAAAACGAAAGTTGTTTGCATTGAGAGGAAAAATAAAACAAGAGGGTGATGAGCTTCGAGTTGGTTGCAAGTAGTCACGCATGGTGCGTACTTGTCTGTTCTCATCTTCAGCATGAACACTTTCATTGTCAGCCATGGTAGGAGTTGTATTAGAAAGATTACCTGAAAAAGTTTCACAATAAAATCTAACTAAACAACGAGATCTAAAATCACGTCGCCAAACAAGCATAAAACAAAGTTAATATACAGATTAGGCGGTATAACCAGCCAATACAAATAAAACAAAGTTAATATACAATATACTTATAAACTTATATACTTAGTATTGCCTCCCCGGCAACGGCGCCAAAAACTTGATGGAGACTCAATTAAGAGTTGTAAACCCAAGTGCAGGTTATGTTCAAGTAATAAATTCTCGGGTGTCCGAGGTCGAACCACAGGGAAGCGTATTAGTAAGTATAAGTTTATAAATATATAAGAAAAAGAAAGTAAACAAGATATTAGGGAATCAACAACAAAACAAAATAAACATGATATTAGAGAACAAAATAAATAAAATAACATAAAAGAAATTAAACAAAATATAAAAAACAATAAGAAAAGATGTTGAGGTTAGAGAATCCACTCTTGGTGTTATGCTAAGATTAATCTTGTTTTATTACACAATTGAAATCCACACATAAGGGAGGTTCCAATCGGAAGGTTTAGCAATTCAGTCCAAATTGTCCAACGTCCATAGCATATGATATTATGTTCATTTAGTGTCCTCAAAACTCATAAAAAGAGTCCAAGCATTCCTTATGCCAAGGTATATGTCTACAACAAATCAAGGTTATGAAACAAAGCATTTACTGTGCCATTTTCCTTGTCAATAATGAATCAAGATCCCTACTTTGAAAGTATGATTTTAAACCAAAAGAAAATATTATCTATACTAGTGTTTATAAATGATGATTCATTTTAGCTCATGTTTAAGAGACTAACCTTAGCATTTACCAAGAGCTTCACCTCATCACCTCAACAATATGATTAGCAACACATACTAGATATGAATAAAATGAAAAGAAATGTAAGAAGCATAAGTAAATAAAGAAAAAGAAAACTAGAGAAAGGAAAGAAAAAGAAAACTTAGAGAATTTTATTACAATGGCTAATATCCTACCAATCTACCTTTAATGCTCATCCAAGGCCCTCTATTTATACACATTTTGGAGAGCTAAATGACAAGAGACAAGCTTTATAAATTTCAAAGGTAGGTATAATAGGTGGGTGCATTTTTCTAACAATTTTCGTCATATTGTATGACAATTCTGATCAGCCAGCTTGATGGTCGATTTTGTCAATGTTGGAGGCTCGATCTGATCAAATGGTCTTCTAGAAAAATATACCCCTATCAGTTACGGATCCATAGCCGTTGGAATCAGATAATTTGCTCATGTGGATCGGAAGATATGGTCAAAATACCAAAACAGGTCAGCAGAGACGTCATTGCACATCAGCCAACTTGATGGTCGATTTCGCTAGGGAAAACGACTCCGTTTCAAGAAGTGTAAAACATGAAAAAGATAGATATGCCTCTTAACTTTGCACTGTAAAAATTCAGCCTTATTGCTTCAGTGAAACTCCAGATATAGCGGATATGGCAAAAGGTGTCGGAATTGGAACTGAACTGGATTTGCCCTTAATTGTTGATTTAACCTAGTAATCTGAAATCACTCAAAGAAACTCGTGAAAAACACCAAATTACATAAAAATATAAAATATCATAAACACAATTAGACTAAGCAATAATAACTCGTATTTGACACAAAACAATAATAAAACATAACTAAGAACTATATAATTATACGAGTTATCACATTGTATCATGGCGAAACGTTTCCAAAGAGACTATTTGCACCATAGTGGGGAAACTATTATCTTAAAAAAAAAAAAAAAACTTTCTGAAAATGCCTTGTCTACAACCTTCTTCATTTATTTTTATTCTCTACTATTGTTCTTACTTGATTGCATTAGTCCAACCCTCAATATACAACAGTTTTCACTTGACCCCACAAAGGTTATAGTGATCACTCCATCTGGAATTAATTATCTGACATAACTATGTCTCAATCCAATATGTATAGATTTTCCGTTATAGACTTAGCTATATGCCCTTGCTAGAGTTGCTTCACCATCACAACAGATAGAAATTGGAGAAATTGGGAAAATTAGTTAGGTCATAATGGTACATCATATAACAAATTTCTTAGCCATTCAACTTTTTTAATGGCTGTAGCCAATGCAATAAACTCGGCTGCCAAGTACGAAGATCTATCTACTTGTTGAAGCATGATCTTCCATATTTGTAATCCAACTAGCATCTGAATAGCCTTTTAAAATCGAAGGATATCCACTATAGCATAAACCATAATTGATTGTTTTCTTTAAGTACTTAAGTACTCTTTTTATCATTTGTTAATGCAAGTTACTTGGATTATTTGTGTACCTACTTAATTTCCCAACAGCAAACGTTATGCCTGACCTTGTACAAGTCATTGCACACATTAGGCAACCAATTACTCTTGCATATTACAACTAATCAACTATCCTACCAACATTAGACACTAATTTTATATTTATATTTTTATTTGAGGATCTATGGGTATAGATGCTGAAATATAACTGATAAGCTTGAATTGGAATAAGGCAATTTATCAAGTTTGACATACTTCAATTGGCAATGCAAAGAATATAATGCAAGTCAATTTATCAATTGTGACCTAATTTAATTGGCTAAAAGACAAACTTGAAATGAAAAAAAAATCAAGAATCATGACAAAAATAAAAGATTATAAAAATACAAACACTAAAAAAAACCCATTGGCTAATAAACAAGTTTCAAATGTAAAAAAAAAAAAAAATCATAAACCATGATTAAAATTTTTTAAAATTATAAAATTATAAAAATACAAAAACAATAAAAAAGAAAAAAGAAAAAAACTCTCATAATTAGTAATATGAAAAACAAGAATTAGGAGAAGAAAATATAATAAAGACATGAATGACACTTATATAATCCCCCACCCCTTAATGAAAAATCATAAATCACAAGAAATTAATAGTTAAAAACATAAATATTAGAAAACTAAAGGTTTCAATAAATTTTAACAAATAATGATTTTAAAAAACATTAATACAAGAAAATTAAAATTCAAGAATATATATAAATGTCAGGCAGCCAAAAGTCTATTGTGTTTTATCTAATAAAATTAGGATATATAGATTTAAAATTTATCGAAAGAAGGAAATGTAATAAAGACATGAAAGACACTTATATTATATAATCTTTCACCCCTCAATGAAAAATAATAAGTTACAATAAATCAATAGTATAAAATATAAGTGTTAGAAAATTAAAGTTTCAATAAATTTAAGAAATAACGATTTTAAAGAACATGAATACAAGAAAATCAAAAGTCAATAATACATATAAATGTTAGACAACCAAAAGCTTATTGTGTTTTATCAAATAAAATTATTATATATAGATGTAGAATTTATTGAGAGAAAGAAAATGTAATAGAGACATGAAAGACACTTATATAATCTCTCACCCTTCAATGAAAAATCACAAATCACAAGAAATCAAAAGTAAAAAACATAAACGTTAGAAAGCTAAAGGTAACAAATAATAGTTTTAAAAAATATGAAATGCTTAAATGTTAGGCAACCAAAAATCTATTATGTTTTGTGTAATAAAATTAAGAGATATATATTTAAAATTTATGGAAAAAAAAATTGGCATTTATTGCAAAATATTTGAGTTATAAGGGTCCGTTTGTTTCACAGAAATGACTTCCAAAAAATGATTTCTGTATTTTCTGATATTTCATTGGCAGAAAATTAATTGATCAATGAAAAATGACTTACTGGTCAAAGGAAAATAAGGCATTTTCTCTGAAATTTGTCTTCCTCTTTTTAAAAGGGAAAGACAATTTCCAGAAAAGAAGTGTTCATGAGAAAGGCTACTCACTAAACCCGTGAACCTAATTCAACTTGAATCGAGATTTGGACATCATATTTTAGATCGAGACTTAACTTGACTCGAACCAAATATTATTATATTAATAAAAAAAATATTTTTTAATTATAAAATATATTAAAATATTAATATAAATATATTTAATATTGTAATTTTCATTATTTTATTTAAATTTTATAAAACATAAATATTTATATTTTAATAATATATAATATTATATTATTATTTTAATAATAAATAATAAATTATTAAAATAATGAATATTATTTATTATTTTAATAAAAATATTATTTCATATAACAATATTATTATTTTAATAATAAATTATAGCATTATCAATATTTTAAATTTAAATAGTATTTTTAATATTTTATTGAATTTTTTTTTATATTACTATTTTAATAATAAATATATAAATTATACTTTATAAAGATTTAATAATAAATGTTTTTAGTATAAAAATATTATTATTTTAATAGTATAAATATTAATAAAAATAATATTTTAATAATTATTAAAATACTTTAAAGATTTTAAAATATTAATATAATTAATATTTTAATAATAAATAATATTATTTTAATTATTTAATATTAATATAATATTTTATTATTAAATATTATTATTAAAATATTACTATTGGAAATATAATATTAAAAATTAATATTTTGAATTTTATAATTAATATTTTTTAATATTTTAATAATAAATATGTTAATATTTTATGCCATATTACTATTTGAAAAAAGTAGAAATAACATTTTGATAATAATTATATCAATAGAAATAATATTTTTTTAATATTTTAATATTTATGTCATATAACTATTTGAAAAACTAGAAGTAAAATTTAATAATAATTATATTAATAAAAATAAAAATTTAATAATTATCATATTAATAGAAATAATATTTTAATTATAATTATATTAATAAAAATAATATTTTAATAATTATTATAATATTTTAAATATTAATATAATTAATATTTTAATAATAAATAGTATTGTTTTAAGTATTTAATATTAATATACTATTTTATTATTAAATATTATTATTAGAAATATTAATATTTTAGTAATAAATAATTTTTAGTATTTTAATAATTAATATTTATGTCAATATTGTTATCCAAATTTTTTTTTTCCAGAAAATAACTAAACAATGGAAAATAATTTTCATTAAGTCACCCAAACATCAGAAATTTTTTCACATTTTTCAGAAAATATTTTTGGAAGCCAATTTCTGCGAAACAAACGGATCCATATTTTAACTTTAATCTATATACCAATTATAAAGTCCCTGACTGAATTGATGTGATGAGTCAAATGATACCAACTCGATTAAAAAAATTACATAAAAACCAAATTAAAATTATAATAATTAAATGAAATTAGGGATATTTAAGTTTTTTAATTTTTTTAAAAATAACCATCTACTAAAAAATTACTTACCTTTTTTAATATCGTTTAATTTTTAAAAAATAACTACTCAATAAAACATATCTCACATATTTTTTTAAACTTATTACTCTTTTTAATATATAATAATTTTTTTATCCACAAATTGGATGTGATAAATTCTAATTTCATTTAACGGTAAATGTACTTATCATTATTAAAAAAGATGTGGATTTTCAATTTTTCTTTTTCTAAATAATTATATATATATATATATATATAATATAACAAGGTACATGCTGATTGTGTAAACTCTGCTGACATTGACGTCTATGCGGATAGTCTATTTTTATGACAAATAAGCCAAATATAAATATAATTATCAATTCATTAAATTTCAAAATTTAAAATATAATTAAAGATTAACTCATGCAATATCTCCAAATCTTAAATATATTTGATATGGTTGGAAGAATATTCTCATAGAGTTCAAATCAAAATTAAATATCAAGGTAAATTATTCATTTAAATAAATAAATTTAAGATTTTTTTTTTTTTTTTTTTTTTTGTTTTGAAAATCAATGCTTCATTAATTGGAATTGATAATGTTCTCGGTGACTACAGTAGCGATAATAACTGGGCAAGTTTCTACCAGGTAAGTTCAGCAGTCTGATGCAAGGCAAACTTTGCTAATACATGACATGCTTTATTACCATCTCTTCCTATGTGCCTGGCTTGGCATGACAGAAAGCTAGAAGAAAGGATTCGAGCCTCATCAATTAGGTTCCCTATAGGAGAAAGATCAGTTTCTCTGAAATTGATCCTTTTGATTATACTCAGAGCATCTCCCTCGAGGATGATTTTTTGAAGCCCCAGATTATTTGCAAACTGAAGTGCCCGAATTGCTGCAGTAGCTTCAATCGCAAATGGGTCTTGGGTGTCCTTTAGTTTTGCAGCATAAGCTCCTTGCACTTCTCCAGCCGCATCCCTGATTACCACGCCAATGCCTCCCAGATTATTGCTTATGTCAACAGCTCCATCAAAATTGACCTTGTATTCCCCCTCCTTAAGGGGCATCCACCACTGTTGAGTAATATTTATAGCTATTACAAATTTAGCTGCTGAATTGTTGATGTCAGCTATATATTTCCTGATAAAGCTCTCTGTTGCAGGTGGTGTCCATCCATATTCCCCATAAATTTCTCTATTTCTCGCATTCCATATTGCCCAAGCGCAAACAAAAACCTGTTGCAATTTCCCAGAGTCCATAGCGTTGCAGACTTGTGAGATCCAAGTTGCTAGGTGATTGTCTTCTCCATTGTTGGCATTCCAATCAAAACCCATAAGTGCCCAAACGCTCCGTGCCCATGAGCAGTTGCGAACTGCATGCAGGTTTGTTTCTTCTTCTCCACATCTAAAACATGCACTATTCGTGCTTATGTGTCTCTTGGTAAGGTTTAGCATAGTGGGCAACCCTTCATGCCATAATCTCCACATCATAATCTTGATCTTGGGTGGTGCTTCTTTCACGGCCCGCGCGATCTCGTTCAGGTCCGTTATGCACACAACAGGTCCAGACCCAGGATCTGAGTTACAAAGAGTATCTTGACCCACCAGAATATGCCCAATCCCTGGAGCATTCTAGAAGGCCCTGAAAGACAGATTTTACGTGGAGATTCTAGAAGTAATAAAAAATAGTTACTGTCCAACAGTTCCAGTTTATCTAGAACTCTAAGAGATAGAGTTTAATTTCCTTTAGGCCTCTAGATAATGTAATCTTATCCGTTCATTTGTTTAAATCTGAACCGTTGATGTAAGGGGGATTCAACTATAAATAGAAGCCTCATCCAGCCTCATTTGTATCATTCAACTCATTTGAGTAATATACAAGAGCATTCTTCTATACTCTCTCTTGTTCTATTTTTCTTCTTAGCCCTAGTAACTTTTAGTTACCAGTGCATTTCTTGAGTGTTAACAGGCTGACTTAGGCATCCAGGGAAGGGATGCGGCTTCCAGCCTAAGGCCGCACGGTTCGCAGGGCTAAAGTTCTGAGTTCATGATAGTTGGTATCAGAGCTTGTGGTTCGTGAAAGGTGCTGATCATAGGGATGGCGTCTCAGGCAAATAACCAGACACATGAGGTCCCAGAGACTAATGGGAGGAGTAAGAAGACTAGTTCGAGGGCCAGTTCGAAGGATGTTCTATCGTCCATGGATGGCAGGGTGGCCAAGCTCGAGGTGACCGTTAGAGACATGCGGGAGAACCTGGAGATCGTTGAAGGTCGCATCGAAGAGCTAGACTTCGCGGGGGAAGAGCTCAATGATATGATGCAGGGGGCTCTCAATGAGGCGATAGACATGCTGACTCAGAAGAACGATTCTCTAGAAGCCATGATGGTGGCCATGCGGAATGAGATGGAGGAGCTCAAGGGAGAGCTCACTTCATGCAAAGCAGCCATAGGGGGTAGCGTGCTAGCTGTAACACCTAAACACAGGATGGAGATCCCTAAGTCAAAGGAGTTCAAGGGAACCAGATCGGCGAAAGATGTTGACAATTTCTTGTGGAGGATGGAACAGTATTTCCGTGCAATGGGCATTGATGATGATGCCACTAAGGTAAATGATGGAGACTCAATTAAGAGTCGTAAACCCAAGTGCAGGTTATGTTCAAGTAATAAATTCTCGGGTGTCCGAGGTCGAACCACAGGGAAGCGTATTAGTAAGTATAAGTTTATAAATATATAAGACAAAGAAAGTAAACAAGATATTAGGGAATCAACAACAAAATAAGATAAACAAGATATTAGAGAGCAAAATAAACAAAATATAAAAGAAATTAAACAAGATATAAAAAACAATAAGAAAAGATGTTGAGGTTAGAGAATCCACTCTTGGTGTTATGCTAAGATTAATCTTGTTTTATTACACAATTGAAATCCACACATAAAGGAGGTTCCAATCGGAAGGTTTAGCAATTCAGTCCAAATTGTCCAACGTCCATAGCATATGATATTATGTTCATTTGGTGTCCTCAAAACTCATAAAAAGAGTCCAAGCATTCCTTATGCCAAGGTATATGTCTACAACAAATCAAGGTTATGAAACCAAGCATTTACTGTGCCATTTTCATTGTCAATAATGAATCAAGATCTCTACTTTGCAAGTATGATTTTAAACCAAAAGAAAATATTATCTATACTAGTGTTTATAAATGATGATTCATTTTAGCTCATGTTTAAGAGACTAACCTTAGCATTTACCAAGAGCTTCACCTCATCACCTCAACAATATGATTAGCAACACATACTAAAAATGAAAAGAAATGTAAGAAGCATAAGTAAATAAAGAAAAAGAAAACTAGAGAAAGGAAAAAAGAAGAAAACTTAGAGAAATTTTTTTACAATGGCTAATATCCTACCAATGTATAATGTATCACAATACTCATCCAAGGCCCTCTATTTATACACATTTTGGAGGGCTAAATGACAAGAGACAAGCTTTACAAATTTCAAAGGTAGGTATAATAGGTGGGTGCATTTTTCTAACAATTTTCGTCATATTGTATGACAATTCTGATCAGCCAGCTTGATGGTCGATTTTGTCAATGTTGAAGGCTCCATCTGATAAAATTGTCTTCTATAAAAATATACCCCTATCAGTTACGGATCCATAGCCGTTGGAATCAGCTCATTTGCTGATGTGGATAAGAAGATATGGGCAAAATACAAAAACAGGTCAGCACAGACGTCATTGCACATCAGCCAACTTGATGGTCGATTTCACTAGGGAAAACGACTCCGTTTCAAGAAGTGTAAAACATGAAAAAGATAGATATGCCTCTTAGCTTTGCACGGCTACAAATTTCAGTCTTATTGCTTCAGTGAAACTCGAGATATAGCTGATATGGTAAACGGTGTCGGAACTGGAACTGAACTGGATTTGCCCTTAATTCTAGTAATCTGAAATCACTCAAAGAAACTCGTGAAAAACACCAAATTACATAAAAATATAAAAGATCATAAAAACAATTAGACTAAGCAATAATAACTCGTATTTGACACAAAACAATAATAAAACATAACTAAAAACTATATAATTATACGAGTTATCACACCCCCACACTTAGATTGTTGCTAGTCCCTAGCAACGACTCAATAAAAATAAAATAAGAAAATCTAATCTAATCCATTTTCGTTGGAAATCACGGTGGCACTTAGCATGTGACACAAGCCTTTAAACCCCTAGGTGTCCCTAGTGGACGAGTTTAGTCTCGTGAGGGTTTGCTAGAACGATACCCACAAACATTGAAAAACTAAAATATAAGTAAACTACATACACTAAAAATATTTACTCCTAATCCTTTCAATATAAATTAGAGACAATCTTTGAACAAGTCTTATAAACTAATCAATAGCTCAAAGAATTTCACAAAAATTCATGCTTGAATATAAATAAATGAGTTAAGCCAATATTAACATAACATATTTCAATCAAAATAGTGCATATTCAACTTAATCTCAACTTCTCACTATACTCTCATGATTTTCACTCTTTAAAGTAGTGGTAAAGTGTTTACACTCAATCAATCTCATGAAAACAGTTCTACCATATGCTTGCTTGTCCACCTATTCTCCACTATTTAGATCATACAACTTCATAAATCAAGAGGTCTTTTTTTCAAGGTTGTAATGGGGCCAAAGGGTTATAATGTTGTTAAAGAACAAAAGGATAAAGATATCACAAAGGTTCCAAAGAGTTCATAGAGTTTAGAGACATAATAAGATCATACGAATAAAACTTCTCAAAACTCTTATAAAGCACATAATAACATAGGCTAAATATTCATGTTGAGCCTTTGCTTCATTCTAACCAACTTTGTAACATCTTTTTCTTTACTTTAACTAGAAGTTCAAGAGAAGATTTTTTTTTTTTAATATGGGAATGTATTTGACAATGATCCCTTTCTTTTTCTCTTGACTTTTGCCTCTCTCCTCCCCCACACTTATCTTTCGTTCTAACCCAAATTTTCAAAAAGTATCCCTTGTTTTTGCAATATGTCTCAAAATATATAATCCATCTTTAGAACAAGGGTAAGGAAGGATATAAGTATATTTAGGCTAGGTGTAAGTTCTGGTTACCAATAAAATAGCATATTTAATGTAGGCTCAAATTGGCTCACTAGTGGGGATGTTCTCTTAGAACATTAATAATGGATGGCTGTTTGGCTCTGGTTATAATCCTAATGCCTCTATCATATTCATGTTGTCACATGTATCAATATAGTCTCAAACGGTTTAAAGCAAGTTCTAGAGAATCATGTAATCATAAGAGCACTCAAGAAAGAAATTAGATTGATTTGTATAATGCATCAATCATTATAGGCTCAAAAACTCACAAGGATGATTATACAAGTCAGATTAAGTCTAAACATGCTTCTTTCTCAATCAACATATCATATTAACATTGGCTCATAAAAAGGTTGATATCAAGCTCAATTCTCATGAAAATCTTCTCACTAATAAATCTGTTTTAGACTTATGCAATTCATATCTCATTATAGTATTGAAAGTAACTAAAACACACTAAAAACACACTAAGTCTAAACATGTTTTTTTTTTTTTGAAGAAGATTAAATCAAACTGACAAGGTATGTCTCAAGTCTCCCTTACTCAGACCTTGTTCAGAATGAATACTTCTAAATGTCTTAAAACACAACAAATTTTTTTTTTAAATTAGCAAAATATGTCCCTTACCCCCTACTAAAATATGACATTGTCCCCAATGTCAAATTTTAAAGGTAGAATTTAGGAGATATTACCTGCAGAGGTTGCTAACCACTTATTATAACTGAGACACAACAAACAAAATGTTAGATAATGTCACAAAGACAAAGTGCAATCCACTCCTTGCTCGTCCATATCTCTTTTTCTTTTTCCGAGCATTTGCGAAACAACCGTAGCAGATAAACACTCATAAGCTTGTAGCTTTTTGAGTAAATCTTCAATGGTTGTAGCAGAAATTATGGTTCTCCTTGCCTCTGAAAACATGAATCCATTATCCACAGCATTATCTAAATATGAAAGCAAATTACTAAAATAACCATTAATATTAAGCAAACCAATGGGTTTCTTATTTGTGACTAAAGATGACCAAGAAGCCACGCAAGCTATTTCTTCCAATGTACCCAGACCTCCTGGTAAAGCAATGAATGCATCGGCAGAATGGTACATGATTGTCATCCGTTCAGGGATACTCCAGACTTGTATTTCCTTACCCACGGTAGGTCCACAAAAACCTGTGAATAGTTTTGGCACGATTCCTAGAACTGGACTTCCTCCGGCGTGTGCTGCTGTAGCGACTGCTCCCATTAGACCCGTACTACCGCCTCCATAAATCAACTGGATCTTTTGTTGGGCAAGTATTACTCCAACTCTTATGGCTTCATCAGCGAATATGTTATTTTTCCCTGGATAAGCACCTCCAAAGACACAAATTTTTTTCAATGCGTTGGGACGAAGTACTTTCCATTTTTTTTTCGAGTGCCTGAAAGAGAATGAGTACATGGTGTAATATATAGAGGACTGAGTAGTGAATCAGACAAGAGTAATAATGTCGCCGAAAGTGTATTTGACCTGTCAGAAGAAAATGTTAACCTAACAAAAGATTTTTGCGTGATTTCAGGAAGAAAATCAAAAAGAGAAGAAAAATCAACCGTAAAAGACCAATGCAAAAAAAAAAACGAAAATAATTACACAAATCGAACAACACATAAATTAAACCGAAATGAAGTTATTGCAAATCAAACCAAAAGCTGAGAAGTCATTTATTGTAGTTGTGATTGTGGCTCACATCTTCCTCTGGTTTTACGTCCAGAAAAGGCTTAAACGCCTTCTATGAGTCGAGGATATGCTTCCCATCCAGTTTTCTTACAAGCTGGCAAACAGGGTCTTTTAAAATCAGATTCCCAAGATGTTGCCATTCCCTTTGGAATTGCGGCCATAAATCAAGAATTTCTCTTTGTACGTCTCCACTAGGATGCGTCTCAAGAGAAAGTTGGATATTACCCAAATTCTCCTTACTCAGTCCATCCTTAATGAATTTAATTTTATCATCTCGATTAGAGGACGGAATCCCAATAGAACAACATTTACCGTTACACGTCCATCGTGCACACTTGTGGCAATTTGAACTCATGCGCTTTGCTCGTCGCTTCTTTGCATAAGTGCTTCTACCTGTACCTGGTAAATGCAAAACAGGAAGATATTCATCTTCACGTACCTTGGCTTCAATTATCCAACGTATGTCTTCAGGAATCCCTTTGTGCATAAGCATTCTTAATCTTTCAAATCGAACTTGGTAAAGCTTCAGTAAAATATTTCGAGGAAAAGGAGGAAATCGTTTCTGCAATCTTGTGAGAATATCATCCATCTTGAAAAAAAATGAAAAAGAAATTGAAAGAGAAATTTATATACAATATCTGTTTTGTGGGTAGCTGATGGAACCGACTTAAATAATCACGGAGTACCGTTATCTGCCATTTAACCGGAAAAAAAAAATGTATATTTTTTTTTTTTTTGAAGATTAGTAAAAATTATATTTACATCTAGTTATTTTCAAAACAAGGATCAGAAAGAAAAACAACCTCTTCTTGAGTAACATGATTTTCCAAAAAGAGTTTGAGTCTTTGTCCATTTACCTTGAATACGTTACCATTTTGAGGATTCTCAATGTCAACTGCTCCATAATGATACACATGCTTAACCACAGATGGGCCAGTCCATCTTGATCTCAACTTACCAGGAAATATGTGAAGTCTAGAATTATAAAGTAGAACTTTTTGCCCAACATCAAATGTTTTTCTTGAAATTAACTTGTCATGAAAGGCTTTAGTTCTTTCTTTATGAATTTTAGAATTCTCAGATGCATCTTTTCTGAGTTCCTCAAGTTTTTGTTTCCAACAATGCTTAACCTGAAAAGAATTTAACAAAGAATCAGTGTGTGAAATTTCTGAAGCATTATCAAACTCACATTCAATTAAATAAGCTTCTAAAGGATCATGGAATGTGGTAGTGGTGAGATGTTCATAAACAAGTTCTTCAATGAAATCCACTTCATGTACTTCTGAATCATCACCAGGTTGCTTGCAAGTGTTGAACACATTTAATTCTAAAGTCATATTTCCAAAAGAAATGTTCAACATACCATTCCTGCAATTTATCAGAGCATTAGAAGTTGCAAGAAATGGACGGCCTAATATAACAGGAATTTGAACATTTGGATTTGAAACAGGATGTGTGTCCAAAACAATAAAATCAACAGGGAAGTAAAAATTTTCAATTTGAACCAAAACATCTTCAACTATCCCTCGAGGAATTTTTACAGAACGATCAGCTAGTTGAAGTGTAACAGGTGTTTCCTTGAGTTCACCTAAACCTAACTGTTGATAAACAGAAAAAGGCAAAAGATTAACACTAGCACCAAGATCAAGCAATGCACGTTCTATTCTAGTGTTTCCAATGATGCATGAGATTGTTGGACATCCAGGATCTTTGAATTTTGGTGGAGTAAGGTGCTGAATGATTGAGCTCACACTTTCCGTCAGAAATGCTTTCTTTTGTACATTATGTTTCCTTTTAACTGTGCACATGTCCTTCAAAAATTTAGCATAAGATGGAACTTGTTTGATTGCATCCAATAAAGGAATGTTAATCTTAACTTGTTTGAAAAGTTCATAAATTTCTGCATTTTGATTCAAATTCTTTATTGTTTGCAACCTTTGAGGAAAAGGAGCAGGATGCATACCTTTTTCTTTGTCCAAATGTTCAAGAAGTTCAGACTTACCATCATCCTTACCATTATTTTTCGGAGGGGAAGGAGGATCTTGGTCTTTTGATGGAATGTTTTTGTCAATTGCCTTTCCACTTCGAAGAGTTGTGATAGAACTGGCATTTTCCTGTTGATTTTCATTGGAGCAAGAAACAAGACATTGAGTAGAAGGGTTAGGCTGAGGTTGAGCAGGAAACTTACCTTTTTCTTGAGTGCGTAATGAAGCTGTCAATGTGGGCAAGGTGTTTTTGATCTCATTGATGTCCTGTGAAGTTTGGTTATTCATATTTGCTTGTGTTTGCATGAATGCTTGCAATGTCTCTTCCAAGGTTTGTACACGTGAAGGTTGATAGGAAAAAGTGTTGCCCGACTTTTGAGATTGTGGTACCTGAACATGATTATTATTCCGCCAACTGAAGTTGGGATGATTTCTCCATTCAGGGTTATACGTTTCAGAGTAAGGAGAAGGAAAAGGCTTTTTAAATGTGTTTATGGAATTTACTTGATCATGCAACGCTTCTTTAAGAATGGGAATGTTTGGACATTCAGAAGTGGGGTGTCCCATGATTTCACAAATTCCACAACTTTCTTAGTTTTTAACCGTTTTGACTTCTTTTACTTCTCTAAGTTCCATGGCTTCAATCTTTCTAGCCAAATTAGCTAGTTTAGCTTTTATCTCATCTTCTTGACTAAAATGATATTTTCCTCTGTTAGAAACAAGATTAGATCTATTGGAACTTTCAGAGGAATTATCTGTGTGCCAGGCTTGAGAGTTATCTCCCAAATGGTCTAGGTAGTCAAAGGCTTCTTCAGGTTCTTTTTCTAGAAACTCACCGTTACACATTGTTTCAACAAATTGTTTAGTTTCGGGAGTTAAACTTTCATAAAAGAAACTAATAAGACGCCATTTTTCAAAACCATGATGTGGACAAGAACTTAACAAATCTTTAAAACGCTCCCAGCACTGAAAAAATGCTTCATTTTGATTTTGATTGAAATTTTGAATCTGTCTTTTCAAAGCAGTAGTTTTATGTGCTGGGAAAAATTTCTTTAGAAACTCAGTTTGTAATTCTTGCCATGTGCCAATTGACCTTGGTTTTAAATTATGAAGCCAAATTTTTGCTTTATCTTTTAAAGAAAAAGGAAATAATTTTAGCTTGACAATTTCATTTGTACATTGTTGGTCATTAAAGGTGACACATACATCCTCGAAGTCTTTTAGAAACGAGTAAGCACTTTCCGATTCTAACCCATGGAAATTTGGAAGCAAAGCTATCATACCTGGTTTAAAACGAAAGTTGTTTGCATTGAGAGGAAAAATAAAACAAGAGGGTGATGAGCTTCGAGTTGGTTGCAAGTAGTCACGCATGGTGCGTACTTGTCTGTTCTCATCTTCAGCATGAACACTTTCATTGTCAGCCATGGTAGGAGTTGTATTAGAAAGATTACCTGAAAAAGTTTCACAATAAAATCTAACTAAACGACGAGATCTAAAATCACGTCGCCAAACAAGCATAAAACAAAGTTAATATACAGATTAGGCGGTATAACCAGCCAATAAAAATAAAACAAAGTTAATATACAATATAAATATAAATATATAGAAAATTAGGCGGTATAACCAGCCAAAAAATATATATACTAAATTAGGCGGTATAACCAGCCAATAAAGCAAAGTTAATATACAAATTAGGCGGTATAACCAGCCAATAAAAATAAATATACTTATAAACTTATATACTTAGTATTGCTTCCCCGGCAACGGCGCCAAAAACTTGATGGAGACTCAATTAAGAGTCGTAAACCCAAGTGCAGTGATGCACCCAAAAGAGTGTATCTTATTTAACCTTGCACTAAAAAGATAAATTGTAAGTATAGTAGTTAGCAAGGGTCGAGTCCTCAGGGATTGGGTTTTAGTTTATAAGTTAATAGTTTAAAACTTAAATTCAAGAACAATAAAAGAAAAGGGGTTTTTGAAGCCAGATTTAAACTAAAGTAAATAATAAGAATAAGATGCAAGGCGGTATAACCAGCCAATAAAAATATATACTAAATTAGGCGGTATAACCAGCCAATAAAAATATATATACTAAATTAGGCGGTATAACCAGCCAATAAAAATAAAACAAAGTTAATATACAAATTAGGCGGTATAACCAGCCAATAAAAATAAATATACTTTTAAAAATAAGCAAACTAGAAAAGTAAGAAAACAAGTAAGTAAGAAGAATCAAATATGAAAAATATGGTTAAGGTTTCATTCTCCACCACTAGACATCATTAAGAATCAATTTCAGATCTATCAATATCAACCAACTATCAAAGTTAACAACCGTAGATAACAACAAGCTCTGTTATCCCAATCTTTCCTTAGTTTGTCGTTAAATAGAACAAGCTCTCTATTTAATCTCTAACCATTAAACAACCTAGAATAAGCTCTCTAAATTCAATTTAATGGCAGCTTTATGATGAGAAAGATAGGTTGATCTAAGCAACAAACACATAAGCTCGGATTGTTCAACTTAGGTTATGTTCCACTTTGCAATTATTGAAAACTTGACCATAATCATTAATCACAAATTGCCACTTATGAATAGGAAATCAAGACAATTACACGGATCAAGACTCCTAGACTAGCAATAGATAATTATCAAGATCTATCTAGTTGTACACCTAAATAAATCAAGACAACATCATGAACAATTCTTGTAGAAGAACATAAGAAACTTTGATAGAAAATTAATGATAGATAGAATCTGAAAATCAATCACAAAACATGTCTAGGGCTTTGAAATCACCCTTAACCAAATAGAAGTTTAGCCTAGCATAGGCATTATAAACATAAAATTAAATAGAATCTAAGAAGAAAATAAAAGAAAGAAAGAAGAAGAAGAAGAATATTAATTATCCAACCTCTTGCTCTTTCTAAAGAAAAAGAAAACTAGAGAAAAGAAAGAAGAAGAAAACTTAGAGAATTTTGTTAAAATGGCTAATATCCTACCAATCTCCAATATGATCCCTTACAATCACCCAAGGCCCTCTATTTATACACATTTTGGAGGGCTAAATGACAAGAGACAAGCTTTACAAATTTCAAAGGTAGGTATAATAGGTGGGTGCATTTTCTAACAATTTTCGTCATACATGACGATTTTGATCAGCCAACTTGATGGTCGATTTTGTCAATTTTACAGGCCTTATCTGATCACATGGTCTTCTAGAAAAATGTTACCCTATCAGTTACGGATCCATAGCCGTTGGAATCAGCTCATTTGCTGATGTGGATAAGCAGATATGGGCAAAATACGAAAACAGGTCAGCACAGACGTCATTGCACATCAGCCAACTTGATGGTCAATTTCGCTAGGGAAAACGACTCCGTTTCAAGAAGTGTAAAACATGAAAAAGATAGATATTCCTCTTAGCTTTGCACAGCTACAAATTTCAGCCTTATTGCTTCAGTGAAACTCGAGATATAGCTGATATGGCAAAATGTGTTGGAACTGGAACTGAACTGGATTTGCCCTTAATTCTAGTAATCTGAAATCACTCAAAGAAACTTGTGAAAAACACCAAAATACATAAGGATCATAAACACAATTAGACTAAACAATAATAACTCGTATTTGACACAAAACAATAATAAAACATAACTAAAAACTATATAATTATACGAGTTATCACACCCCCACACTTAGATTGTTGCTAGTCCCTAGCAACGACTCAATAAATATAAAATAAGAAAATCTAATCTAATCCACTTTCGTAGGAAATCACGGTGGCACTTAGCATGTGACACAAGCCTTTAAACCCCTAGGTGTCCCTAGTGGACGAGTTTAGTCTCGTGAGGGTTTACTAGAACGATACCCACAAACATTGAAAAACTAAAATATAAATAAACTACATATACTAAAAATATTTATTCCTAATCCTTTCAATACAAATTAGAGACAATCTTTGAACAAGTCTTATAAACTAATCAATAGCTTAAAGAATTTCACAAAAATTCATGCTTGAATGTAAATTGTTTGAGTTAAGCCAATATTAACATAACATATCTCAATCAAAATAGTGCATGTTCAAATTTAATCTCAACTTCTCACATGATATACCCTCATGATTTTCACTCTTTAAAGTAGTGGTGAAGTGTTTACACTCAATCAATCTCATGAAAACCGTTCTACCATATTCTTGCTTGTCCACCTATTCTCCACTATTTAGATCATACAACTTCATGAATCAAGAGGTCTTTAATCAAGGTTGTAATGGGGCCAAGGGGTTTGTAATGTGGTTGAATAACAAAAGGATAAAGATATCACAAAGGCTCCAAAGAGTTCATAAAGTTTAGAGACATAATAAGATCATACAAAGAAACTTCTCAAAACTCTTTACAAGTACATAGTCACCTAGGCCGAATATTCATGTTGGGCCTTTTCTTCATTCTAAACAACTTTGTAACATCTTTTTCTTTTTCCACAAATTCAAGAGATGATTCATATTTTTTACTTAGGAATGTATTTGCCAGTATTCCATTTCTTTTTCTCTTGACTTTTCTTTTCTTTTCCCCCCACACTTATTTCTTGTTTCTAACCCAAATTTTCAACTAAAAATATCCCTTGTTTTTTGCAATATGTCTCAAAATATATAATCCATCTTTAGAACAAGGGTAAGGATATAAGTATATTTAGGCTAGGTGTAAGTTGTGGTTACCAATAAAACAGCATATTTAATGTAGGCTCAAATTGGCTCACTAGTGGGGATGTTCTCTTAGAACATTAATAATGGATGGCTGTTTGGCTCTGGTTATAATCCTAATGCCTCTATCATATTCATGTTGTCACATGTATCAATATAGTCTCAAACGGTTCAAAGCAAGTTCTAGAGAATCATGTAATCATAAGAGCACTCAAGAAAGAAATTAGATTGATTTGTATAATGCATCAATCATTATAGGCTCAAAAACTCACAAGGATGATTATACAAGTCAGATTAAGTCTAAACATGCTTCTTTCTCAATCAACATATCATATTAACATTGGCTCATAAAAAAAATTGACATCAAGCTCAATTCTCATGAAAATCTTCTCACTAATAAATCTGTTTTAAACTTATGCAATTCATATCTCATCATTGTATTAAAAAGGAACTAAAACTCAAAAAAAAAAAAATAATAATAATAATAATAATAAAGACTAAAAAAAATAATAGACAAAATAAAAGAAATCCTAAATCATTCCCCCCACACTTAATTCTTACATTGTCCTCAATGTAAGTCTATTAACCCAAATGAAAGAATTATGTGTAAGAGAAAAGAACTAATAACATAAGAATAGGAACAACTAAGACTCAAAACAAAACAAAACCATGCAACCTAAATAATCCTAAAATACTAAACAAAAATTAACAAGTAAACATAAAAAGATTAAAATCAAACTGACAAGGTATGTCTCAAGTCTCCTTTACTCAAACCTTGTTCAGAATGAATACTTCTTAATTTTTTTTTTTTTTTTTTAGATTAGCAAAATATGTCCCTTACCCCCTACTAAAATATGACATTGTCCCCAATGTCAAATTTTAAAGGTAGAATTTAGGAGATATTACCTGCAGAGGTTGCTAACCACTTATTATAACTGAGACACAACAAGCAAAATGTTAGATAATGTCACAAAGACAAAGTGCAATCCACTCCTTGCTCGTCCATATCTCTTTTTCTTTTTCCGAGCGTTTGCGAAACAACCGTAGCAGATAAACACTCATAAGCTTGGAGCTTTTTGAGTAAATCTTCAATGGTTGTAGCAGAAATTATGGTTCTCCTTGCCTCTGAAAACATGAATCCATTATCCACAGCATTATCTAAATATGAAAGCAAATTACTAAAATAACCATTAATATTAAGCAAACCAATGGGTTTCTTATTTGTGACCAAAGATGACCAAGAAGCCACGCAAGCTATTTCTTCCAATGTACCCAGACCTCCTGGTAGAGCAATGAATGCATCGGCAGAATGGTACATGATTGTCATCCGTTCAGGGATACTCCAGACTTGTATTTCCTTACCCACGGTAGGTCCACAAAAACTTGTGAATAGTTTTGGCACGATTCCTAGAACTGGACTTCCTCCGGCGTGTGCTGCTGTAGCGACTGCTCCCATTAAACCCGTACTACCGCCTCCATAAATCAACTGGATCTTTTGTTGGGCAAGTATTACTCCAACTCTTATGGCTTCATCAGCGAATATGTTATTTTTCCCTGGATAAGCACCTCCAAAGACACAAATTTTTTTAATGCGCTGGGATGAAGTACTTTCCATTTTTTTTTTTTCGAGTGCCTGAAAGAGAATGAGTACATGGTGTAATATATAGAGGACTGAGTAGTGAATCAGACAAGAGTATAATGTCGCCGAAAGTGTATCTGACCTGTCAGAAGAAAATGTTAACCTAACAAAAGATTTTTGCGTGATTTCAGGAAGAAAATCAAAAAGAGAAGAAAAAATCAACCGTAAAAGACAAATAAAAAAAACGAGATTAATTACACAAATCGAACAGCACGTAAATTAAAACAAAATAAAGTTATTGCAAATCAAACCAAAAGCTGAGAAGTCATTTATTGTAGTTGTGATTGTGGCTCACATCTTCCTCTGGTTTTACGTCCAGAAACGGCTTAAACGCCTTCTATGAGTCGAGGATATGCTTCCCATCCAATTTTCTTACAAGCTGGCAAACAGGGTCTTTTAACATCAGATTCCCAAGATGTTGCCATTCCCTTTGGAATTGCGGCCATAAATCAAGAATTTCTCTTTGTACGTCTCCACTAGGATGCGTCTCAAGAGAAAGTTGGATATTACCCAAATTCTCCTTACTCAGTCCATCCTTAATGAATTCAATTTTATCATCTCGATTAGAGGACGGAATCCCAATAGAACGACATTTACCGTTACACGTCCATCGTGCACATTTGTGGCAATTTGAACTCATGCGCTTTGCTCGTCGCTTCTTTGCAAAAGTGCTTCTACCTGTACCTGGTAAATGCAAAACAGGAAGATATTCATCTTCACGTACCTTGGCTTCAATTATCCAACGTATGTCGTCAGGAATCCCTTTGTGCATAAGCATTCTTAATCTTTCAAGTCGAACTTGGTAAAGCTTCAGTAAAACATTTCGAGGAAAATGAGGAAATCGTTTCTGCAATCTTGTGAGTATATCATCCATCCTGAAAAAAAATGAAAAAAATGAAAGAGAAATTGGAAGAGAAATTTATATACAATATCAGTTTTGTGGGTAGCTGATGGAACCGATTTAAATAATCACGGAGTACCGTTATCCGCCATTTAACCGGGGTTAAAAAAATAAATTAAAAATTATATTTACATCTTATAAGAGAAAAGAACTATTAAACAAAAGAAAAGAAAAACAATAAAAGATAGAATGATGGAGAGTAAGGAATATGCAAATCTGATATAATAGATGCTCTCCATCCTTTTGGGTTGCCTCCCAAGAAGCGCTTGGTTTATTGTCCTCAGCCTAACTTAGACCCATGCCATTATTATTCAACATACTTTGGCTCAAAAAGTGGAAACTCCTCCACATCTTGTATTGGAAAGTTCTCATAGTAAGGCTTCAATCTATGACCATTCACTTTGAATGCCTTATCTGTTTTTGGGCTTTGGATTTCAACTGCACCATGAGTAAATACATTAGTAATAACAAAAGGTCCAACCCAACGAGAACGTAACTTACCTGGATATAACTTAAGGCGTGAATGGAAGAGAAGAACTTTTTGTCCAACAACAAATTCTTTTCTTGATATCATCTTGTCATGGAATGCCTTAGTCTTTTCCTTGTAAATCCTAGAATTCTGATAGGCATCATTCCTTATCTCCTCTAATTCTTGTAGGTCAAGTTTTCTTTTCTTTCCTATCTCATCCATCTCCATGTTGCATTGTTTGATAGCCCAATATGATTTATGTTCCAATTCAACCGGAAGATGACAAAGCTTACCATAAACAAGTCGATAAGGAGACATACCAATGGGTGTCTTATATGCTGTCCTATAAGCCCAAAGTGCATCATCAAGTCGTGAACTCCAATCCTTCCTATTTGGATTAACTGTCTTTTCAAGGATGGACTTAACTTCTCGGTTTGACACTTCAGCTTGCCCACTAGTTTGAGGATGATATGAGGTGGAGACCTTGTGTGTGATGTTATACTTCCTCAAAAGTGCTTCCATAGTCCTATTGCAAAAGTGAGTACCTCTATCGCTGATTATGGCCTTTGGCGTTCCAAACCTAGCAAAGATGTTAGTCTTGACAAAATCTGAAACAACTTTAGAGTCATTAGTCCTAGTGGATTTTGCTTCCACCCACTTTGAAACATAATCAACGGCAAGTAAAATATAAAGATTACCAAAAGAAGGAGGAAAAGGTCCCATGAAATCCATGCCCCATACATCAAAAATTTCAACAATAAGTATTGGAGTTTGAGGCATTTGATTTCTAGCACCTAAGTTACCAGTTCTTTGGCAACGATCACATGACTTGCAAAAGAGGTATGCATCTTTGAATATGGTAGGCCAATAAAATCCAGAATCAAGAACTTTCATGGCTGTTCTTTTGGATCCAAAGTGTCCTCCACATGCATAAGAGTGACAAAAGGTGAGAATAGATTGAAATTCAGTTTCGAGTACACACCTTCTTATAATCTGATCGGAGCAATGCTTCCAAAGGTAAGGATCATCCCATATGTAGTATTTGGCATCACTCTTGATCTTATTTCTTTGAGCTTGTGTCAACTCTTGTGGCAACTTCTTGGTAACTAAGTAATTAACAATATCAGCATACCAAGGAGTTGTTGTTCTTATAAAAAGAAGTTGCTCATCCGGAAAGTTCTCATTCAAGGGTAGTGCATCATCTTCATGAACTAAACGGCTAAGATGGTCCGCAACCAGGTTGTCACTACCTCTCTTATCTTTTATCTCCAAATCAAACTCTTGTAAGAGAAGTATCCATCTAATCAACCTTGGTTTGGCCTCCTTTTTAGTGAGTAAGTACTTAAGGGCTGCATGGTCAGAAAATACAATTACTTTAGTACCAATTAAATAAGATCGAAATTTTTCTAAAGCAAATACAACAGCCAAAAGTTCTTTTTCAGTAGTGGAATAGTTCAATTGAGCATCATTAAGAGTTCTTGAGGCATAATAAATGGCATGTGAGGCTTTGCCAACTCGTTGGCCCAAAACAGCTCCAATGGCATAGTCACTAGCATCACACATGATTTCAAAAGGTACATTCCAATCTGGTGGTTGGATGATAGGAGCTGATGTCAAGAGTCCCTTCAATGTTTCAAACGCCTCTTTGCATTTATCATCAAAGTGGAAAACCACATCTTTTTGTAGTAGCTTGCAAAGAGGTAATGTGATCTTTGAGAAGTCTTTGATAAATCTCCTATAGAAACCTGCATGTCCAAGAAAAGAACGAACCTCTCTCACATTTGTGGGAGGTGGTAAAGAATGCATAATATCTATTTTAGACTTATCAACCTCTATCCCTCTAGAAGAAATAACATGGCCCAAAACTATTCCTTGTTCTACCATAAAGTGACATTTTTCCCAATTCAAAACAAGGTTAGTTTCCATGCATCTTTCAAGTACAAGTGTAAGGTTCTCTAGACATCTATCAAAAGAATCACCATAGACACTAAAATCATCCATAAACACTTCTATGATATTCTCTACATAATCTGAAAATATGCTAACCATACACCTTTGGAATGTAGCTGGTGCATTACAAAGACCAAATGGCATACGCCGGTATGCAAAAGTACCAAATGGACATGTGAATGTTGTTTTCTCTTGGTCCTCCGGAGCAATGGCTATCTGATTATAACCTGAAAAACCATCAAGAAAACAATAATGAGAATGGCCAGCTAACCTTTCAAGCATTTGATCAATAAAAGGTAAAGGAAAGTGGTCTTTGCGAGTTGTGGAATTAAGTTTACGATAATCAATACAAACTCGCCATCCTGTTTGAATCCTAGTAGGAACAAGTTCATTCTCATTATTTGTTACCACCGTTACACCTGATTTCTTTGGAACCACTTGGACTGGGCTCACCCATTTGCTATCCGAGATAGGATAGATCACTCCAACATCTAGGAGCTTCAGTATCTCCTTTTTCACAACCTCCATCATAGGAGGGTTCAATCTTCTTTGTGCTTCTCTTGTTGGTTTAGACCCTTCCTCTAACAAAATCCGGTGCATGCACATGGATGGGCTTATTCCCTTGATATCGGCAATTGTCCAACCAATTGCTGTTTTATGCTCTCTAAGCACCCGGATAAGTCGCTCTTCTTGCAAAAGTGTGAGCTCTTTGGCAATGATGACAGGTAGTGTGTCCTTTTCCCTAAGAACAAATATTTCAAGTGGTTCGGTAGTGGTTTCAACTCTAAAGTTGGTGCCTGCAAAATGGAAGGTAGAAGTTTCTCATTAGATAAAGGCAAATCAATAAATGAAACATCAAACCTTGCATCTTTAGGTTGCAGCGAGTGTAAAGATTCTAGTGCCCCTTCCACATGGTCACTCAAGGCTAGTTTAGCATTCCCCATTCCGAGATGGTTGCTAAGGACTATTTCCACACTATCTTCACCATCTAGCTCATAAGCTTGCTGCACTAGTGAGTCAATTATATCAATATTAAAAACAGAATGCACATCACTAGGATATCTCATGGCCTCAAAAATGTTAAAGCGAATTGTTTCACCATCAAATTCCATAGTTAAAGTGCCATCATGTACATCTATTTTAGTTCTTGCTGTTTTCAAGAATGGTCTCCCTAATAGAATAGGTGTGGGATTAGAAGACATCTCATCTTCCATCTCAATAACATAAAAGTCAGCGGGAAAAACCAATTCATTAACCTGTACAAGAACGTCTTCTACAACTCCTCTTGGATAAGTGTTAGAACGGTCAGCAAGTTGTATTATAACACCGGTTTCCTCTAATGGTCCTAGATTCAATGAAGCATAAATTGAATATGACATGACATTAATAGATGCCCCTAGATCTAGCATAGCACGCTCAAACCTGGTGTTGCCTATCTTACAAGGAATGGTAAATATACCTGGATCCTTGCATTTAGATGGGAGTTTCTTTTGAAGAACAGCTGACACATTCTCCCCCACACTTACCTTTTCATTCCATTTCAACTTCCGTTTAGATGTGCACAACTCTTTTAGGAACTTGGCATATCTTGGCATTTGCTTGATAGCATCTAGTAAAGGAATGTTCACCTCTACTTTCCGGAAGGTTTCCAAAATTTCCTTCTCTTGCTCCTCCTTCTTGGACTTTGCTAACCTGTTAGGAAAAGGTGGAGGAGTTATATAGGAAGGAAAGGATGGTTTAGGAATTACCTTTTTTAGTGGCTCGTTGGGATGTGAAGAGGATGCCATGGTATTGTTCTCCCCTTGAGCACTATCATTTTGTGGTGTCTCTAGCTGTTTCCCACTTCTTAAATTTATAGCATTGGCATTCTCTCTTGGATTCACTATGGTTTGGAAAGGTAATTTCCCAGAATCCCTTGCTTGCATTTGACTCATGGTTGTTGCCAATTGCGCTATTTGAGTCTCCAAATTTCGAATACTTGTCTTTGTTTCCTGTTGAAATTGAATTGTATTAGTAGAAAGAGCTTTAACAAGATCTTCAAGAGAAGTACCTGAATTTTGGGTGGGTGGTAGTTGTTGTCGGGTTTGGTATGGTTGTTGCGCTCTTTGCTGAAAACCCGGTGGCCTGTGGTCAAATGGTGGAGGAATAGTTTGTGATTGGTTCCCTCCATAATTGAAGTTTGGATGATCCCTCCATCCTGGATTGTATGTGTTTGAGTAGGGATTATATTTCCTTGATTGGTTCTGAAATCCACCCATGGCATTCACATGTTCATTGGTATCCTCTTGAAGTGTTGGACACATATCAGTTTGGTGCCCTATGTTTGAACATATGCCACAAGCCTTTATTTGTTGTATTTTACCTACAGCCAATTGTTGAACAAGAGAAGTCAGTTTATCAAATTTTTGTTCAAGGGATGATATACTTACCTCATTAACTCTCTTGGATTGTGGTGGTGGATCTTGTCTCATTGAGAACTGTTGAGAATTGGCTGCCATGTTGGAGATTAATGTTCTAGCAGCCCTGGGAGTCTTATCAACTAGAGCTCCCCCACTAGCGGCATCTATCATACTTCTCTCCATGGGCATGAGACCTTCATAGAAGTATTGGATGAGAAGTTGTTCACTTATTTGATGGTGTGGACATGATGCACAAAGTTTCTTGAACCTCTCCCAATATTCATATAAGGACTCTCCGTTGTATTGCCGAATCCCACATATCTCTTTCCTAATGTTGGCAGCCTTAGATGCTGGGAAATACCTTTCCAAGAATGCTTTCTTCAAATCATTCCATGTAGTGATGGTCCCGGATGGTAGATAGTAGAGCCATTCCTTTGCTGAATCAGCTAGAGAGAATGGGAAGGCTCTCAACTTAACTTGCTCTTCCGTGACCCCTGTTGGTCTCATGCTTGAGCAAACTACATGGAATTCCTTGAGGTGCTTATTTGGATCCTCTCCTGCAAAACCATGAAAAGTTGGGAGAAGATGAATCAAACCAGATTTTAATTCAAAAGCTACCTCAAGATTAGCATATTCAATGCATAATGGTTGTTGACCCAAGTCCGGAGCGGCTAGCTCCTTGAGAGTTCGGTTGTCAGCTGCTGCCATCTCTCCTTGCTCCTCTTGGATGTTTTGGATCAACTCCTCGATTGGTTGTTGGTGAGAAGTTATAAATTCCTGAATTTTCCTAAGTCGTAAGTCTTCTTCGGGAGCTTGGAACATTCACTAATAAAAAAAAAATAAGAAAGTAAATAATTAGAACAGAAAATAAGAATAAACCAATAAACTAATAAACTAAAGAAAGCAATCCCCGGCAACGGCGCCAAAAATTTGATGCACCCAAAAGAGTGTATCTTATTTAACCTTGCACTAAAAAGATAAATTGTAAGTATAGTAGTTAGCAAGGGTCGAGTCCTCAGGGATTGGGTTTTAGTTTATAAGTTAATAGTTTAAAACTTAAATTCAAGAACAATAAAAGAAAAAGGGGTTTTTGAAGCCAGATTTAAACTAAAGTAAATAATAAGAATAAGATGCAAGGCGGTATAACCAGCCAATAAAAATATATACTAAATTAGGCGGTATAACCAGCCAATAAAAATATATATACTAAATTAGGCGGTATAACCAGCCAATAAAAATAAAACAAAGTTAATATACAAATTAGGCGGTATAACCAGCCAATAAAAATAAATATACTTTTAAAAATAAGCAAACTAGAAAAGTAAGAAAACAAGTAAGTAAGAAGAATCAAATATGAAAAATATGGTTAAGGTTTCATTCTCCACCACTAGACATCATTAAGAATCAATTTCAGATCTATCAATATCAACCAACTATCAAAGTTAACAACCGTAGATAACAACAAGCTCTGTTATCCCAATCTTTCCTTAGTTTGTCGTTAAATAGAACAAGCTCTCTATTTAATCTCTAACCATTAAACAACCTAGAATAAGCTCTCTAAATTCAATTTAATGGCAGCTTTATGATGAGAAAGATAGGTTGATCTAAGCAACAAACACATAAGCTCGGATTGTTCAACTTAGGTTATGTTCCACTTTGCAATTATTGAAAACTTGACCATAATCATTAATCACAAATTGCCACTTATGAATAGGAAATCAAGACAATTACACGGATCAAGACTCCTAGACTAGCAATAGATAATTATCAAGATCTATCTAGTTGTACACCTAAATAAATCAAGACAACATCATGAACAATTCTTGTAGAAGAACATAAGCAACTTTGATAGAAAATTAATGATAGATAGAATCTGAAAATCAATCACAAAACATGTCTAGGGCTTTGAAATCACCCTTAACCAAATAGAAGTTTAGCCTAGCATAGGCATTATAAACATAAAATTAAATAGAATCTAAGAAGAAAATAAAAGAAAGAAAGAAGAAGAAGAAGAATATTAATTATCCAACCTCTTGCTCTTTCTAAAGAAAAAGAAAACTAGAGAAAAGAAAGAAGAAGAAAACTTAGAGAATTTTGTTAAAATGGCTAATATCCTACCAATCTCCAATATGATCCCTTACAATCACCCAAGGCCCTCTATTTATACACATTTTGGAGGGCTAAATGACAAGAGACAAGCTTTACAAATTTCAAAGGTAGGTATAATAGGTGGGTGCATTTTCTAACAATTTTCGTCATACATGACGATTTTGATCAGCCAACTTGATGGTCGATTTTGTCAATTTTACAGGCCTTATCTGATCACATGGTCTTCTAGAAAAATGTTACCCTATCAGTTACGGATCCATAGCCGTTGGAATCAGCTCATTTGCTGATGTGGATAAGCAGATATGGGCAAAATACGAAAACAGGTCAGCACAGACGTCATTGCACATCAGCCAACTTGATGGTCAATTTCCCTAGGGAAAACGACTCCGTTTCAAGAAGTGTAAAACATGAAAAAGATAGATATGCCTCTTAGCTTTGCACAGCTACAAATTTCAGCCTTATTGCTTGAGTGAAACTCGAGATATAGCTGATATGGCAAAATGTGTCGGAACTGGAACTGAACTGGATTTGCCCTTAATTCTAGTAATCTGAAATCACTCAAAGAAACTTGTGAAAAACACCAAAATACATAAAGATCATAAACACAATTAGACTAAACAATAATAACTCGTATTTGACACAAAACAATAATAAAACATAACTAAAAACTATATAATTATACGAGTTATCATGCAGGTTATGTTCAAGTAATAAATTCTCGGGTGTCCGAGGTCGAACCACAGGGAAGCGTATTAGTAAGTATAAGTTTATAAATATATAAGACAAAGAAAGTAAACAAGATATTAGGGAATCAACAACAAAATAAGATAAACAAGATATTAGAGAGCAAAATAAACAAAATATAAAAGAAATTAAACAAGATATAAAAAACAATAAGAAAAGATGTTGAGGTTAGAGAATCCACTCTTGGTGTTATGCTAAGATTAATCTTGTTTTATTACACAATTGAAATCCACACATAAAGGAGGTTCCAATCGGAAGGTTTAGCAATTCAGTCCAAATTGTCCAACGTCCATAGCATATGATATTATGTTCATTTGGTGTCCTCAAAACTCATAAAAAGAGTCCAAGCATTCCTTATGCCAAGGTATATGTCTACAACAAATCAAGGTTATGAAACCAAGCATTTACTGTGCCATTTTCATTGTCAATAATGAATCAAGATCTCTACTTTGCAAGTATTATTTTAAACCAAAAGAAAATATTATCTATACTAGTGTTTATAAATGATGATTCATTTTAGCTCATGTTTAAGAGACTAACCTTAGCATTTACCAAGAGCTTCACCTCATCACCTCAACAATATGATTAGCAACACATACTAAAAATGAAAAGAAATGTAAGAAGCATAAGTAAATAAAGAAAAAGAAAACTAGAGAAAGGAAAAAAGAAGAAAACTTAGAGAAATTTTTTTACAATGGCTAATATCCTACCAATGTATAATGTATCACAATACTCATCCAAGGCCCTCTATTTATACACATTTTGGAGGGCTAAATGACAAGAGACAAGCTTTACAAATTTCAAAGGTAGGTATAATAGGTGGGTGCATTTTTCTAACAATTTTCGTCATATTGTATGACAATTCTGATCAGCCAGCTTGATGGTCGATTTTGTCAATGTTGGAGGCTCGATCTGATAAAATTGTCTTCTAGAAAAATATACCCCTATCAGTTACGGATCCATAGCCGTTGGAATCAGCTCATTTGCTGATGTGGATAAGAAGATATGGGCAAAATACAAAAACAGGTCAGCACAGACGTCATTGCACTTCAGCCAACTTGATGGTGGATTTCACTTGGGAAAACGACTCCGTTTCAAGAAGTGTAAAACATGAAAACGATAGATATGCCTCTTAGCTTTGCACGGCTACAAATTTCAGTCTTATTGCTTCAGTGAAACTCGAGATATAGCTGATATGGTAAACGGTGTCGGAACTGGAACTAAACTGGATTTGCCCTTAATTCTAGTAATCTGAAATCACTCAAAGAAACTCGTGAAAAACACCAAATTACATAAAAATATAAAAGATCATAAAAACAATTAGACTAAGAAATAATAACTCGTATTTGACACAAAACAATAATAAAACATAACTAAAAACTATATAATTATACGAGTTATCAGTAAACACTACTTCAATATATTTTACTGATGTTGCTCTTTTATGGTGGCGTCGTAGGTGCAGCGATGAGAGGCGTGGTTGC
The DNA here is from genome assembly GCA_030761205.1 of Fremontodendron californicum. NCBI lineage: Eukaryota > Viridiplantae > Streptophyta > Magnoliopsida > Malvales > Malvaceae > Fremontodendron > Fremontodendron californicum. Next base: position 6,883,014 of record JAULJL010000010.1, read on the forward strand.
ATTGCCATTGGAACCTGGGAGGAGTTCCAAAGTGAGTTCAGGCAGCAGTTTTACCCAGAATATGCCGAGGATGAGGCGCGTGCCAAGTTGCGACGACTTACGCAACAAGGCACAGTTAGGGAGTATGTGTGGGAGTTCAGTGAACTCATGCTCCAAATTTCTGATCTCGGGGAGAAGGAGGCGTTCTTCTCATTTATGGATGGACTTAAACCCTGGGCAAAGCAAAAGTTGCAGCGGAGAAATGTCCAGGATCTGACCAAAGCCATGGCTACAGCTGAGTCCATGCTCGACCTCAATTCAAAGAAGCCGGACAAGTTCGAGTCTTCCAAACCTAAGGGAAAGGGAAATGGTGGGGGAGACAATGAGCAACAATCCGAAGATGGCAATGGAAAGCCACCGACAGGGAAGTGGAAGTCCAACAAACAGTCCGACAAGAAGAAGGACAAGGAGCCAGTTGAGTGCTTCTTATGTGCAGGTCCGCATCAGATGCGAGACTACCACAGCGAGCCAAGTTGTCCGCCATCAACAGGGAGGATGATGAGCTAGAAGATGAGACTCCGAAGCTTGGTTCCATTATACTTAGTTCTGTGAAGGCCGGGAGGTGTCGAAAGCAGAAGGGGCTGATGTTCGTGGACATCACTATAGTAGGCAGACGAAGGAGTGCTCTAGTTGACACAGGAGCATCTGACTTGTTCATGTATGAAAAGGCAGCAGGGAAACTTGGTCTCAAGGTTGAGAAAATAGCCGGGTGGATCAAGACTGTTAACTCTAAGGAGGTCCCAACCATGGGTGTAGCAAAAAGAGTGGAACTACAACTTGGAGACTGGAAAGGCAAGAAACCTTTCGAGGTAATACCGCTCGATGACTATGATTTTGTGCTTGGCTTAAATTTCCTTGACCGGATTAATGCTCTTCTTGTACCTTTTGCTGATTGCATATGTATCTTGGATGCTCGTTATCAATGTGTTGTGCCGGTAAATCGAGAGACGGGTGTTGGAGCCAAGGTGCTGTCCGCAATCCAACTAGCCAAGGGTGTTCCCAAAAATGAAGACACCTACTTGGCGACCTTGAAGTTTGATGAGCCTCAGGAGCCCAAGGATAAGACCCCTATTGAGGTGCTAGAGGTGCAACAGTCCTTTGAAGATGTGATGTCTGCTGAGTTGCCCGAGGGGCAGCCATCCAAGAGAGGGGTGGATAAAACTGATGCATCAGACTTTGCTAGTAGAGAAGTGCTGATGCAAGATGAACAAACTGTGGTGTTAGAGAGTCAGAAGCTCGATGAGATAGAGCTTTGCTGCATGGTCCGAGAGAGAGCCCTGTTGGAGGATCGTTATTATTGGCCACACATGCAGGAAGATGTTGAGGCCTATGTGGAAACTTGTCTATTGTGCCAACAAGACAAGGTTGAGTTTAAGACACCATCTAGACTCTTACAGCCATTGTCCATACCGGAGCGCCAAGGTGAGAGTGACTTCGTTAATTTTATTGCAGGTTTGCCTAAGGCGGATGAGTTTGGGAGCACTATGGTAGTGGTGTGGACAGAGTTGTTCAAGCTGCTGGGGTCAGACTTGAAGTATTCCATCAGTGTGCATCCCCAAACAGATTGGAAAATCGAGAGAGTGAATGCTTTACGGGAAGTATATCTCAAGCACTATGTGAGTGCAATGCAGCGAGATTAGCCAAAGCTGTTAGATGTGGCACAGTTTTCTTACAACTTACAGCGGAGCGAGACCACAAACAGGAGTCCTTTCGAGATGGTGACAAGGCAGCAGCCACTTACAGTTGTTGCAACAGGTTACACTGGACCAAATCCAGCAATATACATGTTTGGTATCCTTTTCAGGTAGACCAGGAGGATCCAGACATAGGCAAGTCTCAACGTGCACCAGTAGGAGTGAAGGCCTCCTACGACAGAGATATATAGTGTATACTTGCAGATCGAGTAGTACGGCGAAAGAATTACAGGCCAAGGCATGAGTACTTTGTCCGATGGAAGGGACTACCAGACAGTGAGGCAAGTTGGGAACCAGCCGAGGCATTGTGGCAGTTCCAGGATAAGATTGAGCAGTTCCATGCAGAGGACGTGACGAGGGCGTCGCTGGAACAAGTGGGGGAGAATGTCAAGGCCCGCGCGATCTCGCTCAGGTCTGTTATGCACACACCAGGTCCAGGCCCAGTTCGCACACAACAGGTCCAAACCCAGGATCTGAGTTACAAAGAGTATCTTGACCCACCAGAATAGGCCCAATCCCTGGAGCATTCTAGAAGGCCCTAGAAGACAGATTTTACCTGGAGGTTCTAGAAGCAGTAAAAGATAGTTACTGCCCAACAGTTCCAGCTTATCTAGATCTCTAAGAGATAGAGTTTAAATTCCTTTAGGCCTCTAGATAATGTAATCTTAGCCGTTCATTTGTTTAAATCTAAACCGTTGATGTAAGGGGGATTCAACTATAAATAGAGGCCTCCTCTAGCCTCATTTGTATCATTCAACTCATTTGAGTAATATACAAGAGCATTCTTCTCTACTCTCTTATTCTATTTTCCTGCTTAGCCCTAGTAACTTTTAGTTACCAGTGCCTTTCTTGAGTGTTAACAGGCTGACTTAGGCATCCAGGGAAGGGAAGCGACTTCCAACCTAAGGCCGCACGATTCGTAGGGCTAAAGTTATGAGTCTGTGACACTTCTACTGACCAAAATTTCTTCCATTGTGGTTCATGATTAGCAGGGTGATTGTGGGTGTTTTCTGTTTAGGCTTCAGTCCACAACTCTCTGTATCCCGACTTGACCGTGTATTCGCCGTGCTTGTTGAAATGCCACACTAACTGGTCTTCAAATCCAAACTTGCTGACAGGTATGCCACATATTGTCTCTGCTTCTGTTGCTTCAAATAAGCTTAGGATGATCTCCCGTTTCCACTGCTTCTGTGTTAATCAAGTAGATCCTTAACCATTGTTATTTTTGTGTTGTCTGGTTTTTGAGTTATGATCTTGAATGACTCTGTTGTCGGGATCCACTTATCCTCCCAAACTCTAATTTGTTCCCTATTACCTACTCTCCACCTGAATCCCTTTTCAAGGACATGTTTAGCCCTCCATATGCTCCTTCATACCAGTGAAGGGTTTCGACCTATGGTGGATTCCATGAAACCTCTATCTGGAAAGTATCTTACTTTATACACTTTGTTAACCAGTGTGTTGGTTTTTTTTTTTAACAAACGCCACCCCTATTTAGGTAGCAGTGCTAAGTTGAATTTTTCCATATCCCTAAATCCCATTCCTCATTCACCTTTGGACAAGCATAGCCTTTCCCATCACACCCAATGTATCCCTTTTGACTTGTTGTTTTGAGCCCACCAATACCTCCTCATGATGCTATCTATCTCTGAACATAGAGTCTTTAGTAGCAGAAAACAACTCATGGCATAAGTAGGAATTGCCTGTAATACTGATTTTATAAAAACTCCCTTACCTCTTTGGGATAAACACTTAGAGCTCCATCCTCTGATTTTAGACATGATCCTCTCCTTAATTGATTTGAAAGTCTGCCTCCTTCCTCTGCCCACCATGCTAGGTAAATCGAGATACTTCTCAAGGTTTCTGGTAGCTTGGATTCTTAATATGTCCTGAACTGCTTGTCTCTCATTAGCTATTGTGTTACTACTGAAGTATAAGGCTGATTTATCGAAGTTCACTTTCTGTCCTGAGCCTTCCTCATAAGCCTTTAGCTTGTCCTTCACCCTTTCGCTATTATTTCTATCCGCTTTTGCAAATAGTAAACTATCATCAGCAAAGAAGAGGTGAGTGACTCTCGGACCATTTCGACTAGCTTTAATACCATGTAGTAATCCATCACGTTGTGTTTTTGTTAGAATTGCCGACAAGCCTTCACTGCATAACAGAAAAAAGATAGGGCGATAACGGGTCTCCTTGACGAAGCCCCCGTCCTGGAGAAAATTCATTAGTTAAAGATCCATTAACTACAATAGAGTATGTAACAGATGTGATACATTCCATGATTAAGGAAATCCATTGATTGTGAAAACCCATGGTCTCCATCATTTCACGTAAAAACTGCCATTCCATTCTATCATAAGCTTTGCTCATGTCTAGTTTAAGTGCAAAGGATCCCTTGCGCCCTCCTCGTTTGTTTTTTAGTGAGTCTAGCATTTCATATGCTACCAAAAAGTTGTCTGTGATCAATCTACCTGGGACAAATGCACTTTGTGCTTCACTAATGCATGAGGGTAGGACCTGTTTCAACCTATTAGCAAGAACTTTAGCAATGATTTTGTAGATGACATTACATAAACTAATGGGTCTGAATTGGGTGATATTTCTAGGGTTGCTGGTTTTTGGGATCAAGACCATGTTGGTTTTATTAATAGCTTTCATGTCTACATAGTCGTTTAAAATGCGCAAGCAAAATACAATAACATCACTACCTATGATATGCCAATAATTTTGGAAAAATAAAGTAGGCATACCGTCAGGTCCAGGTGCTTTGGTGGGGTGCATTTGTTTAATGGCTGTCGTGATCTCCACGGCTTTAAACTTTGTTAGGAGAAAAGTGTTCATCTCATCTGATACTCGGTATTCCACAGCCTCAAAAATTACTCTAGTATTGGTAGATCTTTGGGATTGAAACAGGTGCTTAAAATATCCAGTGGCAATATCTTCAATTCCTTTATCATCCTCAACCCAATGTCCATCGACATCCACCAACCCTTTGATTGTGTTCATCCATCTGCGATGTGTAGCCATTGAATGAAAGAAACTGGTGTTACGGTCCCCTTCCCTTAACCAATTTATCCTGGCTCGTTGAGCCCAGAAAGTTTTTTTTTTTTTTTTTTCAAGTTCCTTATTCAGCAACTTTTTCAGATGATGTTCTCTGTTAATAGTGTCGTCTGTTGCCTGTAAAAGCTTGAGGTTTCTGAGCTCTTCTCAATTTTGTCTATGTTTTCTTTCATGCCTTCAAATATTGCTTGTGTCTTTTGCTTAGGTGAAGTCCTGTGGTCTCCATCTTTGCCAAAACAGAATTAGTAGGGTTAAGGGCCCAGGCAGTGTTAATCTCATCTTCAAAACCATTCTCTTTCACCCACATTGCGTCAAAGAATCGTCTTCTTTTTCTCTTATTTTGGCACCTTGGTTGATTCCCTTGTGTGTTTACCAATATTTGGCAATGATCTGAAACTGATGCAATGAGATTACTAACCTCGAAAGATGGAAAGAGATCCCACCAGAGTTTGTTTGCTACACCTCTGTCAAGTCTTTCTCTTATGTTGTTGCTTTCAGTTCCACCTCTTTCCCAAGTATACCAAGCTCCTTTGAATCCCAAGTCTTCAAGTCCACTATCCTCCAAAGCTGTTCGAAATCCCTATATCTGGTGTTCCCTTAGCAGACATTGATCTGATTTCTCATGGGTCCATAATATTTCATTGAAATCACCCAGACAGAGCCAAAGTATTAGGGATTGACCTGATAGCTGTCGTAGAAGATACTATGACTCCCTTTTGCGATTTGCATTAGGTTGGCCATAGAAACCAGTATGATACCATATCAATATGATATGTCGAGTAGCTTTTCAGCTGTAGGTTCACCTCATCCTTCCACATCATTGCTGATCCCCCCTGACTCTTCTGCACTAACTCCAAAACAACCAGTCATACCGCACATTTTCCTAATTCTGTCCAATTTCTAAACATGTAGTTTGGTTTCAATGAGAAAAACTACATGAGGATCTTCTTTTTTCAGCAATTGCTGAAGAACTCGAACTGCTCGTTGGTTCCCAAGCCCACGGCAGTTCCATGATAAGCATTTCATATGTCTTGGCGGGACTGGGATCTAGTCACCGCCGTTAAAACTATGTTATCTTCCCCTCTTGTATCCACCTTCCTGGCTTTATTTGTAAAAGAATCTATCTCCATTTGTTCATTGCTATTATCTTCTCCCCATGATTTCCTTTTTCCCAGTTGCACCTCTAAGATTCGTTGTGTTTCCCCCATAGCCCTTGCTTTTTTCTTCCAGTAGCCTTTCCCACTTTTGATCCCCTTTACTACTGTTTCCTTATTTGTTGCTTCAAGTTCAAAAATCTGCTGTCATTATGATCTATTGCCGTGACTGTTTCAATGAATATGCTGTCAGAAGGATCTGTTTCCTTGGTAGCATCATGATTGCTGTCATTAGTGGTATACTCCCCTTGATTTTCTCTACAATATCCTGCTGATTTCTCCTTACTTCCAGCATCTGGAGTCCACTGTTTGATTTATGCCACCCTCTATCACTTGTTTATCCTTTTTCCTTTTTTGAGCCATTTGCTGTCATGATTGCTATGTTAAGTTTTTCTACAGTTAGAATAAAAAAATGGATAATTTTTTTATTTAAACAAAAAATGGATATATATTCAGTACTTGATTTAAATTAACAACAAAAAAAAATTCTATTAAATCCTAAGTTTTAATACAACTAGAAAAATGTTTATGTTAAACTTGAAAAACTATCAAATCTGTTAAGTTTTATACTTAATAAATCCTATCTATTCATTTATCAAACATATAAAAAAAAATATTAAAAATCTTATTTTAAATTTAAAAAATTACTAAGTCGATAAATGTTTAAATCTTTTCTATTCACTTATCAATCATATATATATATATATATATATATATATATATATATATATATATATATATATATATATATATATGTTAAGAATGACTTTCACCCGTTTGTAGTTGCTTAACATAAATTTTTTCCTTCTTCTTTTATGATTTCAATCAAGATTATATTTTAGTTAAAGTATGACAATTCTTTTTTTATTTATTTCCAATTCTTTTTTTTTTCTTTTCAATTCCTAATTATTTTTTTTTATTTTTTTGCGTTTTGATTTAGATCGTAAATTTCAAGTCTCAGAACATCGTTTGGAGGTATATTTTTTTTACTGTTTTGATCATGATTATAGTTTAATTAAGCCATGCCATTTTTTTATTATTTATTTCCAATTCTTTTTTCTTCACAATTTCTAATTACTTTCATTGTTTTATTTTATTTTATTTTATTTTTTTTTGTGATTCATAAAAATCACAGTTTTCAATTTTCAAAGCAGAGTAACATTTAAAAGCATTTGAAGGTATATTTATTTACTTTATTCATAATTTTTTCATCTTATTCTTCTCTTTAAAACAACTTCTCTTAGTAATTACCCTTGCTATATACATACATAAGTAAATTGATGTATAAATTATTGTTTGCTTAGATTCTTTTTATTTATTTAAGATTTACTAGCTTAAAAGAAACTTGCTATGATGATTTTATTTCAATAAATTCAATAGATAAGATTATTGTACATGGATGATGCATGGATTACCTGGTGTTATTAAAAATGAGCTTAGATTAGCATATACCTTGCATAGATAAGTTTCAAAATTATTTCGGTAAATTGAATCCCTATGCATTATCTAAAAAAAAGTCACTATCTATAACCCTTGCTATATACAACATAAAAGAAACTTTAGAATATTATTAAGTTTTTAAAATAAAAATTATAATGGTTTTTTTAAAAGAAATAATATTAATTTATTTAATATTTTAATTTAATTATTTATGTTTCTTTCATATTAAAGGGTTTCTTAATCGAAATTTGAAAAGATAAAAAAAAATGTTAATTTGGAGCATTTAAAAGTTACAAGAGTTTGTATGACCCTTGAACAATGATTATTTTAGTTGTTTTTCTTCTCTCGTTTGAATGTTGAACATGATTGAAGGGCAATAAATTTAAATATTTAAAATTACTGTTTTTCCTAAATATATATATATATATATTTTTAAAATTATAAAATTATATAAACCTGCAGGTGTATAAAAATGACCGCATAAGATGGAGATGCTGCAAATTGAAGAAATTTAATTTCAAATGATAGAAACTTTTAGTTTGTATTTTAACATTTTGTTTGTGTGTTCGATAATACTATTTATATTATCTTTTGAATATTTTTTATTCTTTCTCAAATATTGTTTATTATATGTTTTTGAATTTTTGTCAAATTTCTTAATTAAATTTTTTATTTTTTATGATTTAATATTTTCATTATATTATATGATTTATATATATCTTGAACATGTAAATAATTACATAAGGTGAACTTATATATTTATATACGTATATATATAAAGTTAATCCATACATTGCACGGATCACAAACTAGTCATATATATATATAATATAATATAATATAATAAGGTACATGCTTACTTGGCAAGGTTTGCTGACATGGACGTTTACGTGGATATTTTATATTTTTGACACGTAGGAGAAGCTTAATTTTAATTATATATTATATTTAAAATTCAAAAAAAATATTTATCCAAAATTTTTAATTTTATATTAAATTTTTTTTTATCTATTCACTTAATTTTTAAATATATATTATATTTTAAATTAAAAACAAAATATTTTTCTATTAAATCCTAAATTCTATAAAAAAAACTTATCTTAAATTTAAAAAGCTATCAAATTTGTTAAGTTTTAAACTTAATAAATTTTATCTATTCACTTATTATATATATGTTTAACAAATTTTATTTTAAATATATTACTAACCATATCATGATATCATATATAATGTTTATGTGGATGACTTATCTTTCTAAACATAGTATAATGTTTCAAATATGTTATTTATTAAATAACTTTATTTAATAAATTATTTAAATTCAAAATCAAAATCTATTAAAAAATTAAAATTTGTATAAATTTTAAATTTAAACATATTATCACATTTTCTTTTTGAATTTAATCAAAGTTCTAATATATGCATCATAAATTTTGAATGCATATCTTGATCAAAATGGATTAGATTTGGTTTTTATATTTTGAATTTGTGAGACAAATTTAATTTTTTAAATTTTAATTTATTTTTACTAAACCACACCCTTATAAATAGATGTGCCTTTTTAGGATCTTTGAGACTTTAGACCCTTGGAATTTCTCACTTTGTTATATGTTCTCAATTCATATATTTGATTTATGTTGTAATTTAAATCTTTTTATTATTTGGTTTATCTTTTTTAGTCCATTTCTTTTATATTCTTTTAAATTGATTAGCTTTTATATATAATATTTGTGTTTGATTTAATTTTTTAATATTTCTTCCATGTTTTTCAGTTTAGGTAGTTGTCATGGTATATAAAGTGACTTTAGTATAGCTTTAGTATACATCTTCTCCTAACTCTTAAGTTTTTTTATTTTTATTTTTTTTACTAAGAGTGAATTTTTACTTTGCAGGCCAATTTTTCATATCGATTTTGTAATCCGAGTATTTAAAAAATACATGCCTGACATACTCTTATCAAGTTTTTTCAATCCCATAATCCATGAAGCCTTGACTTAGACAAAGCCAACTCTTTAAATAATTTTTTTTTTTAAAAAAAAAAACTCATTTATTTGGAGTTGTTGGTTTTAATAGCGTTCAACAATGAGACTTATTAATTTTAAAATTATCAAAATGTTTCAAAATTTTAAAAACTAAAGTATGTCATTAAATCTTTATATACTTTATCTTAATTTAAACTTTTCAAGTAATTATGGAAATTCTTAAATTTCATGATCGATGTAGATAATGAGGCCTCGAATCCCAAGTTCTTCTAACCATAATCATTATTTTCAAATTAGACAAATTTATTGATTATGTGTGAATATATTAAACCTTTAGACTAAGCCTCACCCTCATAATTAGATGTGTTTTTTTTTTTATAGATTTTTTTGATATTTTTAGCCTTAAGCATTTTTCACTTTGACACTTATATATATATATATATATATATATATATATATATATATTACAAAGTACATGGAAACATGATAAGATATGCTTATGTAGGTAATTTATTTTCATGACATGTAAGATGATCCTAAAAAAATAAATTATATATTATTTCAGAATTACAATTAATCTTACAATTTAGTTATTTATCTGGGTATTAAAAGATATATTATTAAGATAAATTTTGAGTTTAACTTCACGTATTTAAAAAGACATTGATTTATCAAAATTTTAAATTTGACTTCATCATTATGGTTACATCATTATCCAAATTTTAAACAAAAAGATTTTAAATTAAAATTAGCATATAATTATTTATATGGGTTTAGATATGGCTACATCATTATCGAAATTTTAAACAAAGATTTTTTAAATTAAAATCAGTACATAATTATTTATCTTTATTTTAGGGTTACATATAATATTTGTATTTAGCAAATGAATTGAAGTAACAATTTTTTTTTATTTTTTATTTTTTATGAAAAGAAAGAATGACTTTAAATTTGCAAAATGTTAAGTCTCTTTTAAATGAATAAATATTGTTTCTAATATAACATGTGTATACATACATTTATGAATGTATGATTATATATAGTAGATTAATAAGAATATATAGTAGATTAATAAGAATATTGATAACTCTAGAAATATAGTTATTTTACCACCTTTTATGCATTTAAATCGGCTAAGTCTTTGAGGCTTTTATTAGGATTTGATTATTTTTAGATTTTTTAGATTTATTTTATTTATCCATTTTATGTTTAAAATAGTTATTTAGTTATTATTTATGTGATTTTATAGGTCCAAGGTGATCTGGAGCTTCGAGGTGCAAAACGATGAAAAACGGTGCAAAGCAATGAGCAGGCAGATTCGATCTCTGGAGCTTTTTTCAAGACAAACTTGATCTTAAAGACTTCATTTGAGAAAACTCCTTTATTTACTTTTGAAGCTGACTTCAATATCTTTCCAATGGTCTAATACTCGTCAAAATCGGATGAGATTTGCCCAGTCAAAATAGCCGCGAAGTATGAGAAAATGGCGAAACCAACCTAGGACATATTAGAGGAGTTGGCGGTATATGTTAGTAGCATTGGCTCCGCAATGCCCAAAGCTGGCTCCGCGGTGCCAGGTGTGAACAGTAAACAAGGAAAAAAAATGCAAATTTGCTGATACTTACCTGTTTGCTTGTGCGTGAAATTTCGGACTCCAAGAGGCCTTGGACACTTTAAATAGGACTCTTTTAGGTCAGAATAAATGAGGATTGGAAATTTAAAAACCTAATTCTCTCAAGAAGATAGTTGCCACCAAAAGCTCTCAAGAAAATTGGAAGATTGGTGAAGATTGAAGATTCAAGAATTGACAACTCTGAGTTTTCTCTTTTCTCTTCTTTATTTTTCTTGTGTTGTCGATGATGGTGAAACTATTAGAATATTTGTTTTCATTAATTATCAAGAACTAAATTTCTTTTACTAGGATTTCAATGGAACTCAACAAATAGTTTGAATTTACTTTCTCTCTCTAGCTTGATTTAATGGTTTGTTGAGTTGTTTGTTCAATCTTGTTTTTAATTCTTCTAAGTGCTTGATCACCAATTAGATTGATTTGTTAACCTAAATACAACTAGCCATAGGGAGTTTAGTGTTAGACATGGATTGAATGACACATGTTTCATATTCATTTATTAAGATGAATTGATCTGCAGGTAAGGTAGGAATACACTTACTTGTCCTGTGTAATCATTGTTAGAGCTTAAGCTTAATGAGTTCTTCTTTAAATCAATTTTCATAGTTGGTTAGTTAATTGGTTAAGAAGGATATTTTTATGAGACCATCAGAAGATCCTTATAAATAAGATAAAACTCTAGGTTAACAATTCAGGATCATTAATCAAGTGAAGAGGTAGAGAGAGATTCAAGAGAAGTGTTGAGGGAAGTTGTAATCCTAGGCTTTTATAATTAATTGAATTCATCCTTTTTAATTTACTTGATTTCAGTATTAGTTTCTTTTAATTTAGTTTTTTAATTATCATCTTTAATTAGTTGTTTAGATAAGATTAAGCTGTGTTAATTTTAGTACTTAAAGAATTTAATAGCAATTCCTCGTGGGTTCGACACTTTACTTCCACTTTATTACTTGTTTGCGATACGTGCACTTGCGCCGTTGCCAGGGAATTGTTTTACTATTTTTGTTACTATTAATACCAAGCAACCTTAGTCTTAATTTAAATTTTATTTTTCTTTATTTTCAGGATTTGTTGATTTGGATGCACTATGTGATTATAAACGGGATGCAATCAATACTTTATCTGCACAAGTGGCTGCGCTTAACAAGAAACTTGACACTTTGTGTGTACCTTCTGTCCAAAGCCCACTTGTAATTTGTGAAATATGTGGGGGTGGACATCATAGTGATTGGTGCCCAACCTATGCTGAATCAATGCAATATGTTGGAAACTACAATATGCAGCAGAATAATCCTTATTCCAACAACTACAATCTAGGTTGGGGAGATCACCAAAATTTACCTGGAGCAACAATTAATGGTCCTCCTATTTTGAGAATCAAGCATATCATCCTGGGTTTTTATTGCAAGCTCAAGCTCCAGTCCCAAAAAATAAGCCATCATTGAAAGAGATGATGTTGCAATACATGGCGGAAAATGATGTATCAATCAGAAATCTTAAGACACATATAAGCCAGCTTGTTACCTCCATTAATAACCAACATCAAGAAACTCTTCCAAGTGATACTGAAACTAATGCCAGACCAGGTGAACAAGAGCATTGTAACGCCAACACACTTGGGATTGAAAAAGAGATAGAAGAGGATAGCAAGAACCCTGAATTGTCAACCGAGCCTATTGAAAAAGAAATTGTGATGGAGCAAGAATATGAAAAGGTTCAAGAAGAGGAGATTCAATGTGACCAACCATCAAATAAGCCTACTGAAGAAGAACTAGTTGGTGAAATTTTTTTTGAAAAAGTGCAAATAGAGGAGACCCAATGTGACCCACCACCATCTTTTCCTCAATGCATCCAATAGCCTAAGCTAGCCGATATGGTAGATGGTGCTACTAAAGAGGAATTCATAGAAATTTATCCCATTGATCCGCTTAAGGCATTCTTGAATTCTACCATGGGAAGGGATGAATTTAGCTTTCAAGCCTACAATAAAGTGAAAATGTTCAAAGAAAGAACAGCCAAATGACATTAATCGAAAATCATCAAGTGGTTGGATATAGGATGATGAACAATGAGATAGTCAAGCCGATGACTATAAATCAAGCTCTTCTGGGGAGGCAACCCAAATTCTAAATTTTTTCTTTTCTTTATTTTTGAATTTTCATTTTTTTAGGATATTATTATTAATTTATTTTTACTTTATTTTCTTTTGTAGTAGCCACTCGTCCAACTTGGACAAGCATATGATGAGGTCGAAGAGGACGACTAGAGCTGCTCCTGCATTGCTTTCATCGATAGGGGAGTTTTCTCGTTCTTACTCTTTTAAATTTCTAAACGTTGAGGACAATGTTTGTTTTAAGTTTGGGGGTATTGGTCATTAGTTTTTCGATTTCTCTTGTTTTGTGCGATTTTTTTTTTTAGTTTGTTTTGTGTCTTTTTAGTTTATTATCTATGTTTATGTTTAGGAGTCATATAAAAAAAAAATTTGCTTGAGATATGATGCATTTATTATGATGGAATCCTTATCAAATGATAAGAATTTGGTTATTGATTTATCTTGACTTTTGGGAACAACATAGGTATAATTTGATTTTATGTTAAATTCTTTTGTTAATCTCATTGTTTGGATGTGATTTTCACTAAATTGAGCACTTGATCTCTTGCTTAGATTTACATTGCTTATTTAAAGATTGCTTATGTTGATGTGAATTGCGATTATGTCAAAAAGCCTAGAATTTTTTTGATTCTCTCTCTCGGCGAAATCCTAGACGACACTAAGTTAAGGAAGTGATTTAGGCCATTTTTGGATCGTTTGAGCCTTTCAAGCTTACCTTTATATATGATTATCCTTAGTCTACCTCTTTATGCCTAATTGATTTATTTATTTTCTTTGATTGCCACATCTTTTAGCCTAGCCAAATAAGAAAAACCATGATTAACCCTCACTACATAGGCATGTGATGATATTACAGGAAACAATTATGAGCCATGTCGAATTTGGGTGAAATGGTGATGTAAAATTTCTTTAAAAAAAGAAAGAAAAAAAAGTTATGGTTCTTTGAAAACGAAGAACAGAAAACAGAAAAAAGAGAGAATAAATTGGTGAAGCAAAAAAGAAGTGTATTCAAAGAATAGAGAATGTAATTTGAGGAAAAGACTATGGCTCTCAAAACTCCTGATAAAAATGTAAAGTGTCTATGGGTGAATTTAACCGAAAATATATCTTTATCCTACCTTGACCCTAGCCTTACATTACAAGCTTAATAAAGACCTACTTGATCCTTGATGAAGTGTTAGTCTACATTAGTGGAGAGAGAGAGAGAGATGAAAAGCAAACATATGAGAATCTAGTACTAATTCGTATTTTGCATTGGCATAAGCTTATTTATATTGCATGTGATGATTTGCAAAGAGATTATATACACACACACTGAAAATCCATTCAAGCATGAAGTTTACGATTGAATTGAATCATAGATTTGGATTATGTTTATGTTCTACTTTGAATCAGGATTTTGAGGTAACTTTTGAGAAAAATTAAGAAATCATTGTTTGAGTGCATTTATCTTGAGTGATATTTTGTGTCAGGTTATTTAGTTAGTTAGTTTTGTTTTGCTCAGGACTAGCAAAATCTTAAGTTTGGGGGTGTGATAACTCTAGGAAATATAATTATTTTACCACCTTTTATGCATTTAAATCGGCTAAGTCTTTGAGGCTTTTATTAGGATTTGATTAGTTTTAGATTTATTTTATTTATCCATTTTATGTTTAAAATAGTTATTTAGTTATTATTTATGTGTTTTTATAGGTCCAAGGTGATCTGGAGTTTCGAGGTGCAAAACGATAAAAAACGGTGCAAAGCAATGAGCAGGCAGATTCGACCTCCGGAGCTTCTTTCAAGAAAAACTTGATCTGAAATACTTCATTTGAGAAAACTCCCTCTTGAATTTTGAAGCTGACTTCCATACTTTTCCAACGGTCTAAGACTCGTCAAAATCGGACGAGGTTTGCCCAGTCAAAACAGCTGACGAAGTACGAGAAAATGACGGAACCAACCTAGGATAGATCAGAGGAGTTGGCACCATAGGTCAGTAGCACTGGCACCACGGCTCCAGGCATGAACAGTAAACACAAAAAAAAATGCAAATTTGCTCATATGTACCTGTTTGCCTGTGCGCGAAGTTTCGAACTCCAGGAGGCCTTGGACACTTTAAATAGGACTCTTTTGGTCAAAGTACTTGAGAAGTCCCTATACTATACCATTTAATGCAAATTAGTCCCTCTATTATAAAACTGAGTAATTTAGTCCTTGTACTTTTAAAATTGAAGCAAAAAGGTAAAATCACTAACTAGTGTAACGAAAACTATTAAAAAAGCTAACGTGAGATTTAACCTTGTGTTTATTTGATGATGTGAAACCAATAAAATATATTATTTTAAGCTGATATGGACAAAATAACAAACTAAATTGGCAAAAAATAATTTGATTGCCATTTTTGCCAACTTAGTTTGTTATTTTGTCCTCGTCAGCTTAAAATAATATATTTTATTGGTGCCATGTCGGCATTTGACATCCACGTCATCAAATAAACACAAGGTTAAATGCCAAGTCAGTTTTTTTAACAGTTTCTGTTATACTAGTTAGTGATTTTATCTTTTTGCTTCAATTTTAAAAGTACAGGGACTAAATATCTCAGTTTTATAGTAAAAAGACTAATTTGCACTAGATGATATAGTATAGAGACTTCTTAGGTACTTTGACCGACTCTTTTAGGTCAGAATAAAGGGGGATTGGATGTCTAAAAACCTAATTCTCTTAAGAAGATAATTGCCACCAAAAGCTCTTAAGAAGATTGGAAGATTGGTGAAGATTGAAGATTCAAGAATTAACAACTCTTAGTTTTTGCTTTTCTCTTCTTTATTTTTCTTGTGTTGTTGATGATAGTGAAACTATTTGAATATTTATTTTCATTAATTATCATGAACTAAATTTCTTTTATTAGGATTTCAATGGAACTCAACACATAGTTTGAATTTAATTTCTCTCCGTAGCTTGATTTAGTGGTTTGTTGAGTTGTTTGTTTAATCTTGTTCTTAATGCTTCTAATTGCTTGATCACCAATTAGATTGATTTGTTAACCTAAATACAACTAGACATAGGGAGTTTAGTGTTAGACATGGATTGAATGACACATGTTTCATATTCATTTATTAGGATGAATTGATCTGCAGGTAGGGTAGGAATACACTTACTTGTCATGTGCAACCATTGTTAGAGCCTAAGCTTAATGAGTTATTTTTTAAATCAATTTTCATAGTTGGTTAGTTTATTGATTAAGAATGATATTTTTATGAGACCATCAGAAGATCTTTATAAATAAGATAGAACTCTAGGTTAACAATTCAGGATCATTAATCAAGTGAAGAGGTAGAGAGAGATTCAAGAGAAGTGTTGAGGTAAGTTGTAATCCTAGGCTTTTATAATTAATTGAAATAATCCTTTTTAATTTACTTGCTTTCAGTATTAGTTTCTTTTAATTTAGTTTTTTAATTATCATCTTTAATTAATTGTTTAGATAAGATTAAACTGTGTTAATTTTAGTACTTAACGAATTTAATAGCAATTTCTCGTGGATTCGACACTTTACTTCCACTTTATTACTTATTTGCGATACGTGCACTTGCGTGGTAAAATTTGACAACAAATATAAATATTAAAAAAAATTAAAATCATGTAAATAAAATAAAAAAGATCTCAACGTTGATTGTATCTCACGGATTAAAAAACCTAGTTAATAAATAAAATAAGGATTGTATCTCAACATTGATTGTTTTATTACAATTTGACACCACCACCTTGAGCACGTCAATTTATAGTCAAAAGCAGATTCTAAGGTCAATCGAGCATGAGTTTCCAATGGGTCACACCAAGTCATGACATGAAAAGGAACCCGAAGAATCCAAATTCCAAAATTTAGCTTAATGGATTTTGTAATTATTTTTAAAATATAATGTTTAATAAGTTTAAAATTTGAATTTCATTAATTACAATTTTTTTTCTTCAAGTTACGATATCTTATTTTAAAAAATCAAGACATGGAAGGCAGTAATAAAGAAATCCTCTGAAATTAATAGATCATTTTCAATTTATTTATATATTTTTTATTTTTCAAATTATGATATCTTATATAAAAAAATCATGACATGGAAGGCAGTAATAAAGAGATCCTCTGAAATTAATAGATCATTTTCAATTTATTTATTTATTTTACTTATATATGGCATGCTTTAGCTTAGCTTAGCTTAGCTTTGATTTTTTTTTTTTTTTGTGTGGTAATAAAGCGATGTGAGAAAGTGCAAGGAAATGTCTATAAGATAAGATCTTGACCTGATCAAAAACTTTATAATACTGTCATTTGCTTCATTCTTTAATATTATATATTTTTTGGTATTTGAATCGATGAGGAATTGGAATTGGCAACAAGCGAAGGGAGTGGAGGAAGCTTCATTTGACAGCAGTACCCACTATATGCTAGACAAATTTTCAAAGATTTTACCACTTTGTTGCTTAGTGATTTTGACCCTCAGAATTAAGATTAAGATTAATCGGCTATTGCTTTGGTAAAACCATTCTTTACTGATATATATACATATGTAGTTGCCAAGCAACTTCCCATTTACATTTTTGGTGGGTATTGTTTGATTTTGATTTTTTATCTTTAATTTGTCTTAATTGGATTCAATCCATACGTATAACTGTAAATTCATAATTTCATATATATATATATATATATATATATTATGAGTTCGTTTTTAATATACTGATAATGAAATTTTTAAATTTTACAAATGAAATTAAAATACTGTTACATGTTCTATTTTTTTTTTTTTTTAGTTTTTTCTTAAAAAAAAAATATCATAAGATATGTGTCATCTTTGCTAATCAACTTATGAAGTCTAAAAACTTCATTAATAGTAGATAAGATAAATTTTCATATATATATATATATATATTCAAGAAAATGAAATACCATAAAATTCATTATATAATTAATTAAAAGGAATAAAAACTCTATATATGTTTGTTTTATCTTCTCAATCTTATCTCAATCAACCCTTTCTTCTAGAAAAGCTTAAAAGTATATAATCTAATATTGCTTGACTGGACTGGAAGAATTGCTTGGAACTTCATCAGAAAGGAACAGATGATAGAAAAGTAAGTGAAACAAAAGAACCTATCAAGTAACATATTTCTTTTAGTGGGGTTCCAATGATTGTTGGACTCCCCCACACAGTCACACACCCTCCTACTCCAAGAAAGCACTTTCCTGGAATTGGTGTTTGCTCACCCACCCACCCACCCTTTATATATATATATATATATATATATATATATATATATATATATATATATATAGAGGAATTCACCTACATAAAATTAAATTAATTTTATATATTTATATAATTTATATATGATTTATATTTTAATAAATTGACCATTGGATTTAACAATATAATTGTACTCATTGTGCACGTAAAATTCGGTTGAGAATACTGTCTTTTTAAATATATATTTAACGGTTGAAAGTTTTTTTTATCGAACAAATAGTTAGACATTTTTAATTTACTCGAAACTAGACGTGTATGATTTACGTGAATAGAACATGAAATACGACGGTCGGATTAAACAAATATAAATCGTATAATAATTTACAAAAAAATGTGTAAAACTGATTTTATTTTACGTAAGTGGAAATTGATCCCTTCTCATCTCTATATATATATATATATATATATATATGGTTGAGGATTTTATTAAAAGCCACGCACAAGTGCACATGTAGGTCTACTTTTAGTTCAGCAATTTTGATAGCGTGCATGCAATTGGGACATGAAATGAAGATCGACTTGTCACTAAATTTTCAAGTTATTGCTGTTCTGAAGTTGAAGAGAACTAGAAATGCTTAAGCTATAAAGTTCCAAATATATGTCAATTTCAGTAAAAAAGCTAGAGAAAAATTTTCAGCTGCAAGACCTAATAAAAAAGAAATTGTAACCATATGAAATCACTTAGAAAGAAGCTCACAAACGACTCAAGAATACTTAAGGTGGAAAAAATCTTCATAATAGTCAAGGTTCCTGCACCATATATAGGAGGATTGAATCTAGCTAGGAAATGAATGGAGAAAATATATGAGTTGTAATCACATCTTTGTCAATAATTTGGCTTTATTTCCTTTCTTGAGAAAGCTTATGATCCTAAAACAGTTAAATATTGGTCTGAATTGGTAAAAAAGATCAGATAGTATAGATTGTATAATGTTAATCCTAGATTTGAATTTAGATATATATATATATATATATCAGAAAGTATATATAAATTAATTAGTTTATGCAAGCAGCAGGTTTAGAATTCGAATTCCAACATTTGCAATTCCTTCTTTTATCTTTGGACTATGGCTTCTTTTGTAAAAAAAAAAAAATGATAAGAATGATTCAACTTTTATTGTAAGGGAAAAAGAAAATCATCATGGTGATAATTACTTGTGCCTAGCAAACAACTCCATTAGCATTCTTTACTTCAGTTTGGTCCTTCCATTTCTAATTTTGATGCTAACAGCTATATATCATCTGTCCCATTCTGTTTTCCATTATGTAAAATTGCATGCTTTTTCTCTTTTTACCTACTTGTTCTCTTTTACTCATTTTAACTGTTATTTTCATTTCCCTCCCACCATTTTCTTTATGCTGATATAAAGTACTTGACACACCCCCAAGACTTGCTTTGTCAACCGCCAGAGAATGGTTTGCTTAATTTGCCTTTTGCCACCAGGAAGAATGGAAGCCTGGATTGAATTTTCATTTGTTTATTTGCATGTTTTCCAAGTTTGCAAATTAACTTCATTATCGATTGTTTCAGTAAAGGCCAAATATCAATTTTCAGTAATTGCTATATATATATATATATATATATATAATCCAGCTGTTGATCTGTACTTGACTTTTATACATCGTTGAAGCTCATCTGTGTGTTGACATTTGGAAAAGAAAGCAAATATTATTAAAACTAAACCTCTATTAGCGTACTTTCGATCATTATTATTTAAGTTAATGTCTTTGTTCCAATCACATAAAAAAAAACTTTTTCTCACTTTATATGTGCCTTCTAATTTATATTTTTCTGTTTTTTGTGATTATTTTAAAATAATTTTACAGACAATATATAAATTAGATTAAGACTCATATCTAATAATTAATTAGAATTCCTACTATTAAACAATCCTTATACTAAGTTATTGAAAATAGTGAGAAGTTATCTTCAACTCTACTATCACTACAATAATTTAATTTGAATAAAATTTATCGAGATAATATTATTTAAGTAATTATTAAATAATTAAATATTTATTTTGATTTACTAAATAATCACCTGGAACATATTATTTTCCAACAAATATACGATGCTAAAAGGAGACACAAATTCGAAAGAAATTTAATCATATTTTATTTGTGAAGTTAAATTTATGCTAAATGATCCAATAGACAAAAACAAATTAATAAAACTCAAAGCTAGGGAAAATGACCAACAATTTCTATCAATCAATCATATGATTTTTGTGTAAACCCAGGGTGTCCCTCCATCCCCATTTTATGGTTGATGGAAGCCTAATTCCTGTCGGGCCGGGAGTGTAATGGTAAAGCCCTCCCAACATTGGAGACTCCCAAGATTCGAATTTTGATTCTCATCTAGGGGTTGGAGCCACTAACCACTCCAACCAACCAAATGTTGGTAATCAATCATATGATTTTGATTCCCCTATATGTAAAGCTTAATTTCCAGTCCCAGATACATGCATAGAGACAAATTAAGTCACCAAATTGTTTCTTGTTATTTTGTTTGTGAGTGGGACAACTTTTACCACACACACAGCCTGCCAAATTATCTAAACCAATAGATGAGAAATGGGAATTTATAGTCATGAATATGTGTGTGATTAATTAGGATCTTTAATTATCCCTAGAAAAAGTTCCTAGAAAAAGTGCTATTAATATCTCTGTCTGTCCCAAAACCCTCTCCCCATATTGAACTTTCAGAGTTTCTAAATATTGCAGCCCTTTTTTTCTTGGGGGTATTAATTTTAACTTCTATAAATGGATGTGTGAGAGCATTTGGATTAATGGTTGGTGCATGATTTTCTTAACTCAAAACTTAAACTGCAACCCTTTTTTTCTTGGGGGTATTAATTTTAACTTCTATAAATGAATGTATCAAAGCATTTATATTAATGGTTGGTGTATGATTTCTTAACTTAAAACTTAAACTGTAAGATGGTTAAAGAAATAATCGTTTTTACTTTCTTTATAACATGCTTCCTTGTATTAATTTGTAGTACTTAAAACAACAATTGCCTTTAACCATGGTGTGTGAGAGAAAGAATTATGTGGATGCAATATATTTTACTTTGGGTTTCAAGGACAAAAGATTAAAGCCATATATATATATTGTTATACATGCATGTTATTAATGAATGCATATGGATGACTAGATTAGGATGAATATAGTGAATGAATTATATTAATTACTATGTACATAATAAATATGGTGCATTGTATTCTCCTCCCCAATTCATTATTGGAACCCTATATAAGGGTGGTTTGCATCCAAGAAGTGATATAGAAAAACTTAGTAACATAGCTAGTTCCTGAAGAACTAGACTTTGAAAGTTCATATTTCCTCTGTCTCGATTTCTCTTTATTTCCTCTATTTATTTATAATACGTTATCAGCACGATCAAGTCTCTAACGGTAGTAAAATCCCTCAAGTTTTCTTTCATTATATCAAGGTAAGAATTTTGCTTTCTCTAACATATGTTATCTAGAAATCTATTAAATCTTCTTATTTGCAAAAGTATATATATCTATACATGTTCTATAATATGATATATGTGAGATGAGTAATTTTTTAGATTTTTAATTTTCACCTGACTTTGGACTTTTTATTTATTATATCAAATATCTTTACAATGATAAATCTCACGAATTTTGAATTCGTTGCTTTTGATATTTCTGGAAGAAATTATTTGTCATGATGCTGAGATTCATCTTGAAGCTATGAATCTTGAAAATACTATTGAAGAAGGAAATTTGCATCCCTGAAGGATCGCACAAAAGGAATGATTTTCCTTCGATACCATTTACACGAAGAATTAAAAATTGAGTACCTTATTATTAAAGACCCATTAGCCCTTTGGAATAACTTAAAGGAAAGAAATGAACACCAAAGACGGTGATTCTTCCAAAAGCTCAATATGAATGGATAACACTTACGGCTATAAGATTTCAAAATCGTAAGTGAATATAATTCAGCATTTTTTTAAGATTAGCTCTCAATTGAAATTACGTGGAGAGAATATTATTGATGAAGATATGTTGGAAAAAACATATTCAAAATTTTCATGCCTTGTATGTGCTCTTGTAAAAGCAATATTGAGTGCGTAGATTTCCAAAATATTTCGAGCTAATTTCTTGTTTACTTGTGGCTGAATAAAACAATGAATTTTTGATGAAAAACCATCAATCTCGTCCTACTGGCTCAACACCATTCCCTGAAGTGAATGTGGCATTTTCTCAAGGTCGTGGACAAGGCCGTGGTGGTAAAAGGGGTCACAGTCGAAAAAATTATTGGACCCGTGATAATCATCATTCAAGTCCTGAAATCAAAGGTGCTAAATGGAATCAAAAGAAGTGGGTCAAAAATGAGAAAATTTCAGAAAAGAGTAATAAAGTGCAAAACAATATTTGCTATAGGTGTGGAACAAAAGGTCATTTTTTAAATATTATAAATATCATTGGTCTCGAATATTTCTGAACCTGTTGTTCCTACTTATGATAATAAATCTTCTCTAAATATTGATTTTGATGTTTCTGATTTTTTCGAAAATCCTGATGGCAAAATTGGTCATTTGATTGGGGATGAAAATTATCTACTAACGAGATATATTTATGTTTATGTTATTTTAAAGGTTATCATATGTAAGTTTTACTTGATATCATGGAGGATAACATATGTTTAGTGGATACTGGTACAACTCACACAATTATTCGTGATAGAAAATATTTCTTGCAATTAACATTAGCTGAAATTAATGTTAATAGAATATCTGGTTATGCAAATGTAATTGATGGCTCTGGAAGAGTCCACATTATTTTCCGAAATGGAACAAAATTATATATTGATGATGCGTTATATTCTAGTAGATCCCGAAGAAATCTACTAAGTTTCAAAGATATACGTCGCAATGGGTATCATGTTGAAACAAAAAAAATGAGGAAGATGTGGAATATCTTTATATTACCTCTACAATTTCGAACCAGAAGTTCATATTAGAAAAACTTTCGAGTTTCTCATCTGGCTTATTAAGGATGGTTGAATCAAATTTTTCGCACCGGAAGTGCTCAGATCCTAAAACTTTTATACTTTGGCATGATCGCCTTGGTCATCCAGGTTCAACCATGATGCGACGTATCATTGAAAATACACATGGACACCCATTAAAGGATCAGAAAATCCTTTTTCCTAATGATTATTTTTGTTCTTCTTGTGCTCAAGGTAAATTAATTGTTAGACCTTCTGCATCTAAATTATCTTATGAGTCTTTCACTTTTCTACAAAAGAATACAAGAAGATATTTGTGGTCCAATTCATCCATCTTGCGGACCATTTCGGTATTTCATGGTTTTAATTGATGCTTCCTCATGGTAGTCACGTGTTTGTTTGCTTTCAACTTGTAATATTGCTTTTGCTAAATTTCTTGCTCAAATTATAATGCAGGTGAGTTCACTTCAAAAGCATTTTATGATTATTGCATGTCTATTGGAATTAATGTTGAACATTCCACTGCACATGTTCATACTCAAAATGGTTTAGCAGAATCTTTTATTAAACGTTTACAATTTATTGCTAGACCTATGCTAATGAGATCAAAACTTCTTGTATCTACTCAGAGACATGCTATAGTACATGCTATATATGACATGCTGTATATTAGAGTTTATGTATATTTCCCTATTGCACTATCATTAGAATTTATGTTGGTTTTGACTCTCCATCTATCATTAGACATCTTGAACTTTTAACAGGTGATCTTTTTAGAGCAAGATTTTTAGATTGTCAATTTGATAAATCAGATTTTTCATCATTAGGGGAAGAAAAAGGCAAAGGATCTAATGCATATGAAATTTGTTGGTATACACCAATATTGTCCAATCTTGATACACGCACAAATCAATGTGAACTTGAAGTTCAAAGAACAATTCATTTGTAGAATGTTACAAATCAATTGCCAGATTTTTTTTTACAGACACCCAAAAGGTTACCAAGTCACATATACCGGCTGTGAATATTCTTGCTCGTTTAATTGTCCCTGTAGGACATCTTGTGGGTATGGCAGCCAATGAATCTAAAATACGCCAGAAGTGTGGTAGACCTTTTGGTGCAAAGGATTCTGTTCCATGAAAGAAAAAGGAAATGAAAACACTTCAAAATGACTCTCGAGAAGAGGTCAAAGATAATATAGATCAACAACATCATATTTCTAGACAAGCAACCCCAGAAGTGGTTCCGGTATCGGTAAATTATGAGATCTCATTAGAATCTGGAAATATGAGGGGAAAAAATAAAGTTGTTGTTGATAATGTGTTTGCATATACAATTGCTTATAATATTGTCAATGATAATGAGGCTGAACCTCAAACTATAGAAGAATGTTGACATAGAAATGATTGGTCAAAATGGAAAGAAGCAATAAAGGTTGAGCTAGACTGTAGAAGAATGTTGACATAGAAGAATGTTGACATAGAAATAATTAGCCAAACGTAAAGTATTTGGACTAGTAGTCTAGACACCTGAAGATGTCAAACCCGTTGGGTATAAATGGGTTTTTGTACCTAAAATAAATGAGTTAAATGAAATTGTGACATACAAGACATGACTTGTAGCACAAGGTTTTTCACAAAAACCTGGTATAGATTATGAAGAGACATATTCTCCTGTTATAGTTGCTTGAAGCATATATCCCTGAAGGAATTCAGATGCCTGAAGCATATATCCCTGAAGGATTTCAGATGCATGAAGCATATATCCCTGTAGGATTTCAGATGCATGAAGCATATATCCCAGAAGGATTTCAGATGCCTGAAGCATATATCCCTGTAGGATTTCAAATGCCTGAAATATATATCCCTAAAGGATTTCATATGCCTGAAGCATATAATTCAAAAGCTTAGCAGATGTACTATGTTAAACTACAAAAATCTTTGTATGGATTAAAGCATCTGGACTCATGTGGTACAATCGTCTAAGTGAATATCTGTTGAAAAATGGCTATGAAAATAATGCCATTTGTCCTTGTGTTTTCATCAAGAAAATAAATTCTGGATTTGCTATAGTCGCAGTGTATGTTGATGACTTAAACATAGTAGGGACTCTAGAAGATATCTCTATGACTGCTGACTACCTAAAGAAGGAATTTGAAATGAAAGATCTTGGGAAGACAAAATTTTGTCTTGGATTTCAAATTGAACATTTGACAAGTGGGATCCTTATTCATCAATCATCTTATATAGAAAAGATTTTGAAACAATTTAATATGGATAAATCTTATCCATTAAGCTCTCCAATAGTTGTTCGCTTACTTGATGTAAAAAGAGATCTTTTTCGTCCTCGAGAAAAGGATGAAGAAATTCTTGGTCCCGGAGTACCATAACTTAGTGTAATAGGAGCACTTTTGTATCTGACAAATTGCACTAGACCAAAAATAGCTTTTGCAGTCAATTTACTTGCAAGGTTTAATTTTGCACCAACACAAAGACATTGGAACAGAGTGAAACACGTTTTTCGTTGTCTCCGTGGCACGACTAACATGGGTTTGTTTTACCCAAATAGAGTGAAATCAGAATTAGTGGGATATGCTGATGCTGGATATTTTTCTGATCCTCACAAAGCTCGATCACAAATAGGTTATGTCTTCACATGTGGTGATACTGCTATTTCATGGCGGTCTGTAAAACAAGCAATCACCGCTACCTCATCAAACCATTCAGAAATATTGGTTATTCATGAAGCAAGTCATGAATACGTGTGGTTAAGAACTATGATTCAACATATTAGAAGAGCATGTGGATTATTCGTAGAAAATGATAAGCCAACAATATTGCATGACGATAATGCAGCATGCATTACACAAATCCAAGGTGGCTACATAAAGGGTGATAGAACAAAACATGTTTCACCAAAGTTCTTTTACACACATGAACTCTTGAAGAAATGTGATGTTGATATTTGCAAAATTCGCACAAGTGACAACCCAACAGATCTATTCACAAAGGCATTGCCAACTTCAATTTTCAAGAAGCACGTCCATAACATTGGAATGCGTCGGCTTAAGGACATTAAATAATTGGTTTTATTTTGAAGGGAAGTAAGTTTCCTATGAATATTGTACTTTTTTGCCTTCACTAAGTTTTCTCCCACTGGATTTTTCTTAGCAAGGTTTTAACGAGGCATATTCATAGTGTATAGTCATCCAAGGGGAAGTGTTATACATGCATGTTATTAATGAATGCATATGGATGACTAGATTAGGATGAATATAGTGAATGAATTATATTAATTACTATGTACATAATAAATATGGTGCATTGTATTCTCCTCCCCTATTTATTATTGGAACCCTATATAAGGGTGGTTTGCATCCAATAAGTGATATAGAAAAGCTTAGTAACATAGCTAGTTCCTGAAGAACTAGACTTTGAAAGTTCATATTTCCTTTGTCTCGATCTCTCTTTATTTCCTTTATTTATTTATAATATATATATATATATATATTTGATGATGAGCAAGAGCAACCAAAAGTATTATCATAAAATAATCAAAGGTTAACATGGAGACAAAAGGAAAAGCAAAGCCTTTCCATTTAGCAAAAGAAGTGTGGAACGGGTTTTTTGACTGTGGGATATATATTGTTTTTGTTTATGAAAAGTGGCATCTATTCTACCCTTCTATCTAGTTAAATGAAAGGAGGTGATCTTTTAACCAAGCACCAAAATTTTGAATATAGAGTTAGATAAATGGGGCAGTTAAAGTAATATTCGACCTTATAATATTATTGTCAAGAGACTAATATGCTACAATGAAAAAAAAAATTAAAAAAATTAAGGGTTGCAATGGATCCAATGCAGTATAAGGGATGCAAAGTGATGAGGAGAGTTCTCTCCACTTTATCTGCCAAACGATAGCTAAGTTAATACCTCATTTGCTAATGTGATGGAAAGTATCCATCGAAGTACCGTTTTATGATTGGATCTCAAATGAAACATAAATTTATGAGAAAGAAATGTGAGAAAAAAAAAAGAATCAATAAACTTTTAGTGTTATGCAAAACTTTTTGAGTGCAAAAAAAAAAAAAAAATCGTAAGTTAAAAATAAGAGAAAGAATTGCAAGTGTTATGCAATTTGATGATTGGTAGAATGATACAATGATAATAAATAAAAAAAATTTATGGATTTGTTTTTTTTTTTTTTTTTTTTTAAGTAGTCGAACAATCGAATTGTCAAATACTTTAATATTTCTCTATATAAAATGGAAAGTTATTAAAATCTATATATTGTCTTATTGTTTCTTATATGTAATTAACTTATCTATCTATAAATCTATACATTTATTTACACATTTAGTAAGGAAGATGAAAAAAAAAGAATTTTACTCCAACCTTGTTATAGAATAGCAAATGTAATTATAAAAGATAACCATTAAGTTAAAAAAATAACATCTTAAAAAGTAAACAAAGCTAAAAGTGAGATTTCTAGTTTATTTTTGTTTTCTATAATTACCTTGCGATGGTTTTACAGTCAATATATAGACTAAACCCATATCTGATAATTAATTAAAATTAATTTCTATCATTAAAGAATCCTTATCCTAATCAAGTTAATGAAAATAGTGAGTAAATCTTCAACTCTACTATCAATCTCACTAAAATAATTTAATTTGAATAAAATTTATCGAGATAATATTACTTAAATAATTATTAAATAATTAAACAATTATTTTAACTTACTAAATAATCACGTGGAACATATTATTTTCCAACAAATTTATGGTGCTAGCTAGCTACTCGAAAGGAGACACAAATTCGAAAGAAATTTAATCACATTTTATTTGTGGGAGTCAAATTTATGCTAAATCAGATTGCATGATCCAATAGACAAAAACAAATTAATAAAACTCAAAGCTAGGGAAAGTTACCAACAATTTCTATCAATCAATCATATGATTTTGATTCCCCTATATGCAAAGCTTAATTTCCAGTCCCAGATAGATGCACAGAGACAAGTTAAGTCACCAAATTGTTTCTTGTTATTTTGTTTGTGAGTGGGACAGCTTTTACCACACACGGCCTGCCAAATTATCTGAATCAATAGATGAGAAATGGGAATTTATAGTCATGAATATGTGTGTGATTAATTAGTATCTTTAATTATCCCTAGAAAAAATTCCTAGAAAAAATGTTATTAATATCTCTGTCTGTCCTAAAACCCTCTCCCCATATTGAACTTTCAGAGTTTCTAAATGTTGCAGCCCTTTTTTTTTTCTTGGGGGGTATTTTTAATTGATCAGCAATCTAAGTATAATAATTTTAACTACTAAAGAATTATAAATGAATGTATCAGAGTATTTGGATTAATGGTTGGTGCATGATTTTCTTAACTTCAAACTTAAAAATGTAAGATGGTTAAAGAATTAATCGGTTTTACTTCACTATGACATGCTTCCGTGTATTTGTAGTACTTAAAACAACAATTTCCTTTAACCATGGTGTGTGAGAGAAAGAATTATGTGCAATAGATTTTACTTTAGTTTTTGTTGAAGGTTATTTGGTGTTGGGTGGTTACTATACTAAAGGCCCAAGGGAGAAGGTTGGAGGATGGCTGTTAAAGGGGGCAGAGTAACAATTCTTCTAGTGGAAAAGTGTCTAGAGAGCTTCAACTGGCCTTAAGAGGGCTATTTATACTTTTGCTGACGGGTCGCCGCGTGCCACGTGCTATAGCTTAATCTGGGACAAGTGGTCGAATCCAATGTGAGTCTTGAGGTGATGGAGGACGATGTGACAGATAAATCGGCTATCAGAGAGGCTACGTGATCCTTCGAGGTGATAGGGGATAGGGGTCACCCAACAGTTAAGAGGTCACCCAACATTACGGGTTTGTTCGAAACCTGGCAAGCCCGTTTCTAGGTCTTTGCCTTGGCCCATATACTGGAAGACTTGATGGGCTTAATGGTTAGTCTAGGCCCATAAGGTTTAGAGGGCCTAACATTTTCCCTCCAGGCGAGGCGGGGGTCATAAAATGGCTGTCGGCGAGCCTGTTTTGTTTTGAAAGAGGTCTGTACTGTTTGGCGAAGTTTGTTGAAAGGTGCGTGACTGTTGGCGTCTTGAGTTTTTTTTGTACGACGCGTTATTACGTGTCAAGCTGTGGTTGGTGGGTGAGTCGACATTCCCTGAGAGTTTATGCATGCATTTATTACGATGAGTATAAATAGTGGTTTTGGCTTTAGGGTTCACTATTTTTGTTTTTCCTGCTGTTTTTCTGTTGAATTATTGTCTGAGTGTTTGGTTAACGTGCTTGTGGTCGTGCTATGATGAACGTCATCGAAAACTTGTTGAGGTATTTGCGAGTTGTTTATTTTTGTTTTGTTTTTGTTTTTGTTTTGTTGTGGTCGAATGTCACAACCCTATTATAGGATATGATTAGTGATAGTGAGGGTTCCAAAAATTTAGAGGGTAGGTCTTGTGCTGTCGGAGCTGAGGAATCGGAGAGTGAGACGTCAGAGATGAGTCTGGAGATCGAAGAGGGTGCTCGGGCTGTCGGGGGTGATGTTGGGGTTTCAGGGACTGGTACGTCGGAGTTAAGTCGAGAAATTGAGGAGGATGCTCGATTTGTTGTTGCTTTTGGTGCGGAGGGCAGTGGTGGAGGTGAGGTGATTGGTGGTGGTGCTAGAGAGGTCACTGCTTCTATTGCTGGTGGTCGAGGGGTCGTTGGTGCTAGTGGCACGAAGCAAAAATAGTGGGATGATTTTATCAGTGATGTCAGCGAAGAGGAGATCGGGGCCTCTTTGCTGGAGCAAGACATCTCTCTGGCTCATTATGGTTACAAGTTCGATATACCTGATGAGGATCGCCGCGCTAGTCAGGTGCTGAGAGGCGAGCGAGATGTGTGCTTTTACACGTATATGTTTGAGGGGGCTTTCATCTTCCTCTTCATTCTTTTTTCGAGGCCTGCCTAGATCTATACGGGGTCGCCGCTTCCTAATTGAAAGGAATGTCTTGGTCATTTATGATGTCCTTTATCGGCTGTCACATAAAGGGGCAGACTCCTCATGTCGCTGTGTTTCACAATCTGTATCGGTTGAAGATTTTGCACAACTGCTACTACCTGTCTGCTCGGAGCAAGAAAGTGGTGGATAACACTCCCAATAACTGCCACATCGTGCAGACCAAATTCTTTGCTGCTACAGTAAGGATCGAAATAAAGTGGCCTTTTAAGGTGGATTGGTCAAGCCCTTCAAAAAAAAGAAGGAAATCCAAGTTGCCCATGTCGGGCGTCGAGCTGGAACAATTCAATTACTACCAAGAGTTCACAATCGAATGGGCAAGGACAGTGACGCCCGAGAATGTCTACCGTGATTGCCTGAAGAACAAGAATCCTAATCGAATAGTGTTCGAGTGTGGCCTTCCTCCACAAGTACGTCCAATTTGGCCTAAAGGTGGAGAAGACTTTTTGGCGAGGTTGCTCACAGGGCGTATGCACTGTGTGTTTGACAAAAATGGTGTCGCGTCATTCGTGGCAGTAGAGGTGCCCGAAGAAACTGAGGCGACCTCATCTCACATAAGTCCTCTGTCTCATTCTGAACATTTGGAAGGTGAATTTTATTTTTCTAGTCTGATTCGAGTTGCAAGGTTATTGATTTTATTGCTATACTGAAGGGTTGTTCTATGTTTTGCAGTAGACAACGATGTCGCTGGTGAGCCTTTGGATCCCCTTAGGGACTTGTCGATCCCTGATTTGGATGGACTCTGGCACGGTGAGCCTCAGGGAGCCTCTACCTCTAATATAAATGACGAGGCATTTGGGGACCTGTTCGCCATTGTGCCCTGGGTCCATCCTCCTGTCGCGTATCTAGGGCTCCTCCGGTAGTAGAGCTGTCTTTGGATTCCAACACTTGCGGGACTGGCATTGTTGACCAACGACCAAGGGTGGTAACTGAGGGGGAGTCAGAGTGGTTGTCTGACTTTGATGCTATGTTAAGGGAGGATAATTTGTACCCGAGAGTGAAGTTTTAGATAGAAGCTCCTGTTCTTCGGAGGGGCTCATATATATGGTGACTCTTAGGGCGTGGCATTCGATTCTAGGTAGTCTTCTCTTCCTCGTGTCTTGGGACCCTTGTGTTGTCTAACTTTGTTGTTGGTTTGTTTGTAGACAAGGCTGGCGAACAAAGATTAATGGCGCATCTGATGAGCAGCGAGGCTCCTACTATCGAGAAAAACCCTTCAAAAGAGGGAAAGGATCCCCCTACTAAAAAACAAAAGATCGACCACGAGTGAATCAAGATAAAGGACCCTGTTCCTCTTCGTACCATCGCGGCGACCTCTACTGGCGACGTTTTGTTAGCGGGTACTCAAAACAAGACCTTATCCGGTTGATCTGAGGGCACAAAGGATAAGGGTAAAAATGTTGAGAAGGACAAGAAGGCCCATGAGAAGGGGGTTTTCCAAGAAAGGTACCGTCCTGTGGTCAAACTGAGGGTTCCTAAAGTTGGGTGCGTCGCATGACCTAGCGGCCAAGAGTATTTTGCTTGGTGAGACCGTTTTCCTATAACCGCGATCCCTCTAGATGTGGACAGGACCGTGATGTGGTTTTAGGAAAACGTCGGGACTCAGCAAGAATTGGAGCTTTAGCACACTTGCCTTAACTCAGCTTTCACTAGTGGCCATCCATATCGAGGTAGGGCATCTATTTGATTCAGCACTGACTGGTAGCTCACCACTTTTTAGTTTCTCTTCAATTTGACATTGACTTATTTGCAAGCATTCCAGGGTGCAATTATGGCGCTGGCCTTGTATAACCGAGGAAGGGAGACTAATCGCCTCTTGGAGGAGGCTGCGAAGAAGATGGCCGACTCTGAACAGAGGATGAACGCAAAGGCGAAAGCGCTGAGCACTTTCGCTGCCCCCGTTATCGAGCTGGAGAATCTATTGAGAGAGGCCAACGAGAAATTGGCGGTAGCTGAGGCTAAGGTGGTCAGCACTGAGAAGGTTTGCGCGGCCAAGGTTGTTGAGTCAGAGCGGTATAAAGAGCTCGCTGAGAAGAATTTGGCTTCTTCTGAAGAGGAGGTCCGTATTATGAAGGATCGCCTGCTTGAATATGGGCGAGATAGGATGAAGGCCTTAGAGGAAAAAGATAAAGAATGGAAGGCCAAGTTTAAAGAAAAGAAATAGCATATTTTGGCGGAGACTCTGGAGTGCAGCATAGGTTACAGGATGACCGCTCTGTCCTTAGCTCAAGCGCGACTCGGGCCTCTAGATCTTCAAAAGACCAATTTTAACGCCCTGTAGGGGGTCCTGAAAGGGTTCGATCCTCTGAAACTGCACTCGAGAGTCTTAGACAACTGTTAGCAGCCAATAATCCTCTTCCTACTCCATTCGAGAGTGTCCCTGGGATTCCCGCCATTGAAGCTAATAAGGTGGAGGTGCCTGCTGAGAAGGGTATGGAGGTAGATGTCCTTACTAAAGACGCCATGGAGGTGGACGCCGTGCCTTCCTTGGATGTTGTGCTGTTAGCAGTGGTGCTATAGAAGGCCACCAGGATGGTGGTGGAATAATGACAATGTAAACAATGGTATAGTTAAAGTCGAGGGTCCTGTTATTGTAGAATAGGGTCGCTCTTTA
Organism: Fremontodendron californicum; assembly: GCA_030761205.1. Lineage (NCBI taxonomy): Eukaryota > Viridiplantae > Streptophyta > Magnoliopsida > Malvales > Malvaceae > Fremontodendron > Fremontodendron californicum. The sequence goes on from JAULJL010000010.1 coordinate 6,916,015, forward strand.
GGTTGTATGATCTTGTTATGTTGAATGAAAAGGTTTCCCGTTTTCCTTTACATGTATTATTATTAGTTGGCGATGTATGTCTTTTATTATGAGTTATCCTTTATGCATGCAACAGAAAGCCAGTTAGAGGCCGTTGAACGAGTTATACGGTGTCGCGTGGCGAGCACACGTACGTGAACGCATGAGAGGACTAGTTAGAGGCTATTGAGCATATTACATGGTGATGAAGACTCAATTAAGAGTTGTAAACCCAAGTGCAGGTTATGTTCAAGTAATAAATTCTCGGGTGTCCGAGGTCGAACCACAGGGAAGCGTACTAGTAAGTATAAGTTTATAAATATAGATGAAAAAGAAAATAAACAAGATATTAGGGAATCAATAACAAAGAAAGTAAACAAGATATTAGAGAACAAAATAAACAAAATAACATAAAAGCAATTAAACAAGATATAAAAAACAATAAGAAATGATGTTGAGGTTAGAGAATCCACTCTTGGTGTTATGCTAAGATTAATCTTGTTTTATTACACAATTGAAATCCACAGATAAGGGAGGTTCCAATCGGAAGGTTTAGCAATTCAGTCCAAATTGTCCAACGTCCATAGCATATGATATTATGTTCATTTGGTGTCCTCAAAACTCATAAAAAGAGTCCAAGCATTCCTTATGCCAAGGTATATGTCTACAACAAATCAAGGTTATGAAACCAAGCATTTACTGTGCCATTTTCATTGTCAATAATGAATCAAGATCTCTACTTTGCAAGTATGATTTTAAACCAAAAGAAAATATTATCTATACTAGTGTTTATAAATGATGATTCATTTTAGCTCATGTTTAAGAGACTAACCTTAGCATTTACCAAGAGCTTCACCTCATCACCTCAACAATATGATTAGCAACACATACTAAAAATGAAAAAAAATATAAGAAACATAAGTAAATAAAGAAAAAGAAAACTAGAGAAAGGAAAAAAGAAGAAAACTTAGAGAATTTTATTACAATGGCTAAAATCCTACCAATATATAATGTATCCCAATACTCATCCAAGGCCCTCTATTTATACACATTTTGGAGGGCTAAATGACAAGAGACAAGCTTTACAAATTTCAAAGGTAGGTATAATAGGTGGGTGCATTTTTCTAACAATTTTCGTCATATTGTATGACAATTCTGATAAGCCAGCTTGATGGTCGATTTTGTCAATGTTGGAGGCTCGATCTGATAAAATTGTCTTCTAGAAAAATATAACCCTATCAGTTACGGATCCATAGCCGTTGGAATCAGCTCATTTGCTGATGTCGATAAGAAGATATGGGCAAAATACAAAAACAGGTCAGCACAGACGTCATTGCACATCAGCCAACTTGATGGTCGATTTCACTAGGGAAAACGACTCCGTTTCAAGAGGTGTAAAACATGAAAAACATAGATATGCCTCTTAGCTTTGCACGGCTACAAATTTCAGCCTTATTGCTTCAGTGAAACTCGAGATATAGCTGATATGGTAAACGGTGTCGGAACTGGAACTGAACTGGATTTGCCCTTAATTCTAGTAATCTGAAATCACTCAAAGAAACTTGTAAAAAAACACCAAATTACATAAAAATATAAAAGATCATAAACACAATTAGACTAAACAATAATAACTCGTATTTGACACAAAATAATAATAAAACATAACTAAAAACTATATAATTATACGAGTTATCACACCCCCACACTTAGATTGTTGCTAGTCCCTAGCAACGACTCAATAAAAATAAAATAAGAAAATCTAATCTAATCCATTTTCGTAGGAAATCACGGTGGCACTTAGCATGTGACACAAGCCTTTAAACCCCTAGGTGTCCCTAGTGGACGAGTTTAGTCTCGTGAGGGTTTGCTAGAATGATACCCACAAACATTGAAAAACTAAAATATAAGTAAACTACATACACTAAAAATATTTACTCCTAATCCTTTCAATATAAATTAGAGATAATCATTGGACAAGTCTTAAAAACTAATCAATAGCTTAAAGAAATTCACAAAAAATCTTGCTTGAATGTAAATAAATGAGTTAAGCCAATATTAACATAACATATTTCAGTCAAAATAGTGCATATTCAAATTTAATCTCAACTTCTCACATGGGATACTCTCTTGATTTTCACTCTTTAAAGTAGTGGTAAAGTGTTTACACTCAATCAATCTCATGAAAACACTTCTACCATATGCTTGCTTGTCCACCTATTCTCCACTATTTAGATCATACAACTTCATAAATCAAGAGGTCTTTATTCAAGGTTGTAATGGGGCCAAAGGGTTATAATATGGTTAAAGAACAAAAGGATAAAGATATCACAAAGGTTCCAAAGAGTTCATAGATTTTAGAGACATAATAAGATCATACAAATAAAACTTCTCAAAACTCTTATAAAGCACATAATAACATAGGCTAAATATTCATGTTGAGCCTTTGCATCATTCTAACCAACTTTGTAACATCTTTTTCTAGAAGTTCAAGAGAAGATTCTTTTTTTTTTTTTTTAATATGAGAATGTATTTGATAATGATCCCTTTCTTTTTCTCTTGACTTTTTCTTTTCTTTTCTTCCCCCACACTTATCTTTTGTTTCTAACCCAAATTTTCAACTAAAAATATCCCTTATTATTATTTTTTTTTTTTTAATATGTCTCAAAAAATCCATCTTTAGAACAAGGGTAAGGATATAAGTATATTTAGGCTAGGTGTAAGTTGTGGTTACCAATAAAACAGCATATTTAATGTAGGCTCAAATTGGCTCACTAGTGGGGATGTTCTCTTAGAACATTAATAATGGATGGCTGTTTGGCTCTGGTTATAATCCTAATGCCTCTATCATATTCATGTTGTCACATGTATCAATATAGTCTCAAACGGTTTAAAGCAAGTTCTAGAGAATCATGTAATCATAAGAGCACTCAAGAAAGAAATTAGATTGATTTGTATAATGCATCAATCATTATAGGCTCAAAAACTCACAAGGATGATTATACAAGTCAGATTAAGTCTAAACATGCTTCTTTCTCAATCAACATATCATATTAACATTGGCTCATAAAAAAGGTTGATATCAAGCTCAATTCTCATGAAAATCTTCTCACTAATAAATCTGTTTTAGACTTATGCAATTCATATCTCATTATAGTATTGAAAGTAACTAAAAAACACACTAAGTCTAAACATGCTTTTTTTTTTTTTTTTTTTTTTTTTGTTTTTTTGAAGAAGAAGATTAAATCAAACTGACAAGGTATGTCTCAAGTCTCCCTTACTCAGACCTTGTTCAGAATGAATACTTCTAAATGTCTTAAAACACAACAATTTTTTTTTTTTGTTTTTTTTTTATTAGCAAAATATGTCCCTTACCCCCTACTAAAATATGACATTGTCCCCAATGTCAAATTTTAAAGGTAGAATTTAGGAGATATTACCTGCAGAGGTTGCTAACCACTTATTATAACTGAGACACAACAAACAAAAGGTTAGATAATGTCACAAAGACAGAGTGCAATCCACTCCTTGCTCGTCCATATCTCTTTTTCTTTTTTCGAGCGTTTGCGAAACAACCGTAGTAGATAAATACTCATAAGCTTGGAGCTTTTTGAGTAAATCTTCAATGGTTGTAGCATAAATTATGGTTCTCCTTGCCTCTGAAAACATGAATCCATTATCCACAGCATTATCTAAATATGAAAGCAAATTACTAAAATAACCATTAATATTAAGCAAACCAATGGGTTTCTTATTTGTGACCAAAGATGACCAAGAAGCCACGCAAGCTATTTCTTCCAATGTACCCAGACCTCCTGGTAAAGCAATGAATGCATCGGCAGAATGGTACATGATTGTTATCCGTTCAGGGATACTCCAGACTTGTATTTCCTTACCCACGGTAGGTCCACAAAAATCTGTGAATAGTTTTGGCACGATTCCTAGAACTGGACTTCCTCCGGCGTGTGCTGCTGTAGCGACTGCTCCCATTAAACCCGTACTACCGCCTCCATAAATCAACTGGATCTTTTGTTGGGCAAGTATTACTCCAACTCTTATGGCTTCATCAGCGAATATGTTATTTTTCCCTGGATAAGCACCTCCAAAGACACAAATTTTTTTAATGCGTTGGGACGAAGTACTTTCCATTTTTTTTTCTTTTTCGAGTTCCTGAAAGAGAATGAGTACATGGTGTAATATATAGAGGACTGAGTAGTGAATAAGACAAGAGTAATAATATCGCCGAAAGTGTATCTGACCTGTCAGAAGAAAATGTTAACCTAACAAAAGATTTTTGCGTGATTTCAGGAAGAAAATCAAAAAGAGAAGAAAAATCAACCGTAAAAGACCAATGCAAAAAAAAAAAAAAAAAAAAAACGAGAATAATTACACAAATCGAACAACACGTAAATTAAACCGAAATGAAGTTATTGCAAATCAAACCAAAAGCTGAGAAGTCATTTATTGTAGTTGTGATTGTGGCTCACATCTTCCTCTGGTTTTACGTCCAGAAACGACTTAAACGCCTTCTATGAGTCGAGGATATGCTTCCCATCCAGTTTTCTTACAAGCTGGCAAACAGGGTCTTTTAACATCAGATTCCCAAGATGTTGCCATTCCCTTTGGAATTGCGGCCATAAATCAAGAATTTCTCTTTGTACGTCTCCACTAGGATGCGTCTCAAGAGAAAGTTGGATATTACCCAAATTCTCCTTACTCAGTCCATCCTTAATGAATTCAATTTTATCATCTCGATTAGAGGACGGAATCCCAATAGAACGACATTTACCGTTACACGTCCATCGTGCACACTTGTGGCAATTTGAACTCATGCGCTTTGCTCGTCGCTTCTTTGCATAAGTGCTTCTACCTGTACCTGGTAAATGCAAAACAGGAAGATATTCATCTTCACGTACCTTGGCTTCAATTATTCAACGTATGTCTTCAGGAATCCCTTTGTGCATAAGTATTCTTAATCTTTCAAATCGAACTTGGTAAAGCTTCAGTAAAATATTTCGAGGAAAAGGAGGAAATCGTTTCTGCAATCTTTTGAGAATATCATCCATCCTGAAAAAAAAATGAAAAAGAAATTGAAAGAGAAATTTTATATACAATATCAGTTTTGTGGGTAGCTGATGGAACCGACTTAAATAATCACGGAGTACCGTTATCCGCCATTTAACCGGGAAAAAAAATGATTTTTTTTTTTTTTTGAAGATTAGTAAAAATTATATTTACATCTAGTTATTTTCAAAACAAGGATCAGAAAGAAAAACAACCTCTTCTTGAGTAACATGATTTTCCAAAAAGAGTTTGAGTCTTTGTCCATTTACCTTGAATACGTTACCATTTTGAGGATTCTCCATGTCAACTGCTCCATAATGATACACATGCTTAACCACAAATGGGCCAGTCCATCTTGATCTCAACTTACCAGGAAATATGTGAAGTCTAGAATTATAAAGTAGAACTTTTTGCCTAACATCAAATGTTTTTCTTGAAATTAACTTGTCATGAAAGGCTTTAGTTCTTTCTTTATGAATTTTAGAATTCTCATATGCATCATTTCTGAGTTCCTCAAACTTTTGTTTCCAACAATGCTTAACCTGAAAAGAATTTAACAAAGAATCAGTGTGTGAAATTTTTGAAGCATTATCAAACTCACATCCAATTAAATAAACTTCTAAAGGATCATGGAATGTGGTAGTGGTGAGATGTTCATGAACAAGTTCTTCAATGAAATCCACTTCATGTACTTCTGAATCATCACCAGGTTGCTTGCAAGTGTTGAACACATTTAATTCTAGAGTCATATTTCCAAAAGAAATGTTCAACATACCATTCCTGCAATTTATCAGAGCATTAGAAGTTGCAAGAAATGGACGGCCTAATATAACAGGAATTTGAACATTTGGATTTGAAACAGGATGTGTGTCCAAAACAATAAAATCAACAGGGAAGTAAAAATTTTCAATTTGAACCAAAACATCTTCAATTATCCCTCGAGGAATTTTTACAGAACGATCAGCTAGTTGAAGTGTAATAGGTGTTTCCTTGAGTTCACCTAAACCTAACTGTTGATAAACAGAAAAAGGCAAAAGATTAACACTAGCACCAAGATCAAGCAATGCACGTTCTATTCTAGTGTTTCCAATGATGCATGAGATTGTTGGATATCCAGGATCTTTGAATTTTGGTGGAGTAAGGTGCTGAATGATTGAGCTCACACTTTCCGTCAAAAATGCTTTCTTTTGTACATTATGTTTCCTTTTAACTGTGCACATGTCCTTCAAAAATTTAGCATAAGATGGAACTTGTTTGATTGCATCCAATAAAGGAATGTTAATCTTAACTTGTTTGAAAAGTTCATAAATTTCTGCATTTTGATTCAAATTCTTTATTGTTTGCAACCTTTGAGGAAAAGGATCAGGATACATACCTTTTTCTTTGTCCAAATTTTCAAGAAGTTCAGACTTACCATCATCCTTACCAATACTTTTCGGAGGGGAAGGAGGATCTTGGTCTTTTGATGGAATCTTTTTGTCAATTGCCTTTCCACTTCGAAGAGGTGTGATAGAACTGGCATTTTCCTGTTGAGTTTTATTGGAGCAAGAAACAAGACATTGAGTAGAAGGGTTAGGCTGAGGTTGAGCAGGAAACTTACCTTTTTCTTGCGTGCGTAATAAAGCTGTCAATGTGGACAAGGTGTTTTTGATCTCATTGATGTCCTGTGAAGTCCGGTTATTCACATTTGCTTGTGTTTGCATGAATGCTTGCAATGTCTCTTCCAAGGTTTGTACACGTGAAGGTTGATAGGAAAAAGTGTTGCCCGGCTTTTGAGATTGTGGTACCTGAACATGATTATTATTCCGCCAACTGAAGTTGGGATGATTTCTCCATTCAGGGTTATACGTTTCAGAGTAAGGAGAAGGGAAAGGCTTTTTAAATGTGTTTATGGAATTTACTTGATCATGCAACGCTTCTTTAAGAATGGGAATGTTTGGACATTCAGAAGTGGGGTGTCCCATGATTTCACAAATTCCACAACTTTTTTCATTTTTAACCGTTTTGACTTCTTTTACTTCTCTAAGTTCCATGGCTTCAATCTTTCTAGCCAAATTAGCTACTTTAGCTTTTATCTCATCTTCTTGACTAAAATGATATTTACCTCTGTTAGAAACAAGATTAGATCTATTGAAACTTTCAGAGGAATTATCTGTGTGCCAGGCTTGAGAGTTATCTGCCAAATGGTCTAGGTAGTCAAAGGCTTCTTCAGGTTCTTTTTCTAGAAACTCACCGTTACACATTGTTTCAACAAATTGTTTAGTTTCGGGAGTTAAACTTTCATAAAAGAAACTAATAAGATGCCATTTTTCAAAACCATGATGTGGACAAGAACTTAACAAATCTTTAAAACGCTCCCAGCACTGAAAAAATGCTTCATTTTGATTTTGATTGAAATTTTGAATCTGTCTTTTCAAAGCAGTAGTTTTATGTGCTGGGAAAAATTTCTTTAGAAACTCAGTTTGTAATTCTTGCCATGTGCCAATTGACCTTGGTTTTAAATTATGAAGCCAAATTTTTGCTTTATCTTTTAAAGAAAAAGGAAATAATTTTAGCTTGACAATTTCATTTGTACATTGTTGGTCATTAAAGGTGACACATACATCCTCGAAGTCTTTTAGAAACGAGTAAGCACTTTCCGATTCTAACCCATGGAAATTTGGAAGCAAAGCTATCATACCTGGTTTAAAACGAAAGTTGTTTGCATTGAGAGGAAAAATAAAACAAGAGGGTGATGAGCTTCGAGTTGGTTGCAAGTAGTCACGCATGGTGCGTACTTGTCTGTTCTCATCTTCAGCATGAACACTTTCATTGTCAGCCATGGTAGGAGTTGTATTAGAAAGATTACCTGAAAAAGTTTCACAATAAAATCTAACTAAACGACGAGATCTAAAATCACGTCGCCAAACAAGCATAAAACAAAGTTAATAAATAGATAATATATAAATATAAACTTTACAATATAAATATAAATATATAGAAAATTAGGCGGTATAACCAGCCAATAAAACAAAGTTAATATACAAATTAGGCGGTATAACCAGCCAATAAAAATAAATATACTTATAAACTTATATACTTAGTATTGCTTCCCCGGCAACAGCGCCAAAAACTTGATGAAGACTCAATTAAGAGTTGTAAACCCAAGTGCAGGTTATGTTCAAGTAATAAATTCTCGGGTGTCCGAGGTCGAACCACAGGGAAGCGTACTAGTAAGTATAAGTTTATAAATATAGATGAAAAAGAAAATAAACAAGATATTAGGGAATCAATAACAAAGAAAGTAAACAAGATATTAGAGAACAAAATAAACAAAATAACATAAAAGCAATTAAACAAGATATAAAAAACAATAAGAAATGATGTTGAGGTTAGAGAATCCACTCTTGGTGTTATGCTAAGATTAATCTTGTTTTATTACACAATTGAAATCCACACATAAGGGAGGTTCCAATCGGAAGGTTTAGCAATTCAGTCCAAATTGTCCAACGTCCATAGCATATGATATTATGTTCATTTGGTGTCCTCAAAACTCATAAAAAGAGTCCAAGCGTTCCTTATGCCAAGGTATATGTCTACAACAAATCAAGGTTATGAAACCAAGCATTTACTGTGCCATTTTCATTGTCAATAATGAATCAAGATCTCTACTTTGCAAGTATGATTTTAAACCAAAAGAAAATATTATCTATACTAGTGTTTATAAATGATGATTCATTTTAGCTCATGTTTAAGAGACTAACCTTAGCATTTACCAAGAGCTTCACCTCATCACCTCAACAATATGATTAGCAACACATACTAAAAATGAAAAAAAAATATAAGAAACATAAGTAAATAAAGAAAAAGAAAACTAGAGAAAGGAAAAAAGAAGAAAACTTAGAGAATTTTATTACAATGGCTAAAATCCTACCAATGTATAATGTATCCCAATACTCATCCAAGGCCCTCTATTTATACACATTTTGGAGGGCTAAATGACAAGAGACAAGCTTTACAAATTTCAAAGGTAGGTATAATAGGTGGGTGCATTTTTCTAACAATTTTCGTCATATTGTATGACAATTCTGATCAGCCAGCTTGATGGTCGATTTTGTCAATGTTGAAGGCTCGATCTGATAAAAGTGTCTTCTAGAAAAATATACCCCTATCAGTTACGGATCCATAGCCGTTGGAATCAGCTTATTTGCTGATGTGGATAAGAAGATATGGGCAAAATACGAAAACAGGTCAGCACAGACGTCATTGCACATCAGCCAACTTGATGGTCGATTTCACTAGGGAAAACGACTCCGTTTCAAGAAGTGTAAAACATGAAAAACATAGATATGCCTCTTAGCTTTGCACGGCTACAAATTTCAGCCTTATTTCTTCAGTGAAACTCGAGATATAGCTGATATGGTAAACGGTGTCGGAACTGGAACTGAACTGGATTTGCCCTTAATTCTAGTAATCTGAAATCACTCAAAGAAACTTGTAAAAAAAAACCAAATTACATAAAAATATAAAAGATCATAAACACAATTAGACTAAACAATAATAACTCGTATTTGACACAAAATAATAATAAAACATAACTAAAAACTATATAATTATACGAGTTATCACATGGTGTCGCGTGGCGAGCACATGTGCGTGAACTCATGAGAGAGCCAGTTAGAGGTAGTTGAGCATGTTACACGGTGTCACGTGGCAAGAACACGTGCGTGAACACATGAGAGGGCCAGCTAGATGCCGTTAAGCTTGTACATGGTGTCGCGTGACGAGCATACGTGCGTGAACGCATGAGAGGGCCAGTTAGAGGCCGTTGAGCGTGTTACACGATGTCGTGTGGTGAGCACACATGCGTGAACGCATGAGAGGGCCAGTTAGAGGCTGTTGAGCATGCTACATGGTGTAGCGTGGCGAGCACATGTGTGTGAACGTATGAGAGGGCCAGTTAGAGGCCGTTGAGCGTGTTCCACGGTGTCGCATGGTGAGTACACGTGCGTGAACGCATGAGAGGGCCAGTTAGAGGCCGTTGAGCGTATTACATGGTGTTGCGTGGCAAGCACACGTGCGTGAACGCATGAGAGGGCCAATTAGAGGCCGTTGAGAGTGTTACACGATGTCGCATGGCGAGCATACATGCGTGAATGCATGAGAGGGCCAGTTAGAGGCCGTTGAGCGTGTTACTTCGAGAGGCAATTTTTCGCGTACGAACACATGGGCCTGCAATATGATGACAAGTTAATGAGTTAGACTTGAGCTTGAAAATGCGATCTTATTTAATATTATGCTGAAAAAACTAGAGGATTTTCTACAGATAGTATTTTTTTCAAGTGGATCACATTCCACGTCTTGGGTACAGGATTTCCATCTAGTCGCTCCAAGGCATAAGCTCCTGAGCCCATCTTTTTAACAACTTTATATGGTCCTTCCCAGTTTAGGGCCATCTTTCCCTTCTCTCTAGCCGATCTGCTCGCCTTACAATTTTTGAGAACCAGGTCGCCAATCTGGAACTGCCTGTTCTTGACTTTAGAGTTATAATACTTGGCGACTTGTTGTGATCTGACCGCAAACTTCACTTGGGCTCAATCTTTGGTTTCTTTGAGCAAATCAAGGTTTGCTCTTAGTGTTTCTTCACTTGAGATGGCGTCATAGTGTGCTATTCTCAAAAAATTGAGGCCAATTTCAGCTGGTATCACTGCCTCTGTCCCATACATTAAGTTGAAGGGTGTTTCTCCCGTGCCTGTGTGGGACGTCACCTGATCGCCCATAAAATCCTTGGCATTTCCTCCAACAAAGCCCTCTTGGCATCATCCAGTTTCTTTTTCAACCCTTGGAGAATTTTCTTATTCATGGCTTCGACCTGACCATTGGTTTGGAGGTATTTTACAGAGCTATGTGTAAGTAAGATTTTAATGTTCTCGCAGAACTTATTCAACTTGCCCTCTGAAACTGTGTACCATTATCTGCTACAATGGTATTGGGGATTCCATATCTGCACACAATGAATTTCCACACAAAGTTCTCGATGATCTTCACTATAATGGACACCACAACTTCAGCCTCAACCCACTTAGTGAAGTATTCACAGGCGACTATCACAAACTTCTTCTGTCCAATGACAATGGGAAAGGTCCCAAGATATCAATACCCCACATGGCGAAGGGCTACGGGCTAGAGAGTTGGTTGAGCAATTCTGCCCATTGACTGGGTACGGCAGCAAACTTCTGGCACTTATCGCACTTCTTTACCATTTCTGCGGCATCTGCCTTCATGGTAGGCTAGTAGAACCCTTGTCTCAATGCTTTTTGTGCTAACACCTTTCTTCCCATATGGTTACCACACACTCCCTCATGAATTTCTCTTAGGACATAGTTGGCTTCCTCCGGCACTAGACATCGCAATAAGGGCTGGCTTAATGCCTTTTTGTAAAGGGTTTAGCTAATCATGGTGTACCTAGCGACCCTTGTTGTCAGCTTCGCCTGATCTTTGAGATCGTCTGTAATGGCCTTTCTTGTGAGATAACAAACAATGGGTGTCAACCAGCTAGGCTCGTTCGTGATGTAGAAGGTTTCCTTTTCAGTATGATAATTCGGTGTTTGGTGATGTTTTAGTAAGATTTTGCCTCTCTACCTGATCTCAATGGATGAGGCGAGTTTGGATAGGATATATGCTCTCATATTTTCTTCCCTAACGACCTGTTTAATGACGACCTTTTCGAATCCTTCCTTCAATTTGAACACTTGCTCATGATACTTGACTAAAGCGGGTTCCTTAACCTCATACTCACCATTTACCTGCCTCTCCACAAGCTGAAAATCTGTGTACAACAATAATTCGACCACACCCAGTTTTAAGGTGAGTTCTAATTCTTCCAGGAGGGCCTCATACTCCGCTGTATTATTTGACGCGGGAAAGCAAAAAGAAAGCCTGTATTGCCATTCATTTCTTTGAGGATCCATCAGCAGGACGCCAACTCCATATCCCTTTTTTTCCTGAGGATTCATCCATGTATATTGTCCACATATTTTCGGGGGAAGAGGGCTCTGCTATCTTGGGTTTGTATATCAGTGTTGTGTCTGGAGGTGGCGTCAGCTCATCTAGTTTTGGCCGGGGCTCGACTGGATAGTGGACTTTTGTAGTAATTTTATCGATAAATGAACACTCAACTACAAAATTTTCTAAGACCTGGGCCTTAATCGCCTTCATTGGTCTAAATTCTATGCCAAATTCACTGAGCTCAATACTCCACTTAACTATCCTATCCAAACTGTAGACCTTCTGCAAGACTTCTCTGAGGGCTGGTCCGTTAAAACAATGACAAGGTGGGCCTGGAAGTATTGCCTGAGTTTTCTCGCTACCACCATTAGGGCAAAGGCAATTTTTTCCAACCTAGTGTAATTGATCTCGCCATTCTGCAGGGATCTGCTGACATAATACACTGGGTCTGACGGCTTTCCTTTTCCTTGACCAATACGATCGCCACCGTCTCGTCTGACGCTACCAAATAGATACACAGTGGGCTGCTTGCTAACGGGCTGACTACCAACGGTGGGAAACACAAGTACTTATTTAGCTCCTTGAATGCTTCTTGACAATCCTGATAAAAGGGGCAAGCATTTGTCCGCCAGTTTAAAGACAAATCTATTCAGGGCGATCACTCTGCCTGTGAGTCTTTATATCTCTTTAGTGTTCCTTGGGGGGCCCATGCTCAATATCGCCTAGAATTTCTCAAGGTTCACTTCGATACCTCTGCTCGATACCATAAATCCCAAAAATTTTCCTGCCCTGATTGCAAAAGCACATTTGGCTGGGTTCAGCCTTAAGCCGTACTGTCTGAGGACCTAGAAGACCTTTGCTAGGTCTAATATATGTTGTTCTATAGAAAAGCCTTTTACTAGCATATCGTCCACATAGACCTCCACGTTTCGTCCGATCTGATCCTTGAATAGCTTATTTACCAACCTTTGATAGGTCGCCCCCACATTCTCCAGTCCAAAAGGCATTACCTGATAACAGAATAGACATTCTTCTGTAACGAAGGAATTTTGTCCTGGTCTTTGGGGTTCATCCTGATATGATTATATCCTGAAAAAGCATCCATGAAGCTTATGTACTTATGCCCTGCTGATAAGTCTACCAGCCTGTTTATAAAGGGAAAAAAAAACTGTCTTTTGGGCAGGCTTTGTTCAAGTCAGTAAAATCTACGCACATTCGTCATTTCCCGTTGGCTTTCTTCACCATCACTACATTGGCTAACCATTCGAGATACTTTACTTCCCTGATGAACCCTACGATAAAGAGCTTCTCGACCTCCTCCCTTACTGCTTGTACTCGCTCATGGCGAACTTTCTTTTTCTCTGCTTGATTGGCTTGTTCGTAGGATCAACACCCAGGGAATGGGTAATGATGTCCATGTCTATCCCAGGCATGTCCGCTACTGACCATACGAAGACATCTACATTAGCTTGTAACATATGCACCAAAGGCTGCCTTTCCTGGCATCTCAGCGACGACCAAACTTGGGTTATCTTCTCTGGATATTCTTTGTATAAGGCGATTGCCACTATCTGTTCCGCCGACTCTTTTTTATACTGGCTTGTTTCCCCTCTGGTGTCTAGGCTTTCAAGGGTAAGGGTACTTTTATCAACCAAGTTCACCTGCACCTCCTCCGGTTGCCCCCGTTTCTATTTTCATTCCCTCAAATTTTGTGGTTTGCCTCCCAATTTCTGCATTCTTGACACTTGCTTCGGCTTGTGTTTGTAAATTTCCTTCGTTTTTTATGGCGAGCTGTATAGAAAGTATATGACATTGCAGCGCTGTTTGTTGATCTGTTTTCATGTATCCTATTCCCATCGGGGTCGGGAATTTCACTGTCAAACAATATACTACTGCAACCATTTTGGTCTTCCTCATCAGGGGTTGCCCCAGAATGGCATTGTATGCTGAAGATTGGTCGACAACTAGAAAATTTGTTATTACTGTAAGAACGTGGTCGCAATCCCCAATGGTGACTGGCAGGGTGACCGAGCCTTTGATATTGACGGGCTGGTTAGTGAAGCCGGATATTGGGCTGGCGGGCTTCAAGTTTGTATCCGAGAGGCCCATTTTTCAAAAAGCATCTAAATGAAGTACTTCGACCGCACTACCACTGTCCACGAGAACTCTCATAATCTTAAAGTTCCCAATAGTAGTGAAGACAATATCGGGTCGTTTCCATTGTCCTCCACGATATTGATGTTTTTGTCTGTAAAATCTACCATCCAGTCTTCGCTCTACTTTACCTTCTGGGCGACGTCCACAGCCATTACATTCCTGAGGTGTGCTTTCCTTTTGGAGTTACTACTCGCCCATTCCTTGGTCCTACCTATTATCATGTTAATAACCCCTTGTAGGGGCTTCTTCCCTTCTGTCTTGCTTTAGTTTCTCTGACTAGCTGTTGATGTCTACCCTTGTTGGTTGCTTGTTTTCTTGACAAAATGTTTGATTTGTCCTCTCCTGATGGCACTTTCAATTGCGTCTTTCAAAGGCCGGCAATCCTCTGTTCTATGCCCAACATCTGCGATATACTGACATTTTTCCTTCGAATTGAGGTGAGCTGGGTTATCCCTCATAGGGTACGGGGTGCCTAAAATGCCCTCTTGAGCCACCCCAATCAGAATATATGCCCTGGAGACGTTCAAGGGGTATATTCCTGAAACTTAGAGTAGGGGGCCTTCTCTGTTCTTCGGCCATAGGCTTGACCCTGGTGAGCTTGTTCATTTTGGGGGGCTCTATCTGGCGACCTTGATCTTCTGTGTTAGCTATATTAGCTTTGAATTGATCTTAATTTTGAAATGACAAACTCTTAAGCTTAATTAGCTTGAGATTAATTATTTTCAATTTAGCATTTTTCGTTGAATCATTTTGAAAATATTTTGGAAAATGTTAAAATACTTTAAAGTCCTTAATTTTCTCAAAAATACATGTTCTTAAATATAAATATATGTTTAAAATATTTTTGAGACAATTCGACCTCTTTTAAATATCAAAGAAACTATTTTTTAAATAAGAGGATCGATCCCCTAAGATAGAGGATCGATCCCGGGATCAGTCCCAAGATCAGTCCCATGAGAATCAGTAGCTAATAAACTTTGAAGGACAGTAGGGGATCGATCCCCCCAAGGTGAGGATCTATCCCATGGCCTTCAATGGTCATATTTTGAGTTGGAACAAGTAGGGGATCAATCCCCTCATGTAAGGGATCGATCCTATGCCTGCTGGGCAGTTTTTCAAGTTCAATTTTTGAGGCTCAAACAGCTCTTTTCCATCCCAATCAACTCCAAACAGTCATAAATCATATCCAATGTATTAAAGGGACTCTCTAACACTTCCAAGAGCAAGAGACACCAAGAGAGAAAGATCAAATCCATATATTTCATCTCGCTCAAGCTTTCAAGTGTTTTCCCATGTTCTAAGCTTAATCCTTTCAATCTTTCTTGTATTCCTTTGTCAAAGCACCAATGTATAGTCTCTATTTCTTGTGATAAACCTTGTAAACACTTAGACTTTTAGAGGTTTTTCTTGTTTACCCAAATACCTTTGAAAAGGGGAGAGATTTCTACTTAAGCCTTAAAAGGTAGAGAGGTTCTATCTTATCCTTGAAAAGATAGGGGGTAAAGGTTGCTATCTAAGCCTAAGCAAAATATAGAGATTATAAAGGTTATACTTTGTCTTAGAAAATGTAGCAATTCAAGTTAGTGAATTGGAAACTCCTTGGCAAGTGAGGCTAAAGGAGAGGACGTAGGCACGAGGCCGAACCTCTATAAATCAATTGTGTTTGATCTTCTTTCCTTACTCATTTACTTACTTCATTTATATTCTACTTGCCAATTTGAGTATTTTTTTTTAAATTTCTCAATATCTTTATTTGTGCTTTAATTCCGTAATTATTTTTGAGAAATCTATTCACCCCTCTCTTGATTTAATCACCACAAAAGCTAACAATTAGTATCAAAGCTTTGGTCTCTTTTGTAGGTCTAACAACCTTGAGAAAAGATCCTTTTCAAAGCTCTAGAATGATGCAAAGTGGTGAGAGTATCCTCAAGGCCCCAAAGTTGGAAGAACATGAATTTTGGGCTTGAAAATTGAGGATGACGGTCTTTTTGATGGCGAATGACATTGGAGCTTGGATGATGGTTCAAAATGGTCTTGGAGCTCACTGAAATGATGACAAATTCATGAAGAGATTGCAAGATTATGCAAAGCCTTGAATTTTATTTATGAAGCACTTAATGATGACAACCTCAATTTGGTTTCCTCATGTGCTACCTCCAAAGAAATATGGAAGAAACTTGAGGAGGTTTATGGAGAAAAGAAAGAGGAAGAAATTGAAGAAAAGTCCTGTGAAAGTCAATGTTCAACAAGTGGCAAGGCAAATAGAGATGAGGAATCAAGTGAAAGCCATCCTTTAAACCAAAATGTCTCATGTCTTATGGCTCTTGAAGAGCCCGAGGTATCATCTAGCTCTTGTTATTCAAATTCTTATTCTTTTGATGAATTGCAAGATGCTTATAATGAAATAGCTATGAATTTTGAGGCAATGAATTTGAAATACAAGAAAATCATTTCAAAGTTAAAAATTGAAAATGAAATTTTGATAAAAACAAAAGATGATTTGGAAAGACAAAATGAAAAATTGAAAATGAATTTTGAAGCTTGTCAAAAGAGAAATGAAATTTTAGAAAAAGAGAATTTAGAATTGAAAATGAAACTTGAAAGCTTGAAAAATGTAAAACAAATTTTCGTTGAAAAATCTTTACACTTGAAAACGACCAAATGTGCTCATTGTAATTATCATGGTCATACTACACATACTTGTACTATTAAGAAAAAGATCCCATATAGAGTTAGGCAAGTATGGGTTCCAAAAGGAACAAGAGACTTAGTGACTAACTCTCAAGGACCCAAAGCAATTTGGTACCAAAATCCAAATGATTGTCTCTTGTAGGTGTGTTAGAGCAAACAGGAACAAAATGCTTTGATTGGATGCTCTAGACACACAAAATGGAATATGGGTAACCTCTAGGCCTAAAGCTTTTTGAATGAGAAAATTGGTTGCCTATTCAAGTTTTATTGATTGATGTTTTTGATTTTTTTTATACAATGAGTTTTATTGATTACATATTTTGAATTGTATAAATATGTTATTTGATCTTGAGTGCTAAATGTTAATATTTCTTTGATTGATGAAATTGATGTTGTGCTTATTTTATTGAATATTGTTATTGTAACATGAGCTTAAGCATGATCGTATGCACAAATGTTTGAATTTGTTGTTATCATGCTTTGAAAAATTATGTTGTATGCTTAAATGATTAAGTTGTATTTATGCATATCTTTAGGGGGAGCATACAAAACTTAATGAATTTAAGATTTCAAGTTTTACATTGAAAATCATTTTTGCAAATAAAATCTTTAAATGTGAAAACTTGTTTTAGCAAGTTCTTAATGCTTGAGTTTATTGTCTCAAACTTGCTCAAACAAAAAAATTTGATTAACTTGCAATGTTCCTAATTCTTATGTGTTAAATGCAAGTTTTGGATGGTTTATAGAGATTACAAAGAAAAATCTTGTTTTTGAGAGATTATGGGCATAGAAACCATTTAGACAATTTGAAAATATAATCCAAAACCTTTCTAAATGGTTTAAAGAGCTTTAAAATGCTTTCTTAATATTTTGCCCATTCTAGTAGCATTTTCAAGGAAAATGAGGTTCCAAGAATTGACTTTTTGATTTCCTTGTTACTAAGGCCAAATGACCACTTGAACAATTTTGTTTTATCATTTAAAACTTGTTGAAAAGGTTCAAGTTGGTTAAAAATGAAATTAGCACGTTTTGACTATTTTTCAAAGCCTTTTCCAAGCAAAAATAGGGTTTTAAGGTATCAAAAATCAAAATCTTGAATATGTTAAGCTTTGATTGATCTATTCTATCATGTTGTGTATAAATAAACTATCTTGAGTGAGTTTGGTGCCATGAACATGTTTTAACAAACTTTATACCTCTTGAATGCTATATAGTTATTTTTCTTATATGAGGATTATAGAGTTTACTTATGAAATTGTGTTTATATGAACATGTTTTTATTGCTTGAACAAGTTTGGTGAACATTGGATATGCTTATGAACTTGTGTATGTGTCTTTTGAATAAAAAATCCCATGTTCAATTCTTGAAGGTTGCATGATGACTTATTTGCAAAATCTTTTCAAAAATTATTTTAAAAGTTGTTTTTGATCCAACCTTCATGTTCTTACAAGTCTCAAATGATGTTTTTAACATGTTACAAGTCTTACTTTTGATTAAAAACATCACACATCCTTACCTGGTATCAAAAATAAAAAAAATACAAAATTGCATTGACTTTTCTTGGAAAACAGGGGAAGGATTGATCCTTCATTCATAGAGGATCGATCCCTCATTCAAAGAGGATCGATCCCCTAGGCCAGTTTTGGGCCAAAAATGTTGTTTTCTTCATTTCTAATGGGATCATGCTCTAAATGCTTCAATTCTATAATTTCTAAATCTTGATTGACATCATTTCTTGACTCATCACATGTTTATAATAATTGGTATATATTGATGAGTATTTTACAAATCAATTCATGATTAAAATATTGATGTGCATTTTATCTTTGTGCTTGTGTGCTTATAGAATGCATAATCTTGCAAATTATCTTGAAATATAATCTATCTTTATGCATTATGTTTGATTAAAAATTTTCTCTTGGCGTATGCATATAAATTTTAGATTGTGATGAACTCCTTGATTTCATGTAATATATTGATTCTTGGTTTATCTATTGCTTTGGTCAAGATATATACTTAAATGATCTTTGATTTAGCTTGACCTTATATGCTTGAAGTTTATATGTCTAAAACTTGACTTAAGTGGATAAATTACTATAGTGCTTATCTTTTTACCTTAAGTCTTAATTGTTTATGACCTATGATTTGTATTAATATGTCTTTTCATTTATGATTAAACTTTTCTTGAATATATTTTTATTATGGATATGTTTTCCTTAACTCTTTTTGTATACATGGCCAAGAAAGATTGATATATAACTTTAGCTTTAGTGCCACTTTTTATTCAATTGAAAAGTTTACTATGATGTATGGCATATAGCTTAAGTTAAGATTGAATGCTTATTTTTTTAACAATATTTCTTAAAATTGATATCATTTGTATTTAATGAATTTTATTTATTAACAATTGGTATCATTTTGAGCTTAATGAATGTATTTTCATAACACTTGGTATCTTGGTGCCACTAACGAATATATTTTTCAAGAATTTCTCTAAGTCTATGCAAGGTAAAATGATGATAAAGCTTACATTGCTTTTTGGAGAATTTACACTTGCATTTCAAATACAAGCAAACAAAGTATGCCATCTTCATCAAAATCAAGCCTAGTACATCAAGGAATTGCTCAAACATTTGCTATGAAGGATTCAAAGTCAAATGAGCATATAAAAAAAGCTTGGTAAGAATGGAGGTAAATGCTAATCCTATGCTATACAAGCTCATATCTATTGGTATTAAGTTTGATAACATACATGAGTTGAATGACACTTGGTATCTATCTCTTTATGTCATGTATGCTTAAAAAGTTTGTTTTGTATGAATCTTTGAACATGTCTATGAGTTAAACATCTTGATATTTCTTGTTTTAACAATTGATATCCTTAATCTTTAAATAGCTTTGACTCATAGTAAATAATCTTATGTCTTGATATTCTTATGCATGTTCACTGATTGAGTTAAACCATCTCTTTTAATAACAATTGGTATATACCACCTTGTACTTACATGCTTGCATATATTGGGCGTATTGCTATATTTTTATCCTTTTTGTTTTAACAATTGGCATTAAAATATTAACAATTGGTATGAAAATATTAACAATTGGTATATTGTTGTGAACTAACAATTAGTAATAAAAATTGATATGATGGTTTACTTATTAATTGCTCAATTGGTTTGCATGTCTAAATCATAATGAGCTTATATCTTTCATATGTATGATTATTCTTATATGTGCTTAAATAACTTCCATATGTATGATTGTTTGATTATGAGTATTATGCATAACGATAACAATTGGTATTTATTTTAATAACAATTGGTATTTTTTTATTCATAATCTTGAGATTTTGTGCTTATGATTTCAAATGAATACATGATTACATTGAACTTCATCGTCTATGTTTATCAATTGGTATTGAACTTCACTGCTTAACATTTGATTTATATGATTGTGTTTCTCTTGTTGCATTGTCCTTAGCTTTAAATTGATCTTATTTTTTATATTACAAAAAGGGGGAGAAGTTTTATATGGACAAATTTGCTTTAAATGAACAAAAATGAAAGAATTAGATGAAAAGCAAAAAGGGGAGAATCTTCATATGTGCTTAGCAAAAAGGGGAGAATCTTCATATGTGCTTAAATGTTTTTATGAATATGAATTGTGCTGGATGTTCGTGTTTAAATGTTTTTGGATATTGTGGATTGAAAGTGTCCTTGCTTGTTCCTTGCTTGTTTTTGCAAAGTTGAAAAGAATGCTTTTATTAAAGGGGAATTTTTATTGAAAATCTTTATCTCTTTAATTAAGGGGGAGTTTTTACAAGCAAATTTATCTTAAGTTTTGTCATATCAAAAAATGGGAGATTGTTAGCTATATTAACTTTGAATTGATCTTAATTTTGAAATAACTAACTCTTAAGCTTAATTAGCTTGAGATTAATTATTTTCAAATTAGCATTTTTCGTTGAATCATTTTGAAAATATTTTGGAAAATGTTAAAATACTTTAAACTCCTTAATTTTCTCAAAAATACATGTTCTTAAATATAAATATATGTTTACAATATTTTTGAGACAATTTGACCTCTTTTAAATATCAAAGAAAACATTTTTTAAATGAGAGGATCGATCCCCTATGATAGATGATCGATCCCAGGATCAGTCCCATGAGAGTCAGTAGCTAATAAACTTTGCAGGACAGTAGGGGATCGATCCCCCCAAGGTGAGGATCGATCCCATGGCCTCCAACGATCATATTTTGAGTTGGAACAAGTAGGGATCGATCCCCTCATGTAAGGGATCGATCCCATGCCTACTGTGCAGTTTTTCAAGTTCGATTTTTGAGGCTCCAACGGCTCTTTTCTATCCCAATCAACTCCAAATAGTCATAAATCATATCCAATGTATTAAAGGGACTCTCTAACACTTCCAAGAGCAAGAGACACCAAGAGAGAAAGATCAAAGCCATATATTTCATCTCTCTCAAGCTTTCAAGTGTTTTTCCATGTTCTAAGCTTAATCCTTTCAATATTTCTTGTATTCCTTTGTCAAGGCACCATTGTATAGTCTCTATTTCTTGTGCTAAACCTTGTAAACACTTACCCTTTTAGAGGTTCTTCTTGTTTACCCAAATACCTATGAAAAGGGGAGAGGTTTCTCCTTAAGCCTTAAAAGGTAGAGAGGTTCTATATTAGCCTTGAAAAGATAGGTGGTAAAGGTTGCTATCTAAGCCTAAGCAAAAGATAGAGATTGTAAAAGTTTTACCTTGTCCTAGAAAAGGTAGAAATTCAAGTTAGTGAATTGGGAACTCCTTGGCAAGTGAGGCTAAGGCAGAAGACGTAGGCATGAGGCCGAACCTCTATAAATTGATTGTGTTTGATCTTCTTTCCCTACTCATTTACTTACTTCATTTATATTCTACTTGCCAATTTGAGTATTTTGTTTAAATTTCTCAATATCTTTATTTATGCTTTAATTCCGTAATTATTTTTGAGAAATCAATTCACCCCCCTCTTGATTTAATCACCACAAAAGCTAACATTCTGCGACGAGAATCAAATCTGGACTGACTTCTATTCTCCTTCAGTCATTGTCTATTCCTCTGGAATCTCTTTTGGTTTTGGGACTGGTTTTCCCATTCAGTGTTTTTTCTGCTATCTTCATCTCTTTAGTTTCAGCATACCTCTGGGTCTTTTCATAGAGGTTATAAAGCTTTTCTGGTTTTGCATCTGTCAAGGCATATCGTAGATGCTCATGGTGAACACCATAAATGAATGCCTATATGGCCCAATCGTCATGCAAGGCTTTGACTTCTATCATGGCGGAATTGAATCGTCGGGGTATTCTCTTAGAGACTCGTTTTCTCTTTGTTTAACTGCTAGCAAGCTGGCAGGCGTTTTAAAGGTTGCTTTGTTGGCGAGGAAGTGGGCGATGAACATTCTACCTAGTTTTTCGAAGCAGTCACTGGAATTTGCTAAAAACGAGTGATACCAGGTCCTGGCGTGCACTCGCAACGTGGTGGGGAACACCCTACACTTGAGGGCATCGCTCACCCCAGAAGGTCCATATAATTGTTATATTGGATAAGGTGGTTGACAGGGTCCTTGGTGCCGTCATAAGATTCTTTTGGCAGTTTTACGAACGTGGGCACCTGTTCCTGTCGAATCTGCACCATCAAGGGGCTGCTATCATCACTCATCCATTCTAACTCTTCCCCTCTATCTTTCATCATGCCGTGCACTTCTTTGCGCAAAGCTGCCATTTGGGCTTGACATTCGTAGTCATAGTCCGACAATATTTGTTCTTACTCTTTTGTTTTGTGGTCGCCCTCTTTCCAAAGCTCGCCTCTCGGGGGACTCGTCCCGATCATTTCTTCGTGTTCTATCGTGCCCTTCCTGGCGGCTTTCTCGCGAAGATGAGCTATTACTCTCTTCTTGTTGGTCCTCGGTATTGGTTTTTCTAGAGGTCGTTTATTATTTGGTTGGCTTGGTGTACAGTTCTTTGTTGCTCTGCCAGTTGGGCTTGGAGTGTTTGCACTTGGCTCCTTAATGCCTGTTGCATTGGGTCTATATATGGCAGGGAGGGCATGAAGAAGGGGATATTCGATGATCCTAAATTCGTGTTAGCTATCGTTGTTGGGTAACCAGAAGGGATGAATGTGAACTCTGCCTGGGGGGTTGGTAATTCCTGGTTATCTTGTGGTAAGTTGACATCAGATGTAAGGGTGACACTAATATGTTCCCCAGCCTCTACCGGGTGTTATGGGGATGGCTGGTGGTGGCCCTCGTGCTTGGGAATAGGGGCCTGCCTCGCTGAACAGTAGAAGGGGTCTGATGGACCAGGTTTGAGATTGTTGAAAGTATTGGGGAGTGGGTTGCCAGTAGGTTTTGATAGTAATTGTGTGGAAGATAAGGCTGTTGGAACCAGGGGTTAGGGAAGGGGTATTTTTGGTTGCCATGATATGATGTTGGTGGGTAGGGAGACGTCCTTGGAGGGAAGAACTCCTAGTTTCCCACTGTTGAGGGCTGGGAGCTAGCACCAAGGACACCAGCGCTTAATGCTTTGGTGGTAGTGTTTTGTTGGAATGAGGGTAGTAGAGACATGACTCTCTATCCCACAGACGGTGCTAATTGTTGAGGGTTATTTGGTGTTGGGTGGTTACTGTACTACAGGATCAAGGGAGAAGGTTGGAGGATGGCTGTTAAAGGGGGCAGAGTAACAATGCTTCTGGTGGAAAAGTGTCTAGAGAGCTTCAACTGGCCTTAAGAGGACTATTTATACTTTTGCTGACGGTTCGCCGCGTGCCACATGCTATGGCTTAATCTGGGACAAGTGGTTGAGATCTCACGTAGGTCTTGAGGTGATGGACGACGATGTGATAAGTAGACAGCTGTCGATGAGGCCACGTGGTTCATCGAGGTGATAGGGGTCACCCAACAGTTAAGAGGTCGCCAAACATTATGGGTTTGGCAAGCATGGGTTTGTTTCAAACCTGACGAGCCTGTTTTTGGGTCTTTGCCCTGTCTCATATACTGGAAGACTTGCTGGACTTAATGGTTAGTCTGGGCCCATAAGGCTTAGAGGGCCTAACAGGTTTCAAGGACAAAAGATTAAAGCTATATATATATATATATATATATATATATATATATATATAATTGATGATGAGCAAGAGCAACCAAAATGATCATAAAATAATCCTAGGTTAACATGGAGACAAAAGAAAAAGCAAAGTCTTATTTCCATTTAGCAAAAGAAGTGTGGAACTGGTTTTTTGAGTGCGGGATATATTGTTTTTGTTTATGAAAAGTGGCATCTACCCTTCTTTCTAATTAAATGAAAGGAGGTTTTCTAACCAAGCACCAAAATTTTGAATATAGACATTTAGATAAATGGGGCAGTTAAAGTAATCGACCCTATAATATTATTGTCAAGAGACTAATATGCTACAATGAAAGAAAAAAAAAATTAAGGGTTGCAACTTGCAATGGATCCAATGCAATATAAGGGATGCAGTGTGATGAAGAGGGTTCTCCACTTTATCGATGTGCCGAAACGACGCTAAGTTATATACTTCATTTGGGAACGTAATGGAAAGCATCCAGCATCGATTGGGCTGTAAATGAATCGAACTTGAACGGATAAGTTTTTGTTCGTACTCATTTATTTATTTTTGAGTTTGTTTGTATTCGGTTCGTATTCGTTAAGGATTTTAAAATTGTGTTCAAGCTCTGTTCGTTTAAAATTAAATGTGTTTGTGTTCGTTCATTTAAATTAAATGAACTTGATCGCGAACATTAAATGAACATGTTCATGAACATATAATCGAACATGTTCACGAACAATTAAAAATATATTCATGGACAGTAAACAAATAAATCTAAATAATTTTAACAAACAGACAAATAAATAAAAAATAAGTCAATTTTAAATTATTATTCAATATAAAATAATAAAATATAAATATAATTAATTTAAGTTATTATTAAATTATTAAAATTTATTAAATAATATTAATTATATTATAAGTAAATAAAATAAAATACAAATAATAATAATAATAATATTATTAATTATATTATAATAGAACAATAAACGAGTTTTAAACAATCTATTAAACGAATTTTAAATGATCCATAAACGAGCTTGTTCGTGAACATAAATGAACTGAATAGACCTTGTTTGTATTCAGTTTGTTTAATAAACGAACGTTAAAATCATGTTGATAATCGTCTATTTAACTTGATAAACGAATATAAATCGAATTATTTACAAACCGTTCGTCGAACGCTCTGTTCATTTACATTTCTAAACATTGAAATTTCATTTTATGATTGGTGTTAAGCAAATTTTTTTAGTACAAAAGAGAGATTGAAAATAAAGAAAAGAATTGCAAGTGTTACGCAATTTGATGACGGGTAAAATGGTATGATGATAATAAATAAATAATTTATGAATATTTGACAATCGAATTGCAAATACTTTAATATTTCTCTATATAAAATGAAAAGATAATAAAATCTATATATTGTCTTATTGTTTCTTATTTGTAATTAACTTTATATATATATATATATATATATATATATATATATATATATATATATATATATATATATATATATATATATAGTAAGGAAGATGAAAAAAAAGATCCAAACTTGAGTTATAAAACAGAAAATGTAATTATAAAAGATAACCATTAAATTAAAAAAAAAAAATAATCCTACAAATCAAACAAAGCTAAAAGTGAGATTATTAGGTTCCATTGGCCAACTAATTTTGTTGGAAAATTGTGAGGCCATATTATTTTAGAGTAAGTCAATACAATGCAATTATTAAATTTTCATTTGATAGATGCTTTTGCTTTTATTTGTTTATTATTTTTATTCATTTTACCAAAAACAAAAGACAAAAAAATTTATCAAACCGAACTTAAAATAATGAAATCAAAACATCTTTCTAGGAAGGAATGGCCGAATGGGTTGACAAGTTTGTTTTAGCCCAGAAAAAATATTACTCCAAGTCCATAGTTAAGAGTGGGGAGGGTCCGCTTAAAGCTTTTCTTCTTATGTTTCTCCCCCGGCCCTCAGGCCTCAAATACACAACCAATAAAGAAAAAATTCATGAAAACAAATGAATTAAGAAAATCACTATAGTATTATTTTAAGAGTAAGAGTAGGTGGAGCTTATGCTAAAAACAATTAAACAAAAACTTCAATGGAGGATAAAATAAAAACTGATAGAACTTGTCACTTATAAGGTATATATCTTAATTAAGGATTGGACGATTGACTTATAAAAAAGAATTTACCTTTCTTTATTGAAACACATTTTTTCAAATGACAAAATTCTAAGAATAGGGTGTTAGACCTCAAAGCCAACAATACATTATAGTCGTTTGCAGTTCAACAATTTTTGCATCAACAGATGATGTCAGACATGAAAATCTTACATACATTTTGTATGTGCAAGAAAAAATCCAATCTCAAAAATCAAGGATCAAGAATTCAACTCCAAGGCAATACTTTGAATCAAAATTCAAGCCCAAGATAGAGACAATTAAGATGCTTGTGGGAGACAATTTTTCAATTGATATCACAGAATCCTTATAAGTTCTAACACAAGTCAGATGGGAATTTGGGAGAAGCCATGGGAATAACCACATTGTTTTCAATACAAAGTGCAAGGAGCAAGAGGTATATATGTAATTTTCGTCCCAGCATGTGCAAGAAAAATGTGAGAAATGCATTGTTAATCTACTAAGAAGAGCATTCAATTATGAAAGAAGATGGCAATTAATTATAGGATTGACTTAACTCAATGCAAAAGAAATAAAAGAAGATCAAAGCAAGCAATGCATGTTGAGAAAAGGAAAATAAAATCCAGAAGGGCTATGCATATATAGTTAGGCAAATTAAAGGAATTCAAGTTGAAAAACTTGGTTCAGCTTTCGTGTTAGGAAAAAGGTGAAGTTGGATGGGCACAAGAATTGAAAGAGCGAGACATGCTTATTCTTGAGCTTTGAGACAAGTTGGTGATGCTGCTGGAGTTGTCTTATCTTGTAAAGTTTGATTTTTTTTATAGCTTTTTCTTTTCTTTATTATCTACTGTGGACTGTTTGTTTTCTATTAATTAATGAAATTTTCTTGATTTAGTACCAGAAAAAACAGACGACGAGAAATCTTTAATTAGAGGACTGTCTTTAGGGTAAAGTTCTCACATCCTTAATAGTTAAGAATTGAATTATAGCTTATAAGCAATGGTATATATATATATATATATATATATATATATATATATACTAGGCAATCTTGTAAGCATTTAGCAATTATTTCATTACTTGCTAAACATATAAATATAAGAACATGAACATAATATTTAAAATATTCAAATACGAATATACTCACAGTTTTGGTAGAACCAGAAAATAAAATATTGAGTTAAGGTTGGACCTCTGACCTTAAGACGATTATTGTCTGTCCTTATGGTGCTTACAGTATATTGCAATTCGTCTCCCAGACTTCCTCGATAACGTTGCAGATTGGTAGCACAACCACTGCAACACAACGAACTAAAAAAGATGCAGAGTCTCTCTCACAAGACAGTTGAAAGAACCAAGAGAAGAAGAGTAAAAATAAGACTAATTTTCGGTCTCTTTATTTAAAATAAGACCAGTCCTCGGGTTTATATAAAAAACGAGAAACCTATTTGGACAAGACACAATTGTTCGAAACAGACATAACCTTCAGACACATCTTTTTGACTAAAACCGGTCCGAACAGACATGTAATGATCAGACATATCTTTTGGTTGATGGAGGATCAAAATTTCATTCATTATTCATATCAATTGTGTACATAAATTATACACCGTGTATATACTTACGACAACCTACGTATTAGTATACGTATTTTGTATTTATACACACAAATTATACATTGATATCCAACAATCCCCCACATGAATAGAAATTGTCTGATTAACACGACGAACTGACTTGGAATATGAGAGAGAATAACTTTGAAGAGTTATTGCATCAGGATAGGTAGCTTTTGACTTTGAATCTTCCATAGTGATAACTATCGGATTTACTCGGTTAACTAGTGAACATGATGTCTTGAACTATTCAGGCTTTCGTGTAAACAAAGACATTAGGTATCACACAATTCCTCTTCGAACATCTTTGGTTCTCACGGTTGTGTTCATTTTGGCCCCAAACACTAGTTGGTTTCTTATGAGTACTCTAGAGAATTTAGCCTGATCAATTCTCATAGAAATGGCCACGTTTCTTACTCATAATAGGTGATTCCTTATTAAAAGTATCCTGCAATACCCCACTTGATTTTATCAAGCTATAAGAATCATTAAAAGCACAGCTTATCCTAACTCCTTTGCAGGCAGCACTAATTCATTATAGGAATGGATAAAAGTGTTTAACTCTTCTAGACTCATACTATGTTAGCATAATTCGGTTGTCCCTTTGAACCTAGATCTTGGGATCTCCAGTCAACTAGGTTGGGTTGTCATTATGTAACTTTAATTTATAGGCTTAAGACCCATTCCCCTCGATAATTGCTCTCTTGTTAAACCTTTCGTAAGTGCACACTATTATCCTTTGATTTTAAATAATCAAAATAGATAATTCTATTTTAGAGCAACTGTCTAACGGTATTATGTCTTCGACGATTATGTCGAGATTTACCGTTATACAAACTAGTCTATGCCCTACCAATTGCAAATTGGCTATCGTAATTTATACAAATTGCAGGCACAGGTTTCGACCAACATGGAATATCTTCTAAAAATTTCTAAGCCATCTTGCTTCTTTTCCAACTTTATCTAAAGCTATAACTTCAGATACCATGGTAAATCTGGCTATTCACGTTTGTTTAGAAAATTTCCAAGATATTGCAGCTCCTCCAATAGTAAAGATAAATTCGCTAGTGGAGTTCAAATCTTTAGTATCGGATATCCAATATCCATTTCTGTACCTTTCAACTACAGCTTGATATCTTGTATAGTGCAGTCCATAATTTGAGGTGTATCTCAAATATCTGAGTAACCTTACTATAGCCTTCCAGTGATCCTTTCCAGGATTACTTGTAAATCTACTCAATTTACAAACTGAGTATATACTATGTCTGGTCTTGTGCAGTTCATGAGATACATGAGACTACCAATTATCTGCGAATATTCTATTTGAAATATTGCATCACCAGTATTTTCCTTGTCTTTAACACACCCCTTGGGTTGTTACATACAAACCTTTTCTTCAAGGTCACCATATAGGAAAGCTGTCTTTACAAGCATTTACAACCTAATGGTTTGCTTTCAGGGCCCATGCCACTCTTGGCACAATCAAGGATCACTGATCCCATGGACAAGGTCTCATCCTCTACTTCACAACGGGGTAGTCATGGTAGCACCAAGGCATGCCGATACCATACCATGACACTCTCCCCACTAACTATGTCGATACCATCATTGACTCCAAGATCACACCGAGTACCTTGTTGCACAAAGTTGACATTTTCTCAAATGTCCTTCTCTTGCCCTCAAGGACTGGGTCATTATTCCATCAAATGAGGCATCGAACATAGTTTTAGGTCCTATCATGACCTTTTTTAGACGGAGGAACTGATACCTTAACAAGACACCCCCACACTTTCGTGTATTTGTAGGACGGTCTTTGACCCTTCCATAATTCATATGGTGTCTTGTCCGATTTCTTGTGTATTTTATTCAAAAAATAAATAGCTGTTAAAATAGCCTCCCCTACAAGTTCTGAGGCAACCCTGAACTTAGCAACAAAGCATTCATAATTTCTTTCAACATTCGGTTCTTGCGTTTTGCAATACCATTTTGTTAAGGTGAATAAAGAGCAGTGGTTTGATGGATGATACCATTTTCTGAACAGAATTCATTAAATAATGATTCATATTCACCACCTCTATCACTCCTTATTATCTTAATTTTCTTGTTTAGTTGATTTTTGACCTCATTTTTAAAGAGTTTAAAAGCTTCCAAGGCCTCGTCTTTGCTTCTTAGCAAATAGACATAACAATATCTTGTGCAATCATCAATAAAAGTAATGAGATACTTTTTACCGCCTCTAGTTTGCACAAATTTCAAGTCACAAATATCAGTGTGATTTAAATCTAGAGATTCACTACTTCTTTCTACCGAATAGAAAAAAGCCTTAGCCAATTTGGATTCCACACAAATTTCACATTTTTGATTTTTATCAATAACCATTTTTGGAAACAAATCCAAATTGCTCATTCTTTGCAAGGTCTTGTTATTTACATGACCTAATCTACCATGCCATACGTTAGAGGATATCACCAAATAAATAGAAGAAATAATCTCATTACTATTCTTGTTCTTTGGCACAAACGCCATTACATTGAGTTTAAAAAGCTCATCACATAAATATCCTCTACCTACAAACATGCCACATTTAGTGAGTATAAATTTATCAGACTCAAATACCAATCTAAACCCGTTCTTGCTCAACAGAGAGCCGAAAACCAAATTCTTTATAATTTTAGGAGCATGAACCACATAGTTGAAAGTTAGTTCTTTCTTGGATGTCATCTTGAGCACCACCTTTCAATGGCTTCATCTCTTGCAGACCGAAGAGTTACCCAAAAATAGTTGCTCATCAATAGCAGCTTCTTTATACTCGGAGAAACTCTTTCTATTAGAACAAACGTGACAAGTGACAGCGGTATCATCCCACCATGTTTTAGGGTTTCCTACCATGTTCACTTGTGACACAACAACAGCGAGCTCAATCTCATTATCATCAACTAAATTGGCTTGAGCTCTTTTCTTGTTCTGACAGCAGTCCTTTGCTCGATGACCGGGCTTGTTACATATGAAACAAGTTCCTGTGAACTTCTTGAAATTCGTTCCCTTATTAGTTAGGGAAGAACTAGAACCAACATGTTTTTTTCTTGTTGGTCTTGTGCGAATGTTCAACAACATTTGCCTTGGTTTCCATGGTCTGAGCTTTAACCCTCTTTTCTGAACCACGGTTATCCTCTTCGATTCTTAACTGAACAATAAAGTCTTCTAAGGTCATCTCCTTTTTCTTGTGCTTTAGATAGTTCTTGAAATCATTCCATGAAGGAGGTAATTTCTCTATCAAAGTCGCCGTTTCAAATGACTTACTAAGAATCATTCTTTCTGCTGTAATCTCATGGGGGATCAACTGATACTCTTGGACTTAACTAAACACCGTTTTGGAGTCCACCATTTTGAAATTCAAAAACCATCCAACCACAAATTTCTTTGTGCCGGCATCCTCGATTCTGTACTTTCTTTCTAAGGACTCCCATAGCTCTCTCACTATTTTGATTGGGCTATACACGTTGTATAACATGTTGTCCAATCCATTGAAGATATAGTTCTTGCATAGGAAGTCAGAATGCTTCCATGCTTGTACCGATGCTACAATTGTAGTACCAGTCTCTCCCTCTTTGGGAACTAGGGCTTTTTCCTGTAAAAACCGAGCTAGGTTCAAAGTGCTTAAATAGAACAGCATCTTTTGCTGCCAACGTTTGAAGTCTAAACCACTGAACCTCTCGGATTTCTCACCATGTGTAACATGTTGTGGCATTGGCACTACAGGCGCACTCGCATTTACGGTAGACCATTCTGCTATGTGTTATTTAAAATAATAGGATAAACTTTATATATATATATATATATATATATAAACACGCATATATAATACAAAAACTCCATTACAGGACACTGTTATTGGGATGTTAACTGTGATTGTGATGATTGTTATAATGACTCTCTTGAAGCAGAGTATGAAAAACCAAAGAAGTCAAAGAAGAAAAAGGCAAATGTTCTTCAGACAAGGAATTCTATAGAGGGTATCTAGACAAAGATCCCTCTGTTGCACTATTAGGCGAAGATAATGGCAAGTATCAGTATCTTGTCGACTACTCTCCTCCAGAGTGGGCCACGACTACTATTACGGCAGATGACTTTCAGTAAAGAGGGGGGAGGATCAACACTGGCACCAAGAGAGACCATAAACAAAGTAATCCATAGCTAAGAGACCGTTACAAAGCAAACTTTAACAAAAATAGCAGCAGCGACGAAGACCGTAAACAATCAAGCATAGATCAAGGTATTCAGACCGACTCTTGACCCTTAATGCCCTTTTGGCAATTGGTCTAGTTGATAACTCGTATAATTATATAGTTTTTAGTTATGTTTTATTATTGTTTTGTGTCAAATACGAGTTATTATTGCTTAGTCTAATTGTGTTTATGATTTTTTTTATTTTTATGTAATTTGGTGTTTTTCACGAGTTTCTTTGAGTGATTTCAGATTACTAGGTTAAATCAAGAATTAAGGGCAAATCCAGTTCAGTTCCAGTTCCGACACCTTTTTCCATATCAGCTATATCTGGAGTTTCACTGAAGCAATAAGGCTGAAATTTTAACAGTGCAAAGTTAAGAGGAATATCTATCCTTTTCATGCTTTACACTTCTTGAAACGGAGTCGTTTTCCCTAGCGAAATCAACCATCAAGTTGGCTGATGTGCAATGACGTCTGTGCTGACAAGTTTTGGTATTTTGATCATATCTTCTGATCCACACCAGCAAATGAGCTGATTCCAACGGCTATGGATCACCGACTGATAGGGGAACATTTTTCTAGAAGATCATTTGATCAGATCAAGCCTCCAACATTGACAAAATCAACCATCAAGCTGGCTGATCAGAATTGTCATACAATATGATGAAAATTGTTAGAAAAATGCACCCACCTATTATACCTACCTTTGAAATTTATAAAGCTTGTCTCTTGTCATTTAGCTCTCCAAAATGTGTATAAATAGAGGGCCTTGGATGAGGATATGATACATTGGGAGGATATTAGCCATTGCAATGTAATTCTCTAAGTTTTCTTCTTCTTTCCTTTCTCTAGTTTTCTTTTTCTTTATTTTTCTTTTCATTTTCTTCATATCTAGTATGTGTTGCTAATCATATTGTTGAGGTGATGAGGTGAAGCTTTTGGTAAATGCTAAGGTTAGTCTCTTAAACATGAGCTAAAATAAATCATCATTTAGTATAGATAATATTTTCTTTTGGTTTAAAATCATACTTGCAAAGTAGGGATCTTGATTCATTATTGACAATGAAAATGGCACAGTAAATGCTTGGTTTCATAACCTTGATTTGTTGTAGACATATACCTTGGCATAAGGAATGCTTGGACTCTTTTTGTGAGTTTTGAGGACACCAAATGAACATAATATCATATGATATGGACGTTGGACTGAATTGCTAAACCTTCCGATTGGAACCTCCCTTATGTGTGGATTTCAATTGTGTAATAGAACAAGATTAATCTTAGCATAACACCAAGAGTAGATTCTCTAACCTCAACATCTTTTCTTATTGTTTTTTATATTTTGTTTAATTTCTTTTATGTTTTGTTGTTGATTCCCTAATATCTTGTTTACTTTCTTTTTCTTATATATTTATAAACTTATACTTACTAATACGCTTCCCTGTGGTTCGACCTCGGACACCCGAGAATTTATTACTTGAACATAACCTGCACTTGGGTTTACGACTCTTAATTGAGTCTCCATCAAGTTTTTGGCGCCGTTGCCGGGGAGGCAATACTAAGTATATAAGTTTATAAGTATATTTATTTTTATTGGCTGGTTATACCGCCTAATTTGTATATTAACTTTGATTTATTTTGGCTGGTTATACCGCCTAATTTTCTATATATTTATATTTATATTGTATATTAACTTTGTTTTATTTTTATTGGCTGGTTATACCGCCTAATCTGTATATTAACTTTGTTTTATGCTTGTTTGGCGACGTGATTTTAGATCTCGTCGTTTAGTTAGATTTTATTGTGAAGCTTTTTCAGGTAATCTTTCTAATACAACTCCTACCATGTGCACGATGGACGTGTAATGGTAAATGTCGTTCTATTGGGATTCCGTCCTCTAATCGAGATGATAAAAATTGAATTCATTAAGGATGGACTGAGTAAGGAGAATTTGGGTAATATCCAACTTTCTCTTGAGACGCATCCTAGTGGAGACGTACAAAGAGAAATTCTTGATTTATGGCCGCAATTCCAAAGGGAATGACAACATCTTGGGAATCTGATGTTAAAAGACCCTGTTTGCCAGCTTGTAAGAAAACTGGATGGGAAGCATATCCTCGACTCATAGAAGGCGTTTAAGCCGTTTCTGGACGTAAAACCAGAGGAAGATGTGAGCCACAGTCACAACTACAATAAATGACTTCTCAGCTTTTGGTTTGATTTGCAATAACTTCATTTGGGTTTAATTTACGTGTTGTTCGATTTGTGTAATTACTCTCGATTGTTTTTTGCATTGGTCTTTTACGGTTGATTTTTCTTCTCTTTTCGATTTTCTTCCTGAAATCACGCAAAAATCTTTTGTTAGGTTAACATTTTCTTCTGACAGGTCAGATACACTTTCGGCGACATTATTACTTTTGTCTGATTCACTACTCAGTCCTCTATATATTACACCATGTACTCATTCTCTTTCAGGCACTCGAAAAAGAAAAAAAATGGAAAGTACTTCGTCCCAACGCATTAAAAAAAATTTGTGTCTTTGGAGGTGCTTATCCAGGGAAAAATAACATATTCGCTGATGAAGCCATAAGAGTTGGAGTAATACTTGCCCAACAAAAGATCCAGTTGATTTATGGAGGCGGTAGTACGGGTTTAATGGGAGCAGTCGCTACAGCAGCACACGCCGGAGGAAGTCAAGTTCTAGGAATCATGCCAAAACTATTCACAGATTTTTGTGGACCTACCGTGGGTAAGGAAATACAAGTCTGGAATATCCCTAAACGGATGACAATCATGTACCATTCTGCCGATGCATTCATTGCTTTACCAGGAGGTCTGGGTACATTGGAAGAAATAGCTTGCGTGGCTTCTTGGTCATCTTTGGTCACAAAAAAGAAACCCATTGGTTTGCTTAATATTAATGGTTATTTTAGTAATTTGCTTTCATATTTAGATAATGCTGTGGATAATGGATTCATGTTTTCAGAGGCAAGGAGAACCATAATTTCTGCTACAACCATTGAAGATTTACTCAAAAAGCTCCAAGCTTATGAGTATTTATCTTCTACGGTTGTTTCGTAAACGCTCGGAAAAAGAAAAAGAGATATGGACGAGCAAGGAGTGGATTGCACTTTGTCTTTGTGACATTATCTAACATTTTGTTTGTTGTGTCTCAGTTATAATAAGTGGTTAGCAACCTCTGCAGGTAATATCTCCTAAATTCTACCTTTAAAATTTGACATTGGGGACAATGTCATATTTTAGTAGGGGGTAAGGGACATATTTTGCTAATTTTAAAAAAAAAAAAAAAAGAGTTTGTTGTGTTTTAAGCAATTTAGAAGTATTCATTCTGAACAAGGTCTGAGTAAGGGAGACTTAAGACATACCTTGTCAGTTTGATTTTAATCTTTTTATGTTTACTTGTTAATTTTTGTTTAGTATTTTAGGATTATTTAGGTTGCATGAGTTTGTTTTGTTTTGGGTCTTAGTTGTTCCTATTCTTATGTTATTAGTTCTTTTCTCTTACACATGATTCTTTCATTTGGGTTAATAGACTTACATTGAGGACAATGTAAGAATTAAGTGTGGGGGGAATGATTTAGGATTTCTTTTATTTTTGTCTACTATTTTTTTTATGAGTCTTTATTATTATTTTTAGTGTGTTTTAGTTCCTTTTCAATACTATGATGAGATATGAATTGCATAAGTCTAAAACAGATTTATTAGTGAGAAGATTTTCATGAGAATTGAACTTGATATCAATCTTTTTATGAGCCAATGTTAATATGATATTGATTGAGAAAGAAGCATGTTTAGACTTAATCTGACTTGTATAATCATCCTTGTGAGTTTTTGAGCCTATAATGATTGACGCATTATACAAATCAATCTAATTTCTTTCTTGAGTGCTCTTATGATTACATGATTCTCTAGAACTTGCTTTAGACCTTGTTGAGACTATATTGATGCATGTGACAACATGAATATGATAGAGGCATTAGGATTTTTAGCCAGGGCCAAACAGCCATCCCTTATTGATGCTCCAAGAGAACGCACCCCTAGTGAGCCAATTTGAGCCTACATTGAATAAGCTATTTATTTGGTAACCACAACTTACACCTAGCCTAAATATAACCCTTGTTCTAAAGATGGATTATATATTTTGAGACATATTGCAAAAAAAAAAAAAAAAAAAACAAGGGATATTTTTAGTTGAAAATTTGGGTTGGAAACAAAAGATAAGTGTGGGGGAAGAAAAGAAAAGAAAAAGTCAAGAGAAAAAGAAAGGGATCATTGTCAAATACATTCCCATATTAAAAAAAAAAAATCTTCTCTTGAACTTCTAGTTAAAGTAAAGAAAAAGATGTTACAAAGTTGGTTAGAATGATGCAAAGGCTCAACATGAATATTTAGCCTATGTTATTATGTGCTTTATAAGAGTTTTGAGAAGTTTTATTTGTATGATCTTATTATGTCTCTAAACTCTATGAACTCTTTGGAACCTTTGTGATATCTTTATCCTTTTGTTCTTTAACCACATTATAACCCTTTGGCCCCATTACAACCTTGAATAAAGACCTCTTGATTTATGAAGTTGTATGATCTAAATAGTGGAGAATAGGTGGACAAGCAAGCATATGGTAGAAGTGTTTTCATGAGATTGATTGAGTGCAAACACTTTACCACTACTTTAAAGAGTGAAAATCAAGAGAGTATCTCATGTGAGAAGTTGAGATTAAGTTTGAATATGCACTATTTTGATTGAAATATGTTATGTTAATATTGGCTTAACTCAAACTATTTACATTCAAGCAAGATTTTTTGTGTATTCTTTAAGCTATTGATTAGTTTTTAAGACTTGTCCAATGATTATCTCTAATTTATATTGGAAGGATTAGTTATAATTATTATTTTTAGTTTTTCTTATGTTTGTGGGTATCGTCCTAGTAAACCCTCACGAGACTAAACTCGTCCACTAGGGACACCTAGGGGTTTAAAGGCTTGTGTCACATGCTAAGTGCCACCGTGATTTCCTACGAAAATGGATTAGATTAGATTTTCTGATTTTATTTTTATTGAGTCGTTGCTAGGGACTAGCAACAATCTAAGTGTGGGGGTGTGATAACTCGTATAATTATATAGTTTTTAGTTATGTTTTATTATTGTTTTGTGTCAAATACGAGTTATTATTGCTTAGTCTAATTGTGTTTATGATTTTTTATATTTTTATGTAATTTGGTGTTTTTCACGAGTTTCTTTGAGTGATTTCAGATTACTAGGTTAAATCAAGAATTAAGGGCAAATCCAGTTCAGTTCCAGTTCCGACACCTTTTGCCATATCAGCTATATCTGGAGTTTCACTGAAGCAATAAGGCTGAATTTTTAACAGTGCAAAGTTAATAGGCATATCTATCTTTTTCATGCTTTACACTTCTTGAAACGGAGTCGTTTTCCCTAGCGAAATCAACCATCAAGTTGGCTGATGTGCAATGACGTCTGTGCTGACAAGTTTTGGTATTTTGACCATATCTTCTGATCCACACCAGCAAATGAGCTGATTCCAATGGCTATGGATCACCGACTGATAGGGGAACATTTTTCTAGAAGATCATTTGATCAGATCAAGCCTCCAACATTGACAAAATCAACCATCAAGCTGGCTGATCAGAATTGTCATACAATATGACGAAAATTGTTAGAAAAATGCACCCACCTATTATACCTACCTTTGAAATTTATAAAGCTTGTCTCTTGTCATTTAGCTCTCCAAAATGTGTATAAATAGAGGGCCTTGGATGAGGATATGATACATTGGGAGGATATTAGCCATTGCAATGTAATTCTCTAAGTTTTCTTCTTCTTTCCTTTCTCTAGTTTTCTTTTTCTTTATTTTTCTTTTCATTTTCTTCATATCTAGTATGTGTTGCTAATCATATTGTTGAGGTGATGAGGTGAAGCTTTTGGTAAATGCTAAGGTTAGTCTCTTAAACATGAGCTAAAATAAATAATCATTTAGTATAGATAATATTTTCTTTTGGTTTAAAATCATACTTGCAAAGTAGGGATCTTGATTCATTATTGACAATGAAAATGGCACAGTAAATGCTTGGTTTCATAACCTTGATTTGTTGTAGACATATACCTTGGCATAAGGAATGCTTGGACTCTTTTTGTGAGTTTTGAGGACATCAAATGAACATAATATCATATGCTATGGACGTTGGACAATTTGGACTGAATTGCTAAACCTTCCGATTGGAACCTCCCTTATGTGTGGATTTCAATTGTGTAATAAAACAAGATTAATCTTAGCATAACACCAAGAGTGGATTCTCTAACCTCAACATCTTTTCTTATTGTTTTTTATATTTTGTTTAATTTCTTTTATGTTTTGTTGTTGATTCCCTAATATCTTGTTTACTTTCTTTTTCTTATATATTTATAAACTTATACTTACTAATACGCTTCCCTGTGGTTCGACCTCGGACACCCGAGAATTTATTACTTGAACATAACCTGCACTTGGGTTTACGACTCTTAATTGAGTCTCCATCACTAGTCAAGGCCCGACTTTTATGATTCTATGCCATTGTGCTACAGGAACTCGCTATAGTACCTTTGTTACAGTACTTTGTTACAATAACTTTGCTACAGTAACTTTGTCTACGGTAACCTTGCTACATTGCTAATTCTGCAGTTTCGGCCATTTGATTCGTAATCAACTTCATGAGTTTACTGATGCAGAGGATCCACTGGAGTGGCAACTGCAGATCATATGACTCATGTCATTGCTTACTAAGTGTGAGCAGTGGATTCATACTATCTATTCTACTAAAGAAGAGAGCAACCAAGAAGAGAGAAGTTTAAAAACACATATCTTATATTTCACAAGATTTAATACAAGAGAAGTTGTGAAAACTTGATTTGTACAGCGATGTACTCTCTCTCAGTGAGTTAGTGTTAGATTACTATCTAGGATACTACCAGATAAGAGTAACCAAAGGAACTTTTCCATTATGACATCCTCTACTTTAGATCTAGATTTAGATGTACCTCCTACTACTACCTCTCGTCTTTCTTTCTCTTTACCTGATTTTCCTGTACTTAAGAAAACTATAGCTAATAAGTATGATTACTTCTATGAGATTACCCATATCCCAAAATCAAACCAAGTTGAAGATTCCCATCTTCCTCTTCTCAGCCCCTACAAAATGTTTAAAAGACTATCTTCTTCCTTGATAAAGAAGATGGTTGCCCCAAAAATCCAAGCTCCAAAGGATTACATCCAGCCTACAAGGTTTGACCATTGTGTCCTTCCCTTTGGATCAATGGAACACTTTGTTACCATAGAAATTCCAAAAGAATTTCCACCACAGTGGATAGAGCATAGATACACCCATATCCATTTAAGAGCAGTCAAACTAGCATTTAGCTACCATCGCATCAAAGGACGACCAGTCTTTACCAGAATAGCTTTGCTAGATTCCAAATACCTCAAGTATGAGCATGCTAGCATAGGAATTGCTGCAACATCATTGAACTCAAGAACGGTCTACCTGACCTTCTTTCCTAACTACAATATGGCACTTAAAAATACAACTCTTCTTGATTGTTAGAAAGTCCAGATCCAGATTGTTGGCGCAGAAATGATTAATCAGACATATGAAGCGACTCTCCACTACCAAATGGCTTATAGGATCCAAGATCATGCCATAGACAACTCAATTCCTCAAAAGAATGAGATCCCTTTCTTAAAGTTCGATACTCAGACCAAAAGTACCACTAGCATACATGTTCCAAAAGCAGTTACCAGACAACAGATGCTGTCTCTCCTTCCAACCTCTTGGGTCACAAACTATGAAAAGATCCATGAAAGATCTAAGCCTATTCAGTCAGCAGAAGCTACTTTTGTCTCTAATCCAGACAAAAATGTCACCATCAAGTTCAACCATATAGACAAAGAAGTAGCCACACCTTCTGTGTTCTCCACCTAGTGCATGATGTAGTCTACTTTCACAACATAAATCGTACAATTCAGTATACCTGAATTTCCTGAAGATGTACATAATCCAAGATAGTCTTCAACCAACAAGATCATCCACAGCTTTGTTACTGATGCCAAGCCAATCCATGATTTCAAAGACCTCATTACAGGTCACTGTTATTGTGATGTTAACTATGATTGTGATAATTGTTATATTGACTTTCTTGAAGCAGAGTATGAAAAACCAAAGAAGTCAAAGAAGAAAAAAGGCAACTGTTCTTCAGACAAGGAATTCTACAGATGGTATCTAGACAAAGATCCCTCTGTTGCACCATTAGACTAAGATAATGGCAAGTATTAGTATCTCGTCGACGACTCTCCTCCAGAGTGGGCCACAACTACTGTTACGGTAGAAAACTTTTCTCCTTTGCCTCCTCCTTCTCCTTCCAAAAAACCCACAAATCCAAAACCTAAACCTTTACCCTGCTATGTGATGGTGACTCAATTAAGAGTTGTAAACCCAAGTGCAGGTTATGTTCAAGTAATAAATTCTCGGGTGTCCGAGGTCGAACCACAGGGAAGCGTATTAGTAAGTATAAGTTTATAAATATATAAGAAAAAGAAAGTAAACAAGATATTAGGGAATCAACAACAAAATAAGATAAACAAGATATTAGAGAACAAAATAAACAAAATATAAAAGAAATTAAACAAGATAGAAAAAACAATTAGAAAAGATGTTGAGGTTAGAGAATCCACTCTTGGTGTTATGCTAAGATTAATCTTGTTTTATTACACAATTGAAATCCACACATAAGGGAGGTTCCAATCGGAAGGTTTAGCAATTCAGTCCAAATTGTCCAACGTCCATAGCATATGATATTATGTTCATTTGATGTCCTCAAAACTCACAAAAAGAGTCCAAGCATTCCTTATGCCAAGGTATATGTCTACAACAAATCAAGGTTATGAAACCAAGCATTTACTGTGCCATTTTCATTGTCAATAATGAATCAAGATTCCTACTTTGCAAGTATGATTTTAAACCAAAAGAAAATATTATCTATACTAAATGATGATTTATTTTAGCTCATGTTTAAGAGACTAACCTTAGCATTTACCAAAAGCTTCACCTCATCACCTCAACAATATGATTAGCAACACATACTAGATATGAAGAAAATGAAAAGAAAAATAAAGAAAAAGAAAACTAGAGAAAGGAAAGAAGAAGAAAACTTAGAGAATTTTATTACAATGGCTAATATCCAACGTATGTCTTCAGGAATCCCTTTGTGCATAAGCATTCTTAATCTTTCAAATCGAACATGGTAAAGCTTCAATAAAATATTTCGAGGAAAAGGAGGAAATCGTTTCTGCAATCTTGTGAGAATATCATCCATCCTGAAAAAAAATGAAAAAGAAATTGAAAGAGAAATTTATATACAATATCAGTTTTGTGGGTAGCTGATGGAACCGACTTAAATAATCACGGAGTACCGTTATCTGCCATTTAACCGGGAAAAAAAATGTTTTTTTTTTTTTTTTTGAAGATTAGTAAAAATTATATTTACATCTAGTTATTTTCAAAACAAGGATCAGAAAGAAAAACAACCTCTTCTTGAGTAACATGATTTTCCAAAAAGAGTTTGAGTCTTTGTCCATTTACCTTGAATACGTTACCATTTTGAGGATTCTCAATGTCAACTGCTCCATAATGATACACATGCTTAACCACAAATGGGCCAGTCCATCTTGATCTCAATTTACCAGGAAATATGTGAAGTCTAGAATTATAAAGTAGAACTTTTTGCCCAACATCAAATGTTTTTCTTGAAATTAACTTATCATGAAAGGCTTTAGTTCTTTCTTTATGAATTTTAGAATTATCATATGCATCATTTCTGAGTTCCTCAAGTTCATTTATTTGTAATTTTCGTAAATTAGAAGCGTCATCAAGGTTTGAGTTGAACATTTTAATGGCCCAATATGCTTTATGCTCAAGTTCCACAGGTAAATGACAAGGTTTTCCATAAACTAGCCTATAAGGAGACATGCCCAATGTTGTTTTAAAAGCTGTTCGATAAGCCCATAATGCATCGTTAAGTCTAAGAGACCAATCTTTGCGATTTGGATTAACCGTCTTTTCCAAAATTTGTTTAATCTCCCTATTTGCTAATTCTACCTGTCCATTTGTCTGCGGGTGATAAGGGGTTGCAACTTTGTGTGTAATGGCATATTTCTTCATTAATGTTTCAAAAACCTTGTTGCAAAAATGTGTTCCCCCATCACTTATGATAGATCGAGGAATTCCAAATCGACTCAAAATATTTTCTTTTAAAAATTTAATCACTGTTTTGTGATCATTATTTCGACATGGAATTGCCTCTATCCACTTTGAAACATAATCTATTGCAACTAAAATGTATAAGAAACCAAAAGATGGTGGAAATGGTCCCATGAAATCAATACCCCAACAGTCAAAAATTTCAATTACAAGAATTGGGTTCAAAGGCATCATGTTTCTTTTCGAAATGGAACCTAATTTTTGACAACTTTCACATGTCTTGCAAAAATTATGTGCATCTTTGAATAAAGTTGGCCAGTAAAATCCACACTGTAAAATTTTTGCAGCAGTTTTCTTTGATGAAAAATGACCACCACATGCCTCGGAATGACAAAACTTAATTACACTACTTACCTCATTGTCGGGAATGCATCTTCGAAAAATTTGATCAGGACAATATTTGAACAAGTAAGGGTCATCCCAATAGAACTTCTTTACCTCATTCAGAAACTTCCTTTTATCTAGGGGGCTCCATTGAGAAGGAATTTTTCCTGTAGCAAGAAAATTAGCAATGTCAGCAAACCAAGGTGTCGTGGAGACAACTAGAAGTTGTTCATCAGGAAAAGTATCATTTATTGGTGAGGTTCCAAAATATTCATCACAAACAAGTCTTGATAAATGATCAGCCACCACATTTTCTACTCCTTTTTTATCTCGAATGGTGATGTCAAATTCTTGCAGCAAAAGGATCCACCTCAGCAACCTAGGTTTTGCATCCTTCTTAGAGAGAAGATATTTTAAAGCTGCATGATCACTAAAGACAACAATTGATGATCCAACAA
The DNA here is from genome assembly GCA_030761205.1 of Fremontodendron californicum. Taxonomy (NCBI): domain Eukaryota; kingdom Viridiplantae; phylum Streptophyta; class Magnoliopsida; order Malvales; family Malvaceae; genus Fremontodendron; species Fremontodendron californicum. Next base: position 6,959,140 of record JAULJL010000010.1, read on the forward strand.
GGTAAGATCTGAATTTATCCAATGCAAAAACAACTGCAAGTAATTCCTTTTCTGTAGTGGAATAATTCATTTGGACTCTATTTAAAGTTTTACTTGCATAGTAAATTACATGTGGTTTATTATCTTTCTTTTGTCCTAACACAGCACCAACAGCATAGTCACTAGCATCACACATTATTTCAAATGGTAATGACCAATCAGGAGATCTCATAATAGGAGCAGTAGTGAGCATATTTTTGAGTTTTTCAAAAGCATCTTCACAATCTTTAGTCCATTCAAATGCAGTGTCTTTCATTAAAAGATTACATAGAGGTTTAGATATCGTGCTAAAATCTTTTATGAATCTTCTATAAAAACCTGCATGTCCCAAGAATGACCTAATATCCTTTACTGTCTTTGGTGTGGGTAGATTAGCAATCAATTCAATTTTTGACTTGTCTACCTCAATCCCTTTTGCAGAAACAGTGTGACCTAGTACAATACCTTTAGTGACCATGAAATGACATTTTTCCCAATTAAGAACAAGATTTTTTTCTTCACACCTAATCAATACATTTTTCAAATTGGCTAAGCAATCATCAAATGAATCACCAGAAACAGAAAAATCATCCATGAAAATCTCAAGATTACGTTCAATCATGTCACTAAAAATACTAAGCATGCATCTTTGAAATGTGGCAGGGGCGTTACATAATCCAAATGGCATTCTACGATATACAAAAGTACCAAAAGGACATGTAAAAGTGGTTTTCTCTTGGTCCTCAAGTGCAATGGCAATTTGATTATACCCATAATATCCATCTAGAAAACAATAAAACTCATGCCCTGCAACTCTTTCTAAGATTTGATCCATGAAAGGCAAAGGGAAATGATCTTTCCTCGTTACTGAGTTAAGTTTCCTATAGTCAATGCACATGCGCCAACCAGTAATAGTCCTAGTTGGAATTAATTCATTGTTTTCATTTTTAACTACAGTAACTCCAGATTTCTTAGGTACGATTTGACTAGGACTTACCCATTTGCTATCAGAGATAGGATAAATGATTCCATTATCTAGAAGTTTAATGACTTCATTTCTCACTACTTCTTTCATATTAGGATTAAGCCTTCGTTGCATTTGTCTAGAGGGTTTAGCATTTTCCTCTAAATAAATATTATGTGTGCAGATTAATGGGCTTATTCCCTTTATGTCAGCTAAGGTCCATCCTAATGCATTTTTGTGCATCTTCAAAAGTTGTAACAACTTACCTTCTTGTAGTTCATCAAGATGTGAAGAAATTATGACTGGAAAAGTTTCATTCTCACCCAAAAAGGAATATTTTAGCTCGGATGGCAATGGTTTTAAATCCAGCTTGGGTGGTTCAATAGTTGATGGTACAGTGACATTTGTGAGTGATGGAAGTTCCTCAAACTTTTGTTTCCAACAATACTTATCCTGAAAAGAATTTAACAAAGAATCAGTGTGTGAAATTTCTGAAGCATTATCAAACTCACATTCAATTAAATAAGCTTCTAAAGGATCATGGAATGTGGTAGTGGTGAGATGTTCATGAACAAGTTCTTCAATGAAATCCACTTCATGTACTTCTGAATTATCACCAGGTTGCTTGCAAATGTTGAACACATTTAATTCTAAAGTCATATTTCCAAAAGAAATGTTCAACATACCATTCCTGCAATTTATCAGAGCATTAGAAGTTGCAAGAAATGGACGGCCTAATATAACAGGAATTTGAACATTTGGATTTGAAACAGGATGTGTGTCCAAAACAATAAAATCAACAGGGAAGTAAAAATTATCAATTTGAACCAAAACATCTTCAATTATCCCTCGAGGAATTTTTACAGAACGATCAGCTAGTTGAAGTGTAATAGGTGTTTCCTTGAGTTCACCTAAACCTAACTGTTGATAAACAGAAAAAGGCAAAAGATTAACACTAGCACCAAGATCAAGCAATGCACGTTCTATTCTAGTGTTTCCAATGATGCATGAGATTGTTGGACATCCAGGATCTTTGAATTTTGGTGGAGTAAGGTGCTGAATGATTGAGCTCACACTTTCCGTCAAAAATGCTTTCTTTTGTACATTATGTTTCCTTTTAACTGTGCACATGTCCTTCAAAAATTTAGCATAAGATGGAACTTGTTTGATTGCATCCAATAAAGGAATATTAATCTTAACTTGTTTGAAAAGTTCATAAATTTCTGCATTTTGATTCAAATTCTTTATTGTTTGCAACCTTTGAGGAAAAGGAGCAGGATGCATACCTTTTTCTTTGTCCAAATTTTCAAGAAGTTCAGACTTACCATCATCCTTACCAATACTTTTCGGAGGGGAAGGAGGATCTTGGTCTTTTGATGGAATCTTTTTGTCAATTGCCTTTCCACTTCGAAGAGTTGTGATAGAACTGGCATTTTCCTGTTGAGTTTTATTGGAGCAAGAAACAAGACATTGAGTAGAAGGGTTAGGCTGAGGTTGAGCAGGAAACTTACCTTTTTCTTGAGTGCGTAATGAAGCTGTCAATGTGGACAAGGTGTTTTTGATCTCATTGATGTCCTGTGAAGTTTGGTTATACACATTTGCTTGTGTTTGCATGAATGCTTGCAATGTCTCTTCCAAGGTTTGTACACGTGAAGGTCGATAGGAAAAAGTGTTGCCCGGCTTTTGAGATTGTGGTACCTGAACATGATTATTATTTCGCCAACTGAAGTTGGGATGATTTCTCCATTCAGAGTTATACGTTTCAGAGTAAGGAGAAGGAAAAGGCTTTTTAAATGTGTTTATGGAATTTACTTGATCATGCAACGCTTCTTTAAGAATGGGAATGTTTGGACATTCAGAAGTGGGGTGTCCCATGATTTCACAAATTCCACAACTTTTTTCATTTTTAACCGTTTTGACTTCTTTTACTTCTCTAAGTTCCATGGCTTCAATCTTTCTAGCCAAATTAGCTACTTTAGCTTTTATCTCATCTTCTTGACTAAAATGATATTTACCTCTGTTAGAAACAAGATTAGATCTATTGGAACTTTCAGAGGAATTATCTATGTGCCAGGCTTGAGAGTTATCTGCCAAATGGTCTAGGTAGTCAAAGGCTTCTTCAGGTTCTTTTTCTAGAAACTCACCGTTACACATTGTTTCAACAAATTGTTTAGTTTCAGGAGTTAAACTTTCATAAAAGAAACTAATAAGATGCCATTTTTCAAAACCATGATGTGGACAAGAACTTAACAAATCTTTAAAACGCTCCCAGCACTGAAAAAATGCTTCATTTTGATTTTGATTGAAATTTTGAATCTGTCTTTTCAAAGCAGTAGTTTTATGTGCTGGGAAAAATTTCTTTAGAAACTCAGTTTGTAATTCTTGCCATGTGCCAATTGACCTTGGTTTTAAATTATGAAGCCAAATTTTTGCTTTATCTTTTAAAGAAAAAGGAAATAATTTTAGCTTGACAATTTCATTTGTACATTGTTGGTCATTAAAGGTGACACATACATCTTCGAAGTCTTTTAGAAACGAGTAAGCACTTTCCGATTCTAACCCATGGAAATTTGGAAGCAAAGCTATCATACCTGGTTTAAAACGAAAGTTGTTTGCATTGAGAGGAAAAATAAAACAAGAGGGTGATGAGCTTCGAGTTGGTTGCAAGTAGTCACGCATGGTGCGTACTTGTCTGTTCTCATCTTCAGCATGAACACTTTCATTGTCAGCCATGGTAGGAGTTGTATTAGAAAGATTACCTGAAAACGTTTCACAATAAAATCTAACTAAACGACGAGATCTAAAATCACGTCGCCAAACAAGCATAAAACAAAGTTAATATACAGATTAGGCGGTATAACCAGCCAATAAAAATAAAACAAAGTTAATATACAATATAAATATATAGAAAATTAGGCGGTATAACCAGCCAATAAAAATAAATATAGGCGGTATAACCAGCCAATAAAAATAAATATAGGCGGTATAACCAGCCAATAAAAATAAATATACTTATAAACTTATATACTTAGTATTGCCTCCCCGGCAACGGCGCCAAAAACTTGATGGTGACTCAATTAAGAGTTGTAAACCCAAGTGTAGGTTATGTTCAAGTAATAAATTCTCGGGTGTCCGAGGTCGAACCACAGGGAAGCGTATTAGTAAGTATAAGTTTATAAATATATAAGAAAAAGAAAGTAAACAAGATATTAGGGAATCAACAACAAAATAAGATAAACAAGATATTAGAGAACAAAATAAACAAAATATAAAAGAAATTAAACAAGATAGAAAAAACAATTAGAAAAGATGTTGAGGTTAGAGAATCCACTCTTGGTGTTATGCTAAGATTAATCTTGTTTTATTACACAATTGAAATCCACACATAAGGGAGGTTCCAATCGGAAGGTTTAGCAATTCAGTCCAAATTGTCCAACGTCCATAGCATATGATATTATGTTCATTTGGTGTCCTCAAAACTCACAAAAAGAGTCCAAGCATTCCTTATGCCAAGGTATATGTCTACAACAAATCAAGGTTATGAAACCAAGCATTTACTGTGCCATTTTCATTGTCAATAATGAATTAAGATCCCTACTTTGCAAGTATGATTTTAAACCAAAAGAAAATATTATCTATACTAATGTTTATAAATGATGATTCATTTTAGCTCAAGTTTAAGAGACTAACCTTAGCATTTACCAAAAGCTTCACCTCATCACCTCAACAATATGATTAGCAACACATGCTAGATATGAATAAAATGAAAAGAAATGTAAGAAACATAAGTAAAGAAAAAGAAAACTAGAGAAAGGAAAAAAGAAGAAAACTTAGAGAATTTTATTACAATGGCTAATATCCTACCAATGTATAATGTTTCCCAATACTCATCCAAGGCCCTCTATTTATACACATTTTGGAGAGCTAAATGACAAGAGACAAGCTTTATAAATTTCAAAGGTAGGTATAATAGGTGGGTGCATTTTTCTAACAATTTTCGTCATATTGTATGACAATTCTGATCAGCCAGCTTGATGGTCGATTTTGTCAATGTTGGAGGCTTGATCTGATCAAATGGTCTTCTAGAAACATATGCCCCTATCAGTTACGAATCCATAGCCGTTGGAATCAGATCATTTGCTCATGTGGATCGGAAGATATGGTCAAAATACCAAAATAGGTCAGCACAGACATCATTGCACATCAGCCAACTTGATGGTCGATTTCGGTAGGGAAAACGACTCCGTTTCAAGAAGTGTAAAACATGAAAAAGATAGATATGCCTCTTAACTTTGCACTGTAAAAAATTCAGCCTTATTGCTTCAGTGAAACTCCAGATATAGCTGATATGGCAAACGGTGTCGGAACTGGAACTGAATTGGATTTGCCCTTAATTCTTGATTTAACCTAGTAATCTGAAATTACTCAAAGAAACTCATGAAAAACACCAAATTACATAAAAATATAAAAGATCATAAACACAAGTAGACTAAGCAATAATAACTCGTATTTGACACAAAACAATAATAAAACATAACTAAGAACTATATAATTATACGAGTTATCACTATGCAAAAGCCCTTGCTTACACCCAAAAAAAGAACAAGAAAAACAAAAAGCCTTTTCTAACCTCTCAAACTCCTCAAATCTGTATGATCCAACCAGAAACTTTTTACGATGCAGAATTCCCTCCTTTAAGGGAATATCATCAGGATCAATTTAGACATATGCCTAGAGTCCCAAACCCTACTGATAAGTTTGTAAAAAGAGCCTTACGGTTGGGTAAGGGGAACTTATCATCTGCAAGGAAGATGTTCAGTGGCTTGTAGTTGATAACCAATTTGAGTTTTCCACGAACTTGTTCTGCTCTTTTATTGACATAGAACGCTTCACACGCCCATGAGGAGTCTGTAGGTTCTGTCAAACCTTGACTTTGGAGTTGTGAACATTCTTCAAGTACTTGTCGTAGATGATCAAGATTCATTCTTGAATGATTGGCTTTTGTAGGGTTTACCAATTCATCTTTTTTAAAAGGGAGAGTAACAAAAAAAACTCTAGATTTTTCCACAATGGTGTCTGGCATTTTTTGAGGAATTCTGAATGTGATTCTGCACAAGAATTTGAAATCAACTTTTGTTTAATATCCTCAAATAACTATAGTTGGATCATGAAGAGGTTAGGGAGTGTTTTCCATGGCTGGAAGAAGTGTTTGAACTTGATTCCTTTTCTGTTTAGCCAACTAAGTCTTTTCATGGTAAGGAAGAACCAAGTACTTTATGAGTTATGGAGCATCCGGGAAAGAACTGGATGGTAATAGGTTTACTAATGAAATCTGTCGCAAAGACATTTTCATCAGCGATTCTGAAAAAGGTTTTTTGGGTTTCCCGTAAGAGGATGGAAGGACAAGTAGGTTGGCAATGGTTTGGGCTGCACCTGTATAAAAAATGCAGTGACATCAATTGGAGGTGACTACTCATCGATGAAAATCTGGATTGGTGCTATTGGGCCTTTTGCATGTTGGGCTGAAAGGAAGTTCTGGATTGTCATACATTTCGAATTTGATGTGTCTGACTCATACTCATCTGTTGAAGAACTGTAGAGATCTGAGGATTCAGGATCAGACTCATAAGTTTGGAAAGTTTAAGGACCTTGTTCATCATCTAGTGAGAATACTGATTCTAAATCATCATCTTTGGAGAGGTTGAGTCCTTTGGTGATGGCGACTTGCTTCAACATCTTTATCGTCTTTTTATTGGCTTTAGGGCATTGTTTTGCAAAGTTTTCTTTTTTGCCGCAAATGAAACATTTGGACGATTTGTTGCATATTCTCTTTTTTCTGCCATACGTGAATCTCTGAGGTCGTCTGAGCTTAAATCATCTTCTTCTGGATGGTTTCTTCTGTCTAAAGAACTTTGAAGGATCTGAGAATTCTTTGGATTTGCGATATGGCTTTCTGAAATATCTTTTCTTCTTTGAGTGACAAGGACATGATGACTGATCTTTTGAGCATTTGATCAGTAGTGCTGGAGGGAGAGTATAGGGTTCCTTGAGTTTTCTGGAATTCTGAACAATGTTGGCAATGTACTTGTGCTCATTGTAAGTCTTGTCAAGAGCTTTAAGCATTATCTTGTATATATCACCTAAACAAAGGTCTTTTAGCGCCATGCCTCTTGCAGAGAGTTGTAATTGCGTCTGATCATGGAGTTCTATGGGAATTGAATGGAGAAATGCTTGTTTGAGATTGACATCATCAAGACCACCGAGTTGGTAGAAGTATCTTGAGAAATTTTAATAATGTCGATCAAGGTCTTTGGGAAGGATGGAACAACATTTCAGTTTGAAAAACTGTTCTCTGACTTTATCAAGTCTGTGACCTTGTTGTCCACAAAAGATGATGGGCAAATCATTCATGGTTACAGTGAAGTTGGATCCGTTGAGGAAAATTGCTTGTCTATATTCACCGAGGCTATTCCAAAATTCTTTGAGAGTTTCTACTAGTCTGGTGGAAAACAAGAGTAGGATTGAGCGAATTATTGCTCCTAGTTTGGTTAATTCACCTAATCCCCATGCTTCAAATTCTTGGAAACGAAGGTTTCATTTGCTCGGAGGGATATTATCAACACTAAAGAATCCTGTAAGCTTTGAGGATGAGTAGTACTGGTGATGTTGGTTCTGGTTGTGTGTCTGGGGTGCTAGTTGAGGTGGTGGATCTGTATCCATTGGTTGGGGGTTATGAACTTATAGGGGATCATCATCTGGTTTTTCAACACGTGGTTCTGTCATGAAGATCTGTTGAAGTGGTTCAGTGTTGTCGTCAGAGGTTGTCATTTCTGTGAGAAATTCATCTGAAGAATCATTAGAGGATTCTTGTTGAGTGACAACTGGGAAGTTTTCTCTGGCTATTTCTTTGAGTAAGGTGGGAAAGATGTTTGGTTCTAAGTTTGGAGGTTTGAGATCATCAATTGAGGTGGAGGATTTGATGAGGCTCCAGCTGTTGGGTCTGGTGTGTAAGCAGGTATGTATAGTGGTATGGAGGTTTTTGGTTTGGTCAGATGTGGGAGAGGGATTTCCACTATTTTTTTTTCTTTTCTATCAACAACAAACTACTCTTGTTCTTGTTTGAACTGTTGAATCCACTTTTCAGTTAAACTTGGAGGTGTTTGGGTTTTGTATTGAGCTGAAAGGTTTAAGGGTGTATAGAATGGTTTGTATGGGAATAAGGGTTTTGTTGGTGGTGTTTGTGGTAGGGTTGAGGATAGAAGTGGTAATCCTGGAGGAAGTGTTTGGAGGTGTAATGAGGAATGAAAGGGAATATGTGTAGAGGGTACTGTGGGAGGTGGATTGTAGGTATCAAACATTCTAAAAAGAGGTGGAGGAGGTTGACCATAAAAGCTCTGTTGTTCTTGCTGTTTTAATTTTTGCTGGTAGTACTATTTTTATAGATCAGCAAGTTGAAATATGAGTGAAATAATCTCAGTTTCATTTTTCGCCATTCCGAATGTATAACCTTGAGAAATAAGTTCAATTGATTGATGGAGTTCTTGATCCAGTGTATCAAGTCTGGACCAGATAGGAAACATTGATTCTTGGAGGTTGTGAAGATGTTGATCACAGTGATCACCAATCTTGTCTATTTTGTTTTCAATCTTGTGAAGGACTGAGTTCTGAGTAATTGAGTTTTGAGTTTGCCAGTTAAGAATTGCTTCTACTGCTGAAGTCTTTTTCTGGTTTCCTCGTTCATCCCTATCAGTAGGGTTTGGGACTCTAGGCATATGTCTGAATTGATCCTGGTGATATTCCCTTAAAGAAGGGAATTATGCATCGTAAGAAGTTTCTGGTTGGATCATACAGATCTGAGGAGTTTGAGAGGCTAGAAAGGCTTTTTGTTTTTCTTGTTATTCTTTTTGGATATAAGCAAGGGCTTCTGCATAACAAGGAAAAGGTTTAGATTTTGGATTTGTGGGTTTTTTGGGAGGAGGAAAAGGCGAAAGAGGAAAGTCATCTGCCGTAACGGTAGTCGTGGCCCACTCTGGAGGAGAATAGTCGACGAGATAGTGATACTTGCCATTATCTTTGCCTAATGGTGCAACAGAGAGATCTTTGTCTAGATACCGTCTGTAGAATTCCTTGTCTGAAGAATATTTGCCTTTTTTCTTCTTTGACTTCTTTGGTTTTTCATACTCTGCTTCAAGAGAGTCATTATAACAATCATCACAATCACATTTAACATCCCAATAACAGTGTCCTGTAATGGGGTCTTTTAAATCATGGATTGGCTTGCCATCAGTAGCAAAGTTGTGGATGATCTTGTTGGTTGAGGACTATCTTGGATTATATGCATCTTCAGGGAATTTAGGTATACTGAATTGTACGATTTCTGCTGTGAAGGTAGACTGCATCATGCACTGGGTGGAGAACATCGAAGGTGTGGCTACTTCTTTGTCTGTATGGTTGAACTTGAAGGTGATAGTTTTGTCTGGATTAAAGACAAAAGTAGCTTTTGTTGACTGAACAGGCTTTGATCTCTCATGGATCTTTTCATAGTTTGTGATCCAAGAGGTTGGGAGGAGAGACAGCATTTGTTGTCTGGTAACTACTTTTGGAACATGTACGCAAGTGGTACTGTTGGTTTGAGTATTGAACTTTAAGAAAGGGATCTCATTCTTTTGAGGAATTGAGTTGTCTATGGCATAATCTTGGATCTTGTAAGCCATTTGGTAGTGAAGAGTGGCTACATGTGTCTGATTGATCATTTCTATGCCAGCAATCTGGATCTGGACTTTCAGACAATCAAAGAGAGTTAGATCTTTGAGTACCATGTTGTAGTTAGGAAAGAAGGTCAGGTAGACTATTCCTATGTTCAAGGATGTCTCAGCAATTCCTATGCAAGCATGCTCATACTTGAGGTATCTAGAATCTAGCAAAGCTATTCTGGCAAAGACTGGCCGTCCTTTGATGCCATGGTAGCTAAGTGCTAGTCTGACTGCTTCGAAATGGATATGGGGTATCCATGCTCTATCCACTGTGATGGAAATTCTTTTGGAATCTTTATGGTGACAAAGTGTTCCATTGATCCGGAGGGAAAGGCACAAAGGTCAAACCTTGTGGACTGGAGTATTCCTTTGGAGCTTGGATTTTTAGGGCAACCAACTTCTTTATCAGGGAGGAAGATGGTCTTTTAAACATTTTGTAGGGGTTGAGAAGAGGAAGATGGGGATCTTCAACTTTGTTTGATTCTGGGATATGGGTAATCTCATAGAAGTAATCATACTTATTAGTTGTAGTTTTCTTAAGTACAGGAGAATGAGGTTGTCGCAACCTAAATAAAATAACATATAACATAACAACGTCTCATCGCAAGATTTTATTATTCGTTAGGCTTGACATTTAAAAAAAAAGGAGGAAAAGTCGACTTAATTCCTCTAGAAAAACGAAGGTATCGATACGTGATCTCGATCGCGGAGACCCGTTCGAGTGAGGGGGAAACAGAAGCAGAGGAAAATATGACTTAATTCCGCTAGAAATAAAATAAACAATCGAGGGTATGAAAACGGCCTCGTAAAAATACATGGAGTCGCCACCAATCTTTTTTAGCTAGGTGTGATCGGCCACCTAATAAAACCGGTTTTATAAAATATTTTAAAATTAATTAAAACATTTTTAAAACCAATTTCAAGTCTGCTTTATAAACTAGAGAAATCAAAGAAGCGGGTTCGAGACTCGGTTACGTGTGGGGAAGGATTAGCACCCCCACAACGCCCGTACAAAACGGTACCTTATTAATCATGTGTTATCTCAAGTCTCGGTAAAAAAGTCAGTTTTAATTTAGTATTTTAAGTTAATTCCCATTTTGAAGAAAAATAATTCCATTTTTAATTGAAAATGATCCGGAATTTATTAATTCAAAATTTTTCCTATATTCCCCGACAAAATCGGCAAAATATAAAATTTTTTATTCATTTGGAAAACTTTCCAAATCATTCTCGTTTTTTGAAAGAAAGATATTCCTTTATCAATGATAATTGATGATATTCCCTCTAGCAAACCCAGTGGAGAACTCATGAATTATTTTAACTCGGGAATATCTTTATTTTTATTGAAAATTAATATCTTTTTCAAAACATTTAAAAATATGAACATGAACATGTATGACATAAATAAAATGACATGGCAAAGTCTAGATAATATAATGCAACCTAAATGATATGACATAATTTAAATGACATAGTATTCTAGTTAAAATGAAAAATTCTAAGTATCATGGTATATTCTAAATGAGATAAAATCATTTAAATGACATGACAATTTTAAATGATTTGACATATTTTAAATGATATGGCATGTTATAAATAAAATAACCTAAATGACATGAAATATGATCTAAATGGCAAGAAATGACATGAAATTGAAAAAAAGCTAACATATAATATGCATGAAAATGAAAATAAAAATAAAAATAATAATTCATTAACATAGTATATGCTAAACAATATGACAAAAATAACTAAAAAAAAACATAGGATATCATGAAACATTAAAAATCATATGACAATCAATATAAGATCATAAAATGTGAATTAAAATAATAATAATACCATGAAAAATATCATAGCAAAAATCAAACATTTAAATAAAATGCATGAACATGGAAAATGCAATGCATGAAAATTTATTTTTTCCTCTAAATAAAGAAATCCGCATATCTAAAAGATATCCGGCTACCTTAGGAAAATATGTCAAATTATATTTTCTAAGAAATAAACTTTGTGATGGTTTAAAAACAATTTTGAGAAAAACTTGAATAAAAATTAAAACCCTTACCAAACCCTTTTAAAATAGCTCTAATTTCCTAAGTTTAAAAACCCGGACTTAACCACCCTTAACCCAAGATCTATAAAATCATTTTTTAAAGTTTAAAAAGGCTTAGAAACTACCCTAAGACAATAGTTAAATCTTCTAACCAACCCGCTCTAAATGCCTTAGCCAAATTCAACCATTATTCCTCTTTTGATTTCAAATCTGCCTCTACTGTCCGGTTTTTCCACAATATTTTTTAGCATATTTTTAAAAGTTAAAAAAATCTAAAAAAATATTGGAGACTCAAAACATGTAGAACTACATGAGAAAAAATTGGCTTAATTTTTTGATTAAAGATGACTGCCTAGAAAAATCGGAGATGTTCGAGTACTGGGTGAAAAAACTGTTTTGTCAAAACACATTTTTTGCCTTTAATAAAGTCATTCAAAAATCAAAGTAAAAATTGTTGGAGATCATCCTAAAGACCTAAGGAAAGTAGCTAAACATTTGAAAACCTTGAACAAAAATTGGCTAAGTAAAAAATCACAAAGGTAGAATAATCAATTTGATAATTCCTTAATTTTCCACAAGTATGCTCAAGAGAGCATGACTTTGAGCCATTAATTGGCCTAAGTCAGAAATCAAGTGGCAATGACATGGAATGCATGAACATACAGAAAATGAAATGTATGAAATGCATGGTCTAAAGGTCTAAATGGTAAAGAAAATGCATGACAATTCAAGACAACCTAAATGCCTATCATGAATTTGCATGGCAATAAGTGCTATCCTAACTCAATATGCATGCAATGCTTGATAATGCAAATATGATTTGGACCTAATATGTTATGGATATGAATGAAAATGCTAATGTATCCAAAGGCCTAAGTAGCATAGTAATGCATGACAATACCAATGTGATTTAAGACTCAATATGCATGACAATACCAATATGGCCTAGACCTAAAATGTAATGAACATGCATAGCAATACTATGAACATACAATGACCCATGAAACTAATGTCAATGCTGGAACAAACAGAAACTAATACACAATTTCAAGATATGATAATGCAAAGCATGTTACCTAAACAAAATGCAAATGCATGACAAGGCAAGGGATACAGGAAGAGGCCAAATGTAGCTACATGATGCTCTAATACAATCCTATCTAGTAAATGACACAAGTACATGACAAATCATGTTAAGATGCATAATGTCATGACATTTTCATAAGCATATGACATACTAAAATCAAAATGTACAAGCTCATGGCATGGAGATGCAAACAAGTTAAGAAGCAAAAGGAAAATGCAAATGCAAGGCATACAAAAAATGGAGTTGCCGGATGGTCATGGAACAAAGTGATGGCATTTTATCATAGCATTTTCATAAGCATATGGCATACTAAAATCAAAATATACAAGTTCATGGCATGGAGATGCAAACAAGTTAAGAAGCAAAAGGAAAATGCACATGCAAGGCATACAAAAATGAAGTTGCCGAATGATCATGGAACAAAATAAAGAAAATGCAAACATGTAAGACATGATACATGAAAAAAATGCACAACATGAACATATGAACAACAATGGCCGAATATGCAAGGATACAATATCAAGCATGGAGATGAGATATATAAGTAAATATAGCATATAAAATAATGTAAAGAACATATATATAAAAATTTAACATAGACATGCAAAACAAATAACAAGCAAAACTAGTAAGTAAAACAAGGAAAGTTAAGCTCCATGGTTGGTATCAAATAGGCATAGCCTCTCACCTAACCATAATCACTTGTCTTGCCAAGATCATGAAGCCTTTCCATCTCAATAAAACATAAAATAAACCATGTTAACCAAAAAAAAATTAAGGTGAGCTTCATGGTAGGTAAAAATGGGCATAGCCTCTCTCCTAACCATAGCCACTTGGTCTAGCCAAGATCATGTAGCCATTTAAACCTTTTTGATTCATCTTTTGTAAAAATCAGAACCTTAGAATATTCTAAAAAACCTTCTAAAAGTCTTTTTTCACAACAACATGCGAGGAAGAAAAAAAGGAAAACCAAGGCAAGTAAATAAGCCATATTCGGCCATAGCATGAAACCAAAAAAAAAATTGTTTTCCACCATTTTAATGAAGAAGAATAGATGAAAACATAAGTAAACATTAAAAAACTTTATTTCTATGAAAAATGTAGTAGGAAAACAAGATAGAAAATCAAGAAAACACCATGGAAATCAAGAAGAAAGCTATGCTAGAGCTTGGTAGAGATGACTACCTTCAAGCTCTCTATTGAAAACCTTTTTTTTCTTTCTTTAAAAATATTTTTCTTTGCCAAATTAGCTACTGTTTCCAGCCAAAAACATATGAAAAAATGAGAACAACCCCCCTTCTAATGGCTTGGCCGAATGGCCCCGTAATCCTTGGATGTGAATTGCATTTTTTCTCCTATAATCTTGGCCTTTAGATTAAGATATTTTGATGACAACATAAAAATGTCATATTTCCAATTGATAGCAGCCCTTAAGATATGTACTCATCCCTTGTATTAACCTTAGCCCTTAGATGCAAAAGAGGACCAATCCCATGCACTCTCTTGCTTGCCCCCCTTGAGTGCCTACCCTTGGATGAGTTGTGCTCTTTCATACTTGGTCATTGGATGAGGACAACATAAAAATGACATCTTGTAGATTAAATCCAGCCCTCAACATGTGTAGTCAGCCCTTGTAGATGGCCTAAGCCATTGGATGAAAAGAGATAATCCCATGCACTCCTTTGCTTAACTGAATGGATGCTCACCCTTGGATGAATTGTACTCATATTTTTTCTTCCATTCTAGGCCATTAGATGAGGGTTCTTTTATGACAAATAAAAATGTCATCTTGGCATTTAAATTTGGCCATTGGATGGTGCATTCAAATTTCCTACAAAGCACCTAAGCCATTGGATGAAGGGGGGACCATTTGCAAAATGTTAGTGGTAGCATGTGGCTTGATAGTGAGTAAGGAATGAAATTGTTCAAGCTTCCTTCTTCTCCTCTATGTTGGCTGACCAAGGGAAGAAAAATCCCAGCAATTCCTTCTTCTTTCATATTTTTCTTAATTACAAATTTGCCCTTTTTGGTTTCTTTGGTGAAATGACCTTTTTGCCCCCTAATCTAAATAAATAGAAAACGGACTCCAAATTCGAATTTTATTTTTTCAATTCTTCCAAAATAATAAAAAATTAAATTCTGGAAGTTTTCAAAATTTTCGGAGTCCATTTGCTATTTATTTCGGATTTATTTCCGAAATTGCCCCTTTTATGCACCCGAATTTTACCATTTTTTAAACGATCTTCGAATACATATTTTTCTTCACCAATATTTTCCAAATAATTAAAAAATGTGATCTAGAAGTTTTCATAATTTTTGGAGTCATTTGCTATTTTTTCGGGATTTATCCTGTTGAATTTTTGCATAGTGGGCCCGGTATTTGGCCATTTTGCAAACGAACTCCGAATCAAGATTTTCTTTCACCAATCTCTTTGAAATGGTTTAATAATGAGATTTGCAAATTTTCAGAATTTTTGGAGTTCATTTGCTATTTTTCCCATATTTCCCAATTTTACCCTTTTGCCTCCGAAACCCGATTTTGCTCAAAACAAGTTCGATTTTCAGATTTTCTTCAAACTGAGCCTTGGGCTGTCCTTGTTTAATCATTTCTCATCAATTAGGGGCCTTAGTCCTACCGAATCGGGCCATTTCTGCAATTCCTCCAAATTTCACCAAAATCCACCAAAAAAACCCTAATTCTCGGTTTTCTTTCGAATTGACTTTTCTATCAGTTTTTCTTCCAAGTGGCTTCTCCATTACCCGTAGTTAGTGCTTATCTTTCATTTAAGACCTTCAATTCTGACCAATTTGATCGTTTAAGCACTTTTCCCCAAATTTCTCGAATTAGGGTTTTCTTCTACTCAATCTCGTAACCCAACTTTTCAACTCCATATCTTTCAATATAGACCTCAGATTATCAAAATTCTTTCATCATTTTTCAATTGAACCTCAAATCTTGATTTTGAAAGTGGGTTGACTATTTTAGTAGTTGACTTTTTTTGGGGTTGACTTTTTTTGAGTTTGACTTTTTTTATCTGTTTTCTTTGACTAAGCCTCGGAGTATCACCTGCAGGATGAGAAAAGTCTTTTAGCATTCTGAAACATCAATTTAGGAAAAAAATGTACCTGATTTAAGGGTCCGGACAAAATTAGGTGTCTACAGCTGCCCTCTTTGGCTATTACTGAGAATCAGGAATCATGCAAAGATAAACAAACACTAATTTTGTACGGTTAGTGAAATCACATATGAAGGAAAGGGAAAGGGGTTTTCTTTTTTCATTTCATTTTTTTTTCATTTTTTCATTTCATTCATTTTTTTTTATTGAAAAAGTTGTAAATTGAAGATTTTGTCCTTAAATTGAATTCCCTGACTAATCAAGGCTCGACCCGTCTTAAGGAAACGGGTTCAATTCAAAAGAAAAAAATATGGCCAAAGGTCTTAAGAATGGTGCCCGAAGGTCTTAAAAATGGTGTCCGGAGGCCTTACCAGTGATTTGAAAAATTATGCCCGAAGGTCTTTAAAAATAGTGCCCGGAGGTCTTACCTGTGATGAAAAATTATGCCCGAAGGTCTTAAAAATGGTGCCCGGAGGCCTTACCCTTGATTTGAAAAATGATGCCCGAAGGTCTTTAAAAATGGTGCCCGAAGGTCTTAAAAATGGTGCCCAAAGATCTTTATAAATAATGCCGGGAGGCCTTACCCGTGATGAAAAATTATGCCCGAAGGTCTTAAAAACGGTGCCCGAAAGTCTTAAAAATGGTGCTCGAAGGTCTTTAAAATGATTCCCGAAGGTCTTAAAATGTTGCCCGAAGGTCTTTAAAAATGGTGCCTAGAGGTCTTAAAAATAGTGCCCGAAGGTCTTTAAAAATGGTGTCTGAAGGTCTTTAAAAATTGTGCCTGAAGGTCTTTAAAAATGGTGCCTGAAGATCTTAAAATGGTGCCCGAAGGTCTTTAAAAATGGTACCCGGAGGCCTTACCCGTGATGAAAATACCTTGACGACGGTCTCAAGGCTCGACTCATTTGATAAAACAGAATGAATTCGATTAAAAAAAAAAAGGAAATACCTCGACGGTGGTCTTACGACTCGACTCATTTGATAAAACAGAATGAATTCCATTTAAAACAAAAGGAAATACCTCGACGGTGGTCTCAAGGCTCGACTCATTTGAGAAGTAGAACGAGTTCGATTTTGGAAGCCAAAGTTTTCTTGATTCCTGCAATGTTAGCTAAATGCAATGATGAGAATGACATGCTTTGCAAATGCTTGTATGTTTCCTAAGGATGAATGCAATCAAATAATTGTGTCATGATTTCTAATCCATGATTTCTTCGAGGTTCATAGATTATCCGACTTCATGATGGAGTCTTCAATTGTTCACTGATGCCCCACTTAAAGAACCCTTTACTCAAGATAATTTGTCAAACAATCCCAGTTTTTGACTTCGCTGAAATTCATAAATTTCTGACTTCATGACGGTGTCTCCAACACATTCACTGTTTTCCTTCTCTTGGTGAATTTTCCATCAGGATTAGTGGTTTCCAAACTCTTTCTAAGATTTAGATATATTCCTTAGTAATACTTTTAAACTCCCTTTTATTAAAAAATTTATGTTTACTAATCATCATTCAATTTAATAACAACCAAAATGCAATCTCAAAAATGTATGAAAGAAAATATGAAACAAGCAATTGTCATAAAAGGGGTAACAAATTTTATTGCAACAAAATGTTTTAAAATGATAAAAGTGGATATCAAGGATATAAGAAACAAATGTAAAGTTATAGGTTGTTGATGCCCCGGATGCGGAATATCTTGGACCCCTCATTTTTCAAATCATCTGAAATTTCTCTTGAACGGTCAATTTACTTGGGTTATCCCTCGGCTCCGTAGTTACGTCAGACTGAGTTATTCCCCCTTTCTCTAACCTTCAAACACTTTATCCCCCTTTTGCACAAAGCATTGATTCAAACCTTAATCAGTACTTGAGCCGCCCTTTTTGGGTTTCAACTCAAGTGTTCCCTATTCGGTATTAAGTCGCCCTTTGCGGGTTGTAGACACCTAATTTTGTCCGGGCCACTAAAATAGGTATGTTTTCTTCCTAAATTGATGTTTCAGAACGTAAAAAAGACTTTTTTCATCCTGTAGGTGGTACTCCGAGACTTAGTTTAAGAGGGCGAGCATAAAAAGTTAAACTTGAAAAAGTCAACCCCGAAAAGTCAACCTTAAAAAGTCAACAACTCAAAAAGTCAACCCACTTTCAAAATCAAGATTTGAAGTTCAATTGAAAAATGGAGAAAGAATTTCGATAATCCTAGGTCTACATCGAAAGATATGGAGTTCGAAAGTTGGGATTTGGAGATTCAGTAGAAAGGAAACTCTAATCCGGAAAATTTGGGGAAAAGTGCTTAAACGATTGAATTGGTCAAAATTGAAGGTTCCAAATGAAAGATAAGCACTGACTACGGGTAATGGAGAAGCCACTTGAAAGAAAAACTGAAAGAAAAGTCAATCCGGGAGGAAACCTAGAATTAGGGTTTTTGGTGAATTTCGGTGAAATCAGGAAGGATTACAGAAATGGCTCGACTTGGTAATATTAAAGCCCCAATGGATGAGGAATGATTAAAAAGGGATATCCCAAGGCTCAGTTTGAAGAAAATCTAAAAAATGGACTTATTTTGAGCAAAACCGGGTTTCGAAGGCAAAAGGGCAAAATTGGAAAATCTGAGAAAAATAGAAAATGAACTCCAAAAATTCTGAAAAATTGCAAATCTCATTCTTAAATCATTTGAAAGATATTTCCGAAAGAAAATATTTATTCGAAGTTTGTTTGCAAAATGGCCAAGTCCCGGGCCTCCTATGCAATAATTCAATAAGATAAATCCCGAAAAAATAGCAAATGGACTCCAAAAATTCTAAAATTTTGAAAATATCATTTTTTAATTATTTGGAAGAGATTGACGAAGTAAAACCTTGATTCGGAGTTCGTTTGCAAAATGGCAAAATCCCGGGCCTCCTATGCAGTAATTCAAGCAGATAAATCCCGAAAAAATACCAAATGAGTTCCAAAAATTATGAAAAATTCCAGATCACACTTTTAAATTATTTGGAATAGATTGGTGAATAAAAATCTTGATTTGGAGCTCGTTTAAAAAATGGTAAAATGTGAGGGCATAAAAGGGCATTTTTGGAAGAAAAAATCCAAATAAATACCAAACGGATTCGAAAAATTTGGAAAACTTTTAGAATTCAATATTTTATTATTTTGAAAGTATTAAAAAATAAAATTTGAATTTGGAGTCCGTTTGCCATTTATTTGCATCCGGGGGCAAAACGATCATTTTACCCAAGCAACCGAAAAGGGCTTTTCTTGCCTTTCAAAAAACATCAAACTTGGGATGGAAAAGGGAGTGCTGGCCTACCAAGGCCCAAAGGAGGGAAGAAGCTTCTGATTTTTTAATCAAAAGACCAAGAATTAGGAGTTAGTTAATGATTTTTTTTTATCAAG
This sequence comes from Fremontodendron californicum, assembly GCA_030761205.1. Classification (NCBI taxonomy): domain Eukaryota; kingdom Viridiplantae; phylum Streptophyta; class Magnoliopsida; order Malvales; family Malvaceae; genus Fremontodendron; species Fremontodendron californicum. The sequence continues at coordinate 6,978,525 of JAULJL010000010.1, forward strand.
CCATTGCAAATAAGCCACATGGGCCAATGCATGAAGAGGGAGAGTGTCAACATTATTCTTGAATAGCTGTAATCATGGACAGCTAATGGCCTAATCTAAGGGTGATAATTTCATGATTTCTCACCTTGAATCACTAGCCCTTGGATGGAAATTGGTTAGAGGAAAGATGACAACATCCTAGCTTATTTCAGAAAGAGTTTCGGCCAGCACTAAAGGGAGATCCAGATTTTTATTTTCATCACTTCATTTTCAGATTTCTTCTTGGTTTTTTCTTAGTTTTCGCTCCTTGGTTGAAAGCAAAAAAGAAAAGTTTATAAAAGAAAAGAAAGTTTGAAGAGAAAAAGCTTGAAAGATAGCTTCTTGAGGTTGCTTTTAGCACCAACTCTTGCACTTTCTTGATTTTCCATTCTTGTTTTTGCTATTTTGATTATTATTTTGGTGAGTTTTCTTTTTAAATAAGTGTATTTTTTATGTTTTTTTTTAAGTTCTTTCTTCATTTTTTTCTTAAACAAGTTCTTACATTTTTTTTCCTTATTTTTCTTACCATGGCCGAATGGCCCAGATTTTTTTGTTATAGTTGCTGTTTTGCCTTGATTTATCATGTTATTTTTTTTATTTTTTTAGTCTTGATGCTTTACATATTACATATACTTGAAGTTTGCTTTAATTTGGATGCTTGTTTGTTGCCATTTATGAGTTTATTCTCATGTTCTTGCATTTTCAATTTTCTGTTTTCATAATGTTTAAATTTGTTGATATTTTTAGTATATCAAGTGTTTGTGAAAATGCTTGTTAATTTTAATACCTCTACTTTGTATTTGCATGATTTGAGTGCTATATTTTATTTGAGCATGTTAGTATATCAAGTGTTTGTGAAAATGCTTGTTAGTTTTAATACCTCTACTTTGTATTTGCATGATTTGAGTGTTATATTTTAGTTGAGCATGTTAGTATATCAAGTGTTTGTGAAAATGCCATGCTTGTTTGGAACCTTAGGCCATTCGGCCACTTCATGTATTTGGCATTGTGTGTGCATTTTTGCTATGTTAGTTAATAGGTTTGTATTTGCATGACATTTGATTGAGTATTTAGTTTAAGTATATCAAGTGTTTGTGAAAATGCCATGCTTGTTTGGAACCTTAGGCCATTCGGCTAACTTAATATTTTTCCTTGTGTTTGCATTTTTGATATGTTAGATGATAGGTTTGCATTTTCATGAAATTTGGTTGAGTTTTTGGTTTAAGCATGCCTTGTGTTTGTTTTATTGCCATTCATATTTTAGTTGTTAGGTTTGCTTTATTTTTCCATGCATGTCCATGCATTTTAGACCTAGGTTGCATTAAATGCCATGCATGTTCATTTAGGTCTAGGTCACTATATTGATGCCATGGATTTTTTCATGACATTTAGGTTTAAAACCATGCATTTTATGCATCATATTTGCTGTATTTTTCATGCATTTCATGTCCATGCCACTTGACTAATGACTTAGGCCAATTAATGGTTCAAAGTCATGTTCTCTTGAGCACACTTGTGGAAAATTAAGGTTTGTCAAATTGATTATTCTATCTTTGTGATTTTTTTACTTAGCCAATTTTTATCTAACTTTTAAAAAGTCCTAGCTATTGTTTGTGAGTCATTTTGTGAGTCTTAAAAAACCATGCATTTTATGCATCATATTTGCTGTATTTTTCATGCATTTCATGTCCATGCCACTTGACTAATGACTTAGGCCAATTAATGGTTCAAAGTCATGTTCTCTTGAGCACACTTGTGGAAAATTAAGGTTTGTCAAATTGATTATTCTATCTTTGTGATTTTTTTACTTAGCCAATTTTTATCTAACTTTTAAAAAGTCCTAGCTATTGTTTGTGAGTCATTTTGTGAGTCTTAAAAAACCATGCATTTTATGCATCATATTTGCTGTATTTTTCATGCATTTCATGTCCATGCCACTTGACTAATGACTTAGGCCAATTAATGGTTCAAAGTCATGTTCTCTTGAGCACACTTGTGGAAAATTAAGGTTTGTCAAATTGATTATTCTATCTTTGTGATTTTTTTACTTAGCCAATTTTTATCTAATTTTAAAAAATCCTAGCTACTGTTTGTGAGTCATTTTGTGAGTCTTAAATATTTTTACTTTGATTTTTAAATGATTTTATCAAAGGCAAACATGTATTTTGGCAAAACAGTTTTTTCACCCAATACTTGTACTTTCCTGATTTTCTGGGAATTCATATTTAATCAAAAAATTAAGATGATTTTTTCCCATGTAGTTTTACATGTCTTGAGTCTCCAGTATTGTTTTTAGATTTTTTTGAATTTTTAAAACTATGGTAAAAAATCGTGGCTTAAAACTGGACAGTAGAGTCAGAATTGAATTTATAGGAAAATTATTTTTCTGTTTTGGTTAAGTTACTTAGAGGTGGCTGATTAGGAAGTTTAGCTACTGACTTAGGGTAGTTTTTAAGCCTTTTTAAACTCTAAAAATGATTTTTTAAGTCTCGGGTTAAGGGTGGCCAAGTCCGGGATTTTAAACTTAGAAAATTAGAGCCATTTAAAAAAAGGTTTAGCTAAGTTTTTATTTTTAATCTAAGCTTTTCAAAATTGTTTTCAAACAATCACAAAGTATTTTGGTTTTAGAATATTTGATTTGATATATTTTCCAAAGGTAGCCTGATATCTTTTTAGATATACGGATTTCCTTAATTAAAGGAAAAAATACACTTTCATGCATTGCATTTCCATATTCATGCATTTTATATAATATGTGATTTTCGCTATAATAATTTCTATGATATTGTTATGGTTATGTTATGTTATATTATATTATTTATTATATGATTTGGAATATTTCATGATATCCTATGCTTTTTATTTAGTTATTTTTGTCATATTATTTAGCATATACTATGTTCATGCATTATTATTTTCATGCATATTATATGATAGCATTATTTTATATTTTATGTCATTTAAATTATATGCCATATCATTCATATTTGCCATGTCATTTAAATTATTACATCTCATATAGAATATATTATGTTACCTAGGTCATTTCATTTAGGATATATATTATGTCATTTAGGATATTTTATTTCATTTAGAATATGTCATATAACTTAGGATATTTCATTTGATTTAGGATATGCTAAGACATTTAAATCATATCATATCATTTAGGGTGTATTATATTATTTAGATTTTGCTATGTCATTTTATTTATGTCATGCATATACATATTCATATCTTTTAAAATATTTTCAAAAAGGTAATGATTTTCGATAAAATAAAGATTTCCCGAGTTAAAATATTTCACGAGTTCTCTACCGGGTTTGCTGGGGAGGATATCATCAATTATCATTAATAACGGAATATCTTCTTTAAAATGAGAATGATTCGGAAAGTTTTCCAAACTAATAAAAATTTCTATATTTTACCACGTTTGTTGGGGAATATAGGAAAATTTTGAATTTATAAATTTCGGATCATTTTCTATTAAAAATGGAATTATTTTTCTTTAAATTGGGAATTAACTTGAAATATTAAATTTAAAATCGACTTTTTTACCGAGACTTGAGATAACACACGATTAATAAGGTACCATTTTATACGGGCGTTGTGGGGGTACTAATCCTTCCACGCACGTAACCGAGTCCCGAACCCATTTCTTTGATTTCTCTAGTTTAAAACAGAGACTTGAAATTGGTTTTAAAATGTTTTAATTAATTTTTAAAATATTTTATAAAATCGGTTTTAATAGGTGGCCTATCACACCTAGCTGAAAAAGATTGGTGGCGACTCCATGTCTTTTTTCAAGGTCATTTTCAAAACTTTCATTTTTCTAGAGGAATTAAGTCGACTTTTTCTCGGTTTTTTTTAATGTCACGCTTAACGAATAATAACGTCTTGCGATGAGACTTGTTATATTTTAGGTTGCAAAAGCTTGGCGACTCCACTGGGGACTATTAGAGAGTCAGGCCTAGAATTAGTCGTGTGTTATCAAAGTCTCGATTTTGATGGTTTAATTGGTATTTAATTTTAATTCCCATATTTTTTTAATAAGGAGAAATTTGAAAATAATAAAATATTTTTAATATGTCCATACTCATATGCATGCATTTTATTATTGTTCTCTAGTTATTTAAGGTTGTATATTATAATTGATTGTTGGTTAATGCGTTACACTATTCTTGAATGTTTTTTATAAATAGTTGGGGCATTTAGAATAAGGGGTGTGGAATAGGTGGTGAAAGGTTTGTTGTTCCTCCACACACACTACACGTGTATGTGCATATCATGAATCCTATACCCGGGTTCCGTCCTTTTAGGTGGGAGCAAAGTAACTAAGCCTTCATGATTAACAATCCGCATGGGCTAGTGAAACACTTCTGGAGTACAAAATTACCTAAGCCTTCGTGATTAACAATCCGCATGGGCTAGGAAAATAGACTATAACGAATTGAACCCGCTTTTATCGGGGTGCCTTACTAGCATCACCGGTGACAGTGAGGAGCAATTCAAGGCCTTTAGAACCAATTCACTCTCATATAGTGAACCTAGGTGAAGCCATGCCTGATTTTCATTAGATATATAGAAGATAGGAACACATGGAGGGACATTTCTAAACCTTTTGTTACCTATTTTACACTCTGAATAAGTGTTGTAGACAGAGCAACAATGTACGTACATTGCCCGTAATAAATGTGATAATCCATCCCAAAGGCACTGTGATACCTATATAAGTAGATATTTGTCAGGGCAAATATTCATTAACTGTTAGAAATAAAAAAACAAACATTCTTTTTCAAATATTTTTGCATTTTGCACATTTCATGCATGTGTGAATAGAGCATGTACATTTTTTATTGTATTATTGATCTCGTTTTTGCAATAAATGGATTGTGATAATAATTTCATTTGACGATTTCATAAAACCGGTAGTGTCACATGAATATTTGTATATTGTGCCATAGTAGGATCAAAAACCCCGAAATTCTTTTGAAAATAATATGATTGGTTTTTCATAGAAAAAAAACATGTTTCAAAAAATCATAAATTTGGAGGCAAATCTTGCATAATGAGATTTTTGAATAATCAAGATTTAGGTCCCACCAATTTCGTGTAATCATTGGTTAATTTATTTGTATCATTTTGACATCATGTCATAGTCCTAACATGCATGGTTATTCATTGTAGAATACATTTGTGATATACATGGTCATTCTTTGTACCTACCTTTGTATTAATTCATTTATTCTTAGCATGTATCATTTTGACATCATAGTATGCATGGTCATTCATTGTAGAATACGTTTATGACATGCATAGTCATTATTTGTATATACCTGTGCATCAATTTATTAATTTTTTTTTTTAAATCCATCATGTAGGCATTAGATTGCATTCATAGCATACATAGTCATCATAATTTTTCTGTATATGTTCATGCATTAATCATTAGTATATTCATGCACATAGGAATAGAGCATGTACATTCATAATTGTATTCTTAATCTCATGATATTTTCATTTGCATGAAAGAGGTTCGAGATATGAGGAATGAATCGGAGGAACGATTGGGTGCTTTGGAACGCAATCAAGACGAATGTGGACATGAAATCCGGGAAGTGAAAGAACAACTCGTCAAATTGCTGAAAATATTTGAGGATATAGGTAAGAGTAAAAAGGAACTTTCTCAGGGCTCTGCATCGCCTTCGGATCAACCAAAATCATTAGGTCCAGAACATATAATCATGCTGGATCCTGTGCTTGTCAATGCCATAAAGCTTGCAATCCTGATGAAATTATGGACAAAATCGTGAAAATGATTAAACCTGATGCCTAATACCAAAGCTAGAAACCTCGAATCCAATACCATACCTACAAACTATTCTAGGTCCAAACAAAAATCCCCACCCTACCATGGTCCAATTGTCCATTGGGATGACCACTACAGGATTCCTGAATCCCACTTGTAGACACCTAATTTTGTCCAAACCACTAAACAGGTATGTTTTCTTCCTATATTGATGTTTTCGAGTGTAAAAAGACTGTTTTCATCCTGCAGGTGGTACTCCGAGACTTAGTTTAAGAGGGCGAGCACAAAAAGTCAAACTTGAAAAAAAGTCAACCCCAAAAAAAGTCAACCTCGAAAAAGTCAACCCCAAAAAGTCAACTATTGAAAAAGTCAACCCACTTTCAAAATCAAGATTTTAAGTTGGCGAAAGAATTTTGATAATCCGAGGTCTACATTCAAAGATATGGAGTTCGAAAGTTCGGATTTGGAGATTCAGTAGAAAGGAAACCCCAATCCGAGAAATTTGGGGAAAAGTGCTTAAACGATCAAATTGATCGAAATTGAAGGTTCCAAATGAAAGATAAGCACTGACTACGGGTAATGGAGAAGTCACTTGCAAGAAAAATCGAAAGAAAAGTCAATCCGGGAGAAAACCGAGAATTAGGGTTTTTAGTGGATTTCGGTGAAATCGGGAAGAATCACAGAAATGACCCAACTTGGTAAGACCAAAGCCCCCAATGGATGAAGAATGATTAAAAAGGATGGCCCAAGGCTCAGATTGAAGAAAATCTGAAAATCGGCCTTGTTTTGAGCAAAACCGGGTTTCGGAGGTAAAAGGGCAGAATTGGAAAAATTTGGGAAAAATAGCAAATGGACTCCAAAAATTCTGAAATTTGGCAAATCTCATTTTTAAATTATTTTGAAGAGATGGGCGAAAGAAAATGGCCAAATCCCGGGCCTCCTACCTAGTAATTCAAAAAGGAAAATCCCGGAAAAATAGCAAACGAGCTCCAAATCTTTTGAAATTTTTCAGATCTCATTTTTAAATTATTTGGAAGAGATTGGTGAAATAAAATCTTGATTCCGAGTTCGTTTGCAAAATGGCCAAATCCCTGGCCTTCTATGCAATAATTCAAAAAGGAAAATCCCAGAAAAATAGCAAACGAGCTCCAAATCTTTTGAAATTTTGTAGATCTCATTTTTAAATTATTTGGAAGAGATTGGTGAAAGAAAATCTTGATTCCGAGTTCGTTTGCAAAATAGCCAAAACCCGGGCCTCCTATGCAATAATTCAAAAAGATAAATCCCGGAAAAATAGCAAATGGACTCCAAAAATTTTGAAATTTGGCAAATCTCATTTTTAAATTATTTGGAAGATATTGGCGAAAGCAAAATCTTGATTCGGAGTTCGTTTGCAAAATGGCCAAATCCCGGGCCTCCTATGCAGTAATTCAAGCCGATAAATCCCGAAAAAATACCAAATGAGCTCCAAAAATTATGAAAACTTCCAGATCACACTTTTTAATTATTTTGAAGAGATTGGTGAAGAAAAATCGTGATTTGGAGCTTGTTTAAAAAATGGTAAAATGTAGGGGCATAAAAGGGCATTTTGGGAAGAAAAAATCCAAATAAATAGCAAATGGACTCGGATAATTTTGAAAACATCCAGAACTCAATATCTTATTATTTTGGAAGTATTAAAAAAAGAAAAATTGAATTTGGAGTCCGTTTGATATTTATTTGCATCCGGGGGGCAAAATGGTCATTTCACCAAAGCAACCGAAAAGGGCTTCTTTGGGCCTTTCAAAAAATCATAGTTGGGCTGGAAAAGAGAAGTGCTGGCCTGCCCAAGCCCAAAGGAAGGAGGAAGCTTCTGATTTTTCAATCAAGTGGCTAAAAATCAAGAGTTAGTTAGAGATTCTCTTTGATCAAGCCATGGTGATTAAGCCACATAGGCTAAGAAAGATGTCAACATTATTCTTGGACAGCTGTAATTTGAGAGGGCTGAGATGCTAATCTAAAGGTGGTAATTTCATGATTTTTCATCTTGAATTATTGGCCATTTGATGGAAAATTGGTTACACAAAAATGACAACATCTTGGAGCCAATATAACCCCATTCGGCCAGCCCTTGTTTAGAGGTCAGATTTTCATTTTTTCTTTTCCATTTTGCTGAGTTCTTAGAGTTTTTTACTTATTTTTTACTATTTTAATCTCTACTTGGTGAGTTTTCATTTTAAAATAATGTCTTTGTTCTTCCTTCATCTCCTTTCTTAAGTATATTTTTTTTACATTTTGTTTTTACAATAAACTCACCATGGCCAAATGGCCTACATTATTTATTTTAAGTTGCTGTTTTGGTTCATTTTACCATATTGTTTATGCTATTTTTTTTATTTTTATGTTTTAAATGTTATGTTACTTCATATACTTGAGTTATATTTTAATTTGGTTGCTTTGTTTGTTGCCATTTATGTCTTAGATATCATGTTTTTGCATTTTTAATTTTCTGTTTTCATGTTGTTTAAATTTGAGCATGTTTTAGATTTAGCATATCAAGTGTTTGTGAAAATGCTTGTGTGATTTTTTGCATGATTTTTTGTTTTATATCTTAGTTGAGCATGTTTTAGATTTAGTATATTAAGTGTTTGTGAAAATGCTTGTGTGATTTTTGCATGATTTAAGTGTTATATTTTAGTTGAGCATGATAGTATATTAAGTGTTTGTGAAAATGCCATGCTTGTTGGAGCTTGAGGCCATTTGGCTACTCCATGTGTTTTGCATTGTGGGTTGCATTTTTTGTCATGTTAGTTGGTAGGTTTTTACATTTGCATGTCATTTGACTTAGTTTTTCATGCTAGTATGCCAAGTGTTTGTGAAAATGCCATGCTTGCTTATTACACTATCCATTCGGCCCTCTTGGAAGTTTTTACATTTTTTGTGCATTCTTGCCATGTTAGTTGATAGGTTAGCATTTTGCATGATATTTGATTGAGTTTTTGAATAAAGCATGCCTTGTGTTTGTGAAAATGCCATGCATATGTTAGTTATTAAGTTAGGTTTATTTGCCATGCATGTTCATGCATTCTAGGTCTAGGTTATATTAAATGCCATGCAAGTTCATTTAGGTCTAAGTCACTTTATGAATGCCATGCATTTTTTCATGACATTTAGGTTTAAATCCATGCATTTCATGCATTATGTTTGCTGCATTGTTTCATGCATTTCATGTTCATGCCACTTGAATAATGACTTGAGCCAATTAATGGTTCAAAGTCATGCTCTCTTGAGCACACTTGTGGAAAATTAAGTTTGTCAAATTGATTATTCTACCTTTGTGATTTTTTTTTTTACTTAGTCAATTTTTATCTAACTTTCAAAAATTCCTAGCTACTGTTTGCAAGTCATTTTATGAGTTTCAAATATTTTTACTTTGATTTTTAAATGATTTTATCAAAGGCAAAAATATGTTGGCAAAGCTGTTTTTTTTCCTCCTCCAAAAACTCGTACATCTCTGATTTTTCTGGGAATTCATTTTTGATCATAAAATTAAGCCGATTTTTTCTCGTGTATTTTTACATGTCCTGAGTCTCCAGTATGTTTTTTCAGAATTTTTGGAATTTTTAAAAATAGGGTAAAAAATCGTGGATTAAAACTGGACAGTGGAGTCAGAATTGAATTTAAAGAAAAACCATTTTTCTGTTTTGGTTAATTTACTTAGAGTGGGCTGATTAGGAGGGTTAGCTACTGACTTAGGGTAGTTTCTAAGCCTTTTTAAACTCTAAAAATGGTTTTTCAAGTCTCGGGTTAAGGGTAGTCAAGTCCGGATTTTTAAACTTAGGAAATTAGAGCCATTTAAAAAAAAGATTTAGCCCAGTTTTTATTTTTAATTCAAGCTTTCAAAATTGTTTTCAAACAATCACAAAGTATTTTGGTTTTAGAATATTTAATTTGACATATTTTCCTAAGGTAGCCGGATATCTTTTTAGATATAAGGATTTCCTTAATAAAAGGAAAAAATACATTTCATGCATTGCATTTTTCATATTTATGCATTTTATATAATATGTGATTCTTGCCATAATAATTTCTATGATATTGTTGTTATTTTGATTTATATATATATATATATATATATTCTTTGATGTTACATGGTTTATTATATGATTTTGAATATTTCATGATATCCTATGCTTTTATTTAGTTATTTTTCTTTAGCATATACTATGTTCATGCATTATTATTTTTATTTTCATGCATATTATATGATAGCATTATTCTATTCCATGTCATTTAAATTATATGCCATACCATTCATATTTGTCATGTCATTTAAATCATTTCATTTCATTTAGGATATATTATATCATCTAGAATATTTTATTTCATTTAGATTATATCATATGACTTAGAATATTGCATCTCATATAGAATATACTATGTTACCTAGGTCATTTCATTTTATTTAGAATATATTATATAACTTAGGATATTCCATTTCATTTAGAATATGCTAAGGCATTCAAATCATGTCATGTCATTTAGGTTGCATTATATTATTTAGACTTTACTATGTCATTTTATTTATGTCATGCATATACATATTCATTTATTTTAAATGTTTTCAAAAAAGATAATGGTTTTCAATAAAATAAAGATATTCTCGAGTTAAAATAATTCATGAGTTCTCTGCCGGCTTTGCTGGGGAGGATATCATCAATTATTATTAATAACGGAATATCTTCTTTAAAAAGAGAATAGTTCGGAAAATTTTCCAAAACTAATAAAAAATTTCTATATTTTGTCATGTTTGTTGGGGAATATAGGAAAATTTTGAATTTATAAATTCCGAATCATTTTCAATAAAAAATGGAATTATTTTTCTTTAAATTGGGAATTAATTTGAAATACTAAATTTAAAACCAACTTGTACCGAGACTTGAGATAACACACGATTAATAAGGTACCGATTTATACGGGCGTTGTGGGGGTGCTAATCCTTCCCCGCACGTAACCGACTCCCGAACCCGCTTCTTTGATTTCTCTGGTTTAAAACGCAGACTTGAAATTGGTTTTTAAAATGTTTTAATTAATTTTTAAAATATTTTATAAAACCGGTTTTAATAGGTGGATCACACCTAGCTAAAAAAGATTGGTGGCGACTCCATGTCTTTTTTAAGGTCATTTTCAAAACCTTCATTTTTTAGAGGAATCAAGTCGACTTTTCCTCGATTTTTTTTAATGTCACGCTTAACGAATAATAAAGTCTTGCGATGAGACTCGTTATTTTTTAGGTTGCGACAGCTTGGCGACTCCACTGGGGTTTATTAGAGAGTCAGGCCTAGAATTAGTCGTGTGTTATCAAAGTCTCGGTTTTGTTGGTTTAATTGGTATTTAATTTTAATTCCCACATTTTTTAATAAGGAGAATTTTGAAAATAATAAAATGTTTTTAAATATGTTCATTCTCATGTGCATGCATTTTATTATTGTTCTCTAGTTATTTAAGGTTGTATATTATAATTGCTTGTTGGTTAATGCGTTACACTATTTTTGAATGTTTTAATTGCTAGGGCATTTAGAATAAGGTTTGTAGAATAGGTAGTGAAAGGTTTGTTATTCCTCCACACACACTACACATGCATTTGCATAACATGAATCCTCTACCCGGGTTCCGTCCTTTTAAGTGGGAGTAAAGTAACTAAGCTTTCGTGATTGATCCTCCGTATAGGCTAGTGAAACACTTTCGGAGTATAAAGTACCTAATGCCTTCGTGATGATCCTCCGCATGGGCATAGGAAAATATACTCTAACGAATTGAACCCGCTTTTATCGGGGTGCCTTAGTAGCCTTCACCGGCGACAGTGAGGAACAATTCGGGGCCTTAGAACCGATTCACCCTCATATAGTGAACCTAGGCGAAGCCTTGCCGGATTTCAGTTAGATATACCGAAAATAGGAACACATGGAGGGACATTTCTAAACTTTTTGTTACCTATTTTACACTCCGAATAAGTGTGGTAGATCGGGCAACGATGTACGTACATCGCCCGTAATAAATGTGATACTCTGCCTCGAAGGCATCGTGATGCCTAAATAAGCAGATATTGTTGGGGCAATTATTCATTAGCTGTTTAAAAAAAAAAAATCCTTTTTCAAGCATTTTTGCATGTTGCACATTTCATGCATGTGTGAATAGAGCATGTACATTTTTGGTTGTGTTATTGATCTCATTCTTTGCAATAAACAGTTGGTAATTTCATTTGATGATTTCATAAAACCGGTAGTGTCACATGAACATTTGCATATTGTACCATAGTAGGATCCACCTTGAAATTCTTTTGAAAATAATGTGATTGGTTTTTCATATAAAAAAAAAAATCATAAATTTGGAGGCAAATCTTGCATAATGAGATTGTTGAATAATCAAGATTTAGGTCCCACAAATTTCATGTAATCATTGATTTCTTTGTATATACTCTGTTTCAATCATTTATTCTTCACATGCATCATAATTGACATTGTGTGGCATTCATAGTGTATATGATCATTCATTGGGAAATACATTTGGAACATACATGGTCATTCATTGTATATATCCATGCATTAATTTGCTTATTCTTTACATGCATCATGTTGGCATTAGGTTGCATTCATGGCATACGTAGTCATCATGATATGCTCATACATTAATTTGTCATATTGGCATCAGGTTGCATTCGTGACATACACGGTCAGCATGATTTTCTTTGTATATACTCTGTGTCAATCATTTATTCTTCACATGCATCATAATTGACATTGTGTGGCATTCATAGTGTATATGATCATTCATTGGGAAATACATTTGGAACATACATGGTCACTCATTGTATATATCCATGCATTAATTTGCTTATTCTTTACATGCATCATGTTGGCATCAAGTTGCATTCATGGCATACGTAGTCATCATGATATGCTCATACATTAATTTGTCATATTGGCATCAGGTTGCATTCGTGACATACACGGTCAGCATGATTTTCTTTGTATATACTCTGTGTCAATCATTTATTCTTCACATGCATCATAATTGACATTGTGTGGCATTCATAGTGTATATGATCATTCATTGGGAAATGCATTTGGAACATACAGGATCATTCATTGCATATATCCATGCATTGATTTTTCTTATTCTTTAAATGCATCATGTTGGCATTGTGTTGCATTTATAACATACATGGTCAACATGTTTCCACTGTATATGACCACACATAGCTTTGTTTATCCTTCACATGCATCAAATTGCACTCATGACATTCATAGCTCATTCATCATGAAACACATTAATAAGATGAAATAGAAATTGGCTTAGCTTTGAAGAGTTTTCTTCGTCAGCTAAAAGCTATGACCCCACAGCAAGTGCAAGTATCATATTGGGGCAATTGGGCATTCGACTAAAAAATGCAAAAAACTGAAGGAAAAAATTGAGGGTCTTGTCCACGATGGCATTTGGATTCCAGAGCTTATCAAACATTGGAAATCTATTTTACCATAGATTGATTTCCTCTTGAATAATTTTGAGGATAAGATTTGTTATCTTTGAAAGCATGTCAATAGGAGCATTCTGATGCATATATTTCTACACTTTGATGATGAAAGCTCTTGTCTCATGATGACATCTACATGAAATAAATAAATTTTGAATTTAAATATTTTGTGTTCATTTTATTTTAGCAATAAATTTGAATTTGCAAAAATAAATGAAACTTTGAGAAAATTTGTGGTAAACAATAAATAAGTGGTTTTCACATGAAATAATGAATAATCTTGAGAATATTGATGATCATTGTTAGAAATGACCCAATACCTTCAGCTCTCTCTTTTAGGCTTTCCTAAGCCTAAATCTTTTGAACCGAGACCACTTGAAAGACCTAATGCTTCAAGGAATATGAATGATTTGACTTCATAAAACAATTGTCATCACAGAATAAGCAAAGACGTAGATCTTAGTCTAGGCTATGAACAAAGGAACGAACTTTTGAAAATTTTCAAATTCCTTGAAAATCAAACAAATGAGACATTCTTTCAAGAATCCAGATTTTGATAATTTGGTATGTGTCAAGATTGTGCTAAAACCATTCATGACCTTTCCCAATGACCACAAAACACTAATTGCCCAAACATCACTTCATGTTTGACACCCTGGGGCACAATGATTAAAATAGATTGTCCTTTGTCCCAGAGAAAACCCGTTTTTTGGGTCATATTTTCCTTGTCTCTTCAAAGAACTCAAATTTGAAATTCAACCTTTTCAGTACAGACCTAGACTTGCTATGTTCCTCGTTGATACAAATTCTCATTGGTTAATAAATTGGGGCATCATATGTGGAAATGATGGATACATGGTGAATAAGGATGGACTAAACGCATGAATCATTGGGGCATGCGATGAAAAATGAAAAAATTTGTGGTATCATGCATATGAGAATTCGGATGATTCCAAAGTGCAAAATGAAATTCTGAATATCTATTTCCCCTGAGGATTGCTTTTCAATGAGAATATTTGGGCTTGATATGATGAATGGCCATATTTCATATCCCTTTCACAAGAAAAAATTATTATCCATAGTCACCCCTTTTGAGCCAAAAGAATTCTTTCTTCTTTGAACCCTGATCAAGGATTACCCTCTACATTGGGGGGCAAATGCGAGGAAAGATCTTTTCAAAGATCATTGAGAAATGAGTGACAGCTCAAGGACAGACACAAAGCAAATGGAGCCCGAATAAATACGGGCGCACTCTGTCAAAGAAAAAAGAAAAGGAAAAGATGGCAAAATGAAAGCCAAGAAAAACAAAAAAAAAACAATCAAAAAGAAAACAAAATGTGTGAAAGACATGGCAAATTGAAAGCCAAGAACGAGGAAAGAAAGACACAAAAGTCAAAAGGAAAGAAATGTCCAAGAAGGGACAAATGCTTCAAAGAGAATCCTCCTCAAGAAATGATCCTTGATCTGATTACCCTCAAACACATATTTTGGGCCTATTTATCCTTTCTTTCTGAACCCTAGCCATAGCCTACATTACGTGCTTTAAAAGTCCATTTTGATCAAGCATGAATATTTAATTTGAAAGGTTCTTTTCTCAGATTTTATCCCATTTCATCGAATTATCATTTCACTAAGGAAGAATTTAGAATTCTCAAGTGTATGGTAGAAGAAAAAAAAATGGGCGGTCTAGAGTAAGATGGGAATTTTCGATACCATCTATGATAGTGCCGATGCCACAAAAGAGGAGATCATCATAAAGAAGTGGTCATCGAGGAACATCTAGGAATTCCTGAACCCCCCAAATTGTCAGCTCTCATTCGGAGGATTGTCTTCGAAAACTGAAACTTTTTCTCCAAGATTAAACTTTCCGATTTAAATATCCCGGTCAATCTTGACGCTTGTCAAAATGCCTTGATATGGAAACTAAAAGAATGTTGAATTTGTTTGGTTCTCAATAAATTCATGATTTATAAAACCTGTTCCATTTGTGAGCCTAGAAGGGATATACATTTTTGTCATGAAGTTTTCCTAGAAAAGACAGAATCTTGTTATACCAAGCCTTGCCAATTCCAGTTAAAAAAATCCAGATTGACACTTAGAGAAATTTCTAACAATGATCATCAGTCTTCAAAAGATTTGTACATCACACATTGTGGGGTTAATATTTTTTGTTCAGAAGTTTTCAAAATGCGAAAACAAATAAGGAGATTTTTTTGAAATACCCATTTTGATGTTGACATGAGACAAGGATTTTTTCTAACCCAAAGGTATAGAACTGCCAGGGTAGGTCCTGACTTCCAAATATGAGAAGAAGAAATCGAACCCAGTGCAGATCTCTGTTGATGAAAGTTTGAAAACTGATGGGGCAAAGAGAATAGCCAAAATGAATTGAAGATATACTCTGATTTGGAGAGGAAAAATGAATTTGAAAGGTTAAGCCAAAGTCTAGGAAAACAACCGGGGGCATTTGCATCACTCATGAGCACTCATCTCTTTATCGAGCTTTTGCATCTGTACAGTGTCGACAAGCATTTGCATCATTCATGGGTATTTGCATTGGCATTATTCCATAAGCATCTGCATTTTACCTTTACATTTACATTCTTTATGGAATTTGCATTTGTGTCATCTCAAGCAATTGCATCATTTCTAGAATTATTGCATTTTCATTAATGTGTGGTAATTGTAGTTACACCATTCATAAACCAGTTACATGAACACAATTAGTAGGGGCATCTACATCATGAAACATTGGCATCAATCCAGGCCATTTGCATTTGCACTAAGAAATATTTTACATTTGCACCATGAAGCATGAGCACCTTGCTAAAAGACATGCGCATCTGCATCATTTCTCAAAACTTCTGGTGGGGATATCCATAATTTTACAGTTTTAAAAGTGAACAAGTCTTTGGTGGTGATAGCTGAAGCCTCTGGTGGAGATATCCAGGGTTTTATAATTTTGAAAATGAGAAATCAGCTTCTGGTGGGGATATCCAGAATTTTACAGTTTTAAAAGTGAACAAGTCTTTGGTGGTGATAGCTAAAGCCTCTGGTGGAGATATCCAGGGTTTTATAATTTTGAAACATGAGAAATCTTCTTCTGAAGGAGTTACCCAGAATTTTACAATGAGCAAGTCTTTGGTGGTGATAGCCAAAGCTTCTGGTGGGGATATCCAGAATTTTACAGTTTTAAAAGTGAACAAGTCTTCGGTGGTGATAGCTGAAGCCTCTGGTGGAAATATCCAGGGTTTTATAATTTTGAAAAATAAGAAATCTTCTTTTGGAGGAGTTATCCAGAATTTTTTTCAACATGTGCATCTACATCAAGAAACATTTGCATCAATCTAAGTTATTTGAATCTACATCAAGAAGCATTTGCATCAATCTAAGTTATTTACATTTGCATCAAAGACATTTGCACCAGTTTAAGTCATTTCGTATCTTATTCAACATCTACATCTGCATCAAAAAGCATTCGCATCTTCTCAAAATCTTTAGGTTAATTTTCAACAATTCTTCAAAGACCATTTTAAGACCTTCGGGCACCATTTTAAAGACCTCCGGGCATAATTGTTCAAATCACAGGTAAGACCTCTGGGCAACATTTTTAAGACCCCAGGCATAACTATTTTTCAGGGGTAAGACCTATGGGCACCATTTTAAAGACCTTCGGGCACTATTTTAAAGACCTCCGGGCACAATTTCCAGTTTTTAAAGACCTCCGGGCACCATTTTAAAGACCTTCGGGCAACAGTTTTTTAAGACCTCCTGGCACCATTTTAAAGACCTCCGGGCACTATTTTAAAAGACCTCCAGGTATAATTTTAAAGACCTCCGGGCACCATTTTAAAGACCTCCGGGCACCAATTTTAAAGACCGCCGGGCACCATTTTAAAGACCTTCGGGCACAATTTTCAATTTTCAAGACCTCCGGGCACCATTTTAAAGACCTTCGGGCAACAGTTTATTAAGACCTCCGGGCACTATTTTAAAGACCTCCGGGCACTATTTTAAAGACCTCCGGGCACAATTTCCAGTTTTTAAAGACCTTCGGGCACCATTTTAAAGACCTTTGGGCAACAGTTTTTTAAGACCTCCGGGCACCATTTTAAAGACCTCCGGGCACTATTTTAAAAGACCTCCGGGCATAATTTTAAAGACCTCCGGGCACCATTTTAAAGACCTCCGGGCACCAATTTTAAAGACCTCCGGGCACCATTTTAAAGACCTTCGGGCAACCGTTTTTTAAGACCTCCGGGTACTATTTTAAAGACATTCGGGCACCAGTTTCTTTTAAGACCTCCGGGCACCATTTTAAAGACCTTCTGGCACCAGTTTTTTTTAAGATCTCCGTTTTTTTTTAAGACCTTCGGGCACCATTTTAAAGACCTCCGAGCACCATTTTAAAGACCTCCGGGCACCATTTTAAAGACTTTCGGGCACCAGTTTTTAAAGACCTCCGGGCACAATTTTAAAGACCTCCGGGCACCATTTTAAAGACCTCCGGGCACCATTTTAAAGACCTCCGGGCACCATTTTAAAGACCTTCGGGCATCAGTTTTTTAAGACCTCTGGGCACAATTTTAAAGACCTCCGGGCACCATTTTAAAGACCTCCGGGCACCAGTTTTTTTTTAAAGACCTCCGGGCACCATTTTAAAGACCTCGGGCACCAGTTTTTTTTAAGATCTCCGTTTTTTTAAGACCTTCGGGCACCATTTTAAATACCTCCGGGCACCAGTTTTTTTTTCAGACATTCGGGCACCATTTTAAAGACCTCCGGGCACCATTTTAAAGACCTTCGGGCACCATTTTTTTAAGATCTCCGTTTTTTTAAGACCTTCGGGCACAATTTTAAATACCTCCGGGCACCAGTTTTTTTTCAGACATTCGGGCACCATTTTAAAGACCTCCGGGCACCCTTTTAAAGACCTTCAGGCACCAGATTTTTAAGACCTCCGGGCACCATTTTAAAGACCTCCGGGCACCATTTTAAAGACCTTCGGGCACCAGTTTTTTAAGTCCTCCGGGCACAATTTTAAAGACCTCCGGGCACCATTTTAAAGACCTTAGGGCACCAGATTTTTAAGACCTTCGGGCACTATTTTAAAGACCTCCGGGCACGATTTTAAAGACCTTCGGGCACCAGTTTTTTAAGACCTTAGGGCACCAGATTTTAAAGACCTCCGGGCACCATTTTAAAGACCTCCGGGCACCATTTTAAAGACCTTCGGGCACCAGTTTTTTAAGACCTCCGGGCACCATTTTAAAGACCATCGGGCACCATTTTTTTTAAGACCTCTGGGCACCAATTTTAAAGACTTTCAAGCACCAGTTTTTTTTAAGACCTCCGAGCACCAATTTTAAAGACCTTCGGGCACCATTTTTTATGACCTCCGGGCACCAAATTTAAAAACCTCCGGGCACAATTTTTTTTTGAAAATCGAATTCATTTTCTTAAGACGGATCGAGCCTTGATTAGTAAGGGAATTCAATTTGAGGACAACTCTTCAATTTAGAGCTTATTTTCAAAAAATAAAATGGAAAATGAAAATGAAAATGAAAAAATGATAGAAGAATGAAAAAGAAAACCCCTTTCCTTTTCTTTCACATGTGATATCACTGACCGTACAAAATTAGTGTTGGTTTATCTTTGCCTGATTCCTGATTCTCAGCAATAGCCAAAGAGGGGCAGCTGTAGACACCTAATTTTGTCCGGACCACTAAACAGGTATGTTTTCTTCCTATATTGATGTTTCCGAGTGTAAAAAGACTGTTTTCATCCTGCAGGTGGTACTCCGAGACTTAGTTTAAGAGGGCGAGCACAAAAAGTCAAATTTGAAAAAAAGTCAACCCCAAAAAAGTCAACCCCAAAAAGTCAACTACTAAAAAAGTCAACCCACATTCAAAATCAAGATTTTAAGTTCAATTGAAAAATGGCGAAAGAATTTTGATAATCCGAGGTCTACATTGAAAGATATGGAGTTCGAAAGTTGGGATTTGGAGATTCAGTAGAAAGGAAACCCTAATCCGAGAAATTTGGGGAAAAGTGCTTAAACGATCAAATTGATCGAAATTGAAGGTTCCAAATGAAAGATAAGCACTGACTACGGGTAATGGAGAAGTCACTTGCAAGAAAAATTGAAAGAAAAGTCAATCCGGGAGAAAACCGAGAATTAGGGTTTTTAGTGGATTTCGGTGAAATCGGGAAGAATCACAGAAATGGCCCGACTTGGTAAGACCAAAGCCCCCAATGGATGAAGAATGATTAAAAAGGATGGCCCAAGGCTCAGACTGAAGAAAATCTGAAACTCGGCCTTGTTTTGAGCAAAACCGGGTTTCGGAGGTAAAAGGGCAAAATTGGAAAAATTTGGGAAAATAGCAAATGGGCTCCAAAAATTCTGAAATTTGGAAAATCTCATTTTTAAATTATTTGGAAGAGATTGCCGAAAGAAAATCTTGATTCGGAGTTCGTTTGCAAAATAATTAAATCCCGGGCCTCCTATGTAGTAATTCAAAAAGGCAAATCCCGGAAAAATAACAAACGAGCTCCAAATCTTTTAAAAATTTTCAGATCTCATTTTTAAATTATTTGGAAGATATTGGCGAAAGAAAATCTTGATTCCGAGTTCGTTTGCAAAATGGCCAAATCCCGAGCCTTCTATGCAATAATTCAAAAAGGAAAATCCTAGAAAAATAGCAAACGAGCTCCAAATCTTTTGAAAATTTTCAGATCTCATTTTTAAATTATTTGGAAGATATTGGCGAAATAAAATCTTGATTCCGAGTTCGTTTGCAAAATGGCCAAATCCCGGGCCTCCAAAGCAATAATTCAAAAAGATAAATCCCGGAAAAATAGAAAATGGACTCCAAAAATTCTGAAATTTGGAAAATCTCATTTTTAAATTATTTGGAAGATATTGGCGAAAGCAAAATCTTGATTCGGAGTTCGTTTGCAAAATGGCCAAATCCCGGGCCTCCTATGCAGTAATTCAAGCCGATAAATCCCGAACAAATACCAAATGAGCTCCAAAAATTATGAAAACTTCCAGATCACACTTTTTAATTATTTTGAATAGATTGGTGAATAAAAATCTTGATTTGGAGCTTGTTTAAAAAATGGTAAAATGTAGGGGCATAAAAGGGCATTTTGGGAAGAAAAAATCCAAATAAATAGCAAATGGACTCGGATAATTTTGAAAACTTCCATAACTCAATATTTTATTATTTTGGAAGTATTAAAAAAATAAAAATTGAATTTGGAGTCCGTTTGATATTTATTTGCATCCGGGGGGCAAAATGGTCATTTCACCCAAGCAACCGAAAAGGGCTTCTTTGGGCCTTTCAAAAAATCAGAGTTGGGCTGGAAAAGAGAAGTGCTGGCCTGCCCAAGCCCAAAGGAAGGAGGAAGCTTCTGATTTTTCAATCAAGTGGCTAAAAATCAAGAGTTAGTTAGAGATTCTCTTTGATCAAGCCATGGTGATTAAGCCACATAGGCTAAGAAAGATGTCAACATTATTCTTGGACAGCTGTAATTTGAGAGGGCTGAGATGCTAATCTAAAGGTGGTAATTTCATGATTTTTCATCTTGAATTATTGGCCATTTGATGGAAAATTGATTACACAAAAATGACAACATCTTGGAGCCAATATAACCCCATTCGGCAAGCCCTTGTTTAGAGGTCAGATTTTCATTTTTTCTTTTCCATTTTGCTGAGTTCTTAGAGTTTTTTACTTAGTTTTTGCTATTTTAATCTCTACTTGGTGAGTTTTCATTTTAAAATAATGTTTTTGTTCTTCCTTCATCTCCTTTCTTAAGTATATTTTTTTTACATTTTGTTTTTACAATAAACTCACCATGGCCAAATGGCCTACATTATTTATTTTAAGTTGCTGTTTTGGTTCATTTTACCATATTGTTTATGCTATTTTTTTTTATTTTTATGTTTTAAATGTTATGTTACTTCATATACTTGAGTTATATTTTAATTTGGTTGCTTTGTTTGTTGCCATTTATGTCTTAGATATCATGTTTTTGCATTTTTAATTTTCTGTTTTCATGTTGTTTAAATTTGAGCATGTTTTAGATTTAGCATATCAAGTGTTTGTGAAAATGCTTGTGTGATTTTTTGCATGATTTTTTGTTTTATATCTTAGTTGAGCATGTTTTAGATTTAGTATATTAAGTGTTTGTGAAAATGCTTGTGTGATTTTTGCATGATTTAAGTGTTATATTTTAGTTGAGCATGATAGTATATTAAGTGTTTGTGAAAATGCCATGCTTGTTGGAGCTTGAGGTCATTTGGCTACTCCATGTGTTTTGCATTGTGGGTTGCATTTTTTGTCATGTTAGTTGGTAGGTTTTTACATTTGCATGTCATTTGACTTAGTTTTTCATGCTAGTATGCCAAGTGTTTGTGAAAATGCCATGCTTGCTTGTTACACTATCCATTCGGCCCTCTTGGAAGTTTTTACATTTTTTGTGCATTCTTGCCATGTTAGTTGATAGGTTAGCATTTTGCATGATATTTGATTGAGTTTTTGAATAAAGCATGCCTTGTGTTTGTGAAAATGCCATGCATATGTTAGTTATTAAGTTAGGTTTATTTGCCAAGCATGTTCATGCATTCTAGGTCTAGGTTACATTAAATGCCATGCAAGTTCATTTAGGTCTAAGTCACTTTATGAATGCTATGCATTTTTTCATGACATTTAGGTTTAAATCCATGCATTTCATGCATTATGTTTGCTGCATTGTTTCATGCATTTCATGTTCATGCCACTTGAATAATGACTTGAGCCAATTAATGGTTCAAAGTCATGCTCTCTTGAGCACACTTGTGGAAAATTAAGTTTGTCAAATTGATTATTCTACCTTTGTGATTTTTTTTTACTTAGTCAATTTTTATCTAACTTTCAAAAATTCCTAGCTACTGTTTGCAAGTCATTTTATGAGTTTCAAATATTTTTACTTTGATTTTTAAATGATTTTATCAAAGGCAAAAATATGTTGGCAAAGCTGTTTTGTTTCCTCCTCCAAAAACTCGTACATCTCTGATTTTTCTGGGAATTCATCTTTGATCATAAAATTAAGCCGATTTTTTCTCGTGTATTTTTACATGTCCTGAGTCTCCAGTATGTTTTTTCAGAATTTTTGGAATTTTTAAAAATAGGGTAAAAAATCGTGGATTAAAACTGGACAGTGGAGTCAGAATTGAATTTAAAGAAAAACCATTTTTCTGTTTTGGTTAATTTACTTAGAGTGGGCTGATTAGGAGGGTTAGCTACTGACTTAGGGTAGTTTCTAAGCCTTTTTAAACTCTAAAAATGGTTTTTCAAGTCTCGGGTTAAGGGTAGTCAAGTCCGGATTTTTAAACTTAGGAAATTAGAGCCATTTAAAAAAAAGATTTAGCCCAGTTTTTATTTTTAATTCAAGCTTTTCAAAATTGTTTTCAAACAATCACAAAGTATTTTGGTTTTAGAATATTTAATTTGACATATTTTCCTAAGGTAGCCGGATATCTTTTTAGATATACGGATTTCCTTAATAAAAGGAAAAAATACATTTCATGCAATGCATTTTTCATATTTATGCATTTTATATAATATGTGATTCTTGCCATAATAATTTCTATGATATTGTTGTTATTTTGATTTATATATATATATTTTTTTTTTTGATGTTACATGGTTTATTATATGATTTTGAATATTTCATGATATCCTATGCTTTTATTTAGTTATTTTTTTTTAGCATATACTATGTTCATGCATTATTATTTTTATTTTCATGCATATTATATGATAGCATTATTCTATTCCATGTCATTTAAATTATATGCCATACCATTCATATTTGTCATGTCATTTAAATCATTTCATTTAGGATATATTATGTCATCTAGAATATTTTATTTCATTTAGATTATATCATATGACTTAGAATATTGCATCTCATATAGAATATACTATGTTACCTAGGTTATTATATTTTATTTAGAATATAGTATATAACTTAGGATATTCCATTTCATTTAGAATATGCTAAGGCATTCAAATCATGTCATGTCATTTAGGTTGCATTATATTATTTAGACTTTACTATGTCATTTTATTTATGTCATGCATATACATATTCATTTATTTTAAATGTTTTCAAAAAAGATAATGGTTTTCAATAAAATAAAGATATTCTCGAGTTAAAATAATTCATGAGTTCTCTGCCGGTTTTGTTGGGGAGGATATCATCAATTATTATTAATAACGGAATATCTTCTTTAAAAAGAGAATGGTTCGGAAAATTTTCCAAAACTAATAAAAAATTTCTATATTTTGCCACGTTTGTTGGGGAATATAGGAAAATTTTGAATTTATAAATTCCGAATCATTTTCAATAAAAAATGGAATTATTTTTCTTTAAATTGGGAATTAATTTGAAATACTAAATTTAAAACCAACTTGTACCGAGACTTGAGATAACACACGATTAATAAGGTACCGATTTATACGGGCGTTGTGGGGGTGCTAATCCTTCCCCGCACGTAACCGACTCCCGAACCTGCTTCTTTGATTTCTCTGGTTTAAAACGCAGATTTGAAATTGGTTTTTAAAATGTTTTAATTAATTTTTAAAATATCTTATAAAACCGGTTTTAATAGGTGGCCGATCACACCTAGCTAAAAAAGATTGGTGGCTACTCCATGTCTTTTTTAAGGTCATTTTCAAAACCTTCATTTTTTAGAGAAATCAAGTCGACTTTTCCTCGATTTTTTTTAATGTCACGCTTAACGAATAATAAAGTCTTGCGATGAGACTCGTTATTTTTTAGGTTGCGACACCACTCCATCACCAACAACTGCCAGGTCATACTATTGCTTCCCTCATCAATCACCTTATCCAGCATCTGGGATAGGAAACTCGAGCCATGTACAACCTCCAAAGGCCCCGTGTCCAAATCCATACCATGGCCTTGTTATTCCTCCATCTCCCTATGTAAACACTCCGGTTCGGACCTTAGTGCCACCACCAAGTGCCCCAACTCCTAGGCCATGTGTGACTAAGAAATGCCCCAGGATAAGACCCAAAGGCCTTTTGATCCCTTTCCAATCAGCTACCGAGAGCTTCTGTCTATACTGATCCAAAATCACATGGTTGCATGTGTCCCATTAAAACCCCTGTTACCACCATATCCAAAGTGGTATAATCCAAATGCAAGATGTGATTATCACTGTGGAATTGTTGGCCATAGCATTGGAGACTGTATAGCATTCAAAAAGAAAGTGCAATCTCTTATAAAAGCCAAGTGGTTGGATCCAACGACACTGATTGATAGAGGGCTGGGAAAGCGTCATTAGGATTGGGAGATTTATAGCATTGAGATGGAAAGACTTCGGTCTTATATGATGTAATAGGATTTCGCTTTTCAATAGCCGGCTCTTATAGCCTTAGGATGCTAGAAAGAATAAAATACTTGTAAAGACAGTTTTAACTACTACTCAGATTTTGTAAACATGGTTTATACAATTGTGAACGTTGATATGGGAATGAATTGATTATGTTTCAAATTTATGAGATGTTGATGATTAAGTTCCTCCGATTCTTATTTCCTCCGTGATATCTTCCCCTTTGCATTTTGTATCCGATCAATTATCTGTCATACCATATATTCATACATGTATCATGTCAGCATCAGGTTGCATTCATGCATTCATAATCAGCATGATTTCTTCTACATATCCATGCATTAATTTGTTTATTCTTTACATGCATCATGTTGACTTTGGGTTGCATTCATGACGAATATAGTCAGCATGATTTCTCTATATATGCTCTAGCATTAATCTATCATATTAACATTAGGATGCATTCATGACATATATGGTCAGCATGATTTTCTTTGTATATACTCTGTATCAATCATTCATTATTTACATGTATCATAATTGACATCATGTTCCATTCATAGGGTATATGATCATTCATTGGGAAATACGCTAAAATGTACATGATCATTCATTGCATATATCTAGACGTTGATTTGTTTATTCTTTTCTTGCAACATGTTGGCATCGTGATTGCATTTATTACATATATGGTTAGCATGTTTCCACTGTACATGTCCATACATCATATTGTTTAGGCTTCACGTGCATCAAATTGCATTCATGGCTCCTTCATCATGACACGCACTTTGGGAGAATAAAATAGAAATTGGCTTGGCTTTAAGAGTCTTTGAAAGAATTTCTATTTCAAATTAGAGGTATAAGAAGTATTGAGTACCCTTTTAATACAGGCTAGTGCTATAGAGAATGAACAAGTTGCCCGAATGGAAAGAATGGAAAGGGTACAGGAAGAATTGTGAAAACAGCTGGCAAAGTCTCAAGCAGAATCTAAAGATCAGATGATTAAATTGATGTAGCTAATGTCCACCGTAATCAAGGGATACACTGAAAACTTGGCCGTCAGAGAAGAGTTAGAGGTACGAAAGGGTCATAATGAGGTCATAATGATGGATGCCCAGAACACAGTTAACCCCGTCAATGTCTTAAATTCAGATGATCCAGCTGAACAGGCAAAGTTGAAAATGGTTAATGAGGTAGAGTTGGCAGATTCCCAAGGGAAATATCAGTTGCTAGATGAAAGGCTCCGAACAGTAGAAAATACAGACGTATTCGGGAGTGTGGAGGCGAAAGAACGATGCTTGGTCTTTGATTTAGTTATCCCTCCTAAATTCAAGGTCTCTGACTTTGTGAAATACGACGGGACGACTGATCCGTAAGCCCATATCACTATGTTCTGCCGAAAGATGACAAGTTATATAGATAATGATAAGCTTCTGATCCACTACTTTCAGGACAGCCTTAGCGGGTCCGCAATTAGGTGGTATAGTCAATTGAGCAAGGATCGGATTCGCTCTTGGAATGATTTGGCTAGGGCTTTTCTAAATCAGTACAAACATGTGACCGACATGACACCTGACCGTCTCACCTTGCAAAATATGGAGAAAAAGGTTTTTGAGAGCTTCAAAGAGTATGCTCAGAGGTGGAGAAACATGGCCACCCAAGTACAACCCGCCTTTAACTCAAAAGGAAACCACTGTCCTTTTTGTGAATACACTGCAGGCCCTATACTATGATAGACTTGTTGGCAACACCACGAAAATTTTTTCGGATATGGTAATCTCCGAGGAAATTATTGAAAATGCAATGAAGGCCGAGAAACTCGAATGAGGTAAAACATTTAATGCATAAAGAAACAGGTCACCCAAAAATAAAGAGGAAGATGTCCAAGCCATGGGAAACTTTGCCCCGTATGTTCTGGCTACTTCATACCCACCACCCTGTCCTTCTATGAATTATGTACCCCAGGGTTCATACTTATACCCAATGGCCTCTCAATATCCAGTAAATTTTCAACCTTTTGTTAGTCAAAGGAAATCGAAGAATATCCGAAAAAGAGATCAGTTTGAGTCACTCCCCATGTCTTACTCTGAACTATTGTCCCAGCTGGCCGAAGAGCAACTCCTTACTAAAGTTCCAATGGAGCCTATCCAACCCCCATATCCCAGCTGGTATGACGAGAATGCATATTGTGATTATAATTCTGGGATTCGGGGATATTCCACAGAAAATTGCTTTTGTCTGAAACGAATGGTTCAAGCACTCATCAATAAAGGACAGTTAGATGTGGGGAAGAAACAAAGGTCAGACAACGTGGAGAATCTACTGAATGGGAATGATGAGACCATTGTGGATGTCATAATAAGGAAAGAAGATGGAAAGGTCGAAAAGAGTACCGAGGAATAGCCAGTTTGAATTAAGGAGAACATGTCAAGGGGAAGTTTTTATGCATTTAGTTTCAGACCTTATGATGAAAACACTTGTCTCATGTTGACATTCATAAGAATTAAATGAATGTTGTGTTTGTTATGTCTTAACAATAATCCGAATTTGCAAAAACAAGCATTAAGGAAGTTTTAGTAATGGATAGTCTCAAGAAGATTGATGATCATTGTTACAAATGACCCAATACCTTCTTCCCTCTCTTTTAGGTTTTTCTAGGCCTAAATCCCTTGAACCAAGAACACTTGAAAGACCTAATGCTTCAAGAAATATGAATGATTGATCTTCATAAAACCATTGTAGACACCTAATTTTGTCCGGACCACTAAAACAGGTATGTTTTCTTCCTAAATTGATGTTTCCGAATGTAAAAAGATTTTTTTCATCCGACAGGAGGTACTCTGAGACTTAGTTTAAGAGGACGAGCATAAAAAGTCAAAGTAAAAACAAGTCAACCCCAAACAAAGTCAATCTAAAAAAAAAGTCAACCCCAAAAAAGTCAACTATTGAAAAAGTCAACCCACTTTCAAATTCAAGATTTCAAGTTCAATTGAAAAATGGAGAAAGGATTTTGATAATCCGAGGTTTACAGTGAAAGATATGGAGTTCAGAAGTTGGGATTTGGAGATTCAGTAGAAAGAAAACCCTAATCCGAGAAATTTGGGGAAAAATGCTTAAACGATCAAATTGGTCAAAATTGAAGGTTCCAAATGAAAGATAAGCACTGAATACGGGTAATGGAGAAGCCACTTGCAAGAAAAAACAAAAGAAAAGTCAATAGGGAGAAAACCGAGAATTAGGGTTTTTAGTGAATTTTGGTGAAATTGGGAAGAATCACAGAAATGGCCCGACTTGGTAAGACCAAAGCCCCCAATGGATGAGTAATGATAGCCCAAGGCTCAGCTTGAAGAAAATCTGAAAATCGGACTTGTTTTGAGCAAAATCGGGTTTCGGAGGCAAAAGGGCAAAATTGGAAAATTTGGGAAAAATAGCAAATGTACTCCGAAAATTCTAAAAATTTGAAAATCTCATTATTAAATCATTTGAAAGAGATTGGACAATGAAAATCTTGATTCAGAGTTCGTTTGCAGAAAGGCCAAATCCAGGTCTCTTATATAGTAATTCGAAAAGGAAAATCCCGAAAAAATAGCAAATGAACTCCAAATCTTTTAAAATTTTGAAAATATCATTTTTAAATTACTTGGAAGATATTGACGAAAGAAAATCTTGATTCGGAGTTCGTTTGCAAAATGGCCAAATCCGAGTCTCTTAAGCAGTAATTCAAAAAGAAAAATCCCGAAAAAATAGCAAATGAACTTCAAATCTTTTGAAAATTTGAAAATATCATTTTTAAATTATTTGGAAGATATTGGCGAAAGACAATCTTGATTCGGAGTTCGTTTGCAAAATGGCCAAATCCCGAGCCTCCTATGCAATAATTCAAGAAGATAAATCCAGAAAAAATAGCAAATGGACTCCAAAAATTTTGAAATTTTGTAAATATCATTTTCAAATTATTTGGAAGAGATTGGAGAAAGAAAATCTTGATTCGAAGTTCGTTTGCAAAATGGCCAAATCCCGAGCCACTTTTGCAGTAATTTAATCCGATAAATCCCGAAAAAATACCAAATGAGCTCCAAAAATTATGAAAACTTTCAGATCACACTTTTAAATTATTTTGAAGAGATTGGTAAATAAAAA
The DNA here is from genome assembly GCA_030761205.1 of Fremontodendron californicum. Taxonomy (NCBI): domain Eukaryota; kingdom Viridiplantae; phylum Streptophyta; class Magnoliopsida; order Malvales; family Malvaceae; genus Fremontodendron; species Fremontodendron californicum. Next base: position 7,007,409 of record JAULJL010000010.1, read on the forward strand.
CCTTGATTTGGAGCTCGCTTAAAAAATGATAAAAAGTGGGGGCATAAAAGGGAATTTTTGAAAGAAAAAATCCAAATAAATAGAAAACAGACTCGGATAATTTTGAAAACTTCCAGAACTCAATGTTTTATTATTTTGAAAGTATTAAAAAAATAAAAATTGAATTTGGAGTCCGTTTGATATTTATTTGCATCCGGGGGGCAAAACGGTCATTTCATCCAAGCAACTGAAAAGGGCTTCTTTGGGCCTTTCAAAAAATCAAACTTGGGCTGAAAAAGAGAAGTGCTGGCCTGACAAGGCCCAAAGAAAGGAGGAAGCTTCTGATTTTTCAATCAAATGGCTAAAAATTAAGAGTTAGTTAGAGATTCTCTTTGATCAAGTCCTGGTGATTAAGCCACATAGGCCAAGAAAGAGTGTCAACATTGTTCTTGAAAAGCTGTAATTTGGGATAGCTGATATGCTAATCTAAGGGTGATAATTTCATGATTTTTTTCACCTTGAATTATTAGCTATTTGATGGAAAATTGGTTACAAAAAAATGACAACATCCTTGAAGAGAGAGAGGGGGTTTCGGCCAGCTCTAATCGGGAGGTCAGATTTTATTTTTTCACACTTGATTTTGGCTAAGTTCTCTTGGTTTTTACTTGGTTTTTCTCTCTTTGGTTGAAGGCAAAAAAGAAAAAGTTTAGAAAAGAAAGGAAAGTTTTAAGAGATAAAGCTTGAAATATAGCTTCTTGAGGTTGCTCTTGAGCACCAACTCTTGCACTTTCTTGATTTTCCATTTTTATTTTTTCTATTTTAATTATTATTTGGTGAGTTTCGTTTTTAAATAAATGTTTTTTTTATTGTTCTTCTTAAGTTCTTTCTTCATCGCTTTCTTAAAAATATTTTTTACAATTTTTTTTTTACAATTTTTCTCACCATGGCCGAATAGCCTACAGTTTTTATTAATGTTGCTGTTTTGGTTTATTTTATCATGTTGTTTATGTTATTTTCTTTGATCTTGATGTTTTAAATGTTATTCTACTTCATATACTTGAGTTATATTTTAATTTGGTTGCTTTGTTTGTTGCCATTTATGATTTAAATATCATGTTCTTGCATTTTTTATTTTCTGTTTTCATGATGTTTAAATTTGTTGGTGTTTTAGATTTAGTATATCAAGTGTTTGTGAAAATGCTTGTGTGGTTTTTGCATGATTTGAGTTTTATATTTTAGTTGAGCATGTTTTAGATTCAATATATCAAGTGTTTGTGAAAATGCTTGTCTGGTTTTTGCATGATTTGACTTTTATATTTTAGTTGAGCATGTTTTAGATTTAGTATATCAAGTGTTTGTGAAAATGCTTGTGTGGTTTTTGCATGATTTGAGTTTTATATTTTAGTTGAACATGTTTTAGATTTAATATATCAAGTGTTTGTGAAAATGCTTGTGTGGTTTTTGCATGATTTGAGTTTTATATTTTAGTTGAGCATGTTAGTATATCAAGTGTTTGTGAAAATGCCATGCTTGTTGGAGCTTGAGGCCATTCGGCTACTCCATGTGTTTTGCATTGTGTGTTGCATTTTTGCCATGTTAGTTGATAGGTTTCTGCATTTGCATGACATTTGATTTAGTTTTGCATGTTAGTATACCAAGTGTTTGTGAAAATGCCATGTTTGCTAGTTACATAGGCCATTTGGCCACTCCTTGAATCTTTGCATTATATGTGCATTCTTGCCATGTTAGTTGATAGGTTAGCATTTGTATGATATTTGTTTGAGTTTTTGGTTTAAGCATGCTTTGTGTTTGTGAAAATGCCATGCATATTGTAGTTACTAAGTTTGGTTTATTTGCCATCCATATTCATGCATTTTAGGTCTAGGTTACATTAAATGCCATGCAAGTTCATTTAGGTCTAGGTCACTATATGGATGCCATGCATTTTTCATGACATTTAGGTTTAAACTCATGCATTTCATGCACTATGTTTGCTGTAATTTTTTCATGCATTTCATGATCATGCCACTTGAATAATGACTTAGACCAATTAATGGTTCAAAGTCATGCTCTCTTGAGCACACTTGTGGAAAATTAAGTTTTGTCAAATTGATTATTCTACCTTTGTGATTTTTTTTTTTACTTAGCTAATTTTTATCTAACTTTCAAAATGTCTTAGCTACTGTTTTTGAGTCATTTTTTGAGTTTCAAATATTTTTACTTTGATTTTTAAATGGTTTTATCAAAGGCAAAAATGTATTTTGGCAAAGCAGTTTTTTTACCCAGTACTCGTACTTTCCTGATTTTTCTGGGCATTCATATTTGATCAGAAAATTAAGCTGATTTGTTTTCGTGTATTTTTACATGTCCTGAGTCTCCATTATTTGTTTCAGAATTTTTTAAATTTTTAAAATAGGGTAAAAAATCTTGGCTTAAAACTGGACAGTGGAGTCAGAATTGAGTTTGGTGGAAAATCATTTTTCTGTTTTGGTTAAGTTACTTAGAGGGGGCTAATTAGGAAGGTTAGCTACTGACTTAGGGTAGTTTCTAAGCCTTTTTAAACTCTAAAAATGATTTTTTAAGTCTCGGGTTAAGGGTGGTCAAGTCCGAGATTTTTAAACTTAGGAAATTAAAGCCATTTAAAAAAAGATTTAGCCCAGTTTTTTTTTTTTAACCTAAGCTTTTCAAATTGTTTTCAAACAATCACGAATTATTTTGGTTTTAGAATATTTAATTTGAAATATTTTCCTAAGGTAGCCTGATATCATTTTAGATATACGGATTTCCTTAATTAAAGGAAAAAATACATTTTCATGCATTGCATTTTCCATATTCATGCATTTTATATAATATGTGATTTTTGCTATGATAATTTCTATGGTATTGTTATGATTTTGAGTTATGTTATATTGTTTATTATATGACTCGGAATATTTCATGATATCCTATGCTTTTTATTTAATTATTTTTTTTGTTGTTATATTATTTAGCATATACTATGTTCATGCATTATTATTTTCATTTTTATTTCCATGCATATTATATGATAGCATTATTTTATATTCCATGTCATTTAAATTATATGCCATATCATTCATATTTGCCATGTCATTTAAATTATGTCATTTCATATAGAATATATTATGTTACCTAGGTCATTTCATATAGAATATATTATGTTACCTAGGTCATTTCATTTAGGAATGTCATTTAGGATATTTTATTTCATTTAAAATATATCACATGATTTAGGATATTACATTTCATTTAGAATATATTATGTTACCTAGGTCATTTCATTTCATTTAGAATATGTCATATAACTTAGGGCATTTCCTTTCATTTAGAATATGTCATATAACTTAGGACATTTCATTTTATTTAGAATATGCTAAGGCATTTAAATTATATTATATCATTTAGGATGCATTATATTATTTAGATTTTTCGATGTCATTTTACTTATGTCATGTATATACATATTCATATCTTTTAAAATATTTTCAAAAAGATAATGATTTTTCAATAAAAAAATAAAGATATTCCCGAGTTAAAATAATTCATGAGTTCTCTACCGGGTTTGCTGGAGGGAATATCATCAATTATCATTAATAAAGGAATATCTTTCTTTCAAAAAACGAGAATGATTCGGAAAGTTTTCCAAAACTAATAAAATTTTCTATATTTTGCCACGTTTGTTGGGGAATATAGGAAATTTTTGAATTTATAAATTCTGGATCATTTTCAATTAAAAATAGAATTATTTTTCTTTAAATTGGGAATTAACTTGAAATACTAAATTTAAACCAACTTTACACCGAGATTTGAGATAACACACGATTAATAAGGTACCGTTTTATACGGGCGTTTTGGGGGTGCTAATCCTTCCCCATACGTAATCGAGTCTCGAACCCGTTTCTTTGATTTCTCTGATTTAAAACGCAGAATTGAAATTGGTTTTTAAAATGTTTTAATTAATTTTTAAAATATTTTATAAAATCGGTTTTAATAGGTGGCCGATCACATCTAGATAAAAAAAATTGGTGGCGACTCCATGTCTTTTTGAGGTCATTTTCAAAACCTTCATTTTTCTAGAGGAATTAAGTCGACTTTTCCTTGATTTTTTTTAAATGTCACGCTTAACGAATAATAAAATCTTGCGATGAGACTCGTTATTTTTTAAGTTGCGACACACGATTAATAAGGTGCCGTTTTATACGGGCGTTGTGGGGGTACTAATCTTTCCCCGCACGTAACCGAGTCCCGAACCCGTTTCTTTGATTTCTCTGGTTTAAACGCAGACTTGAAATTGGTTTTAAAAATGTTTTAATTAATTTTTAAAATATTTTATAAAATCGGTTTTAATAGGTGGCCGATCACACCTAGCTAAAAAAGATTGGTGGCGACTCCATGTCTTTTTCAAGGTTATTTTCAAAACCTTCATTTTTTCTAGAGGAATTAAGTCAACTTTTCCTCGGTTTTTTAATGTCACGCTTAACGAATAATAAAGTCATGCGATGAGACTCGTTATTTTTTTTTTAGGTTGCGACAGCTTGGCGACTCCCCTGGGGACAATTAGAGAGTCAGGCCTAGAATTAGTCGTGTGTTATCAAAGTCTCAGTTTTGTTGGTTTAATTGGTATTTAATTTTAATTCCCATATTTTTTAAAAAAATAAAACAAAATTTTAAAATAAAAAAAAATGTTTTAATATGTCCATATTCATGTGCATTCATATTATTATTTGTCATCTGGTTATTTTGTTGCGTATATTTATATGTTTGCTTGACTGATGCTTTACATTGTTCTATTCTAGTGGGGTATTTAGAATAAGGGTTGTAGAATAGGTGGTGACAGGTTTGTTTTGTTCCTTCGCACACACTGTATTTGCATTTGCATAACATGAATCCTCTACCAGGGTTCCGTCCTTTTAAGTGGGAGTAAAGTAACTACGTCTTCGTGATTGATCCTCCGTATGGGCTAGTGAAACACTTCCGGAGCATAAAGTACCTAATGCCTTCGTGATAATCCTCCGTACGGGCATAGGAAAATATACTCTAACGAATTGAACCCGCTTTTATCGGGGTGCCTTACTAGCCTTCACTGGCAACAGTGAGGAACAATTCGGGGCCTTATAACAGATTCACCTTCATATAGTGAACCTAGGCGAAGCCATGTCGGATTTCTGTTAGATACCCAAAGTTTAAGAACACATAGAGGAACATTTCCAACCTTTTACCATCTTTCTATATGTTAGATACAAATTGGGTGATGATGAACGAACATCATATCACTCGTATTTTTTTATTATTTTGTCCCAAGGGCGTCGTAATGCCGAAGCTCTGTTTAAATTTTCGGGACATTTTTTTTTATAAAAAAAACATGTTGTTATTTATGTTTATTCTTTACTAATCTATTTCTTTCTGTTTTCTTTTCTTTGACATGCATCATAGACATCATCATACACTTGAAGTTTATTGGCCTCGGGATAGTTATCAATCCAAAGGACTTTCATGGAGTGTCAGGTTATTTCAGTGATAGAAGATCATGCAGTAGTCAGGGCACGGTCGGAAGAAGATCAGAGGGAAGATGGTGATTGCCTCAAGAAAGATTATGTGTCAATATTACCAGAAAGGGTAAAAGTGGATCCTAGACAGAATAATCTCCGAGGGTTAGCTGACATTTGGAATCAGTGGAATGTATCAGAGAAAGAAGGCTTCACTCAAAAATATGGAGATATAGCACTCTTAATTCTGATTCAGGTCAATAGTGGGTTGAGTCTGGCTATGGTACAGTTTTGGAATCCTGCTTATAGATGTTTCACTTTTAACAAGGAGGATATGACACCGCTGATCGAAGAATATTCAGCACTATTACGTATTGAATGTCCTAATCCTGATTGGGTATATTTGAAGGAAATGAAACCTTCAGGTTTGAAGAAAAAAGTGGCTAGGATCACAGGAATGGATACAACATGGGTTGAGAGTCATGTGGACATAAAGCAGAAAAATAGGTGCATTCCGTGGGAAACTCTCCGACAGTTGATATTGGGTTGTTCTGACAAAGCAAAAACCAGGGACATCTTCGCTCTAGCCATTTACGGGTTAATCATATTCCCGAAGATATTGGGTCATGTGGATATAGCCGTGTTTGATTTCTTTGAAAAGTTGGAACAGAAGATCAACCCATCTCCGGCCATCATAACTGAAACTATTCGATCCTTGAATTTTTGTAAAAGGGTAGGACAAGGGAGGATCAAGGGATGTGTACAACTCCTTTATATTTGGATTCAAAGTCACTTTTGGAAGATAGAAAATGTTTCCTTCAAACCGTACATGAAGACTTTAGTTCCGATTAGGGAATTCCTTCAGAAAGATTGGCCTAAAGACGGGAATGAAGAGAAATGGTCAACATGTTCCAGAATCTAAAAGGGGAGATGGTGACTTGGAGAGCTCCATGGATGGTTCCTATGCCGATTATGTACAAATGTGGAGACAACCTGGGAGTTCCACTACTCGAAATTCGGGGGTCTGTGAGTTATGCGCCTTTGTTGGTACAAAGACAGGTTGAGTCTCGGCAATTCACACTCGTGACTCATAATATAGGATCATCAGAGTTCACTTATGGGGAAGACGGATATTTCAAAAATGTACGGGCAGTGATTGAAGCATGGAAGAAAACTCACCAGATAAAAGTGGCTAGATATGCCGGCACTGTCACACCTGATTACATGGTATGGAGGGAATTAAGGGTTAATGATAGTATGTTGACATCAGATGGGGATGAGGTCCAGTTCATGAATCCGCCACCGAGGGAAATGCCATCAGAGTTAGAAATCGCAAGGGCAGAATTTGAAAAAGAAAAGGCCCGGATGAGTAAGGAGATTGCCCGACTGCAAGAAGAGCTTGAGGACATGAAGAATAGGGAATCAGCTCGGGAAGAAGAAAAGGAACAGATCAAGAGAGAAAGAGACACCGTTAAGGGCGATCTTCGGGAATTACATTTGGAGAACAAGAGGTATCCTTTTGAGCTCAGATTTGAGGGGACTCTCAAAACTTCTGGGGAGTGGGAACATGAGTTCAAAAACCTCAAGAAGGAGAATAACTACTGGAAGGAGAAAGCAAAACACGAGAAAGCCCGAGCCAATCAACTGGAGAAACAAGCTAGGGAAAGTTTACACGGCAATGCTTCTGCTGACACGTCAAAAGGTCGTGAACAAGTAGGGATCAGATGGAAGAGCAAGGCAATCAAAAGAGGACAGTGAAGAAGGTCCAGAATCCGAGAGAGTTACCAGTGTTTTGTAATAGTTTTTAGGAGAGATAGATTATCATGTTGTCTAAAGCAGGGATCTTTTCTTTGATGTATTTAGTTCCAGGAAATAAATGAAAGACCGTTTGGTTGGAATTATCCCGGGGCCAATACTCTAAATACATTCATCAACTCTTTCTTTTATATATTTTATTTGTTCATTCACTACTAATCATTCATTCATTTATTCTTTATAAATTGTTCATATACCTAGTCATTTATTTATTTGTACATTCATTTATTCATTATAATTAATCATTTAGGTTCATACACTTAGTCATTTACTTAGTTGAGCATTCACTAACATTCATTTATTCATTTTTATAAAAAAAAAAATAATAATAATAATAAAATAAGAAATGTGTCCATAATTTCTAATCCATGGTTTTTAAAACTAAAGGTACAATTGGTCGCACTCAGAGAGAACCAGACTTCCAACACTTTTACAATACTCGATCTTGAACAAAAGCCATGGAAAACGATCAGCTTGCCAGAATTGAGAGAATGGAAAGAATCCAGAAAGAACTACAAGAACAGTTGACTAAGTCTCAAGATGAGACACGAGAACAGATGACAAAGCTCATGGAGATAATGAGCACTATGATGAAGCAGAAGTGGCTCGGAGAGAATTCAGTTACTGGAATGGGGGCAGTGAATCAGGAGGATCGACCAGAAGTGGTACAGAGAAATGGCCAGACATCCCAACCTGTGGGAAATGAAATCCCAACTAGGGTAGCATCCTACATCTACATCCAACCAGCGGCCGAAGCACAAAACTTCGATCCAAAAAGGGGTAACATCGGAGTTGATCCAATTGAGGTTGAGGTTCCAGATTTCAAAGAAATGGCAGAAAAGGAAAGTGCCAAAATGACTGAACTGAAGAGGGTCGAAACAGCTGAATCTCAAAAGAAATATCAGTTGTTGGAAGAAAGGCTAAGAGCACTAGAAGGAGCAGAGTTGTTTGGAAGTCTAGATGCCAAAGAGATGAGCTTGGTACATGATCTAGTAATTCCACCGAAGTTCAAAGTACCAGACTTTGAAAAGTATAATGGGACCACCAACCCATCAGCTCATCTGACCATGTACTGTAGAAGGATGACAGGGCATGAAGATAATGAGAAATTGCTTATTCATTGCTTCCAAGACAGCTTAACAGGGTCAACCACCCGATGGTACAATCAACTGAGTCGTACCAAGATTCGTTCATGGACGGATTTGGCCAAGGCTTTTATGGAATATTATAAAGCATGTTTCCGACATGGTACTGGATAGGTTGTCATTACAAAATGTGGAAAAGAGGTCCAATGAGACCTTCAAGGAGTATTCGCAGAGGTGAAGGGATCTGGCTACACAAGTGCAACCCCCTTTAACTAGCAAAGAAACCACGGTGCTTTTCATCAACACATTGAAAGCACCCTATTATGACAAATTGGTGGGAAGCGCTACCAAGGATTTTGCAGATATGGTAATATCTGGGGAAATGATTGAGTCAACTATTAAGAATGGAAAGATGGAAGGGGGTGAGTCTGCTACCCCAAAGAGAGCTTTTCCTGTAAAGAAGAAGGAAGAAACTCATGCAATAAGCTTCAACCAATACCCTTATACACCTCCTACACCACACACACCACCAAGGCCCTATACTCCTACCACACCTTATGCACCTCTGACACCTTACACACCATACCCAGGGTATAACCCTTATTAGCCCAATGTCACCCACCTTACCCAAAATCCATTTTCCTACACAATATACCACAACAGCCATTCCCAACTGGCATATCCCCTCAAATCACCCTTCCTAGAAATACTATTCCAAACACACAAGGGCCTGCACGTAATGACCAACATTCACCAAGGAATGATCAAAAAGCCCAATTTGATCCAATTCCCACTACCTACGGTGAGCTATATCCAAAACTATTGCAAGGTCAACTTGTTGCACCCGTGTACCTAAAATCTTTGACACCTCCATATCCAAGATGGTACAATGCAAACACTAACTGTGCATACCATGCGGGAATCCAAGGACATTCAATTGAAGATTGCCTGGCCTTCAAAAAGAAAGTCCAAAGCCTGATTAATGCTGGGGTTGTGAAGTTTGGATCAAAAAATGGGCCGAACATAGCTGGAAACCCATTGCCCAATCATGCTGGGAATCAGGTAAATGCAATATTGACAGAAGAGGGCAGAAGATTATTAAGGGATATTAGGGAGGTTAAGACTCCAATGCTGACGGTATGGGTTGAAATGGTCAAGGCAGGGTTGGTGGAAGATACAGATAGTGTGAAAATGGTTGCAAAAAGGGTGCATAATTGGTGCCCGTTCCATAAAAGTGGAGGCCATGACTTACAAAACTGCGGGGACTTTCGGGTTAAAGTCCAAAAGATGATGGATAGTGGAGAAGCCCAATTCTACGAGGAGATAGAGGGGGAAATAGAAGTCATTGAAAATACAGGTGGCTATGGGATAGGAAGACCCCTGATTATCTATTATGATGAACCGGAGGAAAAAGTTATGCCAGTCATTGAAGAAAATGCGCCCAAATTAATCATTGATCTACCTGTTTCCTTTCCATACAAGGAAAACAAGGCTATACCATGGAAATATGACTACAGCATGGTTATGCCTGGGTTTTCAAGCCAGCAGGATATTACAGGTGTGCGGCATTTAACCCGAAGCGAGAGGTGTTATGCTTCGGAGGCCGTTGAACAGGGGGTAGCAGGGAAAGACAGAGGAACTGATAAAGGGAAGAAGGTTGTCGAGCCAATCCATATTGAGATGGATTTGCCAAAGGAAATAGAGAGGGGATCAACCCCGGTTAACAGTTTGAAAGAACCAGTATGTGAGAAGGAAGCCTGTGAGTTCTTGAAATTTATAAAGCATAGTGAGTATAGCGTGGTTGAACAACTGCAACGTCAACCAGCTAGGATCTCAATCTTATCCTTGCTTTTGAATTTAGAACCACAAAGAAATGCCCTGTTAAGAGTATTAAATTAGGCATACGTGGCTAATAATATATCAGTGGAAAAGCTGGATAGGTTGGTGGAAAACATCGCAGCAGATGACTACATATTTTTCAGCTATGAGGAGATACCACCCAACGGTATTGGATCAACGAAAGCTCTCCATATAACTACCACTTGTAAGGGGCACATATTACCGAGGGACCTTTTGGATAATGGTTCTTCACTAAATGTGATGCCTTTAGCAACCCAATCTAAATTGCTAGTGGATATATCCTATATGATACAAAGTTGCATAGTGGTCAGAGCTTTTGATGGAACAAGGAGAGAGGTTATAGGAACCATTGAAGTTCCTCTGGAGATAGGCCCGATTTATACAGTGAATTTTCAGGTCATGGATATTAATCCATCTTATAATTGCTTATTGGGAAGGCCGTGGATACATTCAGTTGGGGCTGTACCCTCGTCTTTTCACCAAAAACTAGAATTTTTGATGGAGGGCCGGTTGATCACAGTATCAGGGAGGAAGACATAATAGCCTCCGCATCTACTGAATCTCCTTATGTGGAGCCCAATGAGGAGGCTGTAGAGTGTTCTTTTCAGTCTTTGGAATTTGTAAATGCAGTTTTCGTCGCTGAATGACGAAAAATTCTGAAACCGAGGCTATCCAAGAACACAAGGCTAGGGGTAAGAACCACCGTAGGAAAAGGCTGCAGGGATGGAAAAGGTCTCGGGAAATATTTTCAGGGAATGGCTCAAGCAATGGAAGTAAAAGGAAAGAGAAACCGGTTTGGCCTAGGGTATCTTTCGAATGCCCTTGAGAAAAAAAAACAAGTTGAAAGAAACCGACAAAGAAGGATGGCCCGTCTTACGGGTATGGATATTGAGTGGGAGCCTATGACATTCCCACCTATCTTTCACAGCTTCCGCTCTGCTGGTTCTCTGTTCGGAGAAAAAAATTCTGATGATGTGCTCGTAATGATAGAGCAAGCCTTCGAGAGATTCCAGATGAATAGGGATGAGCAGATGTATGATGTGGAGATCTGCACGACTGAGAAAGATAGAATTGAAAGAGAGAATGCTAGCTGGATGGTGCGACCTTGTCCACCAGGATATAGACTAACCAACTGGAGTGCAACTGAGTTGCCCATAGTTTTTAAGTCTATTACAAAGTAATACTTTTAAAAAGCAATCTTAATTATCTTTAACCAGAGATATTAAGAGTTTTTTTTTTTCTTTTCTATAATGGGCATTTTAAACATTTTCATTCAATAAATAACAAGCACAATGCATTTTATCCATATTGATGTGTCTATATTCTTTCATTTTTGTTATTTATTTTGTTTTCATTATATATTTTCCTATATTGTTTTTTCTCCACCTATTTACAGGTTTGCGGATGAGGAATATGAGGACCTTCCTATCAGTAATTCTGAAATTGATTTTGAAAGACCCATTTGCATGGGTGATTTTGAGGCTAATTAGGATACTGAGGATTATGGTCTACCTCCAGATCTATTGAGGAAAATAGAACAAGAGGAGAAAAAAGTACTTTCTCATAAGGAGTTATTGTAGACGATAAATCTGGGAAATGGTGAAGAGATAAAAGAAGTCAAAATTGGGACTTCATTGTCACCATCAATAAAAGGTGAATTGATAGCTTTGCTCCAGGAGTATGTGGAAGTATTTGCATGGTCTTACCAAGACATGCCAGGGTTAGATCCGGATATTGTGGTTCATAAGCTCCCTTTATGGCCAGAATACAAGCCAATTCAGCAGAAGTTGAGAAGAATGAGGCCTGATATGTTGTTAAAGATAAAAGAGGAGGTGAAGAAACAATTTGATGTTGGATTCCTAGAAGTGGCAAAATATCCAGAATGGGTGGCAAATATTGTTCCAATACCAAAGAAGGATGGCAAGGTGCGAATGTGCGTTGATTACCGAGATTTGAACAAGGCCAGCCCTAAAGATAATTTCCCTTTGCCCTACATTAATACTCTGGTGGATAATACGGCGAAAAGTTTCTTATTTTCTTTTACGGATGAATTCTCAGGATACAATCAGATCAAGATGGCACCGAAAGATATGGAGAAAATCACTTTTATTACAATGTGGGGAACCTTATGCTACAAAGTAATGCCATTTGGGTTGAAGAATGCTGGGGCAACATACCAAAGAGCCATGGTGACCTTGTTTCACGATATGATGCATAAGGGAATTGAGGTCTACGTTGATGATATGATCGTAAAGTCACAAGGAGAAGAGGAGCATATTGTGAATCTTAAAAAGCTCTTTGAACGACTAAGGAAGTTTAGACTCAAGCTAAATCCGACAAAATACACTTTTGGAGTCATCTCGGGGAAGTTGTTGGGTTTTGTCGTTAGCAAAAGAGGAATTGAGATTGACCCGGATAAAGTAAAGGCTATTCAGAATCTGCCACCACCTCGCACTCAAAAGGAAGTAAGAGGCTTTCTGGGGAGATTGAATTACAGTTCTCAGTTTATTTCTCAATTAACCGACAAATGTGATCCAATATTTAAGTTACTTCGAAAACGTGATCCAGGAGAATGGGATGAATGGTATTAGATTTCTTTTGAAAAGGTTGAGCATTATCTGTCAAACCCACCAATATTAATGCTACATATTCCGGATAAACAAATGATACTATATTTATCAGTATTTGAAAGATCCATGGGTTGTGTTTTGGGCCAGCTTGATGAAACTGGAAAGAAAGAACAACAGGCAGTTTACTACCTCAGCAAGAAGTTCACAGATTATGAGTTGAAATATTCATCAGTAGAGAAGTTGTGTTGCGCCTTAGCTTGGACTGCTCGAAGACTTAGACAGTATATGTTGTATCACACAACGTGGCTGATTGCCAAGCTGGATCCAGTCAAGTACATGTTGGAAGCACCTTTTTTGTCAGGGAGGATGGCAAGATGGCAGGTTTTATTGTCAGAGTACAACTTTGTATATGTAAGTCAAAAAGGTATCAAGGGCAATGCAGTAGCTGAATTCTAGCAAGTCGGGCAATGGAAGATTATGAGCCGTTGAACTTTGACTTCCCAGATGAGGATTTGATGTATGTGTCGCAAGCAGATGATATTCCCTTGAAAAAGAAAGTATGGAAAATGTACTTTGATGGCGCATCTAATGCCATGGGGCATGGAATTGGTGCAGTGCTTATATCCCCAGAAGAAGATTGTTATCCTTTCACTGCTAGATTGGATTTTGATTGTACAAACAATACTGCCGAGTATGAAGCATGTACTATGGGCCTTCGTGCTGCAGTGGACAGAAAGATCAAATTATTGGAAGTTTTCGGAGACTCAGCCTTAGTGATTTACCAGCTACGAAGAGAATGGAAAACCCGAGATACAAAGCTAATCCGATACCGAGAACTCATACTGAGTTTATTAGAGGAGTTTGAATAAGTGAATTTCAATTACTTTCCTCGAGAAGAACATCGGATAGCGGATGCTCTAGCTACTTTGTCATCAATGTTTAAGGTGAATGAAGGGGAGGAAGTTGTGCCGATCAAGATGAGCATATATGAGTCTCCTGCCTACTGTTTGAGTATCGAATAATAAGCAGATGGTCTCCCTTGGTATAATGACATCTTGCAGTACATCAAGAATCAACAATATCCAGAACAAGCAACAGAAAATGACAAGAGGACTCTGAAAAGGCTAGCAATGGGTTTCGTTCTAGATGGCGAGATTCTCTACAAGAAAGGGAAAGATCAAGTCCTATTAAGATGTGTCGGGTCTGCCGAAGCTCGAAGAATCATCCAAGAGGTCCATGAAGGGATATGTGGCACTCATGCTAATGGTCACATGCTTGCTAAACAGATTATGAGGGCAGGGTACTATTGGCTGACGATGGAAGGAGATTGCATCAGTTATTCCTGGAAGTGCCATAAATGCCAGATTTATGCAGATAAGGTTCATGTGTCGCCATTGCCATTACATGTCATGACTGCACCATGGCCGTTTTCAATGTGGGGAATGGATATGATCGGACGTATTACCCCGAAAGCTTCAAATGGACATCGTATCATCTTGGTGGCTATAGATTATTTCACAAAGTCGGTGGTATGCAGATTCGTCAAGAAAGAAATCATATACCGTTACGGGTTGCTAGCAAGAATTATTTCGGATAATGCTCTCAATTTGAACAATAAGATGATGAGAGAAGTGTGTACTCAATTCAAGATCACACATCATAATTCGGCACCTTACCGTCCGAAGATGAATGGCACAGTAGAAGCAGCTAACAAGAACATCAAGAAGATTGTCGAGAAGATGACCAATTATACAAGGATTGGCATGAGATCTTGTCGTTTGCTCTTCATGCAAATCGTACTTCGGTCCGCACATCTACAGGGGCAACACCGTTTTCTTTGGATACGGGATGGAAGCAGTGCTACCTATTGAAGTTGAGATCCCTTCACTTCGGGTTCTAATAGAAGTTGGCCTAGAGGAAGCATAATGGGTTAGAGCTCGTTATGAACAGTTGAATCTCATCGAGGAGAAAAGACTAAAAGCAATTTGTCACGGGCAGTTGTATCAGAAAAGGATGATTCGAGCCCACAACAAGAAGGTTCATCCCAGATAGTTCCGAGAAGGGGAGTTGGTATTGAGGAAAATTCTCCCTATAGTAAAGGATCTGAGAGGAAAATAGGCTCCTAATTGGGAAGGACCCTACGTGGTAAAAAGAGCTTTTTCTGGAGGAGCATTGATTCTAACTAGAATGGACGGGGAAGATTTCAGAAATCCCGTGAATGCTGATGAATTAAAGAAGTATTATGCTTTAAAAAAAACGTGTGATGCTATGCACAAGGAAATTCGAATGATTCCATGTGTAAAAATAGAAATTCTATATATCTATTTCCCCTGAGAATTGCTTTTCAAAGAGAATATGCATGCTCGATGCGATAAATGGCCATCTTTCTTATTCCTTCCACTAAGAAGAAAATATCCTTAGTCACCCCTTTGAGCCTTAAGAATTATTTCTTTCTTTAAACCTTGATCAAGGATTACCCTCTATACTGGAGGGCAAATACGAGGAAAGATAATCAAAAATCATGGAAAAAAGAAAGCCATCGAAAAATGTGGCAAATGAAAGCCAACAAAAAAAAAAGAAAAAAAGAAAAAGAGAAAGTCCAAAAAGGAACAAATGTTTCAAGAATGAGTTCTCCTCAGAAAATGATCCTTGATCCAATCACCCTTAAACACATTTTGGGCCTATTTTATCCTTTCTTTCTAAACCAAAACCTTGGCCTACATTACATGCTTTAAAAGCCTATTTTGATCAAGCATGGATATTTAATTTGAAAGGTTATTCTCAGAATTCATCCCATCTTTTGAATTGATATTTTTACCTTGGAAGTATTTAGAATTCTCAGATGCATAGTAAAATAAAAAAAATGGAAATGAAAAAAGATTGTAAAAGGAAAGGTTTAAGTCGAAAACCCACAAAGGGCGACTTAATACCGAACGGAGGACACTTGAGTTGAAAACCTGCAAAAGGCGGCTCAAGTACTAATCAAAATTTGAATCAATGCTCCGTGTAAAGGGGAAAAAAGTTTTTGACAATCAGAGAAAAGGGGAACAACGCAGTCTGATTTAACTACAGAAGCTAAGAGGTTACCCAAGTGAATTGCTCATTCAAGAGAAATTTCAGATGGTTTGAAAAATGAGGGGTCCAAGATATTCCACATCTTGGGCATCTATAGCCTATAACCTTATATTTGTTTCTTATATCCTTGATATTTATTTTTACCATTTTAAAAACATTTCTTGCAATAAATTCTTGTTATCCTTTTCATGACAATATTTGCCTGATTCATACTTTCTTTCATATACTTTTGAGATGCATTATGTTTGTTATTAAATTGAATGATGATTAGTAATAAAAATCTTTAAATAAAGGGATTTCAAAGTATTACTAAGGAATAGATTTAAAATTTGGGAAAGGTTTGGAGAGATCACCAAAGAAAAGGAAACAACGAACGTGTTGGAAACTCCATCACGAAGTCAAAAAATCTGTGAACTTTAGCGAAAGATAGAAACTGAGACTGTTTGACAAGATATCTTGAGTGAAGAATCCTTAAGTGGGGCATCAACGAACAATTGAAGACTCTGTCCTGAAGTCATATAATTTGTGAACCTCAAAGAAACCATGGATTAGAAATTACGGTACAATCATTTGATTGCATTTATTTTTAGGAAACATATAAGCATTTGCAAACCATGACATTCTCATCATTGCATTTAGCTAACAGTGCAGAAATCAGGAAAACTTGGACTTCCCCAAAGAGAACTCGTTTTGCTTCTCAAAAGATTCAGACTCCGAGACCGCTATCGAGGTATTCCCTTGTTTTAAATCAAATTCATTTTGTTTATCAGACGAGTCGAGCCTCGAGATCGTCGTCAAGATATTTTCAAATCCCAGTTTTAAAGACCTTCGGGCTCCAGTTTTAAAGACCTTCGGGCACCAGTTTTAAAGACCTCCGGGCACCATTTTAAAGAGCTTCGGGCACCAATTTTAAAGACCTTCAGGCACCAGTTTTAAAGACCTTCGAGCACCAATTTTAAAGACCTTCGGGCAGCAGTTTTAAAGACCTTCAGGCACCAATTTTAAAGACCTTCGGGCACCAATTTTAAAGACCTTTGGGCAGCAGTTTTAAAGACCTTCGGGCAACAGTTTTAAAGACCTTCGTGCACCAATTTTAAAGACCTTCGGGCACCAGTTTTAAAGACCTTCCGGCACCAATTTTAAAGACCTTCCGGCACCAGTTTTAAAGACCTTCGGGCAACAGTTTTAAAGACCTTCGGGCACCAATTTTAAAGACCTTCGGGCAACAGTTTTAAAGACCTCCGGGCACCATTTTAAAGACCTTCGGGCACCAGTTTTAAAGACCTTTGGGCACCATTTTAAAGACCTTCGGGCACCAATTTTTTTTAAGACCTTCGGGCACCATTTTTAAGATCTTCGGGCATAATTTTTCTTTTGAAAATCGAATCTATTTCCTTAAGACGAGTCGAGCCTTGATTAGTCAGGGAATTCAATTAAAGGACAAACCTTCAATTTACAGCTTTTTCAAAAAAAAATGTGAAAAAACGATAGAAGAATGAAGAAGAAACCCCTTTCCCTTTCCTTCACATGTGATTTCACTGACCGTACAAAATTAGTGTTTGTTTATCTTTGCCTGATTCCTGATTCTCAGTAATAGCCAAAGAGGGGCAACTGTAGACACCTAATTTTGTCCGAACCACTAAAACAGGTATGTTTTCTTCCTAAATTGATGTTTCCGAATGTAAAAAGATTTTTTTCATCCTGCAGGTGGTACTCCGAGACTTAGTTTAAGAGGACGAGCATAAAAAGTCAAAGTCAAAAAAAGTCAACCCCAAAAAAAGTCAACCTCGAAAAAGTCAACCCCAGAAAAGTCCACAACCTTCAAAAGTCAACCCACTTTCAAAATCAAGATTTTAAGTTCAATTGAAAAATGGAGAAAGAATTTTGATAATCCGAGGTCTACATTGAAAGATATGGGGTTCGAAAGTTGGGATTTGGAGATTTAGTAGAAAGGAAACCCTAATCCGAGAAATTTGGGGAAAAGTGCTTAAACGATCAAATTGGTCAAAATTGAAGGTTCCAAATGAAAGATAAGCACTGAATACGGGTAATGGAGAAGCCACTTGCAAGAAAAACTAAAAGAAAAGTCAATCCGGGAGAAAACCGAGAATTAGGGTTTTTAGTGGATTTCGATGAAATCGGGAAGAATCACATAAATGGCCCGACTTGGTAAGACCAAAGCCCCCAATGGATGAGGAATGATTAAAAAGGGATAGCCCAAGGGTCAGCTTGAAGAAAATCTAAAAATCGGACTTGTTTTGAGCAAAACCGAGTTTTGGAGGCAAAAAGGCAAAATTGGAAAATTTGGGAAAAATAGCAAATAGACTCCGAAAATTCTGAAAATTTTCAAATCTCATTCTTAAATAATTTGAAAGAGATTGGCAAAATAAAATCTTGATTCAGAGTTCGTTTGCAGAAAGGCCAAATCCCGAGTCTCTTATGTAGTAATTAAAAAAGAAAAATCTCAAAAAAATAGCAAATGAACTCCAAATCTTTTGAAATTTTGCAAATATCATTTTTAAATTACTTGGAAGAGATTGGCGAAAGAAAATCTTGATTCGGAGTTCGTTTACAAAATGGCCAAATCCCGAGTCTCTCATGTAGTAATTCAAAAAGGAAAATCCCGAAAAAATAGCAAACGAACTCCAAATATTTTCAAATTATTAAAATCTCATTTTTAAATTATTTGAAAAAGATTGGCGAAAGAAAATCTTGATTCGGAGTTCGTTTGCAAAATGGCCAAATCCCGAGCCTCCTATGCAATAATTCAAGAAGATAAATCCCGAAAAAATAGCAAATGGACTGCAAAAATTCTAAAATTTTTTAAATCTCATTTTTAAATTATTTGAAATATATTGGCAAAAGAAAATCTTGATTCGAAGTTCGTTTGAAAATGGCCAAATCTTGGGCGTCCTATGTAGTAATTCAAGCCGATAAATCCCGAAAAAATACCAAATGTGCTCCAAAAATTATGAAAACTTCCAGATCACACTTTTAAATTATTTGGAAGATATTGGTAAATAAAAATCTTGATTTGGAGCTCGTTTAAAAAATGGTAAAATGTGGGGGCATAAAAGGGCATTTTTGGAAGAAAAAATCCAAATAAATAGCAAACGGACTCGGATAATTTTGAAAACTTCCAGAACTAAATGTTTTATTATTTTGAAAGTATTAAAAAATGAAAATTTGAATTTGGAGTCCGTTTGATATTTATTTGCATCCGGGGGGCAAAACGGTCATTTCACCGAAACAACCGAAAAGGGCTTCTTTGGGCCTTTCAAAAAATCAGACTTCGGCTGGAAAAGAGAAGTGCTGCCTTGCCAAGGCCCAAAGGAAGGAGGAAGCTTCTGATTTTTCAATCAAATGGCTAAAAATTAAGAGTTAGTTAGAGATTCTCTTTGATCAAGCCATGGTGATTAAGCCACATAGGCCAAGAGAGAGTGTCAACATTCTTCTTGAACAACTGTAATTTGGGACAGCTGATATGCTAATCTAAGGGTGATAATTTCATGATTTTTTCACCTTGAATTATTAGCCATTTGATGGAAAATTGGTTACAAAAAAATGACAACATCCTTGAGGAGAGAGAGGGGGTTTCGGTCAGCTCTAATAGGGAGGTCAGATTTTATTTTTTCACACTTGATTTTGGCTGAGTTCTCTTGGTTTTTACTTGGTTTTTCTCTCTTTGGTTGAAGGCAAAAAAGAAAAAGTTTAGAAAAGAAAAGAAAGTTTGAAGAGGTAAAGCTTGAAATATAGCTTCTTGAGGTTGCTCTTGAGCACCAACTCTTGCACTTTCTTGATTTTCCATTCTTATTTTTTCTATTTTAATTATTATTTGGTGAGTTTCCTTTTTAAATAAATGTTTATTTATTGTTCTTCTTAAGTTCTTTCTTCATCTCTTTCTTAAATGTATTTTTTACAATTTTTCTCACCATGGTCGAATGGCCTATAGTTTTTATTAATATTGCTGTTTTGGTTTATTTTATCATGTTGTTTATGTTATTTTCTTTGATCTTTATGTTTTAAATGTTATTCTACTTCATATACTTGAGTTATATTTTAATTTGGTTGCTTTGTTTGTTGCCATTTATGATTTTAATATCATGTTCTTGCATTTTTAATTTTCTGTTTTCATGATGTTTAAATTTGTTGGTGTTTTAGATTTAGTATATCAAGTGTTTGTGAAAATGCTTGTGTGGTTTTTGCATGATTTGAGTTTTATATTTTAGTTGAGCATGTTTTAGATTTATATATCAAGTGTTTGTGAAAATGCTTGTGTGATTTTTGCATGATTTGAGTTTTATATTTTAGTTGAGCATGTTTTAGATTTAGTATATCAAGTGTTTGTGAAAATGCTTGTGTGGTTTTTGCATGATTTGAGTTTTATATTTTAGTTGAGCATGTTTTAGATTTAATATATCAAGTGTTTGTGAAACTGCTTGTGTGGTTTTTACATGATTTGAGTTTTATATTTTAGTTGAGCATGTTAGTATATCAAGTGTTTGTGAAAATGCCATGCTTGTTGGAGCTTGAGGCCATTCGGCTACTCCATGTGTTTTGCATTGTGTGTTGCATTTTTGCCATGTTAGTTGATAGGTTTTTGCATTTGCATGACATTTGATTTAGTTTTGCATGTTAGTATACCAAGTGTTTGTGAAAATACCATGTTTGCTAGTTACATAGGCCATTCGGCCACTCCTTGAATCTTTGCATTATATGTGCATTCTTGCCATGTTAGTTGATAGGTTAGCATTTGTATGATATTTGTTTGAGTTTTTGGTTTGAGCATGCTTTGTGTTTGTGAAAATGCCATGCATATTGTAGTTACTAAGTTTGGTTTATTTGCCATGCATGTTCATGCATTTTAGGTCTAGGTTGCATTAAATTCCATGCAAGTTCATTTAGGTCTAGGTCACTATATGGATGCCATGCATTTTTCATGACATTTAGGTTTAAACTCATGCATTTCATGCACTATGTTTGTTGTAATGTTTTCATGCATTTCATGATCATGCCACTTGAATAATGACTTAGACCAATTAATGGTTCAAAGTCATGCTCTCTTGAGCACACTTGTGGAAAATTAAGTTTTGTCAAATTGATTATTCTACATTTGTGATTTTTTTTTACTTAGCTAATTTTTATCTAACCTTCAAAAAGTCTTAGCTACTGTTTTTGAGTTTTAAATATTTTTACTTTGATTTTTAAATGATTTTATCAAAGGCAAAAATGTATTTTGGCAAAGCAGTTTTTTTACCCAGTACTCATACTTTCCCGATTTTTCTGGGCATTCATCTTTGATAAAAAAAATTAAGCTGTTTTTCTCGTGTATTTTTACATGTCTTGAGTCTCCATTATTTTTTTCAGAATTGTTTAAATTTTTAAAAATAGGGTAAAAAATCGTGGCTTAAAACTGGATAGTGGAGTCAGAATTGAGTTTGGAGGAAAATCATTTTTCTGTTTTGGTTAAGTTACTTAGAGGGGGCTGATTAGGAAGGTTAGCTACTGACTTAGCGTAGTTTCTAAGCCTTTTTAAACTCTAAAAATGATTTTTTAAGTCTCGGGTTAAGGGTGGTCAAGTCCGAGATTTTTAAACTTAGGAAATTAGAGCCATTTAAAAAACATTTAGCCCAGTTTTTTTTTTTTTTTTTAACCTAAGCTTTTCAAATTGTTTTCAAACAATCACAAAGTATTTTGGTTTTAGAATATTTAATTTGACATATTTTCCTAAGGTAGCCGGATATCTTTTTAGATATACGGATTTCCTTAATTAAAGAAAAAAAATACATAATGCATTGCATTTTCCATATTCATGTATTTTATATAATATGTGATTTTTGCTATGATAATTTCTATGATATTGTTATGATTTTGAGTTATGTTATATTGTTTATTATATGACTTGGAATATTTCATGATATCCTATGCTTTTTATTTAATTATTTTTTTTTGTTATATTATTTAGCATATACTATGTTCATGCATTATTATTTTCATTTTTATTTCCATGCATATTATATGATAGCATTATTTTATATTCCATGTCATTTAAATTATATGCCATATCATTCATATTTGCCATGTCATTTAAATTATGTCATTTCATATAGAATATATTATGTTACCTAGGTCATTTCATATAGACTATATTATGTTACATAGGTCATTTCATTTAGGAATGTCATTTAGGATATTTTATTTCATTTAAAATATATCACATGATTTAGGAAATTACATTTCATATAGAATATATTATGTTACCTAGGTCATTTCATTTCATTTAGAATATGTCATATAACTTAGGACATTTCATTTCATTTAGAATATGTCATATAACTTAGGACATTTCATTTTATTTAGAATATGCTAAGGCATTTAAATTATATTATATCATTTAGGATGCATTATATTATTTAGATTTTGCTATGTCATTTTATTTATGTCATGCATATACATATTCATATCTTTTAAAATGTTTTCAAAAAGATAATGATTTTTCAATAAAAAAATAAAGATGTTCCTGAGTTAAAATAATTTATGAGTTCTCTACCGGGTTTGTTGGAGGGAATATCATCAATTATCATTAATAAAGGAATATCTTTCTTTCAAAAAACGAGAATGATTCGGAAAGTTTTCCAAAACTAATAAAAAGTTCTATATTTTGCCACGTTTGTTGGGGAATATAGGAAAATTTTGAATTTATAAATTCCGGATCATTTTCAATTAAAAATAGAATTATTTTTCTTTAAATTGGGAATTAACTTGAAATACTAGATTTAAAACCAACTTTACACCGAGATTTGAGATAACACACGATTAATAGGGTACAGTTTTATACGGGCGTTTTGGGGGTGCTAATCCTTCCCCATATGTAATCGAGTCCCGAACCCATTTCTTTGATTTCTCTGGTTTAAAACGCAGACTTGAAATTGGTTTTTAAAATGTTTTAATTAATTTTTAAAATATTTTATAAAACTGGTTTTAATAGGTGGCCGATCACACCTAGCTAAAAAAGATTGGTGGCGACTCCATGTCTTTTTGAGGTCATTTTCAAAACCTTCATTTTTCTAGAGGAATTAAGTCGACATTTGCTCGATTTTTTTTTAAAGTCACGCTTAACGAATAATAAAGTCTTGCGATGAGACTCGTTATTTTTTAGATTGCGACACATACGATTAATAAGGTACCATTTTATACAGGCGTTGTGGGGGTACTAATCCTTCCCCGCACGTAACCGAGTCCCGAACTCGTTTCTTTGATTTCTCTGGTTTAAACGCAGACTTGAAATTGGTTTTAAAAATTTTTTAATTAATATTTAAAATATTTTATAAAATCGGTTTTAATAGGTGGCCAATCACACCTAGCTAAAAAAGATTAGTGGCGACTCCATGTCTTTTTCAAGGTCATTTTCAAAACCTTCATTTTTTCTAGAGGAATTTGTCGACTTTTCCTCGATTTTTTAATGTTACGCTTAACGAATAATAAAGTCTTGCGATGAGACTCGTTATTTTTTTTAGGTTGCGACAACCATCGTCATCATAAAATAAGCAAAGATGTAGATCCTAGTCTAGGCTATGAACAAAGGACTGAATCTTTTGAAATTCTTTTGAAATTCTTTTTAAATTCCTTGAAATTCAAACAAATGAGACATTCTTTCAAGAACCTAGATTTTGGAAAATTGATGTATGTCAAGATTGACGAAAGAGATTGGCGAAAGAAAATCTTGATTCGGAGTTCGTTTGCAAAATGGCCAAATCCCGGGCCTCATATGCAATAATTCAAGAAGATAAATCCCGAAAAATAGCAAATGGACTCCAAAAATCCTGAAAATTTTCAAATCTCATTTTTAAATTATTTGGAAAATATTGGCGAAAGAAAATCTTGATTCGGAGTTCGTTTGCAAAATGGCCATATCCCGGGCCTTTTATATAGTAATTCAAGCAGATAAATCCCGAAAAAATACCAAATGAGTTCCAAAAATTATGAGAACTTCCATATCACACTTTTAAATTATTTTGAAGAGATTGGTGAAGAAAAATCTTTATTTGGAGCTCGTTTAAAAAATGGTAAAATGTGGGGGCATAAAAGGGCATTTTTGGAAGAAAAAAATCCAAATAAATAGCAAACAGACTCGAAAAATTTTGAAAACTTCCAGAATTCAATATTTTATTATTTTGAAAGTATTAAAAAAATAAAATTTGAATTTGGAGTCCGTTTTCCATTTATTTGCATCCTGGGGGCAAAAACGGTCATTTACCCAAGTAACCGAAAAGGGCTTTTCTTGCCTTTCAAAAAAATCAGACTTGGGCTGGAAAAGGGAGTGCTGGCCTGCCAAGGCCCAAAGGAGGGAAGAAGCTTCTGATTTTTTAATCAAAAGGCCAAGAATTAAGAGTTAGTTAGTGATTTTTTTGATCAAGCATTGCAAATAAGCCACATGGGCCAATGCATGAAGAGGGAGAGTGTCAACATTATTCTTGAACAGCTGTAATTATGAACAGTTGATGGCCTAATCTAAGGGTGATAATTTCATGATTTTTCACCTTGAATCACTAGCCCTTGGATGAAAATTGGTTGGAGGAAGGATGACAACATCCTAGCTTATTTGAGAGAGAGTTTCGGCCAGCACTAAAGGGGGATCTAGATTTTTATTTTCATCACTTCATTTTTAGATTTATTCTTGGTTTTTTCTTAGTTTTCTCTCGGTTGAAAGCAAAAAAGAAAAGTTTAGAAAAGAAAGGAAAGTTTGAAGAGAAAAAGCTTGAAAGATAGCTTCTTGAGGTTGCTTTTAGCACCAACTCTAGCATTTTCTTGATTTTCCATTCTTGTTTTTGCTAATTTGATTATTATTTTGGTGAGTTTTCTTTTGAAATAAGTGTTTTTCTTTATGTTCTTTTTAAGTTCTTTCTTCATATTTTTTTTAAACAAGTTCTTACATTTTTTTTCTTATTTTTCTTACCATGGCCGAATGGCCCAGATTTTTTTGTTATAGTTGATGTTTTGCCTTGATTTATCATGTTATTTTTTTAGTCTTGATGCTTTAAATCTTCATCTATTACATATACTTCAAGTTTGCTTTAATTTGGATGCTTGTTTGTTGCCATTTATGAGTTTATTATCATGTTCTTGCATTTTCAATTTTCTATTTTCATAATGTTTAAATTTGTTGATATTTTTAGTATATCAAGTATTTGGGAAAATGCTTGTTAGTTTTAATACCTCTACTTTGTATTTGCATAATTTGAGTGTTATATTTTAGTTGAGCATGTTAGTATATCAAGTGTTTGTGAAAATGCTTGTTAGTTTTAATACCTCTACTTTGTATTTGCATGATTTGAGTGTTATATTTTAGTTGAGCATGTTAGTATATCAAGTCTTTGTGAAAATGCCATGCTTGTTTGGAACCATAGGCCATTCGGCCACTTCATGTATTTGGCATTGTGTGTGCATTTTTGCTATGTTAGTTGATAGGTTTGTATTTGTATGACATTTGATTGAGTATTTAGTTTAAGTATATCAAGTGTTTGTGAAAATGCAATGCTTGTTTGGAACCTTAGGCCATTCGGCTACCTCATTATTTTGCCTTGTGTTTGCATTTTTGATATGTTAGATAATAGGTTTGCATTTTCATGACATTTGGTTGAGTTTTTGGTTTAAGCATGCCTTGTGTTTGTGTTATTGCCATGCATATTTTAGTTGTTAGGTTTGCTTTATTTTGCCATGCATGTCCATGCATTTTAGACCTAGGTTGCATGACATTTGCATTAAATACAGCAAATATTGATGCCATGCATTTTTTTATGACATTTAGGTTTAAAACCATGTATTTTATGCATCATATTTGCTGTATTTTTCATGCATTTCATGTCCTTGCCACTTGACTAATGACTTAGGCCAATTAATGGTTCAAAGTCATGCTCTCTTGAGCACACTTGTGGAAAATTAAGGTTTGTCAAATTGATTATTTTACCTTTGTGATTTTTTTACTTAGCCAATTTTCTCTAACTTTTAAAAAGTCCTAGTTACTGTTTGTGAGTCTTAAATATTTTTACTTTGATTTTTAAATGATTTTATCAAAGGCAAAAATGTATTTTGGCAAAACAGTTTTTTCACACAGTACTTGTACTTTCACGATTTTCCTGGGCATTCATATTTAATCAAAAAATTAAGCTGATTTTTTTCTGTGTTGTTTTACATGTCCTATGTCTCCAGTATCTTTTTAGATTTTTTTGAATTTTTAAAAATAGGGTAAAATATTGTGGCTTAAAACTGGACAGTGGAGTCAGAATTGAATTTAAAGGAAAATCATTTTTCTGTTTTGGTTAAGTTACTTAGAGATGGCTGATTAGGAAGTTTAGCTACTGACTTAGGGTAGTTTTTAAGCCTTTTTAAACTCTAAAAATGATTTTTTAGGTCTCGAGTTAAGGGTGGTCAAGTCTGGGATTTCAAACTTAGGAAATTAGAGCCATTTAAAAAATGGTTTAGCTAAGTTTTTATTTTTAATCTAAGCTTTTCAAAATTGTTTTCAAACAATCACAAAGTATTTTGGTTTTAGAATATTTAATTTGATATATTTTCCTAAGGTAGCTGGATATCTTTTTAGATATACGGATTTCCTTAATTAAAGGAAAAAATACACTTACATGCATTGCATTTTCCATATTCATGCATTTTGTATAATATGTGCTTTTTGCTATGATAATTTCTATGATATTGTTATGGTTATGTTATATTATATTATTTATTATATGATTTGGAATATTTAATGATATCCTATGCTTTTTATTTAGTTATTTTTGTCATATTATTTAGCATATACTATGTTCATGCATTATTATTTTCATTTTTATTTTCATGCATATTATATGATAGCATTATTTTATATCTTATGTCGTTTAAATTATATGCCATATCATTCATATTTGCCATGTCATTTAAATTATTTCATCTCATATAGAATATATTATGTTACCTAGGTCATTTCATTTAGGATATATATTATGTCATTTAGGATATTTTATTTCTTTTAGAATATGTCATATAACTTAGGATATTTCATTTGATTTAGGATATGCTAAGACATTTAAATCATATCATATCATTTAGGGTGCATTATATTATTTAGATTTTGCTATGTCATTTTATTTATGTCATGCATATACATATTCATATCTTTTAAAATGTTTTCAAAAAGGTAATGATTTTCAATAAAATAAAGATATTCCCGAGTTAAAATAATTCATGAGTTCTCTGTCGGGTTTGCTGGGGAGGACATCATCAATTATCATTAATAACGGAATATCTTCTTTAAAATGAGAATGATTCAAAAAGTTTTTCAAACTAATAAAAATTTATATATTTTGCCACGTTTGTTGGGGAATATAGGAAAATTTTGAATTTATAAATTTTGGATCATTTTCAATTAAAAATGGAATTATTTTTCTTTAAATTAGGAATTAACTTGAAATATTAAATTTAAAATCGACTTTTTTACCGAGACTTGAGATAACACACGATTAATAAGGTATTGTTTTATACGGGCGTTGTGAGGGTGCTAATCCTTCCCCGCACGTAACCGAGTCCCAAACCCGTTTCTTTGATTTCTCTGGTTTAAAACGCAGACCTGAAATTGGTTTTAAAAATGTTTTAATTAATTTTTAAAATATTTTATAAAATCGATTTTAATAAGTGGCCGATCACACCTAGCTAAAAAAGATTGGTGGCGACTCCATGTCTTTTTTCAAAGTCATTTTCAAAAGCTTCATTTTTCTAGAGGAATAAAATCGACTTTTCCTCGATTTTTTTTAATGTCACGCTTAACGAATAATAAAGTCTTGCGATGAGACTTGTTATTTTTTAGGTTGCGACACGGGTTTTTTGCTTATACCACTCTTTTTTTTTTTTTGGTATTCTACCATGCATTTGGGAATTCTAAATACTTCCAAGGTAAAAATGTCAATTCAAAAGATGGGATGAATTCTGAGAAAAACCTTTCAAATTAAACACCCATGCTTGATCAAAATGGACTTTTAAAGTACGTAATGTAGGCCAAGGTTTGGGTTTAAAAGGAAAGGATAAAATAGGCCCAAAATGTGTTTAAGGGTAATTGGATCAAGGAGCATTTCTTGAGGAGAATTCATTCTTGAGACATTTATCCCCTTTTTGGACCTTTTTTTTTTTGAGCTGGCTTTCATTTGCCATTCTTTGATTTCACATTTTCCAATGGCTCTCTTTTTTGCCATGATTTTGATTATTTTTTCTCGTATTTGCCCTCCAGTGTATAGGGTTATCCTTGATCAGGATTCAACGAAAGAAATAATTCCTAAGGCTCAAAGGGGTGACTAGGAATAATTTCTTCTTAGTGAAGGGAATATGAAAGATGGGCCATTTATCATACCAAGCATGAATATTCTCTTTGAAAAGCAATTCTCAGGGGAGATAGAGATATAAAATTTCCATTTCTACACTTAAAATCATTCGAATTCCCATTTGCATAACATCACACTTTTTTTAAGCATAATACTTCTTCAGTTCATCAGCATTCACAGGATGTCTAAAATCATTCCCGTCTAAAATCATTCCCGTCCATCCGAGTTAAAAAATCAATGCTACTCTAAAAAAATCTCTTTTTACCACATAGGGTCCTTCCCAATTTGGAGCCCATTTTTCTCGCGGATCCTTCACTATGGGGAAAATTTTTCTCAATACCAACTGTCCTTCTCGGAACTGTCTGGGTTGAACCTTCTTGTTATGGGCTCGAATCATCCTTTTTTGATACAACTACCCGTGACAAATTGCCTTCAATCTTTTCTCCTCGATGAGATTCAGCTGTTCATAACGAGCTCTAACCCATTATGCCTTCTAGGCCAACCTCTATCAAAACCCGAAGTGAAGGAATCTCAACTTCAATGGGTAACACTGCTTCCATACCATATACCAAAGAAAACGGTGTTGCCCCTGTAGATATGTGAACCGAAGTGCGATATGCGTGAAGAGCAAAGGGCAAGATCTCATGCCAATCCTTGTACACATCAGTCATCTTCTCGACAATCTTCTTGATGTTTTTATTGGCTACTTCTACTGCCCTATTCATCTTCGGATGATAAGGTGCCGAATTATGATGCGTGATCTTGAACTGAGTACATACCTCTCTCATCATCTTATTATTCAAATTGAGGGCATTATCTGAAATAATTATGATTTCCTTCTTAACAAATTTGCATACCACCGACTTCGTTACATTCATATAAGAAGCAGCTTCCACCCACTTTGTGAAATAGTCTATGGCCACTAGGATGAAAGGATGTCCATTTGAAGCTTTCGGGGTAATAGGCCCAATCATATCCATTCCCCACATTGAAAACGGCCATGGTGCAGTCATGACATGCAATGGCGATGGTGGCACATGAATCTTATCTAAATAGATCTGGCATTTATGGCACTTTCGGGAATAACTGATACAATCTCCTTTCATCGTCAGCCAATAATACCCTGCCCTCATAATCTGCTTATCAAGCATGTAACCATTAGCATGGGTGCCACATATCCCCTCATGGACTTCCTCTATGATTCTTCAAGCTTCGACAGACCCGACACATCTCAACAGGACTTGATCTTTCCCTTTCTTATAGAGAATCTCATTGTCTAGAACAAATCCCATTGCTAGCCTTCTCAGAGTCCTCTTGTCATTTTCTGTTGCCTGTTCTGGATACTGTTGACTCTTGATGTACTGTAAGATATAGTTATACCAAGGGAGACCATCTGTTTCTTCTTCAATACTCAAGCAGTGGGCAGGAGACTCATATATGCTCATCTTGATCAGCACAACTTCCGCCCCTTCACTCACTTTGAACATTGATGACAAAATAGCCAGAGCATTCGCCATCCAGTTTTCTTCTCGGAGGAAGTAATTGAAACTTACTTCTTCAAACTCCTCCAATAAACTCAGTAAGAGTTCTCTGTATCTGATTAACTTTGTATCACGGGTTTCCCATTCTTCGCGCAATTGATATATCACTAAAGTTGAGTCTCCCAAAACTTCCAAAACTTTGATTTTTCTGTCCACTGCTACACGAAGGCCCATAGTACATGCCTCATACTCAGCCGTATTGTTTGTACAATCAAAATCAAATCTGGCAGTGAAGGGATAATAATCTTCTTTGGGGATATGAGTACTGCACCAATTCCGTGCCCCATGGCATTGGATGCCCTATCAAAGTACAATTTCCTTACTTTCGTCTTCAAGGGAACCTCATCCGCTTGCTAAACATACATCAAATCTTCATCTGGGAACTCAAAGTTCAACGGCTCATAATCTTCCACTGCCCGACTTGCTAAGAATTCAGCCACTTCACTGCCCTTGATAGCCTTTTGACTTATGTATACAATGTCGTATTCTGACAACAAAACCCGCCATCTTGCCGTCCTCCCTGACAAAGAAGGTGCTTCCAACATGTACTTGATTGGATCTAGCTTGGCGATCAACCACGTTGTGTGGTACAGCATGTACTGTCTGAGCCTCCGAGTGGTCTAAGCTAAGGCACATCATAACTTTTCTACCGACGAATATTTCAACTCATAATTTGTGAACTTCTTGTTGAAGTGGTAAACTGCCTGTTCTTTCTTTCCAGTCTCATCAAGTTGCCCAAAACACAACCCATGGATCTCTCAAATACTGATAGATATAATATCATTGGTTTATCCAGAGCCGATAGCATTAATACTGGGGGGTTTGATAGATAATGCTTAACCTTTTCAAAAGGAATCTGACACCCTCCATCCCACTCTCCTGGATCACGTTTTTGAAGTAACTTGAATATTGAATCACATTTATCGGTTAACTGAGAAATAAATCAAGCAATGTAATTCAATCTCCCCAGAAAACCTCTTACTTCTTTTTGAGTACGTGGAGGTGGCAAATTCTGGTTGGCCTTCACTTTATCCGGATCAATCTCAATTCCCCTTTTGCTAACAACAAAACCCAAAATTTCCCCGAAGTGACTCCAAAAGTGCATTTTGCAGGGTTTAGCTTGAGTTGAAACTTTCTTAGTCTTTCAAAGAGTTTTCTAAGATTCGCAATATGCTCCTCTTCTCCTTGTGACTTTGCAATCATATCATCAACATAAACCTCAATTCCCTTATGCATCATGCCGTGAAACAAGGTCACCATGGCTCTCTGATACATTGCCCCAGCATTCTTCAACCCAAACGGCATTACATTGTAGCAGAATGTTCCCCACATTGTAACAAATGTGGTTTTCTCCATATCTTCTGGTGCCATCTTAATTTGATTATATCCCGAAAATCCGTCCATGAAAGAAAACCAGGAACTCTTCGCCGTATTATCCATCAAAGTATCAATGTGAGGCAAAGGGAAATTATCTTTGGGACTGGCCTTGTTCAAATCTCGGTAATCGACACACATACGCACCTTGTCATCCTTGTTTGGCACTGGAACAATGTTTACCACCCATTCTGGATATTTTTCCACCTCTAAGAATCCAGCATCAAACTACCTCTTCACTTCCTGTTTTACCTTTAACAGCATGTCCGGCCTCATTCTTCTCAACTTTTGCTGAATTGGCTTGCACTTTGGCCTTAAAGGGAGCTTATGAACCACAATGTCTGGATCCAAACCCGGCATGTCTTGGTATGACCATGCAAATACATCTACATATTCCTGTAGCAAGGCTATCAATTCAACCTTTATTGGTGATGACAATGTAGTCCCGATTTTAAACTCTTTTATCTCCTCACTACTTCCCAAATTCAACAATTCCAATAGCTCCTCATGAGTAAGTACTTGTTTCTCTTCTTGTTCTATTTTTCTTAATAAATCCGGAGGTACCATAATCCTCAATATCTTAGTCGGCCTCAAAATCACCCATGCAAATGGGCCTTTCAAAATCAATTTCAGAATTACTGACAGGGAGGTCCTCATATTCCGCATCCGTACACCTGTAAATAGGTAGGGAAGAAACAATATAGGAAAACATATATACAATCGAAGAAAAATAAATAGCATAAATGAAAGAATATAGACACATCAATATGAAGGAAATGCATCATGTTTGTTATTTATTGGATGAAAAGTTTTAGACAAAATCCCATTACAAAAGAAATTCTTAATATCTTCGGGCAAAGATATTTAAGATTTGTTTAAAAGCATTACGTTGGAATAGATCTAAAAACTATGGGTTGCTCGGTTGCACTCCAATTGGTTAGTCTATATCCTGGTAGACAAGGTCGCACCATCCAGTTAGCATTCTCTCTTTCAATTCTTTCTTCCCCAGTCATGCAGATCTCCATATCACATATCTGCTCATCCCTATTCACCTGGAATCTCTCGAAGGCTTGCTCGATCATTACGAGCACATCATTAGAATTCTTTTCTCCAAACAGAGAACCGACTGAGCGAAAGCTGTGAAGGATATGTGGGAATGTCATAGGCTCCCATTCAATATCTGTACCCGCAAGACGGGTCATCCTCCTTTGTCGGTTCCTTTCAACTTGTTTCCTTTTCTAATGGGCCTTCGAAAGATACCCTAGGCCAAACCGATCTTTCTTTCCCACTACTTCCATTGCTCGGGCCATCCCCTGAAGATATTTTTCGAGAGCTTTTCCAGTCCTGCAGCCTTTTTCCAT
Source organism: Fremontodendron californicum (assembly GCA_030761205.1). Taxonomy (NCBI): domain Eukaryota; kingdom Viridiplantae; phylum Streptophyta; class Magnoliopsida; order Malvales; family Malvaceae; genus Fremontodendron; species Fremontodendron californicum. The sequence continues at coordinate 7,039,938 of JAULJL010000010.1, forward strand.
CGTAGTTCTTACCCCCACCCTTGTGTTGTTGGATAGCCTTGATTTTGGAATTTTTCATCCTTCAACTACGAAAACTACATTTACGAATTCCAAAGACCGAAAGGAACATTCTACGACATCTTCATTGGGTTCAACATAAGGAGATTCAGTAGATACAGAGGCTATCATGTCCTCTTCTCCTGATACAGTGACCAAACGCCCCTCTATCACAAATTTTAGCTTTTGGTGGAAAGATGAAGGTACAACCCCTACTGAATGTATCCACGGTCTTCCCAACAAGCAATTATAGGATAGATTAATATCCATGACCTGAAAGTTCACTGTATAGGTGCATGGGCCTATCTCCAGAGGAACCTCAATAGTTCCCATTACATCTCTCCTGGTACCATCAAAGGCTTTGACCACCATGCAGCTTGGCAGCATATAAGAAATATCCACTGGCAGTTTGGATAGGGTTGCCAAAGGCATCACATTTAATGAAGAACCATTATCCAAAAGAACCCTTGGTAATATGTGCCCCTTACAAGTGGTAGTTATGTGGAGCGCTTTTGTTGACCCAATACCATTGGATGGTATCTCCTCATAACTGAAATATATATGGTCGTCTACCGTGATATTTCCTACCAGCTGTTCAATTTTTCTACCGATATGTTGTTAGCCACATATGCCTGATTCGACACTCTCAACAAGGCATTTCTGTGTGGCTCCGAATTCAAAAGCAAAGATAAGATTGAAATTCTAGCTGGTTGACGTTGCAGTTGCTCAACCACGCTATACTCACTGTGCTTTATGAATTTTAAGAACTCGCAGGCTTCCTTCTCACTCACCGGCTCTTTTATTCTGTTTATCGGGGCTAACCCCTTTTCTACTTCTTTTGAAATCTATCTCAATATGGATTGGTTCAGCTGCTTTCTTCCCTTTGTCTGCTCTTTTATCTTTCCTGTTAACCCTGTTCAAGAGCCTCAGGAGCATAACACCTTCCACTTCGTGTTAAGTGCCCCACACCTGTGATATCCTGCTGAATCGAAGACCCAGGCATAACCATGCTACAGTCGTATTTCCATGGTGCAGCTTTGTTTTTCTTGTACGAAAAGGAAACAGGCAAATCAATGATTAACTTAGACTCACTTTCCTTAACGAATGGCATAACTTTATCCTCTGGTTCATCATAATAGATTATCAAGGGTCTTCCTATCCCATAGCCAGCTGCATTCTCAATAACCTCTATTTTCTTCTCTGTCTCTTCGTAAAACTGGGCCTCTCCATCATCCATCATCTTTTGGACTTCAGCCAGAAAGTCCCTACAGTCCTGTATGATATGACCTCTACACTTATGGAACGGGCACCAATTCTGCACCCTCTTTGCGACCATTTTTAAACTGTTTGCATCTCCCACCATTCCTGCCTTAACCATCTCGACTCATACTGTCAACATTGGAGTCTTGACTTCCTTGGCATCCTTTTTTACCCTTCTGACTTCCCCTGTCCACACTGCATTTACCCAATTCCTCGTATGATCTGGCAATGGGTTCCCCGCTTCGTTCGGCCCATTCTTTGCCCCAAACTTCATAACTCCGGCATTGATCAGGCTTTGGACTTTCTTTTTGAAGGTCAGACAATCTTCAGTCGAATGTCTTTGAATTCTTGCGTGGTATGCGCAGTTAGTATTTGCATTGTACCACCTTGGATATGGCGGTGTCAGAGGTTTGAGGTACACGGGTGCAACAAGTTGACCCTACAACAGTTTGGGATATAGCTCACCATAGGTGGTAGGAATCGGATCAAATTGGGGTTTTTGATCGTTCCTTGGTGAACGTTGATCATTGCGCCCGGCTCTTTGAGTGTTTGGGATTGTATTTTGGGAACGGTTTTGTTTGTGGGGATATGCTAGTTGGAAACGGCTGTTGTGGTATATTGGTATAAGAGAAAGGATTTTGTGTAAGGTGGTTCACATTGGGGTAATAAGGATTATACCCCGGGTAAGGTGTGTAAGGTGTAGGAGGTGCATAAGATGTGGTAGGAGTGTAGGGCCTTGATGGTGTATGTGGTGTGGGAGGTATATATGGGTATTGGTTGATACTAACTGCATGGGTCTCCTCTTTCTTCTTGGCAGGGAATACCTTTTTCAAAATAGAAGGCTTACCCCCTTCCATTTTCCCATTTTTAATGGCCAACTCTATCATCTCCCCAGATATTACCATGTCTACAAAGTCCTTGGTGGCACTCCCCACCAATTTATCATAATAGGGTGCTTTCAAGGTATTGATGAAAAGCACTGTGGTTTCTTTGCTGGTTAAAGGGGATTACACTTATGTGGCCAGATTCTTCCACCTTTGCGAGTATTCTTTGAAACTCTCATTGGTCCTCTTTTCCATGTTCTGTAGCAACAGCCTATCAGGTACCATGTCAGACACATGCTTATAATATTCCATGAAAGCCCTGGCTAAATCTGTCCATGAATGAATCTTGGTATGACTCAGTTGATTGTACCATCGGGTTGCTGACTCTGTCAAGCTATCTTGGAAACAATGGATAAGCAGTTTCTCATTGTCATCATGCCCCGTCATCCTTCTGCAGTACATGGTCAGATGTGCTGATGGGTTGGTAGTCCCATTATATTTGTCAAAATATGATACTTTGAACTTTGGGGGAATTACTAGATCATGTACTTAGCTCATCTCTTTGGCATCTAGACTGCCAAATAACTCTGCCCCTTCAACGGCCCTCAGCCTCTCCTCCAACAGTTGATATTTTTTCTGTGATTCTTCCATTTCAACCCTCTTCAGCTCAGTCATCTTTTCTTTTTTCTTTTCAGCTATTTCTTCAAAGTCTGGAACATTAACATCATTTGGGTCAGCTCCCATATTACCTTTACCGGGAACATAGTTCTGTGTCTCTGTAGCTGGCTGGATATAAACATAGGAGGCTGCCCCAATTGGCACCTCTTGGCCCTTTTGCTATGTGTTTTCAGGTTCATCCTCTTCAACTACCACCCTTTTCTCAGTGGTCGAATTCTCTCCCGGCCCTTTTTGTTTCATCATGGCACTAATCATTTCCATAAGTTTAGACATTTGTTCTCGAGACTCCTCCTGAGATTTAGCTAACTGTTCCTGCAGTTCCCTTTGAGTTCTTTCCATTCTTTCAATTCTAGCAAGCTGATCATTTTCCATAGCTCTGGCTTGAGATCGAGTATTGTAAGGGTGTCGAAAATCCGAATATTTCTAAGTGCGACCAATTGTACCTTTAGTTTTTGAAAACCATGAATTAGAAATTACTGACACATCTTTTTTTTATGTTTTATAAAAAATGAACGAATGAATGACTAAATGTGAATTAATAAATCAAATAAAATGAATAAATACATGACTACGTATATGAATACGAAAAAATAAAGAAATGAACAAGTGAAATGAACAAATAAGTGTTTAAGTGTATGAATATGAATGAATGAACAAGTAAAAGGAATAAATAAGTGTTTAAGTGTATGAATATGAATGAATGAACAAGTAAAAGGAATAAATAAGTGGTTAAGTGTATGAATATGAATGAATGAACAAGTAAAAGGAATAAATAAGTGGTTAAGTGTAGGAACATAAACGAATTTCAAAAATGAATGATTATAAATATGAGTAAATGTACAAATGAACAAAAATAACACATATAAAATATGAATGCATTTGAATGTATTGGCCCCGGGATAATTTCAACCAAACGGTCTTTCATTGATTATCTGGAACTAAATACATCACAGATAGAATAAAAGGATCACTGCCTAAGATAAGTCCGTAATTCGCCTTTCAAAGTGCTATTACAAAATTAGTCCTATAGTGACTTCCTCAGATCTTGGAATTTCTTTCACAATCTCCTTTTGATTGCCCTGCTATTCAATCTGACCCCTACTTGTTCACGACCCCTTGACGTGTCAGCAGAAACATCACCGTGTAAGCTTTCTTTAGCTTGCTTCTCCAGTTGATTAGCTCAGGCTTCCTCATGCTTCGCTCTCTCTTTCCAGTAGTTATTCTCCTTCTTGAGGTTTTTGACCTCATGTTCCCACTCCCCGGAAGTCTTGAGAGTCCCCTCAAATCTGAGCTCAAAGCGGTACCTCTTGTTCTCCAAATGTAATTCCCGAAGATTTCCCTTAGCAGTGTCCCTTTCTCTCTTGATCATTTTGTTTTCTCTTTCTCGAGCTGATTCCCTATTTTCATGTCCTCAAGCTCTTCTTGTAGTCGACCAATCTCCTTGCTCATCTGGGTCTTTTCTTTTTCAAATTCCGCCCTTGCGATTTCTAGCTCTGATTGCATTTCCCTCGGTGACGGATTCATGAACTGGACCTCTTCCCCATCTGATGTCAATAGCCTATCATTAATCCTTAATTTCCTCCATACCAGGTAATCAAGTGTGACGATGTTGGCATATCTGGCCACTTTTATTCGGTGAGTCTTCTTCCATGCTTCAATTACTGCCCGCACCTTTCTAGAATATCTGTCTTCTCCATAAGTGAACTCTGATGATCCTAGATTATGAGTTACGGGTGTGAATTGCCGAGACTCAGCCTATCTTTGCACCAACAAAGGCACATAACTCACAGACCCCCAAATTTCGAGTAGTGGAACTCCCGAGTTGTCCCCACATTTGTACATAACCATCCATGGAGCTCTCCAAGTCATCATTTCCGCTTTTAGATTCCAGAACATGTTGACCCATTTCTGTTCATCCCATCTTCAGGCCAATCATTTTGAAGGAATTCTCTAATCGAAACTAAAGACTTCATGTACGGTTTGAAGGAAATCTTTTCTATCTTCCAAAAATGACTTTGAATCCAAATATAAAGGAGATGTACACACCCTTTGATTCTCCCTTGTCCTGCCCTTTTGTAAAAATTCAAAGATCAGATAGTTTCAGCTAGGATGGCCGGAGATGGGTAGATCTTCTGTTCCAATTTTTCAAAGAAATCAAACACGGCTATATCCACATGACCCAATATCTTCGGGAATATGATTAATCTGTAGATGGCTAGAGCGAAGATGTCCCTGGTTTTTTCTTTGTCGGAACAACCCAATATCAATTGTCGGAGAGTTTCCCACGGAATGCACGCAATTTTCTGCTTTGTATCCACATGACTCTCAACCTATGTTGTATCCATTCCTGTGATTCTAGCCACTTTCCTCTTAAAACCTGAAGGTTTCACTTCCTACAAATATACCCGATCAAGATTAGGACATTCAATACGTAACAATGCTGAATATTCTTCAATCAGTGGGGTCATATCCTCCTTGTTAAAAGTGAAACAACTATAAGCAGGATTCCAAAACTGTACCATAGCCTGAATCAACCCACTATTGACCCGAATCGAAATTAAGAGTGCTATATCTCCATATTTATGAGTGAAGGCTTCTTTCTCTGATACATTCCACTGATTCCAAATGTCGGCTAATCCTCAGAGATTATTCTGTCTAGAATCCACATTGACCCTTTTCAGCAATACTGACACATAATCTTTCTTCAGGCAATCACCATCCTCCCTCTAATTTTTTTCGACCGTGCCCTGACTACTGTATGATCTTCTATCACTGAAATAACCTGACACTCCATGAAAGTCCTTTGGGTTGATGACTATCCCGAGGCCAATAAACTCCAAGTGTATGATGATGTCTATGATGCATGTCAAAGAAAAGAAAACAGAAAGAAATAGATTAGTAAAGAAATGAATTCACAAATATAACATAAATAACAACATGCTTTTTAAAGAATGTCCCGAAAATTTTAACAAAGCTTCGGCATTACGACGCCTTGGGACAAAATAATAAATTTATTATGAGCGACATGATGTTCGTTCATCATCACCCAATTTGTAAAATCTAACATATAGAAAGATGGTAAAAGGTTGTAAATATTCCTCCATGTGTTCTTAAACTTCGGGTATCTAATAGAAATCCAGCATGGCTTCGCCTAGGTTCACTATATGAAGGTGAATCGGTTCTAAGGCCCCGAATTATTTCTCACTGTTGCTTGTGAAGGCTAGTAAGGCACCCAGATAAAAGCGGGTTCAATTCGTTAGAGTATGTTTTCCTATGCCTGTACGGAGGATTATCACGAAGGCATTAGGTACTTTATACTCCAAAAGTGTTTCACTAGCCCATACAGAGGATCATCATGAAGGCGTAGCTACTTTACTCCCACTTAAAAGGACGGAACCCGGGTAGAGAGTTCATGTTATGCAAATGCAAATATAGTGTGTGCGGAGGAACAAAACAAACCTGTCACCACCTATTCTACACCCCTTATTCTAAATACCCCACTAAAACCAAAAAATGTAAAGCATCAGTTAAGCAAACATATAAATATACGCAACAAAATAACCAGAGAATAAATAATAATATGCATGCATATGAAGATTGACATATTTAAAACATTTTATTATTTTCAAAATTCTCTTTATTATTTTAAAAATATGGGAATTAAAATTAAATACCAATTAAACCAACTAAATCGAGACTTAGATAACACATGACTAATTCCAGGCCTGACTCTCTAAAAAGTCCCCAGCGGAGTCGCCAAGCTGTCGCAACCTAAATAAAATAACATATAACATAACAACGTCTCATTGCAAGACTTTATTATTCGTTAGGTGTGACATTTAAAAAGAGAAAAAGTCGACTTAATTCCTCTAGAAAAAGGAAGGTGTCGATACGTGATCCCGATCGCTGAGACCCGTTCGAGTGAGGGGGAAACAAAATTAGAGGAAAAGATGACTTAATTCCTCTAGAAATAAAATAAACAGTCGAGGGTATGAAAACAGCCTCGTAAAAAGATATGGAGTCGCCACCAATCTTTTTTAGCTAGGTGTGATCGGCCACATATTAAAACCGGTTTTATAAAATATTTTAAAATTAATTAAAACATTTTTAAAACCAATTTCAAGTCTGCGTTATAAACCAGAGAAATCAAAGAAGCGGTTCGGGACTCGGTTACGTGTGGGGAAGGATTAGCACCCCCACAACGTCCGTATAAAACGATACCTTATTAATCGTGTGTTATCTCAAGTCTCGGTAAAAAAGTCGGTTTTAATTTAGTATTTTAAGTTAATTCCCAATTTGAAGAAAAATATTTTCATTTTTAATTGAAATTGATTCGGAATTTAATTCAAAATTTTCCTATATTCTCCGACAAAATCGGCAAAATATAAAAAATTTTATTCATTTGGAAAACTTTCCGAATCATTCTCGTTTTTTGAAAGAAAGATATTCCTTTATCAATGATAATTGATGATATTCCCTTCAGCAAACCCGGTAGAGAACTCATGAATTATTTTAACTCGAGAATATCTTTATTTTTATTGAAAATCATTATCTTTTTCAAAACATTTAAAAATATGAACATGAACATGTATGACATAAATAAAATGACATGGCAAAGTCTAGATAATATAATGCAACCTAAATGATATGACATAATTTAAATGATATAGTATTCTAGGTAAAATAAAAAAATCCTAAGTATCATGGTATGTTCTAAATGAGATAAAATAATTTAAATGACATGGCAATTTTAAATTATATGACATATTTTAAATGACATGGCATGTTATAAATAAAATAACCTAAATTACATGGAATATGATCTAAATGACAAGAAATGACATGAAATTGAAAAATTGCTACATATAATATGCATGACAATGAAAATAAAAATAATAATGCATGAACATAGTATATGCTAAACAATATGACAAAAATAACTAAATAAAAAGCATATGATATCATGAAACTTTAAAAATCATATGGCAATCAATATAAGATCATAAAATGTGAATCAAAATAATAACAATACCATGGAAAATATCACAGCAAAACTCACACATTTAAATAAAATGCATGAACATGGAAAATGCAATGCATGAAAATGTATTTTTTTCCTCTAAATAAAGAAATCCGTATATCTAAAAAGATATCCGGCTACCTTAGGAAAATATGTCAAATTAGATTTTCTAAAAAATAAAACTTTGTGATGGTTTAAAAACAATTTTGAGGAAAACTTGAATAAAAATTAAAACCCTTACCAAACCCTTTTAAAATGGTTGTAATTTTCTAAGTTTAAAATCCCGGACTTAACCATCCTTAACCCGAGATTTGTAAAATCATTTTTAAAGTTTAAAAAGGCTTAGAAACTACCCTATGACAGTAGCTAAATCTTCTAACCAACCCCCTCTAAATGCCTTAGCCAAATTCAACAATTATTCCTCTTTTGATTTCAAATCTGCCTCTACTGTCCGGTTTTGCCACACGATTTTTTAGCCTATTTTTAAAAATTAAAAAACATCTAAAAAAAATATTGGAGACTCAGAACATGTAGAACTACACGGGAAAACATTGGCTTAATTTTTTGATTAAAGATGACAGCCCCAAAAAATCGGAGATGTTCGAGTACTGGATGAAAAAACTGTTTTGTCAAAACACATTTTTTGCCTTCGATAAAGTCATTCAAAAATCAAAGTAAAAATTGCTGGAGATCATCCTAAAGACCTAAGGACAGTAGCTAAACATTTAAAAACCTTGAACAAAAATTGGCTAAGTAAAAAATCACAAAGGTAGAATAATCAATTTGACAATTCCTTAATTTTCCACAAGTATGCTCAAGAGAGCATGACTTTGAGCCATTAATTGGCCTAAGTCACAAATCAAGTGGCAATGACATGAAATGCATGAACATACAGCAAATGAAATGTATTAAATACATGGTCTAAAGGTTTAAATGGTAAAGGAAATGCATGACAATTCAAGACAATCTAAATGCCTATCATGAATTTGCATGGCAATAAATGCTATCCTAACTCAATATGCATGCAATGCTTGATAATGCAAATATGATTTGGACCTAATATGTTATGAATATGCATGAAAATGCTAATATATCCTAAGGCCTAAGTAGCATAGTAATGCATGACAATAACAATGTGATTTAAGACTCAATATGCATGACAATACCAGTATGGCCTAGACTTAAAATGTAATGAACATGCATAGCAATACTATGAACATACAATGACCCATGAAACTAATGTCAATGCTGGAACAAACAACAACTAATACACAATTTCAAGATATGATAATGCAAAGCATGTTACCTAAACAAAATGCAAATGCATGACAAGGCAAGGGATGCATGAAGAGGCCAAATGTAGCTACATGATGCTCTAATGCAATCCTATCTAGTAAATGACACAAGTACATGACAAATCCTGTTAAGATGCATAATGTCATGACATTTTCATAAGCATATGACATACTAAAATCAAAATGTACAAGCTCATGGCATGGAGATGCAAACAAGTTAAGAAGCAAAAGAAAAATGCACATGCAAGGCATACAAAAATGGAGTTGCCGAATGGTCATGGAACAAAATGATGGCATTTTATCATAGCATTTTCATAAGCACATGGCATACTAAAATGAAAATGTACAAGTTCATGGCATGGAGATGCAAACAAGTTAAAAAGAAAAAGGAAAATGCACATGCAAGGCATACAAAAATGAAGTTGCCGAATGGTCATGGAACAAAATAAAGAAAATGCAAACATGTAAGACATAATACATGAAAAAAATGAACAACATGAGCATATGAACAACAATGGCCGAATATGCAAGGATACAATATCAAGCATGGAAATGAAATATATAAGTAAATATAGCATAGAAAATAATGTAAAGAACATATATATAAAAAATTTAACATAGACATGCAAAACAAATAACAAGCAAAACTAGTAAGTAAAACAAGGAAAGTTAAGCTCCATGGTTGGTATCAAATGGGCATAGTCTCTCACCTAACCATAATCACATGGTCTTGCCAAGATCATGAAGCCTTTCCATCTCAATAAAACAGAAAATAAACCATGTTAAACAAAAAAAAAAAAAAAATTAAGGTGAGCTTCATGGTAGGTAAAAATGGGCATAGCCTCTCTCCTAATCATGGTCACTTGGTCTAGCCAAGATCATGTAGCCATTTCAACCTTTTAGCTTCATCTTTTGTAAAAAATTAGAACCTTAGAATACTCTAAAAAACCTTCTAAAAATCATTTTTCACAACAACATGCAAGGAAGAAAAAAAGGAAAACCAAGGCAAGTAAATAAGCCATATTCGGCCATAGCATGAAACCATAAAAAAAAATTATTTTCCTCCATTTTAATGAAGAAGAAGAGATGAAAACATAAGTAAACATTAAAAAACTTTATTTCTATGAAAAATGTAGTAGGAAAACAAGATAGAAAATCAAGAAAACACCATGGAAATCAAGAAGAAAGCTATGCTAGAGCTTGGTAGAGATGACTACCTTCAAGCTCTCTATTGAAAACCTTTTTTTTTCTTTCTTTCAAAACCTTTTTCTTTGCCAAATTAGCTACTGTTTCCAGCCAAAAAACATATGAAAAAATGAGACCAACCCCCCTTCTAATGGCTTGGCCGAATGGCCACCTAACCCTTGGATGGGAATTGCATTTTTTCTCCTCTAATCTTGGCCTTTAGATTAAGATATTTTGATGAAAACATAAAAATGTCATCTTGCCAATTGATAGCAGCCCTTGAGAGGTGTACTCAGCCCTTGTAGTAACCTTAGCCCTTAGATGCAAAAGAGGACCAATCCCATGCACTCCCTTGCTTTGCCCCCTTGAGTGCCTACCCTTGGATGAGTTGTGCTCTTCCATTCTTGGTTATTGGATGAGGACAACATAAAAATGACATATTGTAGATTAAATCCAGCCCTCAACATGTGTACTCAGCCCTTGTAGATGGCCTAAGCCATTGGATGAAAAGAGATAATCCCATGCACTCCTTTGCTTAACCAAATGGATGCTCACCCTTGGATGAATTGTGCTCATCTTTTTTCTTCCATTCTTGGCCATTAGATGAGGGTTCTTTTATGAAAAATAAAAATGTCATCTTGGCATTTAAATTTGGCCATTAAATGGTGCATTCAACTTTCCTACAAGGCACCTAAGCTATTGGATGAAGAGGGGACCATTTCCAAAGTGTTAGTGGTAGCATGTGGCTTGATAGTGACTAAAGAATTAAATTGTTCAACCTTCCTTCTTCTCCTCTATGTTGGATGACCAAGGGAAGAAAAATCCCAGCAATTCCCTTGTCTTTCATATTTTCCTTAATTACAAATTTGCCCTTTTTGGTTTCTTTAGTGAAATAACTTTTTTGCCCCCCAAATCTAAATAAATAGCAAACGGACTCCAAATTCGAATTTTCTTTTTTCAATACTTCCGAAATAATAAAAAATTGAATTCTGAAAGTTTTCAAAAAATTTTGAGTCCATTTACTATTTATTTCGGATTTTTTTCCTAAATTGCCCCTTTTATGCACCCGAACTTTACCATTTTTTAAACGAGCTCCGAATCCAGATTTTTCTTCACCAATATTTTTCAAATAATTTAAAAATGTGATTTGAAAGTTTTCATAATTTTTGGAGTTCATTTGCTATTTTTTCGAGATTTATCCTGTTGAATTTCTGCATAGTGGGCCCGGTATTTGGCCATTTTGCAAACGAACTCCGAATCAAGATTTTCTTTTTCCAATCTCTTCGAAATGATTTAAGAATGATATTTGCATATTTTCAAAATTTTTGGAGTTCATTTGCTATTTTTTCCACATTTTCCAATTTTGCTCTTTTGCCTCCGAAACCCAGTTTTGCTCAAAACAAGTCCAATTTTTAGATTTTCTTCAAACTGAGCCTTGGGCTATCCTTGTTTAATCATTTCTCATCAATTAGGGGCCTTAGTCCTACCGAATCGGGCCATTTCTGTAATTCCTCCAAATTTCATCGAAATCCACCAAAAAAACCCTAATTCTCGGTTTTCTTCTGAATTGACTTTTCTATCAGTTTTTCTTCCAAGTGGCTTCTCCATTTCCCGTAGTCAGTGCTTATCTTTCATTTGAGACCTTCAATTCTGATCAATTTGATCGTTTAAGCACTTTTCCCCAAATTTTTCGAATTAGGGTTTCCTTTCTACTAATCTCGTAACCCAACTTCCAAATTCCATATATTTCAATGTAGACCTCGGATTATCAGAATTCTTTCACCGTTTTTCAATTGAACCTCAAATCTTGATTTTGAAAGTGGGTTGACTTTTTCAGTAGTTGATTTTTTTTTCGGTTGACTTTTTTGTGGTTGACTTTTTTTAGTTTGACTTTTTCTGTCTGCTTTCTTAGATTAAGCCTCGGAGTACCATCTGCAAGATGAGAAAAGCCTTTTAGCATTCTGAAACATCAACTTAGAAAGAAAATGTACCTAATTTAGGGGTCCGGACAAAATTAGGTGTTTACAGAGGTAATGAGAAAGAAAGACGAGAGGTAGTAGTAGGAGGTACATCTAAAACTAGATCTGAAGTAGAGGATGTCATAATGGAAAAGTTCTTTTGGTTACTCTTATCTGGTAGTATCCTAGTTAGTAATCCAACACTAACTCACTGAGAGAGACCGTTTATTAATTTATTGCACAAAGATATATATAATCTAAGTTTTCGTACGGTTCAAAGGTACCCATATTCCACGGAGCACAATCGGCTCTGGATCGTGGAAGGACAATTAGCATGCAGGTGCCAATTGGGAAAAGATGTTTCGGTGGGTTGGTTTCCTAATTGAACCATCACACCTTTTATTAAACATGGATATTCAACACAGTGTTTGTAATATATATTCAACACATATCATTTTGCACGATTAAAAAGTTAAAAAAATTCACCAAAAACGTGAATTTTCAAAAAACACCATTTCATGCACACAAAAAAATTTGTTCTTTTCAACACAGATCATGTAATTTCAATAAATATATATTATAAATAAATATATATATATATATATATAATAACTAATCTGTGTATAGCCATTACACAGATGAAGCGGCGGCATCTCTTTCTATCATCTATTAACCCATGACCGAATCATCACAAAAGGATTTCATCTCCTTTCTCTTATTGTTCGGCCACAAAATTTCATGCATATATATATATATATACAACAAACAGAGAGAACGTTAATAACCATTGGGTTAAAAAATTCAACTTCTATTTTGGTGTCAATACTGGCACAACCAGTTCATGTTCCGCAGTTTTATAAATTCATTCTTCCCAACAAATAAAAGGGCTAATATATATTTGTTACATATACATATATTCTAACATACAGTGGCGATATATATATATATATATATATATATCTCAAAACATACATACAGTATATAACAAAAGATGATAATTGTCTTAAGATTGTAGGCAATTTTGTAAGCATTTAACAATTATTTCATTGCTTGCTAAACATATAAATATAAGAAGAACATGAACAAAATATTTAAAATATTCAAATACGAATATACTCACAGTTTCGGTAGAACCAGAAAATAAAATATCGAGTCAAGGTTGGACCTCTAACCTTAAGATGATTATTGCCTGTCCTTACGGTGCTTACAGTATATTGCAATTCGTCTCCCAGGCCTCCTCGATAACGTTGCAGATTGGCAGCAAAATCACTGCAACACAGCGAATCAAAAAAGATGCAGCGTCTCTCTCACAAGACAGTTGAAAGAACCGAGAGCAGAAGAGTAAAAATAAGACTAATTTTCGGTCTCTTTCTTTAAAATAGGACCAGCCCTCGGGTTTATATAGAAAACGAGAAACCTGTTCAGACAAGACACAATTGTTTGAAAACAGACATAACCTTCAGACATATCTTTTGGACTAAAACTGGTCCGAACAGATATGTAATGATCAGATACATCTTTTGGTTGATGGAATATCAAATTTTCATTCATTATTGATATCAATTGTGTACCTAAATTATACACCGTGTATCTACTTACGACAACCTACGTATTAGTATATGTATTTCGTATTTATACACATAAATTATACATTGATATCCAACGTATTTTCTTTCATTAATATCTTTGATTAGGAATATCAAATATTTAGTATGTACATTGACATTCTAATAAATATATATGATATTGTCACACAATATTAAATATATATCTCAATATTCCAAATGCATACGAGAAGTGAGAAGAAATCTATGTATCAAATCCAAATTATTGTCATACAATATGATATTAAGAGGAAGGAATTATGCCATGTGTTCAGAAATAAATGAACAAACAGATCTGTTCGTTAAGTCCGATTCACTTACAATCTTGAAATTGACACCTCATTCATTGGGGTTAAATTGTGAAAATGATTTGCCATCTTTCTAAACCAAAAGCCACCCCAACAAAACCAACAATCCTTCAGTTAAAATTGTCATGTTAAAGCCAAGCAAATGTTGCAAACACGACGAAAATTTATGTAGCCATCATTGGTCATGAAGATTCACTTTATTTTTGGGGGTATCCTTGCTTTTAAAGTTTCTTACTTTTTATAAATCAGCATGGCACATGAAAATGAAATTCACCAAATTTAATTATATGGGTGAAGAAATCACAAGAAAAAGCAAGAAAAATGAAAAGCTTTTAATTCGTAAAACACAAAAAAAAAAAAAAAAAGGTGTGGGATAGAATAGAATTACTATAAAACAAGCTTGAAAATAAAAAGGTTGGGTTCAATAAAATTTGGGAAAAGAGTTGGCCTCTCCTCAATTTCTTATCAAATTCATAGTAATTTAAATGGACGTGTTTCAATTTTTTTAAAACAAATTATATTCTTTTACAAATTTTAGTTGATATTATTAATTAAATCTCTCAAGAGTTTACTTTAATATAATTAGATGTAAGGTAAAATACGAAATTAGTATTTAAAACATTTTATTTAATATAATTAATTAGTTTTAAAATCTTGATCCTTCAAAAATTATACTAAAAAAATAACAAATTTATGTATGAATATAATTTTCAAACATTATAAAAGCTTTATATAATAAAATATATTACGTATATAATAAGTAAATATTTCAAATGCATTATTTAAGCTTATTTTAATTTAATTAAGTAAATTATTTTTATGCTTTCAATTATTTCTTTTTTAAAATTAAAAAATAATAGTATAAATAAAATATATAATTTATTGAAATAACATATAAGCATAAAAGTTAAAATCACAATTGTAACATTTAAATTATAATTAATTATAATAATATTTTTTATTATCACAAAATTAATAATTGATTGATATTTATTGTATTTGATCAAGTGCATATTTGTATTAGACCTGCTCAAGGGTCGGGCTATCCGCCCAAACTCAAAGGTCTGTCCATATTTTGAAGGGTTTGAACAAAAATATTAGGTCCGAAATATGGACTTTGGCAAAAAAATGAGGCCCATTTAGTAAATGGATCGGGCCTTGGCTCCAACAATCAAGGCCCAAGCCCGGCCCGGCCCGTTTTCATTTATATAATATATTATTTTTATATTTTATATATTATGTAATTATATTATATAAAAAATAAATAAATAAATATATATAATAATATAATATAAACATTTAAAAATATGCTAAGTTATCCATGTTTTAGAACTTAATAAAAGAAAAATAGAGAGATAAAATTAATAACAAAAAAATAAAAAAAAATATTTGTTCAAATTTTTTAGAAAAAAAATATGGACGGGCCTAAACGGGTTTGGACTATCCATTTACAAATATGGACAGATTTGGGTAGAATTTGAGCCCATATTTCGGGTCGGGCGGGGCTTAAACAGGTATATATGGTGTTGATACCATACCTAAGCCCGGTCCGAACCCGACCCGGCCCATGAGCACCTCTAATTTGTATTAATGTTTTTATTTACTTTTTATCTCATTTTGTTACCGTAGATTTTTAGTTTATTTATTAATTGAGATTTTGATAATATTTTTATTTTTTTTATTTTGTGGATTTTGTGAATTTTTTTACTTGATTTAATGATTTTTTAAATAAAAAAATTCAAAAGAAAAAACATTAAAGAAAATAACAATAAAACTCATTTTAAAAAAAAAAAAAAAAAAACTCAAAGAAGCCTTAATTGATTGCCAAATTAGGGCCAATTAAGGCCTTAATTTATGCCTTAAAGCAAATATTAAAAATTTCATCTTTAATATATTGTTATATATGCTTCAACAATTAATGAAATCAAAAGCATGAGAACAAACTTCAGTGATAGATTCAAGGTAAAGATCACAAAATTGGGTAGGAAGATAAGAAAGTTTTGCTATTGATTATAATTATAAACTTGAATCTTATATTATATTATATTATATATATTTATAAAATTGTTAAATCCAATGGACCCTCCAGATCATCAACAGCCAGACCCAATAAAAGGTCCTAGGCTTAAGCGGCTCGTCGAACCCTAAACAAGTAAAGGCTCGCCAAGCCTCGAACCATGAACAGGAAAGCTTGGCAACATTGGACCTAATATTCAAGGCACATGTAGGCGACCCTTAATACCCAGGGGTCACATCGCCGTCTATCGTCTAGAAAGGTCACGTGGCTTTCCTGACAGACGTTTTACTATCACGTCATCGCGCATCAGCTCAGAATCCACGTGGGACCTCGACCATTACGCCACTATACTCATGCTGTCGACCACTAACTCCTAACTAAGCCACGACACGCGGCAACCGATGACCCATCAATAAAAGTATTAATAGCCCTCCAAAGGCCAAGAAAAGGACTCTACACACCTTCATACCCAAAACACGGTTGCTATGCCTGCTTCTCCTCTCAATCACCATCCTTCAACCCCTTTTCCTACGTATTACCAAGACAATCACCTAAAAACCAAAAAGGACATCAACAATTGGCACTGTCTGTAGGAAAGAAAACCATGTCTCTACCACTACCATCGCAGCAAAACACCTCTATTGAAACCTTGAGCACTAGTGCTCCAATGCTAGCCTCCGTTTGCCTCTATAAAAGGGAATTATGAGTTTTTTTCCTCAGGGAACTTCCCCCCACCTATCAGTTTCAAATCCTAGCACCCAAAACTACTTTTTCCCTAACCCTAGTTCCAACAGCCTTACTACCCTCATAACTACTACCAAAATCTACTTACAGCCACCTCCCCAATACTCTCCACAATCTTGAATCTGATCTGCGAGACAACATCAACTGCTCAATGAGGCTAGTGCCCGCGCCTAGGCACGAAGGCCTCTACGAGTTACCCCCCAGCCACCCAAACGGATGTTGGGGAAAATGCTAGCATCACCCTCACGCCTGATATTGACCAACCACAAGATAACCAAGAACTACCACCCCCTCCATCTGAATTACCATTTCCTTCCTCGGGCTACCCAGCAGCAGGTGACCCAAACTCAGGGCTACCCAATATCCCCTTTTTCACCACACTGTTACCATACCTAGAACCAATATAGCATGTACTAATGAACCAAGTACAGACACTCCAGGCTCAATTAGCAGAGCAACAAAGGACTGTACGCCAAGTCACCCAACGAATCAATGACCTTCAAAAAAAACAGTACCGAGATTAGGAAGAAGAAAGCAGTAGTTCATCTTCACAGAGGAGTAGCCAAGTAGGCCCCAATAGAACACAGAGAAACAACTAGGAACAATCTCCTGAAGGGCGAGCATTAGAGGGGCCAGGACAAACACTATGGGGACAGCCACTGCGAATGTCGAGGTCTAGATGGCGGCCCTACGAAAAGAGGTGCATGGAATGATAAAGACAGGGTATAAGAGGTAGAATGGATGAGCGACGACAATAGCCCATTGACGTTGCAAATTTGTTAGGAACAGGTGCCTACATCCATAAAACTGCCAAAAGAAACTTATGATAGCACCAAGGACCCCACCAACCATATTATCCAGTATAAGAATTACATGGACTTGCAGGGAGCAAGCGACGCCCTCAAGTGTTGAGTGTTCCCCATGATGCTGCGAATGCACGCCAGAACCTGGTGTAGACACCTAATTTTGTCTGGGCTCCCTAAACAAGATGAGTTTCCACTTTTCAACTTCCCGGAATGCAAAGAATCTTTCCTCATTCTGCTAATGGTCTCCAAGACTTTGATTCGGAGGTCAAAGAAAAAAAAGTCAACTAAAAAAAGTCAATTTCAAAAAAGTCAACCCCAAAAAGTCAACCACTAAAAAAGTCAACTCTCAGTCTAAATCAAGATTCGAAGTTGAATTGAACAATGGTGAAAGAATTTTGATAATTAGAGATCTACAACGAAAGATAGAGAGTTTGAAAGATAGATTGCAAAATTTCAGTGTAGGGAAAATAACTAATTTCGCAAATTTTGGAAAAAGTGCGTAAATGATCAAATTGGATGAAATAAGAAAAACGAAAATAAGAAATTCACAAATTTGGGAAAAACTGCAAATATGGCCCGATTCGGTGAAATTGAGGCCCCCAGTTGATAAAGGATAAATAAACAAAAATATCCCAAGTCCCAATTTGAAGTGGATCCTAAGGAAGAGCCGATTGGAGGAAAAATGAAAAAACGAGAAAATTTCCAATAAAGAGCAAAAGGGGAAAACTAAATCGGGGAGGAATTTGGATGTAAAAATTGGAAGTTTTCGGCCCAACTCCAATTTAATATATGACAAAGGCATTGGAAAAATAAAATCCGAAAATTGAGCCCGTTTCGAGTAAAACAGAGGTTTCGAGGGTTAATAGAAATTTTGGAATCCGAGCTCGAAAAATTATGAAAACTTCTAGAACTAAGTTTTGTATTATATGGGAGGAATTGGAGAAGAAAATTTCAAAATCAGAGCTCAAATGGAAAAGGACAATGTTCGAGTGCATTAATCCGAAATTCTAAGAGAAAATTATGGAAAAAATAGAATCCGAACTTGGAAATTATAAAAAATTGTAGAATTGAGTTTTATATTTTATGGAAGGGATTGAAGAATAAAAATCTGGAATTGGAGCTCAAATAGAAAAAGACAATGTTCGGGTGCACTAATTTGAAATTCCAAGAGAAAATTCAAGAAAAAATAGAAAACAAGCTCAAAAAGTTATGAAAACTTCCAGATCTGAGTTTTATAATTTATGGAAGGGTTTGGAGAAGAAAAATCCGAAAGCGGAGCTCAAATGGAAAAAGACAAAGTTTGGGAGGCATTAAACCGAAACTTTAGAGAAAATCCGAGAAAAATAGAATCCGAGCTCGAAAAAAATATGAAAACCTTCAGAACTGAGTTTAATATTGGATGGGATGATTTGGAGAAGAAAATTCCAAAATTGGGGTCCATTTTCAATTAAATTAAGTTTAGGGGTCAAAATGCAATTTTACTGAAAAATCGAAAAAGATCACTTTGCAAATTAAAAAAAAAGGAATGGCTTGGAAATTTTCCAGGCCATTTTCGGTCAGCCCTTGAATGAAGGTAGGAGTGTGATCATCTAGAATCAAATGGCCAAGATTGAATAGAAAGATGACATTTTTAAGAAGAGACAAGATTCTCCACTACTTGCCTACATGTATTTTTGGCCAATGGGAGGCCTCCAAATTGCAAAGCCATGTGAAGAGCATGTGAAGGCTATGATATGATGCCAAATAGGATTAAAAATGCCCCATAGGAAGATATTTTAAAAGTAAGCCATATGATCATGACAAGTGGCTTAGATATTTTGTAGAGATAAGAGACAAGAATAATCTAGGTGGCATTATTGGCCAATGAGAGGCTAGGAAACCCTTAATTTAAGGGAAGCATCATGCAAATAGGGGACAAGAACCCTTAATTTACGGAAAGCATCATGCAAGGAGGGGATAAGAATTAGCCATGTGGCAAATATGTTAGAAGAGCATGCACTGCATGACTAAAGAAAAGATGAGCACTCTCTACACTACATAGAGGAATCGGCCAAGGCTTGTAAAAAGAGGGATGATTAATTTTTTCAAGGCAATTTCACTACACTCTTGGAGGAGAAAAAAAAGAGAGAAAGAGTGAGAAACAAGGAGAAGTTTGAGTGCTTGATTTGGAAAGCAATTGCTAGGCAATTATTCCCTCTCTTCTTCTTCAATTATTTTCTTTGATATCATGTTCTTTTCCTTCTTCTTTTTTCATGTGATTTTTAACTTTTTGTTGAATAAAAGGTTTTCAAAAATAAATCTTAAAGGTTTTCTCTCCTTTATTCTTTATTCTTTACAAAATAACCAAGTTGACAAATTTTTTTACATATTTTTTACCTTAGCCTAAACCTAGGAGGAGTTTTTGTGCTTGATTGTTCTTGCTTGTTTGTTTGTTCATATTTTTAACTCATGATTGATTCATTGTCATATGTTTGTTGGCTGTAAAATCATTGATGGAGACTCAATTAAGAGTCGTAAACCCAAGTGCAGGTTATGTTCAAGTAATAAATTCTCGGGTGTCCGAGGTCGAACCACAAGGAAGCGTATTAGTAAGTATAAGTTTATAAATATATAAGAAAAAGAAAGTAAACAAGATATTAGGGAATCAACAACAAAATAAGATAAACAAGATATTAGAGAACAAAATAAACAAAATATAAAGGAAATTAAACAAGATATAAACAACAATAAGAAAAGATGTTGAGGTTAGAGAATCCACTCTTGGTGTTATGCTAAGATTAATCTTGTTTTATTACACAATTGAAATCCACACATAAGGGAGGTTCCAATCGGAAGGTTTAGCAATTCAGTCCAAATTGTCCAACGTCCATAGCATATGATATTATGTTCATTTGGTGTCCTCAAAACTCACAAAAAGAGTCCAAGCATTCCTTATGCCAAAATATATGTCTACAACAAATCAAGGTTATGAAACCAAGCATTTACTGTGCCATTTTCATTGTCAATAATGAATCAAGATCCCTACTTTGCAAGTATGATTTTAAACCAAAAGAAAATATTATCTATACTAGTGTTTATAAATTTTAGCTCATGTTTAAGAGACTAACCTTAGCATTTACCAAGAGCTTCACCTCATCACCTCAACAATATGATTAGCAACACATACTAGATATGAATAAAATGAAAAGAAATGTAAGAAGCATAAGTAAATAAAGAAAAAGAAAACTAGAGAAAGGAAAGAAAAAGAAAACTTAGAGAATTTTATTACAATGGCTAATATCCTACCAATGTATCCCCCTTCTCCAATACTCATCCAAGGCCCTCTATTTATACACATTTTGGAGGGCTAAATGACAAGAGACAAGCTTTACAAATTTCAAAGGTAGGTATAATAGGTGGGTGCATTTTTCTAACAATTTTCGTCATATTGTATGACAATTCTGATCAGCCAGCTTGATGGTCGCGTTTGTCAATGTTGGAGGCTCTATCTGATAAAATGGTCTTCTATAAAAATATACCCCTATCAGTTACGAATCCATAGCCGTTGGAATCAGATCATTTGCTCATGTGGATCGGAAGATATGGTCAAAATACCAAAACGGTGCAGAACAGACGTCATTGCACATCAGCCAACTTGATGGTTGATTTCGGTAGGGAAAACGACTCCGTTTCAAGAAGTGTAAAACATGAAAAAGATAGATATGCCTCTTAACTATGCACAGTTAAAATTTCAGCCTTATTGCTTCAGTGAAACTCCAGATATAGCTGATATGGCAAAAGGTGTCGGAACTGGAACTGAACTGGATTTGCCCTTAATTCTTTATTTAACCTAGTAATCTGAAATCACTCAAAGAAACTCGTGAAAAACACCAAATTACATAAAAATATAAAAAATCATAAACACAATTAGACTAAGCAATAATAACTCGTATTTGACACAAAATAATAATAAAACATAACTAAAAACTATATAATTATACGAGTTATCACACCCCTACACTTAGATTGTTGCTAGTCCCTAGCAACGACTCAATAAAAATAAAATAAGAAAATCTAATCTAATCCATTTTCGTAGGAAATTACGGTGGCACTTAGCATGTGACACAAGCCTTTAAACCCCTAGGTGTCCCTAGTGGACGAGTTTAGTCTCGTGAGGGTTTGCTAGAACGATACCCACAAACATTGAAAAACTAAAATATAAGTAAACTACATACACTAAAAATATTTACTCCTAATCCTTTCAATATAAATTAGAGACAATCTTTGAACAAGTCTTGTAAACTAATCAATAGCTCAAAGAATTTCACAAAAAATCATGCTTGAATGTAAATAAATGAGTTAAGCCAATATTAACATAACATATTTCAATCAAAATAGTGCATATTCAACTTAATTTCAACCTCTCACATGGGATACTCTCATGATTTTCACTCTTTAAAGTAGTGGTAAAGTGTTTACACTCAATCAATCTCATGAAAATAGTTCTACCATATGCTTGCTTGTCCACCTATTCTCCACTAAAAGATCATGCAACTTCATAAATCAAGAGGTCTTTAATCAAGGTTGTAATAGGGCCAAGGGGTTTGTAATGTGGTTGAAGAACAAAAGGATAAAGATATCACAAAGGTCCCAAAGAGTTCATAAAGTTTAGAGACATAATAAGATCATACAAAGAAACTTCTCAAAACTCTTTACAAGTACATAGTCACATAGGCTAAATATTCATGTTGAGCCTTTGCTTCATTCTAACCAACTTTGTAACATCTTTTTCTTTACTTTAACTAGAAGTTCAAGAGAAGATTTTTTTTTTTTTGAATATGGGAATGTATTTAACAATGATCCCTTTCTTTTTCTCTTGACTTTTTCTTTTCTTTTCTTCCCCCACACTTATCTTTTGTTTCTAACCCAAATTTTCAACTAAAAATATCCCTTGTTTTTTGCAATATGTCTCAAAATATATAATCCATCTTTAGAACAAGGGTAAGGATATAAGTATATTTAGGCTAGGTGTAAGTTGTGGTTACCAATAAAACAGCATATTTAATGTAGGCTCAAATTGGCTCACTAGTGGGGATGTTCTCTTAGAACATTAATAATGGATGGCTGTTTGGCTCTGGTTATAATCCTAATGCCTCTATCATATTCATGTTGTCACATGTATCAATATAGTCTCAAACGGTTTAAAGCAAGTTCTAGAGAATCATGTAATCATAAGAGCACTCAAGAAAGAAATTAGATTGATTTGTATAATGCATCAATCATTATAGGCTCAAAAACTCACAAGGATGATTATACAAGTCAGATTAAGTCTAAACATGCTTCTTTCTCAATCAACATATCATATTAACATTGGCTCATAAAAAGGTTGACATCAAGCTCAATTCTCATGAAAATCTTCTCACTAATAAATCTGTTTTAGACTTATGCAATTCATATCTCATCATTGTATTAAAAAGGAACTAAAACACACTAAAAAAATAATAATAATAATAATAATAAAGACTCATAAAAAAAAAAAAAGTAGACAAAAATAAAAGAAATCCTAAATCATTCCCCCCACACTTAATTCTTACATTGTCCTCAATGTAAGTCTATTAACCCAAATGAAAGAATCATGTGTAAGAGAAAAGAACTAATAACATAAGAATAGGAACTACTAAGACTCAAAACAAAACAAACTCATGCAACCTAAATAATCCTAAAATACTAAACAAAAATTAACAAGTAAACATAAAAAGGTTAAAATCAAACTGACAAGGTATGTCTCAAGTCTCCCTTACTCAGACCTTGTTCAGAATGAATACTTCTAAATGTCTTAAAACACAACAATTTTTTTTTTTTTTTTTGAAGATTAGTAAAAATTATATTTACATCTAGTTATTTTCAAAACAAGGATCAGAAAGAAAAACAACCTCTTCTTGAGTAACATGATTTTCCAAAAAGAGTTTGAGTCTTTGTCCATTTACCTTGAATACGTTACCATTTTGAGGATTCTCAATGTCAACTGCTCCATAATGATACACATGCTTAACCACAAATGGGCCAGTCCATCTTGATCTCAACTTACCAGGAAATATGTGAAGTCTAGAATTATAAAGTAGAACTTTTTGCCCAACATCAAATATTTTTCTTGAAATTAACTTGTCATGAAAGGCTTTAGTTCTTTCTTTATGAATTTTAGAATTCTCATATGCATCATTTCTGAGTTCCTCAAGTTCATTTATTTGTAATTTCCGTAAATTAGAAGCGTCATCAAGGTTTGAGTTGAACATTTTAATGGCCCAATATGCTTTATGCTCAAGTTCCACAGGTAAATGACAAGGTTTTCCATAAACTAGCCTATAAGGAGACATGCCCAATGCTGTTTTAAAAGCTGTTCGATAGGCCCATAATGCATCGTTAAGTCTAAGGGACCAATCTTTGCGATTTGGATTAACCGTCTTTTCCAAAATTTGTTTAATCTCCCTATTTGCTAATTCTACCTGTCCATTTGTCTGCGGGTGATAAGGGGTTGCAACTTTGTGTGTAATGGCATATTTCTTCATTAATGTTTCAAAAACCTTGTTGCAAAAATGTGTTCCCCCATCACTTATGATAGATCGAGGAATTCCAAATCGACTCAAAATATTTTCTTTTAAAAATTTAATCACTGTTTTGTGATCATTATTTCGACATGGAATTGCCTCTATCCACTTTGAAACATAATCTATTGCAACTAAAATGTATAAGAAACCAAAAGATGGTGGAAATGGTCCCATGAAATCAATACCCCAACAGTCAAAAATTTCAATTACAAGAATTGGGTTCAAAGGCATCATGTTTCTTTTCGAAATGGAACCTAATTTTTGACAACTTTCACATGACTTGCAAAAATTATGTGCATCTTTGAATAAAGTTGGCCAGTAAAATCCACACTGTAAAATTTTTGCAGCAGTTTTCTTTGATGAAAAATGACCACCACATGCCTCAGAATGACAAAACTTAATTACACTACTTACCTCATTGTCGGGAATGCATCTTCGAAAAATCTGATCAGGACAATATTTGAACAAGTAAGGGTCATCCCAATAGAACTTCTTTACCTCATTCAGAAACTTTCTTTTATCTTGGGGGCTCCATTGAGAAGGAATTTTTCCTGTAGCAAGAAAATTAGCAATGTCAGCAAACCAAGGTGTCGTGGAGACAATTAGAAGTTGTTCATCAGGAAAAGTATCATTTATTGGTGAGGTTCCAAAAGATTCATCACAAACAAGTCTTGATAAATGATCAGCCACCACATTTTCTACTCCTTTTTTATCTCGAATGGTGATGTCAAATTCTTGCAGCAAAAGGATCCACCTCAGCAACCTAGGTTTTGCATCCTTCTTAGAGAGAAGATATTTTAAAGCTGCATGATCACTAAAGACAACAATTGATGATCCAACAAGGTAAGATATGAATTTATCCAATGCAAAAACAACTGCAAGTAATTCCTTTTCTGTAGTGGAATAATTCATTTGGGCTCTATTTAAAGTTTTACTTGCATAGTAAATTACATGTGGTTTATTATCTTTCCTTTGTCCTAACACAGCACCAACAGCATAGTCACTAGCATCACACATTATTTCAAATGGTAAAGACCAATCAGGAGATCTCATAATAGGAGCAGTAGTGAGCATATTTTTGAGTTTTTCAAAAGCATCTTCACAATCTTTAGTCCATTCAAATGCAGTGTCTTTCATTAAAAGATTACATAGAGGTTTAGATATCGTGCTAAAATCTTTTATGAATCTTCTATAAAAACCTGCATGTCCCAAGAATGACCTAATGTCCTTTACTGTCTTTGGTGTGGGTAGATTAGCAATCAATTCAATTTTTGACTTGTCTACCTCAATCCCTTTTGCAGAAACAATGTGACCTAGTACAATACCTTTAGTGACCATGAAATGACATTTTTCCCAATTAAGAACAAGATTTTTTTCTTCACACCTAATCAATACATTTTTCAAATTGGCTAAGCAATCATCAAATGAATCACCAGAAACAGAAAAATCATCCATGAAAATCTCAAGATTACGTTCAATCATGTCACTAAAAATACTAAGCATGCATCTTTGAAATGTGGCAGGGGCGTTACATAATCCAAATGGCATTCTACGATATGCAAAAGTACCAAAAGGACATGTAAAAGTGGTTTTCTCTTGGTCCTCAAGTGCAATGGCAATTTGATTATATCCAGAATATCCATCTAGAAAACAATAAAACTCATGCCCTG
The DNA here is from genome assembly GCA_030761205.1 of Fremontodendron californicum. NCBI lineage: Eukaryota > Viridiplantae > Streptophyta > Magnoliopsida > Malvales > Malvaceae > Fremontodendron > Fremontodendron californicum. Next base: position 7,065,927 of record JAULJL010000010.1, read on the forward strand.
CAACTCTTTCTAAGATTTGATCCATGAAAGGCAAAGGGAAATGATCTTTCCTCGTCACTGAGTTAAGTTTCCTATAGTCAATGCACATGCGCCAACCAGTAACAGTCCTAGTTGGAATTAATTCATTGTTTTCATTTTTAACTACAATAACTCCAGATTTCTTAGGTACGACTTGAGTAGGACTTACCCATTTGCTATCAGAGATAGGATAAATGATTCCATTATCTAAAAGTTTAATGACTTCATTTCTCACTACTTCTTTCATATTAGGATTAAGCCTTCGTTGCATTTGTCTAGAGGGTTTAGCATTTTCCTCTAAATAAATATTATGTGTGCAGATTAATGGGCTTATTCCCTTTATGTCAGCTAAGGTCCATCCTAATGCATTTTTGTGCATCTTCAAAAGTTGTAACAACTTACCTTCTTGTAGTTCATCAAGATGTGAAGAAATTATGACTGGAAAAGTTTCATTCTCACCCAAAAAGGAATATTTTAGCTCGGATGGCAATGGTTTTAAATCCAGCTTGGGTGGTTCAATAGTTGATGGTACAGTGACATTTGTGAGTGATGGAAGTTCCTCAAACTTTTGTTTCCAACAATGCTTATCCTGAAAAGAATTTAACAAAGAATCAGTGTGTGAAATTTCTGAAGCATTATCAAACTCACATTCAATTAAATAAGCTTCTAAAGGATCATGGAATGTGGTAGTGGTGAGATGTTCATGAACAAGTTCTTCAATGAAATCCACTTCATGTACTTCTGAATCATCACCAGGTTGCTTGTAAATGTTGAACACATTTAATTCTAAAGTCATATTTCCAAAAGAAATGTTCAAAATACCATTCCTGCAATTTATCAGAGCATTAGAAGTTGCAAGAAATGGACGGCCTAATATAACAGGAATTTGAACATTTGGATTTGAAACAGGATGTGTGTCCAAAACAATAAAATCAACAGGGAAGTAAAAATTATCAATTTGAACCAAAACATCTTCAACTATCCCTCGAGGAATTTTTACAGAACGATCAGCTAGTTGAAGTGTAACAGGTGTTTCCTTGAGTTCACCTAAACCTAACTGTTGATAAACAGAAAAAGGCAAAAGATTAACACTAGCACCAAGATCAAGCAATGCACGTTCTATTCTAGTGTTTCCAATGATGCATGAGATTGTTGGATATCCAGGATCTTTGAATTTTGGTGGAGTAAGGTGCTGAATGATTGAGCTCACACTTTCCGTCAGAAATGCTTTCTTTTGTACATTATGTTTCCTTTTAACTGTGCACATGTCCTTCAAAAATTTAGCATAAGATGGAACTTGTTTGATTGCATCCAATAAAGGAATGTTAATCTTAACTTGTTTGAAAAGTTCATAAATTTCTGCATTTTGATTCAAATTCTTTATTGTTTGCAACCTTTGAGGAAAAGGAGCAGGATGCATACCTTTTTCTTTGTCCAAATTTTCAAGAAGTTCAGACTTACCATCATCCTTACCATTACTTTTCGGAGGGGAAGGAAGATCTTGGTCTTTTGATGGAAGGTTTTTGTCAATTGCCTTTCCACTTCGAAGAGTTGTGATAGAACTGGCATTTTCCTGTTGAGTTTCATTGGAGCAAGAAACAAGACATTGAGTAGAAGGGTTAGGCTGAGGTTGAGCAGGAAACTTACCTTTTTCTTGAGTGCGTAATGAAGCTGTCAATGTGGACAAGGTGTTTTTGATCTCATTGATGTCCTGTGAAGTTTGGTTATACACATTTGCTTGTGTTTGCATGAATGCTTGCAATGTCTCTTCCAAGGTTTGTACACGTGAAGGTTGATAGGAAAAAGTGTTGCCCGACTTTTGAGATTGTGGTACCTGAACATGATTATTATTCCGCCAACTGAAGTTGGGATGATTTCTCCATTCAGGGTTATACGTTTCAGAGTAAGAAGAAGCAAAAGGCTTTTTAAATGTGTTTATGGAATTTACTTGATCATGCAACGCTTCTTTAAGAATGGGAATGTTTGGACATTCAGAAGTGGGGTGTCCCATGATTTCACAAATTCCACAACTGTCTTCCTTTTTAACCGTTTTGACTTCTTTTACTTCTCTAAGTTCCATGGCTTCAATCTTTCTAGCCAAATTAGCTACTTTAGCTTTTATCTCATCTTCTTGACTAAAATGATATTTACCTCTGTTAGAAACAGGATTAGATCTATTGGAACTTTCAAAGGAATTATCTGTGTGCCAGGCTTGAGAGTTATCTGCCAAATGGTCTAGGTAGTCAAAGGCTTCTTCAGGTTGTTTTTCTAGAAACTCACCGTTACACATTGTTTCAACAAATTGTTTAGTTTCGGGAGTTAAACTTTCATAAAAGAAACTAATAAGATGCCATTTTTCAAAACCATGATGTGGACAAGAACTTAACAAATCTTTAAAACGCTCCCAGCACTGAAAAAATGCTTCATTTTGATTTTGATTGAAATTTTGAATCTGTCTTTTCAAAGCAGTAGTTTTATGTGCTGGGAAAAATTTCTTTAGAAACTTAGTTTGTAATTCTTGCCATGTGCCAATTGACCTTGGTTTTAAATTATGAAGCCAAATTTTTGCTTTGTCTTTTAAAGAAAAAGGAAATAATTTTAGCTTGACAATTTCATTTGTACATTGTTGGTCATTAAAGGTGACACATACATCTTCGAAGTCTTTTAGAAACGAGTAAGCACTTTCCGATTCTAACCCATGGAAATTTGGAAGCAAAGCTATCATACCTGGTTTAAAACGAGAGTTGTTTGCATTGAGAGGAAAAATAAAACAAGAGGGTGATCAGCTTCGAGTTGGTTGCAAGTAGTCACGCATGGTGCGTACTTGTCTGTTTTCACCTTCAGCATGAATACTTTCATTGTCAGCCATGATAGGAGTTGTATTAGAAAGATTACCTGAAAAAGTTTCACAATAAAATCTAACTAAACGACGAAATCTAAAATCACGTCGCCAAAAAAGCATAAAACAAAGTTAATATACAGATGAGGCGGTATAACCAGCCAATAAAAATAAAACAAAGTTAATATACAATAGAAATATAAATATAAATATATAGAAAATTAGGCGGTATAACCAGCCAATAAAAATAAAACAAAGTTAATATACAAATTAGGCGGTATAACCAGCCAATAAAAATAAATATACTTATAAACTTATATACTTAGTATTGCTTCCCCGGCAACGACGCCAAAAACTTGATGGAGACTCAATTAAGAGTCGTAAACCCAAGTGCAGGTTATGTTCAAGTAATAAATTCTCGGGTGTCCGAGGTCGAACCACAAGGAAGCGTATTAGTAAGTATAAGTTTATAAATATATAAGAAAAAGAAAGTAAACAAGATATTAGGGAATCAACAACAAAATAAGATAAACAAGATATTAGAGAACAAAATAAACAAAATATAAAAGAAATTAAACAAGATATAAACAACAATAAGAAAAGATGTTGAGGTTAGAGAATCCACTCTTGGTGTTATGCTAAGATTAATCTTGTTTTATTACACAATTGAAATCCACACATAAGGGAGGTTCCAATCGGAAGGTTTAGCAATTCAGTCCAAATTGTCCAACGTCCATAGCATATGATATTATGTTCATTTGGTGTCCTCAAAACTCACAAAAAGAGTCCAAGCATTCCTTATGCCAAAATATATGTCTACAACAAATCAAGGTTATGAAACCAAGCATTTACTGTGCCATTTTCATTGTCAATAATGAATCAAGATCCCTACTTTGCAAGTATGATTTTAAACCAAAAGAAAATATTATCTATACTAGTGTTTATAAATTTTAGCTCATGTTTAAGAGACTAACCTTAGCATTTACCAAGAGCTTCACCTCATCACCTCAACAATATGATTAGCAACACATACTAGATATGAATAAAATGAAAAGAAATGTAAGAAGCATAAGTAAATAAAGAAAAAGAAAACTAGAGAAAGGAAAGAAAAAGAAAACTTAGAGAATTTTATTACAATGGCTAATATCCTACCAATGTATCCCCCTTCTCCAATACTCATCCAAGGCCCTCTATTTATACACATTTTGGAGGGCTAAATGACAAGAGACAAGCTTTACAAATTTCAAAGGTAGGTATAATAGGTGGGTGCATTGTTCTAACAATTTTCGTCATATTGTATGACAATTCTGATCAGCCAGCTTGATGGTCGAGTTTGTCAATGTTGGAGGCTCGATCTGATAAAATGGTCTTCTAGAAAAATATACCCCTATCAGTTACGAATCCATAGCCGTTGGAATCAGATCATTTGCTCATGTGGATCGGAAGATATGGTCAAAATACCAAAACGGTGCAGAACAGACGTCATTGCACATCAGCCAACTTGATGGTTGATTTCGGTAGGGAAAACGACTCCGTTTCAAGAAGTGTAAAACATGAAAAAGATAGATATGCCTCTTAACTATGCACAGTTAAAATTTCAGCCTTATTGCTTCAGTGAAACTCCAGATATAGCTGATATGGCAAAAGGTGTCAGAATTGGAACTGAACTGGATTTGCCCTTAATTCTTTATTTAACCTAGTAATCTGAAATCACTCAAAGAAACTCGTGAAAAACACCAAATTGCATAAAAATATAAAAAATCATAAACACAATTAGACTAAGCAATAATAACTCGTATTTGACACAAAATAATAATAAAACATAACTAAAAACTATATAATTATACGAGTTATCAATCATGCATTTCATGCCATTTTCAACTAGATTTTTGGCTAATATCAACCAATGATCTCTAGCCAAAAATCCCTTGTCTATACTAGTTGAAAGAGTGATATTTTAAGTTGGATATTCTGACTTTGGGATTTTTTTTCTCTACACATTTTTTGTCAAAATAAAATTAACTTTTTGACCACATGTAGTAGACCTTTGAAGTATGCCCTAGTATTTTTTCCAAGATTTTTAGATTTTTTTTTTATCAAGGTTGGAAAAATAGTTTTTGATAAAACAATTTTTAGCTCACTATTCTGACTTTGGTGAAAATTTGGTCAAGGCATCCTTGGTCCAAAATTTAAGTTGATTTTTCCCATGGAGACCATCATGTCTCAAGTCTATACTGAGTTTTCCATAATTTTAATATTTTTTTATGAAGGGTAAAAAAATAGTTTTTCAAAACTGGTTTTGGGAGTCATAATTGTTTTATTAAAACTAATAATTTTTTGTTTTTATTTGTATACAAAGGAGGGGCTGATTTGAGTTATTAGCTACTGTCTTAGGTTGATTCCTATATCATTTCAAGAATAAATTTTGATTTTAGAAAAATCGGGTCAAGGGTGGTCAACCCGGGTTTCAAAAATAGGAGAAACTAGACCTTTTAGAGACCTCTTTTTGCTCAAAAAATTCCAATTTTTTAAATCCGAGCCCAAAGTCATTCGGTTTTTGAAAATCCAATTTAAGTTTCTCTCAACGTTAGTCGGATACTTTCGTTAGGTATACGGATGTCCTTACTTCAAGAGAGAAATAGATTTTCATGCATTGCATATTTTTAAATGTTTTTATTTAATTTAGTATAAAAAATGTATTTTTCGATTTCCTAAATATTTGGCCAGAATTAGTTCCTAATCTTTGCCGGGTTTGCCGGGGAGGTTAGGAAATTATTCAACGCACGTGTTTATGGAATTGAATTTTATGGTTTTCGTTTTACTCGGAATCATGTAAATGTCATATGAAAGAATTATTTTCCAAGCTTTGTCGGGTTTGCCAGGGAGTACCGTAATATTGTCCGATGTATGCCATTTATGTGATTCCTCACATGAAAAATCAATTTCAAAATGATGATGTGTGCATATTTCATGATCATGCATATTCCATGATATCTACATTTGTCATCTTAATTATGCAAATTCTATGTTTATGAATATTTTATGATGATGTCATTTTATATTCATGTTGCTAGTGTGATTATGATGTGATTATGAATATTTTGTGATGATGTCATTTTGTGATTTTTGCCATGTCAAGCATGTCATGTCATTCATACATATGCTATGTCATTTAGATTTTTGCCATGTCAAGCATGTCATGCCATGCCATTCATACATTTGCTATGTCAAGCATGTCATGTCATTCATACATATGCTATGTCATTTAGATTTTGCCATGTCAAGCATGCCATGTCATTCATAATTATGCTATGTCATTTAGATTTTGCCATGTCAAGCATGCCATGTCATTCATTCATATGCCATGTCATTCAGATTTTGCCATGTCATCCATTCATGTGCCATGTCATTTGGATTTTTCCATGACAAGCATATCATGTCATTCATTCATATGCCATATCATTCATTCATGTGTCATGTCATCTAGATTACGTCATGTCATGATAAATATGTATGTTGTTTAATTTTTATCTTAATAATATTTTTGCATATGCATGATCATTTTTTTTTTTATGATTTCAAAATACATGAAAAATAAATAATATTTTTTATAAAACAAGATTAGTCCCGAGTTAAAATAATTCATAAGTTCTCTGATGGGTCTGCCAGGGAGGATATCATCAATTATCATTAACGGCAGAACATCTTTTTTACAAAAACGAGGTTGATTCGAAGAATTTCAAAATCAAGGAAAAATTCCATATTTTGTCGAGTTTGTCGGGAAATATGAAAAATTTTATATTAATAAATTCTGGATTATTTTCAAATAAATATGAAAATTTTTAAGGGAATTATTTTTAAAAAATATTCAAGACCGACTTTCACCGAGACTTGAGATAACACATGACTAATAAAGTACCGTTTTATACGGGAGTTGCGGGGGTGCTAATCCTTCCCCGCACGTAACAGACTCCCGAACCCGCACTTGTTTTCTCTGGTTCAAAGTGCAAACTTCAAAATTGGTTTTAAAAAATATTTTAATTAATTTAAAAATATTTTTATAAAAATCGATTTTAACAGTGTTGGTATATGCCTTAGAGCCAATCGGTTTGGTCAGGCATAAACTAGCAATAATACAAACCCATCACTATATCTTAGTGATACAAGATTTTCCTTCATGTTAGTACAATGATAAAGAGTTATTAAGTACTAATCGGATGAAGCCCATGGAACATAATGGCCTTGCAAAGGAATTATATATAATTGTGAGATCCTTATGCATCAAAGCCATGTTCCTAAAACGGTTCCTGGTCATCATATTGCCAAGACGGGGCATTGGCAATGCTCAAAGACTGGTACATGTTAAGCCTACTTACTTAGTAAGCAATTGATCTCACGTGTTGAAGTATATGAGATACTTTAGAATAACATGTAGGTGCTTATCTGTTGAACAAGTTCACTGAACATGGCCCGCTGTGAGAACTCCATTTGGTATTGTCACTCAAGTGTCTATGGAAAAGTTCTCACGTGTCAGTCGTGTAAGTAGTCCTCTGACTTGTGATACCAGGTCATCTTGTATAGGGAATGTCATACTTTGATTCCATCACGAACGGGTCCCTAACATAGAGTGATGCTTATCGTATGGTGGTTTTGGGTATGACATGAACCATACGAAGATGGATGAGTGATCCAGAGAGGATTCACCACTCCAAGTGACATCGGAGACATATCTCATTTGTTCTTGGCTTAAGTTAACTTGATGGAATCTCTAGCTAGAGTATGATGAATTTAGGAGAAATAGTTTCTCTAATTCACAAAGTTAACCAAAAGTTGCAAGAACTAATATGGATTGAACATGAGTAGACACTGTACCATGCTCATGGTCTTTCCGAGATATTTGGTGAAAGGACCGAATTACACTGATAGACTGAACACGAAAGGTTATGTCAAGACTAACTTGACTCTCCAGTATTTGGGTGGTCATGATGGCTTGCTAGAGTCCGCTCATGATTTATGAATGTAAATTAATTAGATTAATTAACATTCATTGCCAACGTATTGGGAGCCTAATGGGTCATACACAGAAAGGTGAATTAAGAGATTAAAATGGAAAGAGCCTAATTGATTAATTTTAGAATTTAATCAATAGGGATTTAATTAAATAGTTTAATTAAGTGGAAGGACTTAAGTGCAAATACATAAGAGTTATTGCCCATAGTCCAAACCCTGGAGTGATTGCTGCCCCCTATAAAAGAAATATGATAGCTTGGCCGACCTCCATATGGCCCCCTAGCCGCATATGTGATATGCTTAAAGGCTTTGGTGTCTTCTTGATTTCTTGACTTCCTCCTTGCCTCTTCATGATTTGCTAGAGAGAAAAACGTTTTCTTTCAAGAGAGCAAAGGCATAGAGTGAAGAAGAAAGAAGATCAAGATAATCCTTGAGCTTGGTGCGCCAAACCCGGAGAAGCAAGAAAAGCGTTTTCTTCTTCTTGATGCTTATGAAGCATTCAGCCATGGTATGTTTAGATGGGGAGAGGTTTCTTGAAACCTAAACTACTAGCATCATTTTCGGCAAGACTCCATTCCTACCTTATGAAGGTTTTCTTGATCATCTTGTGTGGATTACTGTTAGAGGCTAGACACTTGTGTGGCTTGAAGTCTCGGATTGACAGCTTGGTGTTCAAGATTGAGTGAGCTGTTTGGAAACTCAAGATTACTAGATCTTTGAGTTAAGGTATGATTCTTGATCAGATGTATGCTTTATAATTACAAGATCGCATTAAAATTTTACAAGCATGATCCTGTTAGATTCGGCTATCTCATTGTTTATTATTCCGTTGCGTTCATGTTCTTCTTTAATTCGATTATTGTTTGAGCATGAGGTCGAATCCCAACAAATAGGTAGCCAACACACCTAGCCAAAAAAAAGATTGGTGGCTACTAAATTTCTTTCACAAGGTCGTTTTCAAACCCTCATTTTCATTTAAGAGGAATTAAGTTGTCTTTTTCTCTATTTCTTCCCACGCTTTTTTCCTCTCTATTATTTTCAAACGTCGCTTAACGGGTCGTGATATTTTCGTTGCGACAGCTTGGCGACTCCACTGGGGACATTTAGAGAGTCAGGCCTAAAATTAATTTTGTGCTATCAAAAGTCTCGGAGTTGTCGGTTTTAATTGGTATTTAATTATAATTCCCATTTTTTCCATAAAATAAGGAGGATTTCCAAAAATAATTAAATGTTTTTAATATGTTCATTTGCATGCATATTATTGTTTCTCTGGTTATTTAATGTTATATATTGCTATTGTTCTCTGGTTGGTTAATGCATTACACTATTCTTCATTGTTGTTTTAATAAATTGTTGGGGTATTTAGAATAAGGTAAGTAGAATAGGTGATGAAAGGTTTGTTGTTCCTCCTCACACACTACACGTGCATTTGCATAACATGAGCTCTATACCCGAGTTTCATCCTTTTTAGTGGAAGAAAATGTTTCCCCTAGCATAGTGTTTTCCTTAAAAATAGGATGCTTGTCCCCTATTTGCATGATGCTTTCCTTAAAAATAGGGTTTTCTAGCCTCCCATTGGCGAACAATGCCACCTAGATTATTCTTGTCTCTTTGTCTCTACAAAATATCTAGGCCACTTGTCAAGATCATACGGCCTCCTATTAAAATATCTTTCTAGGTGGCATTTTTAATCCTACTTGTCATTATCTCATAGCCTTCACATGGCTTTGCAATTTGGAGACATCCCATTGGCCTAAAATGCCATATAGGCATAGTAGTGGAGAAGCTTGTCCTTTTAAAAATGTCATCTTGCTATTCAACCTTGGCCATTTTATCCATGATGATCACACCCCCTCCCTTTGATCAGCTGCTAGCGAAAAATGCCCTGAAAATTTCCAGGCCATTAAACTTTTTTTATTTACAAAATGGTCTTTTTTGGTTTCTTTGATAAAATTGCATTTTGGCCCCCAAACTTATTTTAATTATAAATGGACCCCAATTTCAAAATTTTCTTTTCCATTTCATCCCATCCAATATAAAACTCAGTTCTGGAGGTTTTCATATTTTTCAGAGCTCGAATTCTATTTTCTCGGATTTTTCTCTAAAGTTTCGGTTTAATGCCTCCCAAACTTTGTCTTTTTTCATAGGAGCTCCGATTCTGGATTTTTCTTCTCCATTACCTTCCAAAAAATATAAAACTTAGATCTGGAAGTTTTATATTTTTTCGAGCTCGTTTCCTATTTTTCCTGGAATTTTCTCTTGGAATTTCGGGTTAGTGCACCCGAACTTTGCTTTTTTTTTTTTCATTTGAACTCCCGATTCTGGATTTTTCTTCTCCAATACCTTACAAAAAAATATAAAACTCAGATCTGAAAGTTTTCATATTTTTTCGAGCTCGTTTCCTATTTTTCCTAAAATTTTCTTTTGGAATTTCGGGTTATTGCACCCGAACTTTGCCTTTTTTTCATTTGAGCTTCGTTTTTGGATTTTTCTTCTCCAATCCCTTTCAAAAAAATATAAAATTCAGATATGGAAGTTTTCATATTTTTCCAAGCTTGTTTCCTATTTTCCCCAGAATTTTCTCTTGGAATTTTGGGTTAGTGCACCCGAACTTTGTCTTTTTCCAAATGAGCTCCGAATCTGGATTTTTCTTCTCCAATCCCTTCCATCTGATATAAAACTCAGATCTGGAGGTTTTCGTAATTTTCCAATCTCAGATTCTATTTTTCCCGAATTTTCCAAGATTGCCCTTTAACCCCCGAAATCTCAATTTTACTCAAAACGGGTCCGATTTCTGGATTTTCATTTTCCACTGTCTTTGTTATATATTGAATTGGAGTTGGTCCGAAAATGCCCAATTTTTACGATTTAATTCCTCTCCGATTTAGTTTTCCCCTTTTCAACATCGAGAATTTTCTCGTTTTTTCGTTTTTCCTCCAACGGCTCTTCCTTGGGATCCACTTCAAACTGGGACTTGGGATATTTTTGTTTATTTATCTTTTATCAACTGGGGCCTCAATTTCACAGAATTGGGCCATCTCTTCAGTTTTCACCAAATTTGTGAATTTTCCTATTTATTGATTTAAATCTTTATTTTCCCTTTTTCTTCAAACCAATTCTTCTTTCAATTCTACTTCAAAATTGGACCTCTCAATATTCGTAGTTACTGTTCCTATTCCATTTGGGACCTCCAATTTCGTCCAATTTGATCGTTTTCGCGCTTTTCCCCAAATTTGTGCAATTATGTATTCCTCTACATTGAATTTTTGCAACCGGTCTTCCAAACTCTATATCTTTCATAGTAGACCTTGGATTATCAAAATTCCTTCACCATTGTTCAATTCAACTTCAAATCTTGATTTTGACTGAGGGTTGACGTTTTGAGGTTGACTTTTTTCGAGTTGACTTGTCATGTTCATATGGCTTACTACTAAAATATCTTCCTAGGAGGCATTTTTAATCCTATTTGGCATCATCTCATAGCCTTAACATGCTCTCCACATGGCTTTGCAATTTGGAGGCCTCTCATTGGCCAAAAATGCCACGTAGGCAAGTAGTGGAGAATCTTGTTCTTTCTTAAAAATGTCAACTTGCTATTTCAATCTTGGCCATTTGATTTAAGATGATCAAACCTCAATCTCCATCTCCCTCACCATCAGCTGGTTGAAAAGGGCCTGGAAATTTCCAAGCCATTCCTCCTTTTTTTATTTGCAAAATGGCCCTTTTCGATTTTTTTCGGTAAAATTGGATTTTGGCCTCCAAACTTAATTTAATTGAAAATGGACCCCAATTTTGGATTTTTCTTTTCCAATTCATCCCATCCAATATAAAACTCAGTTCTGGAGGTTTTCATATTTTTACGAGCTCAGATTCTATTTTTCTCGGATTTTCTCTAAAGTTTCGGTTTAGTGCCTCCCAAACTTAGTCTTTTTTTATTTGAGCTCCGATTCTAGATTTTTCTTCTCCAATCCCTTCCATAAATTATAAAATTCAGATTTGAAAGTTTTCATAATTTTTCGAGTTCGTTTTCTATTTTTTCCCTGAATTTTCTCTTGGAATTTCAAATTAGTGCACTTGAACTTTGTCTTTTTTTTCGTTTGAGCTCCGATTCCGAATTTTTATTTTCCAATCTATTCCATAAAATATAAAACTCAGACCTGAAAGTTTTCATAATTTTTCGAGCTCGGATTCTATTTTTCCCAGATTTTCCAAAATTGCTCTTTAACCCCCGGAACCTTGGTTTTACACGAAACAGGCCCAATTTTTGGATTTTCTTTTTCCAATGCCTTTGTCATATATTGAATTGAAGTTGGTCCGAAAATGCCCAAATTTTACATCCGAATTCATTTTCGATTTCGTTTTCCCTTTTTCCTCTTTATTGGGAATTTTCTCGTTTTTCATTTCTTCCTTCAATCGGCTCTTCCTTGGGATCCACTTCAAATTGGGACTTGGAATATTTTTATTTATTTATCCTTTATCAACTAGGGCCTTCAATTTCACCGAACCGAATCATCTCTGCAGTTTTCCCCAAATAAGTGAAATTAGGTATTTTTCCTACCTTGAAATTTTGCAATCTGTCTTTCAAACTCTCTATCTTTCGTTGTAGACCTCTGATTATCAAAATTCTTTCACCATTGTTCAATTCAACTTTGAGTCTTGATTTTGACTGAGAGTTGACTTTTTCAATGGTTGACTTTTTAGGGTTGACTTTTTTCAAGTTGACTTTTTCGCTTCGACCTCTGAACTAAAGTCTTGGAGACCCATTAGCAGAATGAGGAAAGATTGCACTCTGGGAAGACAAAAAGAAGAAACACCTTGTTTAGGGGGCCCAGACAAAATTAGTTGTCTACAGCTGCCCTTTTTTTGATTATTGCTGAGAATCAGGAATCAGGAAAAGATAAAATAAACAATAATTTATCCGGTTAGTGAAATCGCATGCGAATGATAGAAAGGGGAATTTCCATTCCTTTTTTTATTCATCATTTTTTCATTTTTGTAAACTATAAAATAAAAGAAATTTGTTCTTAAGGCTCAACTTGTCTTAAGGAAACGAGTTTGATTTGCAATAGAAGAAAATACCTCGACGGTGATCTCGGAGCCTAATCTTGTATTGTTCTAACCTTATTGGAGAAACCAAAAATTGAACAACCTAGGTGAAACCAGTAGTCAAAAGGTGATCTAGACGAAACCCAAAATTGAAACGACTTGGGCAAAACTAGAAGTCAAGAAATGATCTAGGTAAAGCCAGAAATATTCTTTCACGCGATGACTTGGGCGGAACCAAAAGTCGAAAAGTTATCTAGGAGAAACCGTAGATAATTTTCAAAGAAATGACTTGGGAGGAACCAATAGTCGAAAAGTTATCTAGGAGAAATTGTATATAATTTTCAAAGAGATGACTTGGGCAGAACTAATAGTCGAAAAGTTATCTAGGAGAAACCGTAGATAATTTTCTAAGATATGACTTAGGCAAAACCAATAGTCGAGAAGTTATCTAGGAGAAACCGTAGATAATTTTCTAAGATATGACTTAGGCAGAACCAATAGTCGAAAAGTTATCTAGGAGAAACCGTAGATAATTTTCAAAGAGATGAATTGGGCGAAACCAATAGTCAAAAAGTTATCTAGGAAAAATCGTAGATAATTTTCAAAGAGATGACTTGGGCAGAACCAATAGTCGAGAAGTTATCTAAGAGAAACCGTGGATAATTTTCAATGAGATGACTTGGGCGGAACCAATAGTCGAAAAGTTATCTAAGAGAAACCGCAGATAATTTTCAAAGAGACGACTTAGGTGGAACCAATAGTCAAAAAGTTATCTAGGAGAAACCGTAGATAATTTTCAAATGAGATGACTTGGGCGGAACCAATAGTCGAAAAGTTATCTAGGCGAAACCATAGATAATTTTCACATGCGATGACTTGGGCGGAACCAAAAGTGGAAAAGTTATCTAGGAGAAACCGTAGATAATTTTCAAATGAGATGACTTAGGCGAAACCAATAGTCGGGAAGAGATCTAGTGAAGCCATGAATATTTTGAAAATAGTGCTCGGATGTTTTATCCATGATTTTTGAAAATATGTTGGAAACTAGACTGGAGGTTTTGCTAGGATGCAAATGCTTTTTGATTCAGATGTGAATGTCTTCAATTCGATGCAAATGCAGAAATTAAAGATGCAAATGCTTCTTGTTGTAGATTCAATGATCAACAAAGACGCAAATGCTTCATGATACAAATGCAGTGATTAACAAAGATGCACATGCTTCATGGTGCAACTACAAATGTCTTGGATTGACGCAAATGCTTCTTGATGTAGATGTAGAGATTGAATAAGATGCAAATGCTTCATGGTGCAAATGCAAATGTCTTCGATTGATGCAAATGCTTCTTGATGCAGATGCAAAGATCAATATTTTGGAAATGCTTCTGAATGATGCAAATGCAGAGATTGATAGTGTGCAAATGCTTCTCAATGATGCAAATGCAAATATCCTCCAATGATGCAACTACTTCATAGAATGATGTAGATGCAAAGATCAACAATGTGCAAATGCTTCTCAATGATGCAAATGCAGAGATTATCAATGTGCAAATGGTTCTGAATGATGTAAATGCAAATAATATTGTTGATACAACTACTTCATGGAATGATGCAGATGCAAAGATCGACATTATGCAAATGCTTCTGAATGATGCAAATTCAAAGATTGACAATGTGCAAATGCTTCTAAATGATGCAAATGCAAAGATCAACATTGATGCGACTACTTCATGGTATGATGCAGATGCAAAGATCGACATTTGTGCAAATGCTTTTGAATGATGTAAATGCAAAGATTAGCAGTGTGCAAATGCTTCTGTATGATGTGAATGCATATATCAATAATGATGCAAATGCTTCATGAAATGCTGCAGATGCCCCTCTGAATCGTGTTCATGTAAGTGGTCTATGAATGGTGTAACTGCAGTTACCACACAATAATGGAGATGCAATGATCCTATAAATGATGCAATTGCTCGAGATGATGTATATGAAAATATCCATAAAGGATGTAAATGTAATGGTAAAACGCCGATGCTCATGGAATAGTGCAAATAATAATATCCATGAATGATGCAAATGCTTCCTGACACGGTGCAGATGCAAAGCTTAATAAAGAGGTAAGTGCTTATGAATGATGCAAATGGCCCCGATTGTTTTTCTAGACTTCGACTCAGCCTTTCCAATTCATTTTTCTTTTCAAATCAGAGTGTATCTTGAACACTATTGCCCCATAGGAGATCATTCCCTTTTCAGTCTTTGGCTATCTCTTTGCCCCAACAGTTTTCAAACTCTTATCAAGAGAAGTCTGAGTCGGATGTTCATTCCTTCTTCACATTTTCGAGAGTCAAGATATACCTCAGTAGTCCCATACCTTTGGGTTAGAAAAACTCTTGTCTCATGTCAACATCAAAAGTAGTTATTTCCAAAATTATTTTTATTTGTTTTCCCTTTTTAGAAAGAATTGCTCATTTAATGAAAACTTTTGAGTAAAAAATATTAACCTCATAGTGTCTAATGTACAAATCTCTTGAAGACTGATGACCACTGTTAGAAATTTTTCTAAATTTCAATTTGTTTTTTTTTCAACTTGAATTGAGAGGCTTGGTACAACAGGATTATGGTTGATCCAAGAACACTCCAGAACAAGAAAAATGAAGATTACAAAATAAAACATGAATTCCTTGAGAACCAAACAAAGTTAACATTCTTTTAGCTTCCAAATCATGGCGTTTTGACAAACGTCAAGATTAGTCGGGATATTCAGGGTTAGAAAGTTAATTTTGGAGGGAAAAAAGTTTCAGTTTTTGAAGTCAATCCTCCAAATGAGAGCTGGAAATTTGGGAGGTTCAAGAATTCCTAGATGTTCTTCGATTTCTTCAAGATTACCTTCTCTTTTGTGGCATTGGTACTAACATAGATGGCATCGAAAATTCCTATTTTACTCTAGCCGCCCATTTTTGGGTTTTCTCCCTAAAGTCCAATTTTCCATTTTTTTCTTTCTTTTTTTTTATTGCTCCACCATGCACATGCACTTGAAAATTCTAAATTATTCCATAGTGAAATGATAATTCGATGAGATGGGATAAAATATGAGGAAAAACCCTTCGAAGTTAAATATTCATGATTGATCAAAATGGACTTTTAAAGCACGTAATGTCGGCCAAGGTTTGGGGTTCAGAAAGAAAGGATAAATAGGCCCAAAATATATGTTTGAGGGTAATCAGATCAAGGATCATTTCTTGAGGAGGATTCCCTTTAAAGCATTTGTCCATTTTGGACTTTTCTTTCCTTCTTTTGACTTTTGATCCTTTTTTTCTTTGTTCTTGGCTTTCATTTCGCCATCATTTTTCACACATTTTTTGTGTGTGTTTTTTCTTATTTTTTTGTTTTGTTCTTGGCTTTCATTTCGCCATCTTTTCTACATTTTCCTTTTCCTTTTGTAATCTTCATTTTGACAGAGTGAGCCCGTATTTATTTGGGAGCTCAATTTGCTTTGTATCTGTCCTCGAGTTAGGACTCATTTCTCCGTGATCTTTGAGAAGACCTTTCCTCACATTTTCCCTCTGGTGTAAAGGGTGATCCTTGATCAGGGTTCAAAGAAGAAAGAATTCTTTCGGCTTAAAAAAGGTAACTATGGATAATTTCTTTTTGTGAAAGAGGTATAAAAGATGGACATTTCTCATATCGAGCACAAATATTCTCATTGAAAAGCAATCCCTAGGGGGAATAGATAATCAAAATTTCATTTTACATTTCAAAATCATCTGAATTCTCATATGCATGATATCACAATTGTTTCTCTCTTTTTCTTTTCTTTTTTTTTCGCATGCCCCAATGATTCATGTGTTAATTTCCCCTTATCCACCATGTATTCATCACTGCCTCAATTTGATTAACCATGAGAATTTGTATCATTACGAGGAACATCACAAGTTTAGGTTTATATTGAAAAGGTTGAATCTCAATCTTGGGTTTGCTTAAAGTGATAAGGAAGAATATGGACCAAAATTGGTGTTCTCTAAGGACATAGGATAATCTGGTTTAATCATTGTGCCCCGAGGTGTCAATCATGAAGTGATGTTTAGGAAATTGGTGTTTTGGGGCTATTGGAAAGGATGTGAATGGTTTTGGCACAACCTTGGCACACATCACAAGTCTAGGTTTATATTGAAAAGGTTGAATCTCAATCTTGGGTTTGCTTAAAGTGATAAGGAAGAATATGGACCAAATTGGTGTTCTCTAGGGACATAGGATAATCTGGTTTAATCATTGTGCCCCAAGGTGTCAATCATGAAGTGATGTTTGCACAATTGGTTTTTTGGGGCTATTGGAAAGGATGTGAATGGTTTTGGCACAACCTTGGCACACATCAAATCACCAGGATCTAGATTCTTGAAAGAATATCTTATTTCTTTGAGTTTCCAAGGAGCTCTTTTCAAAATTTTGGTTCTTTTGCTCATAGAGACTAGGATCTACATCTTTGCTTATTTTGTAGTGACAATGGTTTATGACGTTCAATCATTCATATTCCTTAAAGCATTATGTCTTTCAAATGGTCTTTGGTTCAAGGGATTTAGGCATAGGAAAGCCCAAAAGAGAGGTGGAAGGGTATTGGGCCACTTCTAATAATGATCATCAATATTCTTCGAGACTTTCCATTATCAAAACCTCTTTAATGTTTGTTTTTTCACATTCAAATTATTGTTAAAACACAATAAACAAAAAAACATTTTAAAATTCAAAATTCATTTATTTTATATGGATGTTAACAAAAGACAAGTTGCTTCCATCATGAGGCATAGAACTACATGCATCAGAAACTACCCTCTTGACTTGTTTTCCCATAATTCAAACCGGCTATCCCTCGGTACACTTTTCAACCTTTTCATCTTCCTCCCCCATTATGACATACCCAATGGTCCCATCATGCCCATTCACTGAATTCTCCATGTTGTTTAACCTTTGTTTCTTACCCACATCTAACCATCCGTCATTGATGAGTGCCTGAACCTTCTGTTTTAGAGATATGCAATTTTCTGTGGAATCTCCTCGAATCCCAGAATGATAATCACAATATGCATTCTCGTTATACCATCTCGGGTATGGGGATTGGGTAGGCTCCACTGGAACTCTAGTAAGGAGTTGCTCTTCGACCAGCTGGGGCAATAATTCAGAGTGAGACAAGGGGAGTGGCTCAAATCGATCTATTTTTTGGATGTTCTTCGGCTTTCTCTGGCTGACAAGATGTTGAAGCCAGATTTTGAGAGGCCATCAGGTATGAGTATGAACCCTGGGATATGTTATTCATAAAAGGACATGATGGTTGGTATGAGGGGGCCTGAAGATATGGGGCAAAGCCTCCCATAGCTTGGACATCTTTCTCTTTCTTTTTGGGAGTCTTGTTTCTCTCTGCATTGGATGTTTTATCTCCTTCGAGTTTCCCAATCTTGATAGCATTCTCAACCATTTCCCCAGAGATTACCATGTCCGAAATATTCTTCGTGGCATTGTCGACAAGTCTATCATAGTAGCCCGTAGTGTATTCATAAAAAGGAGAGTAGTTTTCTTCTAAATCATAGTAGCCTCATTCAACACAATCATTTTCAATTTTGCCTGTTCAACTGGATCATCTAAGTTCAGGATGTTGACAGGATTACCTGTGTTATGAAAAGATTGGCTATCCAACATTACGACCTCACTCTGATTCTTTTGTACCTCTGACCCTTCTCTAGCGGCCAAATTTTTAGTGTATCCCTTTCCCTTGATTGCGGCGGACACCAGTTCCATGAGTTTAGTCATCTGTTCTCTCGATTCTTCTTAGGACCTTGCCGATTCTTCTTGTGACTTTGCCCATCATTCCTGTAATTCTCTCTGTTCTCTCTCCATTCTATCCAGCCTATTTTGCTGCTCATTATCCATGATCCTGACATGTATTATAAAGGTGTTCAGTACTTCTTATACCTCTGATTTGAAAGAGAAACTTCTTCAAAGCTCTTAAAGCCAAGCCAATTTTTGTTTTATCCCCCAAACGTGTTTCATGATGAATGAGCCATGAATGTCGTGAATGTAACATGATGCCCATATGATGCATGTAAGGAATAAACAAATTAATGTATGAACATATACAGAGAAATCATGCTAACTATGTATGTCATGAGTGCAACCTGATGCCAACATGATACATGTAAAGAATAAACAAATTAATGCATGAACATATACAGAGAAATCATGCTAACTATGTATGTCATAAGTGCAACCTGATGCCAACATGATGCATGTAAAGAATAAAAAAATTAATGCATGAACATATACAGAGAAATCATGCTGACTACGTTTGTCATGAGTGCAACCTGATGCCAACATGATGCATGTAAAGAATAGAGAAATTAATTCGTGAACATATACAGAGAAATCATGCTGACTATGTTTATCATGAATGTAACCTAATGCCAACATGATGCATGTAAAGAATGAATAAATTGATACACGGGTAGATACAGTTAATGACCATGTATGTCAGAAATGTATTCTACAATGAATGACCATGCATGTTAGGATTGTAACATGATGTCAATATGATACACGTAAAGAATAAATGAATAAATTACAAGGGTATATACAAAGAATGACCATGTATGTCACAAATGTATTCTATAATAAATGACCATGCATGTTAGGACTGTAACATGATGTCAATATGATACATGTAAAGAATTAATGAATTAATCACAAGGGTATATACAAAGAAATTAATCAATGATTAAACGAAATTAGCAGGACCAATCTTTATTATTAAAAAATCTTATCATGCAAGATTTATCCCCAAATTTAATCCACGATTTTTTTTAAACATGTTTTCCCCGCAAAAATCAAAATATTACTTTCCAAAACCAATTTTTAAAAACTTTTGAGGTAGTGGGTCTTATTATGGCATGGGTGTCCAAATGTTCATTCAACACTATCGGTCTACAATTCTTATTTAATCAGTCAACAAATGTTTATGCAATTAACAAATGAAATTATTATCACCTTGGGATCAAAAATACCATTATAGATGTACATGCTCTATTTACATATTCATTAATGCATGTAATGTACAAGATTTCAAAATGACTGGAATTATTTTTTCTTATTTATAACTTCAAAAAAGTTAATGAACACTTGTCCCAACAATATCAACTTATTTAGGCATCACGGTGCCTTTGGGATGGAATATTAAACTTATCACAGGCGACACGATGTACGTTCATCGTCGCCCGATATTATGAATCTTATTCAGGATGTAAAATGGATAGCAAAAGGTCAAAAGCATTCCTCCATGTGTTCCTAGCTTCGATGCATCTATCAAAAATTCGGCAGGGCTTCGCATATGTTGTCTTTATATGGCTCACTATATATGGGTGAACGAGATTCTAAAAGACCTCGAATTGTTCCTCACTGTCACCTGTGAAGGATAGTAAGGCCTCTGATAGAAACGGGTTCAATTCGTTAGAGTATATTTTCCTAGCCCATGCGGAGGATTATCACGCGAACTTAGGTAATTTATACTACGAAAGTATTTTGCTAGCCCATGCGGAGGATCATCACGAATGCGTAGCTACTTTACTTCCACTTAGAGGGACGGAACTTGGGTATAGAGCTGATGTTATGCAAATGCAAAAGTGGTGTGTGAGGAGGAACAATAAACTTTTCACCACCTATTCTACACCCCTTATTCCAAATACCCTGACCATTCATTAAGGACAACATTAAAAAATGTAAAGCATTAATTAAGCAAAGAATAATAATATTCAACAAGATAACCAAAGAACAATAATAATATGCATGTACATGAGTATGGGCATATTCAAAACATTTTATTATTTTTAAAATTCCCATTATTATTATTAAAAATGAGAGAACTAAAATTAAATACCGAATAAAATCGACAAAACCGAGACCTTTGATAACACACGACTAATTCCAGACCTGACTCTCTAAGTGTCCCCAATAGAGTCGCCAAGTTGTTGCAACCTTAAAAAGTCGAAATGCCCCATCACGGGACATTGCTCATTAAAGTGTGACATTGGAAAAAATAGAGGAAAAGACGACTTAATTCCTCTTGAAATAAAGGTTGAGGGTTTGGAGACAACCTCGAAAAAGCAATGGAGTCGCCACCAATCTTTTTTGGCTAGGTGTGATCGGTCACCTATTAAAACCGGTTTTTGTAAAACATTTTAAAATTAATTAAAATATATTTTTAAAACACATTTTGAAGTCTGCGCTTTGAACCAGAGAAAACAAGTGTGGGTTCGGGAGTTGGTTAGGTGTGGGGAAAGATTAGCACCCCCACGACACCCTTATACAACGGTACCTTATTAGTCATGTGTTATCTCAAGTCTCAGTGTAAGTCGATTTTAAATTTGGTGTTTCAAAATAATTTCCTTAAAAACAATCATATTTTATTTGAAAATGATTCTGGATTTATTAAAATAAAATTTCCCATGTTTCTCGAAAAACTCAGCAAAACATGGAATTTTACCTTAATTTTGAAATTCTCCGAATCACCCTCATTTTTTGAAAAAAGATATTTCATCGTTAAATGATAATTGATTATATTCTCCCCAGCAGACCTAGCAGAAAACTCATAAGTTATTTTAACTCTGGAATAATCTTGTTTTATAAAAACAATATTTATTTTTCATGTATTTTGAAATAAAAAAATGATCATGAATATGAAAAAATAATAGTAAGACAAAAATTAAACAACATGCATATTTATCCCTACATGGCGTAATCTAGATGACGTGGCATGCTTGTCATGGCAAAAATCTGAATGACATAGCATATGTAGGAATGACATGGCATGCTTGACATGGAAAAATCTAAATGACATAGCATATGTATGAACGACATGGCATGCTTGACATGGCAAGATCTAAATGACATAGCATATGTATGATTGACATGACATGCTTGACATGGCAAGATCTAAATGACATAGTATATGCATGGATGACATGATATGACATGCTTGACATAGCAAAATCTAAATGACATAGCATATGTATGAATGACATGACATGCTTGACATGGCAAATCTAAATGACATAGCATATGCATGAATGACATGGCATGCTTGTCATGGCAAAATCTAAATGACATAGCATATGTATGAATGACATGACATGACATGACTTGCATGACATGGAAAGATCTAAATGACATAGCTTATGTATGAATGATATGACATGCTTGACATAGCAAAATCTAAATGACATAGCATATGTATGAATGACATGGCATATAATTAATGACATAGCATGCTTGACATGGCAAAAATCACAAAATGACATCATCATAAAATTTTCATAATCACACTAGCAACATGTATATAAAATGGCATCAACATGGAATATTCATGAACATAAAATTTTCATAATTAAGATGACAAATGTAGATATCACGGAATATGCACAGGTCATCATTTTGAAATTGATTTTTCATGTGAGGAATCACATAAATGACATATGTCAAAAAAATATTATTGTACTCCCTGGCAAACCCGGCAAAGCTTGGAAAATAATCCTTTCATATGATATTTACATGATTCCGAGTAAAACGAAAACCATACGTTTCGATTCCATAAAAACGTGCATTGAATAATTTACTAAGCTCCCCAGCAAACCGGGCAAAGATTGAAACTAATTCTCTCCAAATGTTTAGGAAACCGAAAAATACGTTTTTATGCCAAATTAAGTAAAAACATTTTTAAATATGCAATGCATGAAGATGTATTTCCCCCTTGAAGTAAGGACATCCGTATAACTAAAAAGGTATCCGACTACCTTTGGAAGAAACTTAAATTGGATTTTCAAAAGCCAAAAGACTTTGGGCTCGGATTTGAAAAAATTGGAATTTTTGCGATGAAAAAAACTCATGGTCGAATACCCCTTAGAAAAAGGCTCTAGTTTTCCTAGTTTTGAAACCCTGGTTGACCACCATTGACCTGGCTTTTATAAAATCAAGTTTTATTCTTGAAATGACATGGAAATCACCCTATACAGTAACCAATGTCCCAAATCATCCCCCTCTTTGTATACTAATAAAAACAGAAAATTATTAGTTCTTAAAACAATTCTGACTCCCACAACCTGTTTTGAATAACTATTTTTTTACCATTCTAAAAAATTTCAAAAAACTTTGAAAAAACTAGTGTAGACCTAGAACATGTTTATCTCCATGAGAAAAAATCAGTTTAATTTTTGGACCTATGATACCTTAACCGAATTTTCACCAAAGTCGGAACGGTGAGTTAAAAATTGCTTTGTCAAAAGCCATTTTTTCAATCATGATAAAAAAATCTAAAAATCTTGAAAAAAAAATACCATGATATCCTTTAAGTTTCTACTGCATGTGGTAAAAAATCCCAAAGTCAGAATACCCAATCTAAACTATCACTCTTTCAACTAGTATAGGCAAGGGATTTTTGGCTTGAGATCATTGGTTGATCTTGGCCAAAAACCTAGTTGAAAATGTCATGAAATGCATAATTTCACAGCCCATAATCATATGACAGTTAATCAACCATGAGTTAAAAATATGAACAAACAAACAAGCAAGAATGATCAAGTAAGAACAAGCACAAAAACAACTAGCTAGTTTCGGCCAAAACAAGAAAGAATAAAGGAGAGGAAGCTTTTAAAATTTATTTTTTGAAAACGTTTTTATTCAACAAAAAGTTAACAAATCATATGAAAAAAAAAAACATGATATCAAAAGAAATAAATGAAGAAGAAAAGGGAATAGCTACCTATCTATTGCTTTCCAAATCAAGCTCTCCAAATTCTCCTTTCTTCTCCCTCTTTTTCTCTTTTTTCTTTTTCTTCTTGAGAGGTTTTTTTTGCTACCTTTCCTCTTCTCCAAAATGTAGTGAATATTGTATCAAAAATAAATTCTCCCCCCTCTATTGTGGCTGCCGATTCTATCTAATATGGGAGTGTGAGAGTGCTAATCTTTTAGCCTTAGTCATGCATTGCATGCTCTCCCAACATCTTTGTCACATGGCTAATTCTTGTCCTCTCCTTGCATGATGTTTTCTTTAAATTAAGGGTTCTTGTCCCCTTTTTGCATGATGTTTTCCTTAAATTAAGGGTTTCCTAACCTCTCATTGGCCAATAATGCCACCTAGATTATTCTTGTCTCCTATCTCTACAAAATATCTAAGCCACTTGTCATGATCATTGTCGCAACCTAAAAAATAACAAGTCTCATCACAAGACTTTATTATTCGTTAAGCGTGACATTAAAAAAGATCGAGGAAAAGTCGACTTAATTCCTCTTGAAAAATGAAGGTTTTGAAAATGACCTTGAAAAAGACATCGAGTCGCCACCAATCTTTTTTAGATAGGTGTGATCGGCCACCTATTAAAACCGATTTTATAAAATATTTTAAAATTATTTAAAACATTTTTAAAACCAATTACAAGTCTGCGTTTTAAACTAGAGAAATCAAAGAAGCGGGTTCGGGACTCGGTTACGTGTGGGGAAGGATTAGCACCCCCACAACGCCCGTATAAAATGGGACCTTATTAATCGTGTGTTATCTCAAGTCTCGGTAAAAAGTCAATTTTTTATTTAGTATTTCAAGTTAATTCTCAATTTAAAGAAAAATAATTTCATTTTTTTATTGAAAATGATCAAGAATTTATTAATTCAAAATTTTCCTATATTCCCCAACAAACATGGCAAAATATAAAAAAATTTATTAGTTTGGGAATTTTTCGAATCATTCTCATTTTAAAGACGATATTCCGTTATTAATGATAATTGATGATATCCTCCCCAGCAAACCCGGCAGAGAACTCATGAATTATTTTAACTCGGGAATATCTTTATTTTATTGAAAATCATTATCTTATTTTAAAACACATTTTAAAAAATATGAATATGAAAATGTGTGACATAATAAAGATGCCATGAAATAATCTAAATAAAATGATATGACCTAAGTGTCATAATATATTCTAGATGAAATGAATATAACCCAAGTGATATAACATATTCTAAATGAGATGCAATATCCTAAATATCATGATATATTCTAAATGAAATGAACTGATTTAAATGACATGATATTCTAAACAAAATATCCTAAATAGAATGAAATGTCCTAAGTAACATAATATAGTCTATATGAAATGACCTAGATTATATGGCAAAATTAAATGATATGACATATTTTAAATGACATGGCATGTTCTAAAAATATAATCTAAATGACATGAAATGACATAAAACATAAAATAATCCTATCATATAATATGCATGGAAATAAAAATAAAAATAATAATGCATGAACATAGTATATGCTAAATAATATGACAAAAATAACTAAATAAAAAAAGCATAGAATATCATGAAAT
This sequence comes from Fremontodendron californicum, assembly GCA_030761205.1. Classification (NCBI taxonomy): domain Eukaryota; kingdom Viridiplantae; phylum Streptophyta; class Magnoliopsida; order Malvales; family Malvaceae; genus Fremontodendron; species Fremontodendron californicum. The sequence continues at coordinate 7,091,244 of JAULJL010000010.1, forward strand.
ATTCAAAACCATATAATATCAAAAATTTAAATCAAAGTCAATAACACCATCATGAAAATTAACATAGCAAAAATGATATATTATATAGTATCCATGAATATGGAAAATGCAATGCATGAGAATATATTTTTTCCTTTAATTAAGAAAATTCGTATATCTAGAAAGATATCCAGCTATCTTAGGAAAATATATCAAATTAAATATTCTAAAACCAAAATACTTTGTGATTATTTAAAAACAATTTTGAAAAGCTTACATTAAAAAATAAAAACTTAGCTAAACCCTTTTTAAATGGTTTTAATTTCCTAAGCTTAAAATCCCGGACTTAACCACCCTTAACCCGAGATTTAAAAAATTATTTTTAGAGTTTAAAAAGGCTTAGAAACTACCCTAAGTCAGTAGCTAAACTTCTTAATCAGCCCCCTCTAAGTAACTTAACTAAAACAGAAAAATGATTTTCTTTCAAATTCAATTATGCCTCTACTGTCTAGTTTTAAAGCATGATTTTTTACACTATTTTTAAAAGTTCAAAAAAATCTAAAAAAAAAAAATACTGGAGACTTAAGACATGTAAAACTACATGGGAAAAAATCGGCTTCATTTTTTATTAAAGATGACTGCCCAAAAAAATCGGGAAAGTACAAGTACTGGGTGAAAAACTATTTTGCCAAAACATATTTTTTTGCCTTTCATAAAATCATTTAAAAATCAAAGTAAAAATATTAGAGACTCTCTAAAAGACTCACAAACAGTAGCTAACACTTTTGAAAAGTTAGGCAAAAATTGGCTAAGTAAAAAGAAATAAAAAAGGTAGAATAATCAATTTGACAACTCTTTAATTTTCCACAAGTATGCTCAAGTGAGCATGACTTTGAGCCATTGATTGGCCTAAGTCATAAATCATGTGGCAAGGACATGAAATACATGAAAATACAGCAAATATGATGCATGAAATGCATGATTTAAAACCTAAATGACATGAAAAATGCATGGCATCAATAAAATGACCTAGACCTAGATGAACTTGCATGGAATTTAATGCAACATAGGTGTAAAATGCATGAATATGCATGGCAAAGCAAACCAATCCTAAACGTAAAAAATGCATGGCAATAACATAAACATATGGTGTAGACACCTAATTTTTTCCGGACCACTAAAACAGGTATGTTTTCTTCCTAAATTGATGTTTCAGGATGTAAAAATACTTTTTTCATCCTGCCGGTGGTACTCCGAGACTTAGTCTAAGAAGGCTAGCATAAAAAGTCAAACTTGAAAAGTCAACCTCGAGGAGTCAACTACTAAAAAATTCACCCCATTTCAAAATCAAGATTTGAAGTTCAATTGAAGAATGGCGAAAGAATTTTGATAATCCGAGGTCTACATTGAAAGATATGGAGTTCGAAAGTTGGGTTATGGAGATTCAGTAGAAAAAAACCCTAGTTCGGGAAATTTGGGGAAAAGTACATAGAAAAAATAAGCTACTTGAAAGAAAAACTGAAAGAAGAGTCAATCCGAAAGAAAATCGAGAATTAGGGTTTTTGGTGGATTTTGATGAAAATGGGAAGAATTACATAAATGGCCCGATTCGGTAAGACTAAAAGCCCCTAATGGATGAGGAGTGATTAAAAAAGGATAGCCCAAGGCTCAGTTTGAAGAAAATCTGAAAATCGGGCTTGTTTTGAGCAAAATTGAGTTTCGGAGGCAAAAGGGCAAAATTGGAAAATCTTGGAAAAATCCAAAAATTCTGAAAAATTGCAGATCTCATTCTTAAATCAATTCCAAGAGATTTCTGAAAGAAAATCTTGATTCGGAGTTCGTTTTCAAAATGGCCAAATCTCGGGCCCCATATATAGTAATTCAAGCAGATAAATCCCGAAAAAATAACAAATGAGTTCCAAAAATCATGAAAACTTCCATATCACACTTTTAAATTGTTTGGAAGAGATTGGTGAAGAAAAATCTGGATTTGGAGCTCGTTTAAAAAATGGTAAAGTTTGGGAGCACAAAAAGGCAATTTTGGAAGAAAAAATCCAAATAAATAGCAAATGGACTCGAAAATTTTTGAAAACCTCCAGAGTTCAATTTTTTATTATTTTAAAAGTATTGAAAGAATAAATTTTTAATTTGGAGTCCGTTTGCTATTTATTTATGTTCGGGGGGCAAAAAGGTTATTTTACCCAAGAAACCGGCTTTTCTTGCCTTTTAAAAAAATGAAGCATGGGCTGGAAGAAGAGGGTTGGCCGGCCAAGGCCCAAGGATGGATAGACATTTTTTAATTTTTAATAATAAAACCAACAATAAAGAGGAAGGTAGTTATTTTTTGATCAAGCCTTTGCAAATAAGCCACATGGACCAATGCATGAAGAGGGAAAGTGTCAACATAATGGCTTAAGATTCTTGAACAGCTGTAATTGTGGATAGCTGATGGCCTAATCTAAGGGTGATAATTTCATTTTTTTAAACATCTTGGATCAATAGGCTTTGGATGAAAATTGATTGAAGAAAAGATGACAACATCCTAGGGGATAAGGGGCCATTCGGCCACTACAAGGAGCGGGCCTCTCTCTTTCATTTTTTTAGCTATTCACTCTCTATTCTCTCTTGGTTTTGGCTGATTTTTCTCTCCATTTTTGAAAGGCAAAAAGAAATGTTTAGAAAAGAAAAGAAAGTTAGAAAAGAAAAAACTTGAAAGATAGCTTCTAGAGGTTGCTTTAAGCACCATACTCTTGCACTTTCTTTGATTTTCCATGCTTGATTTGCTATTTTCAGTTAATATTTGGTGAGTTTCTTTTGATTTTTCTTTTTAAATAAGTGTTTCTAACATTCTTCTTTAAGTTCCTTCTTGATTCTTTCTAGTAAAAAGCTTTTGAAACTTTTTTTCTTTTTTTTTTTTTTTTTTGAGGTGGCCGAATCACCTAGGTTTTTTATAGTTGCTGTTTGCATTTTTTATTTCATGTTATTCTTGATATTTAACAAGTTTTGATGCTTTAAATCTTCTTCTAATACATAAATATGAAGCTTTTTTAATTTGGTTGCTTGCTTGTTTCTATTTTTGAGTCTATTATCTTTATTATCATGTTTATTTTACTTGTCTTGCATTTTTGATTTTCTGTTTTCAAAATGTTTAAGTTTGTTTATGTTTTATATTTTGTAATCCATGTGTTTGTGAAAATGCTTATTGGTTTTCATGCCTTCACTTTATATTTGCATGATTTGAGCATTGTTCTTTAGCTATGCATGTTAGTATATCATGTGTTTGTGAAAATACCATGCTCATTTTAAGCATGAGACCATTCGACCACCCTCTGTTGTATGCTTTGTGTGTGCATTTTTGTTATGTTAGTTGATAGGTTTGCATTTTCATGATAATTGGTTGAGTATTTTGTTTAAGCATGCCATATATTTGTGTTATTGCCATGCATATTTTAGGTTTCGAATTCGTTTGCTTTGCCATGCATATTCATGCATTTTAGACCTAGGTTGCATTAAATGCCATGCAAGTTCATTTAGGTCTAGGCCATTTTATTGATGCCATGCATTTTTCATGTCATTTAGGTTGTAAATCATGCATTTCATGCATCATATTTGCTGTATTTTTCATGCATTTCATGTCCTTGCCACTTGACTTATGACTTAGGCCAATCAATGGCTCAAAGTCATGCTCACTTGAGTATACTTGTGGAAAATTAAAGAGTTGTCAAATTGATTATTCTAACTTTGTGATTTTTTTACTTAGCCAATTTTTGCCTAACTTTTCAAAAGTGTTAGCTACTGTTTGTGAGTTTTTAGAGAGTCTCTAATATTTTTAGTTTGATTTTTAAATGATTTTATCAAAGGCAAAAGAATGTGTTAATGTGTTTTGGCAAAACAGTTTTTTCACCCAGTACTTGTACTTTCCCGATTTTTCTGGGCAGTCATCTTTCATCAAAAAGTTAAGACAATTTTTTACGTGTCTTGAGTCTCCAGTATTGTTCTTAGATTTTTTTGAATTTTTAAAAATAGGGTAAAAAATTGTGCTTTAAAACTGGACAGTGGAGGCATAATTGAATTTGAAGGAAAATCATTTTTCTGTTTTGGTTAAGTTACTTAGAGGGGACTGATTAGGAACTTTAGCTACTGACTTAGGGTAGTTTCTAAGCCTTTTTAAACTCTAAAAATGATTTTTTAAATATCGGGTTAAGGGTGGTCAAGTCTGTGATTTTAAGCTTAGGAAATTAGAGTCATTTAAAAGGGGTTTAGCTAGTTTTTATTTTTAATCTAAACTTTTCAAAATTATTTTCAAACAATCACAAAGTATTTTGGTTTTAGAATATTTAATTTGATATATTTTTCAAAGGTAGCCGGATATCTTTTTAGATATACGGATTTCCTTAATTAAAGGAAAAAATACATTCTCATGCATTGCATTTTTCATATTCATGCATATTGTATAATATGTAATTTTTGCTATGTTTAATTTTCATGATGGTGTTATTATCTTTGATTTAAATTTTTGATATTATATTAGTTGTTATATGGTTTTGAATATTTCAGGATATCCTATACTTTTTATTTAGTTATTTTTGTCATATTATTTAGCATATACTATGTTCATGCATTATTATTTTTATTTTTATTTCCATGCATATTATATGATAGCATTATTTTATGTTTCATGTCATTTAGATTATATGCCATATCATTTATATTTGCCATGTCATTTAAATTATTTCATTTCATATAGAATATATTATGTTACCTAGGTCATTTCATTTCATGTAGAATATATTATGTTACCTAGGTCATTTCATTTCATTTAGAATATATTATGTCACATAGGATATTTTATTTCATTTAGAATATATCATATAACTTAGGATATTTCATTTCATTTAGAATATGCTTTCCAATTAGATATCCCGAAGTTAAGAACACATGGAGGAATATTTTCAATCCTTTTACCTTCTATTCTACTTTTTGAATACGTTTATTTTTGAAAATCGGACAATGATGAACGTACATCACAATGCCCGTAATAAGTGTTGGTATTTCGTCCCAGGGGTGTTATAATGCCGAAATTTTGTTGGCATCTTCAGGGATAATTATTGTTTTGAATTATATGTTTTTTTTTTGTATTATTCGAATTTATTCCCGTTACTAATTCATTTTCTTTTTGTTGTTGTTTTTTTTTTTTTTTTTTTTGCATTCTTGTCATCATTTTTGCACATAGAAGGTTATTAGTCTCGGGATAATATTCAACCAAAAGGGCTTCCATGGAGGTTCAGAATGTCTCAAAGGTCGAGAAGCATTTAGAGGTTAGGAAACAGTCCGAGAAAGGTCAGCAGGATAATGGGGATTGTTTGAAAAAGAGGATATGTGTCAGTATTGCCAGCCTAGGATGATCTTACTATCAGGCAAAATAATCTCCGAGAATTGATGGATATATGGAATCAATGGAACATATCAGAAAAAGAAGCCTTCACTCAGACTTATAGGGACATAGCACTGCTAGTTCAGGTTAAGGTCAGTGGTGAGGTGATCCGGGCTGTGATGCAATTCTAGAATCCCGCTTACCGATGTTTTACCTTCAACCGAGAGGATATGACTCCAACCATAGAGGAATATTCGACCTTGCTGCGTATTGAGAATGTTATTCTCGACTTTACTTATTTAAAGGATACAAAGATGTCGGGTTTCAAGAAAAAGGTGTCTAAGATTTTGGGAATGGAAAGAAATTGGGTCGAAAGCCATGTTGTCCGAAAAGGGGTAAGCTACTGTATATCATGGGATATTTTACGAACCTTAATCCATAGCCATTCAAGTAAGAAGACTATTAGGAATATTTTTGCTTTGGCTATCTATGATTTAGTTATTTTCCCAAAGATATTAGGGTATGTGGATGTGACGATATTTGATGTTTTTGAAAAGCTTGAGCAGAAGATAAACCCAGCTCCGACAATTATAGCAGAAACAATCCAATCGCTGAATTTTTGTAGACGAGAAGGAAAAGGGCGTTTTATAAGTTGTATACAGCTTCTTTACATATAGGTTCAGAGCCATTTTTGTAAACAGGAGAATTTCCCTCTTCGCTCATATTGGAAGTCTTTTACACCAATTGATGAATTTCTTAAGAGGGATTGGCTTGAAAATAGGACTGAGGAACAATGGATCAACATATTCCGGAATATCAGGGCTGAGATGATAATTTGGGGAGCTCCATGGATAGCTCCTATGCCGACATTGTACAAGTGCGGAGATAAAGCTTCGGTTCCATTATTGGGAGTATGGGGAGGAGTAAGCTATGCACCACTGCTGATACTAAGACACTCGAAATCCCATCAGTTTACTCCTATGACCCATGACCTTAGTAATTTGGAATTTGCTTATGGAGAAGATGGATACTCGAGAAAGGTACGTGAGATTGTAGTAGCATGGAAGGAAACTCATCGGATGGAGGTAGCTAGATATGCTGACATCGTCACACCTGATTACCTGATATGAAGGGAATTTAGGATTAATGATAGGTTGTTGACATTAGATGGGGAAGAAGTTCAGCTCTTGAGTTCGCCACCCAAGGAAGCACCATCGGAGTTAGAAATTGCAAGGGCAGAATTCGAAAAAGAAAAGGCCCAAATGAGCAAGGAAATTGCTCGATTGCAAGAAGAGCTTGAGGATATGAAAAATAGGGAAACAGCTCAAAAAAGAGAAAAGGAAAAGATCAAGAGAGAAAGGGACACTGCTAAAAGTGATCTTCAGGAATTACACTTGGAGAACAAAAGGTACCACTTCGAGCTCAGATTCGAGGGGACTCTCAAGACTTTCGGGAATGGGAGCAAGAAGTCAAAAACCTCAAGAAGAAGAAGAACTATTGGACAGAGACAGCAAAGCGTGAGGAAGCCCAAGCCAATCAACTGGAGAAACAAGCTAAGGAAAGCTTACACGGTGATGCTTCTGCTGACATGTCAAAGGACCGTGAACAAGTAGGGGTCAGATTGAAGAGCAAGGCAATCAAAAAAGGATCGTTGAAAAAGGTCCAAGAACCGAAGGAGTTACTAAAGGACCGGTGTTTTGTAATAGCATTTTTAAATTAGGATAGACAGATTATCAGATTGTCTTAAGCAGTGATCTTTTTTCTTTGATGTATTTATTTCCAGGAAATCAATGAAAGACAGTTTGGTTGGAATTATCCCGGGGCCAATACTTTTAAATGCATTCATCATTCATTTGTTCTTTCCTTTATATATTTTGTTGGTTCATTCATTTATATTTATAATCATTCATTCATTTATTCTTTATAAATTTTCATACACTTACTCATTTATTTATTTGTCCATTCATTTATTCTTTATAATTAGTCATTCATGTTCATACACTTAGTCATTTACTTATTTGTTCATTCATTAAAATTTAGTCATTTATTCATTCATTCATTTTTATAAAATAAAATAAAAAATGTGTCAATAATTTCTAATCCATGGTTTTTAAAACTAAAGGTACAATTGGTCACACTCAGAAATAATCAGACTTTTGACACCCCTACAGTACTCGATCCCAAGCAAGAGCTATGGAGAACGATCCGCTTGCTAGAATTGAAAGGATGGAAATAATTCAAAAAGAACTGCAGGAACAGTTGGCTAAGTCTCAAGATGAGTCACGGGAACAAATGACCAAACTCATGGAGATGATAAGTACCATGATAAGGCAGAAATGGCCAGGAGAAAATTCAGTTACAGGAATGGGGCCAGTAAACTAGGAAGACCGACCAGAGGTGGTACAGAAGAATGGCCAGACATCCCAGCCTATGGGAAATGAACTTTCGACTGGGGCAGCATCATACATTTACATCCAACCAGCGGCCGAAGCACAGAATTTTGGTCCTAAAAGGGGTAATATTAGGGTTGACCCAATCGATTTGGACATTCCAGACTTTGAGGAATTAGCCTAAAAGGAAAGGGCAAAGATGATGAGTTGAAAAGGGTTGAAACGACAGAATCCCAGAAAAAATATAAGTAGCTGGAGGAAAGATTGAGGGCAGTTGAAGGGGCGGAGCTATTTGGCAGTCTAGATGCCAAAGAAATGAGTTTAGTGCATGGTCTGGTAATTCCTCTAAAGTACCAGACTTCGAAAAATATAACGGAACTACCAACCCATTAGCGCATCTGACCATGTATTGTCGAAAGATGATCGAACATGATGAAGACGGAAAATTACTCATCCACTGTTTTCAATATAGCTTGATAGGGTCCGCAACTCGGTGGTATAACCAGCTTACCCGTACTAAGATCCATTCCTGGATGGATCTAGCCAAAGTTTTCATGGAACAATACAAGCATGTAACAGACATGGTGCCTGACCGTCTAACTCTCCAAAACATGGAAAAGAACGCTACTGAAATCTTTAAAGAATATTCTCAGAGATGGAGAGACCTGGTTACACAAGTGCAACCCCCTTTAACCAACAAGGAAACTACAGTGCTTTTCACCAATACCCTGAAAGCACCTTATTATGATAAATTGGTGGGAAGTGCCACCAAGGACTTTGCAAATATGGTGATATCTGGGGAGATGATAGAGTCTGCCATTGAGAATGGTAAAATGGAAGGGGGTGAGTCTGCTACCCCGAAGAAGGTTTTCCCTGCAAAGAAAAAGGAGGAAACACATGAGTCAGTTTCAATCAATACCCCTATAAACCTCCTACACCATACACACCTTCCAGGCCTTATACTCCTACTACATCTTATGCACCTCCGACACTTTACACACCTTAATCGGGGTATAATCCTTACTACCCCAATGTGAACCATCTTACCCAAAATCCATTCCCCTATACCAATATACCACAACAGCCGTTTCCAACTAGTATATCCCCACAGATAACCCTTCCTTGAAACATTGTCCCAAACACTCAAGGTCCCGAGCGCAATGACTATCGTTCACCAAGGAACGATAAAAAACCTCAGTTTGATCCCATTCCTACCACCTATGGAGAGCTACATCCTAAACTACTGCAAGGCCAACTTGTCGCGCCCGTATATCTTAAACCTTTGACCCTACCATACCCAAGGTGGTAAAATGCAAATACCAACTGCGCATATCATGCAGGAATTCAGGGGCATTGGACGGAGGATTGCATTGCCTTCAAAAAGAAAGTCCAAAGTTTAATCAATATCGGAGTTGTGAAGTTTGGGTCAAAGAATGGGCCGAATGTAGCAGGAAACCCATTGCCCGATCATGCTGAGAGTCGAGTAAATGCAGTATTGACAGAGGAAGTCAGAAGGTTAAAAAGGGATGCTAGGAAAGTCAAGACTCCGATGTTAACAGTATGGGTCGAGATGGTTAAGGCGGGAATGGTGGAGGATGTAGACAGTTTAAAAATGGTTACAAAGAGGGTGCAGAATTAGTACTCGTTCCATAAATGTTCAGGTCATATCATACAGGACTGCGGAGGCTTTCTAGCTAAAGTCCAAAAGATGATGGTTAATGGAGAGGCCCAATTTTACGAGGAGACAGAGGAAGAAGTATAGGTTATTGAGAATGCAGCTGGCTATGGAATAGGAAGACCTTTGATCATCTATTATGATAAACCAGGGAAGACTGCTCCAGTTGTTGAGGAAATTGCGCCTAAACTCATTATAGATTTGCCTTCTTCCTTTTCATACAAGGAAAACAAAACTACACCATGGAAATATGACTCCAGCATGGTAATGCCCGGGTCTTCAAGTCAGTAAGATATTACAGGTGTGGGGCACTTAACACAAAGTGGAAGGTGTTATGCCCCTGAGGTTGTTGAACAGGGACCAACAAAGAAAAAAATGGATGAATGGACAAAGGGAAGAAAGCAGTTGAACCAATCCATATTGAGATGGATTTGTCAAAAGAAGAAGAGAGGGGATTAACCCCGGTAAACAGGATAAAAGAGCCAGTAAACGAGAAAGAGGCCTACGAGTTTTTAAAGTTCATAAAACATAGTGAGTATAGTGTGGTTGAGCAATTGTAGCATTAGCCAGCAAGAATCTCCATCTTATCTTTGCTATTAAACTCAGAGCCACATAGAAATGCCCTGTTAAGAGTGTTGAACTAGGCATATGTGGCTAACAACATATCGGTAGAAAAGTTAGACAGGCTGGTGGGAAACATTGCGGCAGACGACCATATATTTTTCAGTTATGATGAAATACCATCCAATGGTATTGGGTCCACAAAGGCTCTTCACATAACAACCACCTGTAAGAGGCATATACTAACAAGGGTGCTTCTGGATAATGGTTCTTCATTAAATGTAATGCCCTTGGCAACCCTGTCTAAGTTGCCAATTGATATGTCTTATATTTTACCGAGTTGCACAGTAGTCAGGGCTTTCGATGGTATCAGGAGAGAGGTAATGGGAACTATTGAGATTTCTTTAGAGATAGACCTATGCACCTATACGGTGAACTTCTAGGTCATGGATATTAATCCACCTATAATTGCTTGTTGGAAAGGCCATGGATACATTCAGCAGGGGCTGTACCCTCGTCTCTCCACCAAAAGCTAAAATTTGTGATGGAAGGCCATTTGATCACTATATCAAGAGAAAAAGACATAATAGCCTCTACATCTACTGAATCTCCTAATGTTGAACCCAATGAAGATGCCATAGAATATTCTTTTTGGTCTTTGGAATTCGTAAATGCGATTTTCGTCGCTGAAGGACGAAAAATTCCAAAACCAAGGTTGTCCAAGAACACAAGGCTGGGAGTAAGAACCACAGTGGGAAAAGGTTGCAGGGCTGGAAAATTTCTTGGGAAATATCTTCAAGGGATGGCCCGAGCAATGGAAGCAGTGGGAAAGAAAGACCGATTTGGCTTAG